>JARBWK010000004.1:197146195-197839771 GCA_030556195.1 Anolis apletophallus | reverse complement strand
TAGTGTGAAACCAAAATGACAGAAATTGACACTCTAACACAGTAATGCATATAGTTAATATGTTTTAAATGTATTTATACACTCACTTAGTGTGAAACCAAAATGACAGAAATTGACACTCTAACACAGTAATGCATATAGTTAATATGTTTTAAATGTATTTATACACTCAAAATGACAGAAATTGACTTAGTGTGAAACCAAAATGACAGAAATTGACACTCTAACACAGTAATGCATATAGTTAATATGTTTTAAATGTATTTATACACTCACTTAGTGTGAAACCAAAATGACAGAAATTGACACTCTAACACAGTAATGCATATAGTTAATATGTTTTTGAATGTATTTATACACTCACTTAGTGTGAAACCAAAATGACAGAAATTGACACTCTAACACAGTAATGCATATAGTTAATATGTTTTTGAATGTATTTATACACTCACTTAGTGTGAAACCAAAATGACAGAAATTGACACTCTAACACAGTAATGCATATAGTTAATATGTTTTTAATGTATTTATACACTCACTTAGTGTGAAACCAAAATGACAGAAATTGACACTCTAACACAGTAATGCATATAGTTAATATGTTTTAAATGTATTTATACACTCACTTAGTGTGAAACCAAAATGACAGAAATTGACACTCTAACACAGTAATACATATAGTTAATATGTTTTAAATGTATTTATACACTCACTTAGTGTGAAACCAAAATGACAGAAATTGACACTCTAACACAGTAATGCATATAGTTAATATGTTTTAAATGTATTTATACACTCACTTAGTGTGAACCCAAAATGAAAAATTGACACTCTAACACAGTAATGCATATAGTTAATATGTTTTAAATGTATTTATACACTCACTTAGTGTGAAACCAAAATGACAGAAATTGACACTCTAACACAGTAATGCATATAGTTAATATGTTTTAAATGTATTTATACACTCACTTAGTGTGAAACCAAAATGACAGAAATTGACACTCTAACACAGTAATGCATATAGTTAATATGTTTTTGAATGTATTTATACACTCAGTGTGAATCCTGGGCCTGTTTCGATGAACACAACATAGATATCCTTAATATTACAAGCAATATAAAATATATAATTTCAATATTGTATTATTTTTTAAAGTGTTATCTTGTATTACATTATAATAATATACATATTATAGGTGCATACAATATATTATCAGTAAAGCACAGGAGTTAATCCTGACTGTTATCATTACTCTCATAGTCACTAACGATATACACCATGACAGCCCCGGATGAACCTCTTTTGGCGCCCTAGGCCACACTTTGGAATTACGCCCCCAGACCAACCTCTACTGCGCCCCTCCTCCTCCTCGCGGCGCCGCGCGCCTTCCTCCCTTGAGTCAAAGAAGAAGGGCGCGAGGAGGAGCCGGCATCGGCCCCAGGGGCGGGACTTCCCTCCACCTCCTCTTTGTGGCGCACGCTCCTTCCTTGAGTCAAGGAAGGAGGGCGCAAAGAGGAGAAGTCATAGTGAGGTGGGAGCAAGCTTGTGTTCTGCGGCTTTAGAGAGAGACTAGGATGCAATGGAACAGTAGCTTATTCATTCATTCATTCATTCGACTTGTGCACCGCCACTCGCAGAGGCTTGGGGCGGTTTACAGAACTTACAACAAAATTCAATGCTATACAAATTTAAAACATCTTAAAACATCATATTAAAATACATAAAAACAGAAATACATAAAAACCATATTCAACTCGGTCTATAAAAGTGGTCACTCATTTCAGATTGAAATCAATCTCGGCTTATTCTGGGAAGAGTGAAGACTTCCACATCCAAGTCTTCACTCGCCTCCTGAAGGCCAACAGGGAGAGGGCTGATCTAACATCGCTTGGGAGGGAGTTCCACAGCCGAGGGGCCATAACAGGTCAGTCAGAAGGCCAAAGAGGGCATAGGGTTACAGCCTGTGGTTGACATGGTTACACGCCCCCTGAAGGTTTGCAGTTTGGGAGTGATCCTGGACTCATCGCTGAGCCTGGAGCCCCAGATCTCAACGGTGGCCGGGAGAGCTTTTGCACAGTTAAAGCTTATGCGCCAGCTGCGCCCCTACCTTGGGAAGTCTGACTTGGCCACGGTAGTACACGCTCTGGTTACATCCCAAATAGACTACTGCAACGCTCTCTACGCGGGGTTGCCTCTGAAGACTGCTTGGAAGCTGCAATTAGTCCAACGTTCCGCAGCCAGGTTACTAACAGGGAGCATACAACTCCCTTGTTGCGCCAGCTCCACTGGCTACCGGTCCATCTCTGAGCTCAATTCAAAGTGCTGGTTTTAACCTACAAAGCCCTATACCAGGCCTGTCCAACAGGCGGCCCGCAGTCCGCACACGGCCCGGCAGCCCTCTGGATCCGGCCCTCCTACCCTCCTGCAAAAAAAATTTTAAAAAAGAAATTCCAAAAAAAATCTCGAAAAAAGTGCGCATGCGCGCAGCGGCGCAAGTGCCATCCACGGCCGCCAGCCTCAGAAGCGGCGATGTCGCCCGCTTCTGCCGCCCGGCGTGGCGCTTTGGGAGGGAGGGCGGAGCCAAGGGGAGGCCTTCTTCCTCCTCCTCGCGCTGGTGAGGAGGAAGAGGTGGGGGCGGGGTGGAGCGGCCCCCCAGGTGATCAGTGACCGGAATTTCAGCCCTTGGGCCGGTAGAAGTTGGACAGCCCTGCCCTATACGGTTCCAGCCTAGTTTACCTGTCCGAGCGAATTCTCCCCTATGAACCATCAAGGACATTAAGATCCTCCGAAGAGGCCCTGCTCTCGGTCCCGCAATCTTCGTAAGCGCGGCTGGTGGGGACGAGAGACAGGGGCTTCTCTGTTGTCGCCCCTCGGCTGTGGAACTCTCTACCAAGTGATGCTAGATCTGCCCCCTCTCTGTTGTCCTTTAGGAGGCTGGTGAAGACCTGGATGTGGAACCAAGCCTTCCCAGAATAGGCTGAGACTGGCTATTGTCTGAATGTATGACCACGTTTACAGATTGAGTGGAATTGTTTTAATGGCGATGTGGTTTTATGCCGGGTTTTATGTATTTTAATATGTTGTTGTAATTGTTTTTAAATTGTATAGCATGGAATTTTTGCTGTTATGCCGGTCTGAGTCCCTCGATAGAGGTGAGAAGGGCGGGGTACAAAAGTTTTAAATAATAAATAAATAAATAAATAAACTGGCATATAAGATGACTCCTGGTGTATAAGTCGACTCCCGCACATAAGTCGATTCCCGCGTATAAGTCGACCCCTGACTTTTGAGAAGATTTTCTTGGATTAAAAAGTAGTCTTATATGCCAGAAAATACGATATTTATTAACAACATTTATATGCTGCCCTTCTCACCCCGAAGGGGACTGAGAGCAGCTTACAATATATATATATATATATATATATATATATATATATACACACACACACACACACACACACATATATATATATATATACAAACATATATATATATATATATATATATATATATATATATATATAATTAGCCTAGCACAGGGTACAAGGTGGAACTGTCCCATCTCAACAAAGAATTCCCCCAGTCATTAACAAGGCACACCTTAAAACTCAGGCCATCGAATGCTAATCAAGATGGCCAACTGAAACATTCACAACTACCTCCAACAAACAAATGCTCTTTCTTCTACCTTGGATCTTCCACAGATATATAAAACCCATTTGCCTAGTTTCCAACAGACCTCACAACCTCTGAGGATGCCTGCCTTAGATGCAGGAAAAATGTCAGGAGGGAATGTTCCTGAAACATGGCCAGACTGCCCAAAAAACCTACAACAAGCCAACCTAGTGTAAACATGACACGTTGTTGCTAACGGATTTGTGTAAACAGGTGGTATTCTGAAACCTTTTGCTGTTGCCTTGCCTCATTTTTGTGACCTGACCTTTGTACTAAGGCAGAGTTTACTCTATAGAATCACAGAGTAACAATAGGCCAGAATAGGCATGGGCAAACTTCAGCCCACTCTACAGTTGTTTTGGGCTTCAGCTCCCACAATTCCTAACAGCTGTTAAACAAGCTAGGATTTCTGGGAGCTGATGTCCAAAACATCTGGAGGAGCATCTTGAGAAACCCTTCCATAAGGGAACCCACAGTTTAAGAAGCAGTGGGCCAGGGAACGGGGGTTGAGGCTGCAGAGGGAAAATAATTGGCAGGCCTTGGAACCCATTGCTGCTGCTGCTGCTTGTTCGCTTTGGAGAGGGGGGGACTACATTGGGGTTACTCAAGCCCCAGTCTGTTTGTTTGAATGTCTATTTATATCCTGTCTTTCCCTGTGTATGTGGCCCAAGATTAACACAAAAGACAACTGATGCAGCTTAAAAAAGAAATATCCATTAAATAAGCAATCCTATTAAAACCTAAGTTGAAAGAGTTTGGAAACGTTTGGGACATAGCAGCATCCCTTCCTTGTTGCCATGGGCCCCTGCCTTTGAATGGCCAGAAACCCACATCTGACCCTGCTCTGAAAGGCAGCAGTTTCCAGATAGATCTGCCTCTTACACTACTGAAGCCAACACAATAGAAAGGGCTTTAGCACCCTATGAGCAACCTTGCCGCAAGAGGTTTCTGCAACACCATCACATTTGTACACCCTAGGGTATTTAGGACATCCCCTCGGTCCAGGAGGGGGGTTGACTCAAACCCTTTGCCTGGAGCTAATACGTAATGGACTTAACCAGGGAGAACAATCCCAAAAATACTTTGCGTGCCACTTGAGAAAGCCAACTCCAGACTGTAGAGGCTTATGCTGAAGAAAAGCACATTAACCTTTTTCCAGGGATCATTAGCCTGTCTGCTTTCCAGTGCCAAACAGTCAGCCAAGGGTCACTGCCTCCTCCCTCAGATGCAGAAGAGAGTGGTCAGTGGCCAGCGGGCAGGACAAGCCCCCCCAGGGGGTCAAGCTCTTTATATGCAGTTATTTACAGCCAATAATCTCATCAGTGGACCTCAGTCCTTGAATACAGTAACTGTCTTAACTGGACTGGCCTATTGAAAGGTATCATTGGCTTTCCCTACTCACAGATTCAACCATCCACGCCAACGAAATATTCGGGGGCAAAATCAAAGAAACAGACCTTGATTTTGCCATTTAATATAAGGAGGTCTATTTTACTACGCCATTTATACTGTGGGACTTGAGCACCTCGGGTCATGAGGAGAGACCGGTAAGAAATATTATTGCTATTGTTATTGTTGTCATCATCTACTGTGTTTTATGGATTGCGTGTTATTTCTTTTATTGTTTTATTGCTTTTATATGGTTTATATTATATGTAATGTTTAACTATATGTTGTTTGGGGGCTTTGACTGCCGACTGTAAACCGCCTTGAGTCGCCTTTGGTCTGAGAGGGGTGGTATATAAATTTGGTAAATAAATAAATAAATCATCTGTGGATTTGAGAATCTGTGATGGACATGGAACCAAACGCCAGCAGATACTGAGAACTTTAAAATACTTTCCCTAAGCATTCTGGATCAGAAATATGCAACCTGACCCTGGGAAGGAGATTCAGGCAATGTTTTCCATGCCTGCTACTAAAAACACAGACAAAATATGCAACTGCATAGGACTATTCCCCCACAAACCTTAGCCAGCTGTTTTGTGCACTTTCACTGATTTGATTTTGTAAAAATGGAAAAAATATCTTAAAATGGATATGAGGGGCTGGTGAATGTGTACAAGGGATTCATGGGTGCTTTGATGAGCTGTGGGTGCAAAGTTTGAGGACCCCAACTGCAGTGGAATTGAATATAGCTTTTAAGTTACCATAAAAGAACGTGTCATGTTTAGGCCCTCGGGAAATAATGATGGCTGGAACAATCTATGCTTCTGGCAAAGTTCACTGAACCTTCTGTATCCACTGGGTTTTGGCTCCAGGATCTCCTGTGTATACCGAAATCTGTGCATGCTGAAATCCCATTTTATACAATGGGAAATTATAATGCTGTTGTGTTGTCGAAAGCTTTCATTGCTGGAATCACTGGGTTGCTGTGAGTTTTCCAGGATGACCAACACTAAAAAATGGGAACTTCAGACAGGAAACAATTGGGGCTAGCGAACACCTCCTAACAAAGGAGTCCCTCAGGCAGGAATCAACCAGACCTTGAAGCAGCAAGGCCATTAAGGTCCTGCTATGAACCATCAGATCGTAAAGATATATATATATATATATATATATATATATATATATATATATATATATATATCAAGCCATGGATGTAGAATCTGTGGATATGGAAGGCTGACATTATGTGTGTGCCCACCTTCCCACATCCACCGCCTAGGGAGGTGCAGTAGAGCCCAAGGCACTTTTTGCCACTTGTTGAAGAGTCAGAAGAACCAGATTTGTCAATGAAGAGATCTTCCCAAAGGGGTGTGTCTGTGAGAGGCCTGTACAACAGGAAACTCATATTTGGAGAAGAAGCCATGCTTGCTGACTCCCACTTGGACACACCTAGTTGAAGAGCCTACTTGGGGGAGACGGCACAATCTCAGCTTTCCTTGCCGGTTGAGGAGAAGGGCGAGCTCATGATTTTTGCCCACTTCTTCCCAGAGTGTGAGTCCAGCTTCTATTGTACCTGGGACATAGGTGCAAGCTTGGGCCCTCCCTCCAGGTGTTTTGGATTCAACTCCCAGAATTCTTAACAGCCAAAACACCTGGAGGGAGGGCCCAAGTTTGCCAATGCCTGCCATATTATACTAAGTAATTGTACTCTTTGCCACTGCTTGGTTTGCAGGTCTTGGAAAGTTCAGGAGTGTTTATTCAAGACCCTGCATCAAATTGCAAAGGAATGATACACACAGTCCTGTGTCCTCCCCTGTCCATCCCTCCAGGCCAAGAATGGCCTTTCTGCTTCCACCTGGGAACGGGGCAGTAATTGAGAGGGTGAGAAAGCAGCCGGTTTCAGCTCGATTGTGAGGCAAATGTGTGCTTCCAAAGGGAGCACAACATCTTTTTCCTTCCTCTCATGGCCCAGGTAGACCACACCTTCATGGCCGGAAACATCTCCCCTCTGTTGTGTCCTCTCAAAGGTTAAGCAGCAGATGAACTTCTTCTGTGATGCAGCCATTTCTGGGATATAAATGTCATTTCCTAAAACCATGGAAAAAGTTTATTAAACTGCATAAACTTTGTTTTTGTGGGAGGGACATCATCCTGCAGCACATCTTGCTCTAGTTTTTGTCAGCCACAAAAACAAAGTTTCTGGAGTAAAACAACTCCTTTCAAAGTAACAATTAAACAGGAAATAGCAATTTTAAACCAGGAACAGATTTTTTTTCAAATTTTGTTACATAGTGTCATTTTCTATAGCAGGGGTGCTCACGCTTTTTCAGTATGCGCGCTACTTATAATAAAACCAAGTCAGAAAGATCTACCTACCTGCTCGAGGCTGGGGAAGGCTGGACTCCCAGCAGCTTCTCCAGGCTTGAGGATGGCAATGCCAAGCCAGTGGTGGCTGCTAGCACAAGGCTGGCCCTTACCCTCCTCAAGGCTGGAGCTGGGGAATGCCAAAGGGGGAGGGAGGGGCTTGGCGTGACCTGGCTCCGCCCCCTCTGAGAAGCCCCATCCAGCTGGGATCGACCTCCTTCGGTCCCGGGATCGACTAGTCTATCGCGATCGAATTCCTGGGCAGCCTTGTTCTATAGTATTGTTTTTTTTTCAAAAGTCAGAAAATGTTACAGCAAAGTCAAAATAAACAAATCTACATACTAACTTACAGTGTATTACAGCACTAGAGCTAAGTGCCTACTGGTGTCTTTATCCCGTCCCTTGTTTGGAGATTAACTCTACTGCTATCTCATCTGAGCCTCCCACTAGTCATAGCACCTTCTATCTAATCCATGGGTTTTATCATTTTTTACCCATTGCATTTGGCCTAGCTCGCTTTGTCTAATTCTATTACCATTTTACAGTTTGGTGTTTTTTTTATGGTTTTCTTACTTTCATTTCATTGCTATGTTATTGTTAAGCATTTTATTTTATGTTATTGTTTGTTTTATATGTACTTCTGCTTTATTGTACTTCTGCTCCTCACGGCAGCGTTTGATACTGTCGATTACCAACTTTTGACACACCGCCTGGCGGTAGCGGGGGTAAGGGGGACAGCCCTCAACTGGCTGTCCTCCTTCCTCCAAAACCGCCTGCAGCGAGTGAAGTGGGGAGGGGTGGTCTCCGAGGGCTCCCCTCTACTTTGTGCAGTCCCTCAGGGGGCCATTCTCTCCCCGCTGTTATTTAACATCTATATGCGACCACTCGCCCAATTGGTGCGGAGTTTTGGGCTGGAGTGTCATCAGTACGCTGATGATACCCAGCTCATTCTGAGGATGGTCTCTGTATCCGATAATTTCCATCTCTGCCTTGAAGCCGTAACTGGATGGCTGCGAGCCAGTAAGTTGAAGGTGAACCCGGCGAAGACGGAGATCTTGTGGCTAGGCCGCCCGGAGGGGGTAGAGACCCAGCTGCCGACGTTCGACGGTGCGGCCCTCTGCCCGCAACCATCTGTCAAAAGTTTGGGGGTTCGGCTGGATGCTCAGCTGTCGATGGAGGCGCAGATTGGCTGCGCCTGCAAGACAGCCTTCTTCCATCTGCGTCTGGCAAAACGTCTGGCTCCTTACCTCTCCCGCTGTGACCTGGCCACGGTGATCCAAGCCACGGTCATCTCGAGGCTCGATTACTGTAATGCGCTGTACATTGGCCTACCCTTGTCGGCGATCCGGAAACTTAAGCTGGTGCAGAACGCTGCAGCCCGCCTGCTCTCAGGAGCCTTAAGATCTGATCACGTGACTCCACTCTTGCGTGAGCTGCACTGGCTTCCAATTGAATTCCGGCTCGTCTTCAAGGTGTTAGTTTTAACTTTCAAGGCCTTATATGGTTTGGGGCCAGTGTACCTGAGGGAGCGGCTTACCCCTTATGTGCCCAGGAGATCACTGCGCTCAGAGGGGCTCAACTTATTGGATGTGCCCAGTGTTAGGGTCTGTAGACTGGACACCACCCGTCGGAGGGCGTTCACTGTAGTGGCACCAACTCTGTGGAACAGCCTTCCTGAAGAGACACGGGCCACTCGAGCCCTTTGCCGGTCCGCATAGCAGTAAAAATGTGGTTGTTCAGAAAGGCATTCGGCCCATAGCTGACTGCTGTCTACCGCACCCGCTATCCTGCTGCTAGCTTGCCACTGTACTGCAGCTCGGTCTGCAATTTGTTTAGTCGGGGGATTGGAATTGTTTTAATGTATTTTAATGTATTTTAATGTATTTATGTGTTTTATGTTTATTCTGCCATTCTTGTGAACCGCTCTGGGCTCCAGAGAGAGCGGTATATCAAATCAAACTTAATAAATAAATAAATAATAATAATTGTAATTGCTTGGGCTTGGCCTCATGTTAGCCGCCCCGAGTCCCTCCGGGGAGATGGTGGCAGGGTATAAATAAAGTTTATTATTATTATTTTGTTCTGGCCAGAGTTCGCTGTTGGCCATGGCCACCCGCAGCTTCTTCAGAGTCAAGCCAGTCAGTTCAAGGATACCACCCACCCACCTTGCCCTTGGTCGGCCCCTCTTCCTTTTTCCTTCCATTTCCCCTCAGCATCATTGTCTTCTCTAAGCTTTCCTGTCTTCTCATGATGTGGCCAAAGGACTTCATCTTTGCCTCTAATATCCTTCCCTCCAATGAGCAGCCAGGCTTTATTTTCTGGACGATGGACTGGTTGGATATTCTCGCGGTCCAAGACATTCTGAGAATTTTCCTCCAGTCTCGGCTGTTAGGATTTCTGGGAGTTGAAGGCAAAATCATCTGGGGATCCACAGGTTGAGAACCACTGTTTAGACAGATATTTCTCCTTAGTCACACTAGACAATTTGTCCATCGCAGCTAATTCACAGATCTTTATCGGCAATTGTTGTTCTCATCCTCCTCCTTCTATTCTTCATGCCTTTGGTTCTCCTTTTCTTCTCTTCCCTTCTGACATGTGACAAAAGAGACATGTGTAAACCATACTTAACACATCAATGTCATGCTAACGGATCCGGCTTTGTCTGGCTCAGCCTTATCCCGTAAAACACAGAATTTTGGAGGAAGAATGGAGAAATGTGTGTATAAGAGGAAAAGTGAGTCCGATAAATAAAGGTTTCACCACCTTTAATTTTCTGAAAATCGGGTTAATAGATCATAATATCAATTATGGGCTATGTTAATAATATAATATATTGTATGCACATATATTGATAATATACTGTAATACAATATAATAATAAATATAACAATTATATGTTCTATATTACATGCAATATTACTAATAATACTACAGTATAGCGTTATAGAAATATATAGTAATATATAATATAGTAATATATAATACTAATATTGTGCTGTGATAATAATATACTGTATACACATATATTGATAATAGTATTATAATGTAATACAATATAATACTAATAATACAATATAATATTTATATATTTCATATTACATGTAATATTACTAATAATATTACAGTATAGTGGTATAGTACAATATGGGAATGTATGCTACTGATATTGTGCTATGCTAATAATATAATATATTGTATTTACTTATAACTTGTAAGCCACTCTGAGGGCGGCATATAAATGTCGTAAATAAATAAATAAATAACTTTCTGTCCCTCTTCCTTTCTTTCCTCATCCTTCCTTTTCATCCGATTTGTGTGTGTGTGTGTGTGTTCAGATATATATCCATATATCCCGGATTATATGGGAATCAAGGTACTTTGGTTTATTTACCTTTATGTGTTTCTTTAACTACATATATTGTCGTAAGGTATTACACCTTGAATCTTTGAGTCATTTCTGATGTTTAAACTGTTTATAGCTAACTACATGTGTGCACATAATAGGTTTGAAGGTGTTACTAATGTGCTATATACATGGCTGACTTGCGTTTAAATTGTCCTCTGCACATTACCTTTATATGAGGTTATCCTGGGTTATACTCCCACATAATTCGAATTATCTGCTCCCACATTTACTTCTTTTTGAATAAATGTATTGTGAATACAGTATATGATTCCTTAGGTGATGTTAACCTGTATATAGCTCTTTATTATATGTTTAATGTATTTAGGTGATGGAACCTACTCATGCGTATTTTCACGCCATATAGCTCTTGTGTTGTTACTTGGAGATTGATGTGAATATGCTTAAATGATATTGTAATCTGTGTGTATATGATACAACAATAGATTATTTTGCTGTGTGATATTTTTCCTTCTGATAATTGAATGCATTGCTCTTTTTTGGTGTTTTTGTCTGCAGTTTAGCAGTTGCCCTCTTTTTTTTTAGTCTTGACTGCAACTCCCATCAGCCCTAGCCAGGAGTGGCAAGACCTGGTGTGCCCTGCGTCCCTCTCCCTGCTCAAGGGGATCTGCTAAGGCAAGGCATCCCTTCCCGGCACTGAAGTCTGGGCAGGATGTTCCAGGTGCCGGTGCCCTTGGACCGGGACCGGGCCCTCTTCCGGCTCCGCTTCACCACGTTGGCGGTGGGCACTGTCTGCTGCCCGCTCTTCGGCTTCCTCTTCTGCGTAATTTGGTCCCTCTTCTTCCACTTCCAGGAAGCCACTGACACCCACTGCAAGGTAAGTACTGCCTTTTATTGCATAGGATCATAGCGTTAAAATATTATCGAAACCTCTCATAGAGGATAGCGAAGCATTGAACACACTTATAGAGTGGCCAAGTTTTGTGCAGCAGCTATAATAATAAGGCAAGATTGTGGATGGATTTAGTGGATGATGCTTTAACTTACTCATTTTATTATCTATACCAGGCATGGGCTAACTTCAGCACTCCCTCCAGGTGTTTTGGACTTCAACACCCAAAATTCCTAACAACCAGTAGGTTGTTAGGAATTGTGGGAGTTGAAGTCCAAAACACCTGGAGGGCCGAAGTTTGCCTGTGCCTGATCTATACGGACAGATTATATAAGTGTCATATATGAAATTGTGTAGGTTGACTCCATATCATGGACTTCCTGCTTTTAATGTTTCAAATCTCGGGTCTTAATGTTAATTTATTTATTTATTTATTGAGAGTAGTGTTTCTCAACCTCCCCCAATGGTGCAACCCCTTAATACAGTTCCTTATGTTAAGATGAACCCCAAACATAAAATAATTCTTGTTGCTACTTCATAACTGTAATTTTGCTACTGTTATGAATCATCATGTAAATATCTGATATGTGGGATATATTTCCATTCACCGGACCAAATTTGGCACAAATACCCGATACGCCCAAATCTGAATACTGGTGGGGTTGGGGAGGTATTGATTTTCTCATTTGGGAGTTGTTGAGATTTATAGTTCACCTCCAATCTAAGAACTGCACTCTGAACTCCACCAATGATAGAATTGGGCCAAACTTCGCACACAGAACTCCCATGACCAACAGAAAATACTGGAAGTGTTTGCTGGACATTGACTTTGAGCTTTGGAGTTGTAGTTCACCTACATCCAGAGAGCACTGTGGCCTCAAGCAATGATGGATCTGGATCAAACTTGGCATTTGATATGCCCAAATGTGAACACTGGTGAAGTTTTGGGAAAATAGACCTTGACATTTGGGAGTTGTAGTTTCTGGGATTTATAGTTCACCTACAATCAAAGAGCATTCTCAACACCACCAACAATAGAATTGAACCAGTCTTGGCACACAGAACTCCCGTGACCAATGGAAAATACTGGAAGGGTTTGGTGGGCATTGACTTTGAGTTTTGGAGTTGTTCACTGACATCCAAAGAGGATGGTGGACTCAAACAGTGATGGATCTGGACCAAACTTGTCACGAATACTCCATATGCCCAAATGTGAACACTTGGTAGAGTTTGGGGAAAACAGACCTTGACACTTTGGAGTGGTAGTTGCTGGGATTGATAGTTTACTACGATTAAAGAGCATTCGTATTGATTTTCTCATTTGGGAATTGTAGTTGTTGAGATTTATAGTTCACCTCCAATCTAAAAACTGCACTCTGAACTCCACCAACGATAGAATAGGGCCAAACTTCGCACACAGAACTCCTATGACCAACAGAAAATACTGGAAGTGTTTGCTGGACATTGACTTTGAGCTTTGGAGTTGTAGTTCACTTACATCCAGAGAGCACTGTGGCCTCAAGCAATGATGGATCTGGACCAAACTTGGCATTTGATATGCCCAAATGTGAACACTGGTGAAGTTTTGAGAAAATAGACCTTGACATTTGGGAGTTGTAGTTTCTGGGATTTATAGTTCACCTACAATCAAAGAGCATTCTCAACACCACCAACAATAGAATTGAACCAGTCTTGGCACACAGAACTCCCGTGACCAATGGAAAATACTGGAAGGGTTTGGTGGGCATTGACTTTGAGTTTTGGAGTTGTTCACTGACATCCAAAGAGGATGGTGGACTCAAACAGTGATGGATCTGGACCAAACTTGTCACGAATACTCCATATGCCCAAATGTGAACACTTGGTAGAGTTTGGGGAAAACAGACCTTGACACTTTGGAGTGGTAGTTGCTGGGATTGATAGTTTACTACGATTAAAGAGCATTCGGAACCCCACCAATGATAGAATTGGGCCAAACTTCCCCATGACCATCAGAAAATACTGTGACCCCTCTGACACCCCCTCATGACCCTTCCCCAGGGGTCAGGTTGAGAAACACTGATTTAAGGGTTTGGTCTAATCTCTTAGTTAGCAAATTAGTATTCTGCAGGCAAAAAAATTACTATGTACAATTTTAAAAAGAAATAGCCAGCAGGATTCCTAAGATCCTCCTTGGGCTAGCTTGGCAGCACCAGAAGGGATGAGACTGGTGGGCCAGAGAAGGTTAGTAGTGCTCTTGGTTGCAAATTGTGTCCCTTCTGAACCTGCAGGTCCCCAACTACCTGCCCTCCATCAGCGCAGCGATTGGTGGCAACACCCCCGAGCGCTATGTCTGGCGCTTCTGCATTGGCCTCCACTCGGGCCCCCGCTTCCTGGTGGCCGTGGTCTACTGGAACTACTATGGGAGCTGCCACTGCACCCACCGCTGGTACCACTGCCTCTGCAATGCGGCCTTCACCCTCAACCTCATGGAGAATGTGGCCCTCCTGCTCCTCACCTACGTCTCCTCCTCTGAGAGCTACTGTAAGTCATAGGGTCATAGGACCCCAGAGCTGGAAAGAGAACCCAAGGGCCATCCAGTCCAGCCCCATTTCTCCCAGGCACGAAGACACAATCAAAGCACCAGGCCCGAATTATCCATAAGGCCACCCTAGGCCATGGCCTAGGGGCGTAAACTCAAGGGGGCGCAATTCATGGACCAAAAAAAATGTTCAAACAAAACCACAATGTGCGGTATGATCTCTCTCTCTCTCTCTCTCTCTCTCTCTCTCTCTCTCTCTCGGGCGGGGGAGAGCGCTGCGAGGGGGGGGGGAGGAAGGAATGGCACCCCCCTCGCCATCGCACCCACTCCTTTGTCTAGGAAGGAGGGTGCGAGGAGGATGAGGCGGATGGAAGCCCCGCCCCCAGGGCCGCTGGAAGGCATGCGCACGCAACAGGAGGGCGCCTCTGCCTCCTCTGCCATGTTCCTGGGTGCCACGCATGGCCGGCAGTGCGGCCCTAGGGGCTTCCCTTCTTTCCTCCTCCTCCTTGGGAGGTGGAAGGAAGGGAAGCCCCTGGGGCCGCTCCTGGCCATGCGCGGCATCCAGGAACATTGTGAAAGAGGCAGAGGCGCTTGCGCCCTCCTGCCGCGTGCGCATGCCCGCCAGCGGCCCCGGGGGTGGGGCTTCCCTCCGCCTCATCCTTCTCGCACCTAAGGAAGGAGGGTGGGGCGAGGAGGAAGAGGCGGAGGGAAGTCCCGCCCCCGGGGCTGCTGGCGGGCATGTGCGCCCGGCAGGAGGGTGCGAGCGCCTCTGCCTCCTTCCCCAATGTTCCTGGGTGCCGGCTCCGGAAGACCCAGGGGCCTGGGAGCGGCTCTCTAGGCTCCTGCCTGGCCCAGCTGCACAAGGGTGCCGAGCCAGGCCTGGGCAATGCCTTGCTGGCCCTCCGCACGCAGCACATTGGTGAGAGAGGAGACGCCGGCAGAAAGAAGGAATGGGGGGGGGGGTAGAGATTGGTTTGGGCGCTTAATTTCAAAATGTGGCCTAGGGCGCCAAAAAGGGGTAATCCGGGCCTGCAAAGCACCCCAAAGAGATGGCCAACTAACCTTCCCTTCTCCAGGCTGAACATCCCCAGATCTCTAAGTTTCTATAAGGATTCATAATTATCAGACCTTTGACCATTTGGTGGCCTTCCTCTGGGTATCTCCCACCTTGTCCACATCTTGATTTGCTTTGCCTAGAACTGGACCCAGGGTTATTCCAGGTGAAGTCTGGCCAAAGCAGGACTCGGATTTCCTTTGATCTAGACATTAAACACAATTCTTGTTGCAGCCTAGAATTGCATTCACTTTTTTAGCTGCCGCTTCACACTGGTGGCTCATGTTCAGCTTGTGGTCCATTGAAACTTCTAGATCCCTTTCACAGGGACTGTTTCTGATCCAGGTGCCAGCCTTCCTATACCTGTGCATTTCATTGTTATTGCCGAAGTGTAATATCTTACTTTCCTCCCTGTTGAGATTCATTGAGTTAGTTCTGTTAGTGCTGGGCATATTAATGAGCCTCTGCCACCAGGGGTCCTTGTTAGCATCATGGCCCAGCATTGCCAGTGGCCCAGAGCTGTGAAGGGGCTCATTGATAGTACATTGTTGGGTGCTTTTTGCATTCCTTGGCAGTTTGAGGTCGGGAAGAGATAGGAAGGTTAGGCGTGGACCAGAGTGAGTGGATTTTGTATTGTCGAAGACGTTCATGGCCGGAACCACTAGGTTGTTGTAGGTTTTTTGGGTTGTATGGCCATGTTCTAGAAGCATTCTCTCCTGACGTTTCGCCTGCATCTATGGCAGGTTGGGAGGTCTCGCAACCTCTGAGGATGCCTGCCATAGATGCAGGTGAAACATCAGGAGAGAATTCTTCTGGAACATGGCCATACAACCCAAAAAAACCTACAACAACCAAACCCTAGTGCATTTTCCTCTGTGGGTGACTGGCTTTATCATTATCATACAGCCGTGGGAGCAGAGAGAGGGCTAATGTGGAATTATTTACAGCATTTATATTCTGCCCTTTTCACCTCGAAGGCTACTCAGGGTTCATCACAGAACACATACTGTACGTGGCAAACATTCAATGCCGTTAGACCAGGGGTGCTCATTAGGTAGATTGCGATCTACTGGTAGGGTGTCCTGGTAGATCGCAGGCAGGACGGGAGGAAGGCTCAGTCCCGCCCCGCAGGCTCCCGACGCCGCCCAGGTGCAGAAGGAGCTGGGACTGGATGGCCTTGGAAGCCTTCTCCTATTCTAGGAACCCATTGTTATTATTATTATTATCAGAGGCTGAATGGCCATCTGTGAGGAATGCTTTGATTGTGTTTTTCCCTTATGGTAGAAGGAGGTTGGACTGGATGGCCTTGGAGGTCTCCTTCTACTCTAGGAACCTATTTTTGTTGTTGTTACTATTATTATTATTAATAGTAGTAGTAGCAGAGGCTGAAATATCATCATCATTATTATTATGAATAAATTCAGGGGCTTATTATACGCACATTTAGTTGAATTCAGTCTTAAAATATATTATATGGCTCTCACTGAAATAAATTTCCAAATATTTTGCTTTTATGGCTCTCTGAGTAGTGGGTAGGTAGATCATTTTGACTTGGTTGTTTTATAAGTAGCTCGCATGCTGAAAAAGTGTGAGCACCCCTGCGTTAGACATACAGGACAGATAAGCAGATAGAGGTATGTGTCGTATTTTTCCATTTCCGGCGTCATGGAGGTTATGCTCAATTCTAACCACTGGGAGGTGCTGTTGCTCCATCCTCTATGACAGTGGTTCTCAACCTGGGGTCCCCAGATGTTTTTGGCCTTCAACTCCCAGAAAGCCTAAAAGCTGGTAAACTGACTGGGATTTCTGGGAGTTGTAGTGAACAACAAGCTGAGCAAATAAATCACTCTGAATGAACAGATACCACATATGTAAAGCAGTAATATAAGTATATTGCAGTATATCAAAACATTAAAAGAGCATCCCAATGAGTAGCAAGAAACAGTATATCAGTCAATATGTATCATATAGATCAAGTACATACAGTATAGAATTCAATACAGTGTAAGGCAAGTGGGAAACTATAATGCATAAATAACAATAGTGGAATAAGGCATCAAAGTATCATTGTATAAGATGCAATGGCAATAGTATCCAAACACAAAATCCCAGCTATAGCTAAAGGGTGAATAATGCAGTCACACAGTATATATATACATAGAGTTCATATACATCTCAAACATATCAGAATAATCCAAGGGGTCGATACCCTGAGTCCCAGATGGATGATGGCCAACGGAGGAAGTAGAGAGAAGAGCAGCAGCTTGCCTAGTAAGGCACAGCTCACTCAGTGGAAAATGCCACAATCGATCTAATACAATGGGCTGCGACGTCACTAAGCAGCGTCTGTGTGAGAAGGGCGTCGCTCGTGAATGGCGTGGCACACAAGGTGCTATAGTTCAAAGTAAATAAATGGAGGGGAGAAGCCCCAAAGTAATCTGGAAAAATTCTAAGGTAAGCAGTGTTGCAGCTCTATGGGCTGCGACGTCATTGAGCAGCGTCTGTGTGAGAAGGGCGTCGCTCGTTGATGACATTGCACACAAGGCTCTATGATTCAAAGTAAAGTAAATGAAGGGGAGAGGCCCCAAAGCAATCTAGTAAATGTTCTAAATACAGCAGCGTTCCAGCTCTATGGGCTGCAACATCACAGAAGCACTGCTGTGAATGAGTAACGTCGCTCGTCGATGACGTGGCGCAAATAGCGCTATAATTCAAACCAAAATAAATGGTAGAGAGAAGCCCCAAAATAATACAAATAATCATCTAGGGTCAGTATGACCAGTGGAAAAGTTCTTGTATGGCATACAGCCTCCGTGGTCACTATCTGGCTGCTGGGGCCGGTGGAAGCCCACTCGGAAGGAGGGGGGCCATGGGGGAAGGAAGCAAGCCACAAAAAGCTCCAGAGTGCTATTGTACCACAATAAAGTCTCTAGCTGTATAGCTTGTGGTGTGGCAAAAAATGGCAAATATAACAAAGCTGAAATTCAGCAGCAGGCTTGTCCCTGTGTCCCTAACCCCAGAGATGCGTAGGTGGGATGTCTAGAATGAGACGAAGCAGACGCCTACGGGGATTTTCCGCTGCGCTGCACCCGTTTCGGACCTCAGTGGGTCCATCTTCAGGGCGAGAGTGAACACAGATATATCTGTGGCTTCAAATAAGTCTCAAAAATCTCCTCGCCTCTCCCTCCAGCCGCCAAGTTGTAGGCCAAACACATCTGGGGACCCCAGGTTGAGAACCACTGCCCTATGACAACAAGACTTTTGATCACAGACTTTCCTGCTGTTCTTTTATTGCTGGCTTTTTAAGGTGCCGTAAAATACCTCCCCGCTTAAGCAGTGCCTAATTACTCTACTCACAGTTCACAGTTGTTTTTGAACTACTTAGGTGGACAGTAAGCTAGGTTGAAGGTTTGGTGCTCACCCAGACTCAAACTGCCAACCTTTCAGTTGGGAAAGATCTATTGCTGCTGATGATTAACCAGCTGTGCTAAAGCTCAGCCTTAATTTGCCTTGTTTGGGATGCTAGTTGAAGAGAGTGTCCCCTGATCAGGGGCCCATATACTGTCAGCCCTCAGTATCCACAGAGACATCCATCCACATCTTGACCATATTTTTAAAACTTCCTAAAAGCTGTAGAATCCTAGAGTTGGGAGAGAGCAGAAGGGCTTGTACTCCTTTCTTCCTCACTTGCCCTTTGGGTTTCCTCTCCTCTCGTTGCCGCAGTCATCCACCAGAGCGCCTTCATCCTCTTCATCGCCTCGGCCCTCAGCCACATGTTCCTGACCTGCGTTTTGTGGCGGATGACCAAAAGGCACACCGTCAGTCCAGAGGTAGGTAGCTTTCTTTCCTTTTCTCGGCCTTCAGTCATTGGTCCATCCACAAATTTGCACATTTCTTTGTTTGAAACTTGTATCAGCTAT
Source organism: Anolis apletophallus (assembly GCA_030556195.1). Classification (NCBI taxonomy): domain Eukaryota; kingdom Metazoa; phylum Chordata; class Lepidosauria; order Squamata; family Anolidae; genus Anolis; species Anolis apletophallus. The sequence continues at coordinate 197,820,588 of JARBWK010000004.1, read as the reverse complement.
ATTTTTTGTATAAAAATAAATATGGTGCGTCTTACAATGGAGCCCATGGTGGCGCAGTGGGTTAAACTGCTGAGCTGCTGAACTTGCTGACCAAAAGGACGCAGGTTCGAATCTGGGGAGCAGGGTGAACTCCAGCTATTAGCCCCAGCTTCTGCCAACTTAGCAGTTCAAAAACATGCAAATGTGAGTAGATCAATAGATTCTACTCCAGCAGGAAGGTAATGGCTCTCCATGTAATCATGCCAGTGGCCACATGACCTTGGAGGCATCTACAGACAATGCCAGCTCTTCGGCTTAGAAATGGAGATGAGCACCAACCCCCAGAGTCGAACACAACTAGACTTAATGTCAAGGGGAAAACCTTTACCTTTTACCTTACCTTACAATCAATGGCATTTTCCAATTGATGAAATGTGGTACATCTGTTTCCACTCAGAGACCAGCCTCCAGGGGGCAGCATTTTCCTGTTTGTCCTGCCCTTGTTCTCCTTTCCAATTCTCTGAGCATTTTTTGAATCATGTAAGAGCTCCTAAAGTTTGGGGTTTGGTCTTCTTTCTAAAGAGTTCCGAGGACCTGGGGTGGGAGGGTCACTTTGCACATGCTTAGAGGCACACCTCAGAGGCACACCTTTCAGCCAGGCAGCCTGTCAGCCAACAGGAACAGGTTAAGTTAGCTCTGGCAAGGGTGCATTGCAATAGGCGAGGGACACTATGTGCAAGAGTTAAGATAGTCATTGTGGTCAGGAGAAACTATATCTGAACCCAGTGTTCTGAGTGCACAGGTTGCAGTAGGGGCAGGGCATACTCACACCCTATTGGCAGGTTTAATGTATAGAAAGTCACAGAGGTTGGATAGCCATCTGCCAGGGGTGCTTTGTGCTTTTCCTACATGGCAGGGGGTTGGACTAGATGGCCCATGTGGCCTCTTCCAACTCTATAATATGATTCTATAAAGGAAGACACCACCCAATCCTTCCCGACAGATGGCCACCCAACCTCATAGGCACCAGCAGATTCAAGGGGAAGTAGAGCTTCAGAATCAAACACTCCAAGACATGGAAGGGTCCCCCAAAGATCATCCAATCTATCCCACTTCTGCCCTAAAGAAAGGCACGACCCGATCCCTCCTGACAGATGCTATCCAGCTTCTGAATCATACGAAGTGATCCCCATAGGCCAGTGTTTCCCAACCTTTTTTGAGCCGCGGCACACTTTTAACATTAAAAAAAGCCAACTATAAACCGCCTTGAGTCACCTTCGGGCTGCGAAAGGTGGTATATAAATATGATAAATAAATAAATAAACAAACAAACAAATTGTGGCGCAGCTGGCTGGGTGTCAGCTGCATTAAGATCACTACTGACCGAAAAGTCATGAGTTCAAAGCCAGCCCGGGTCGGAGTGAGCTTCTGACCAATTTTGTGTAGCTTATTGTCGACCTTTGCAACCTGAAAGACAGTTGAATCTGTCAAGTAGGAAATTTAGGTACCACTTATGTGTGGGGAGGCTAATTTAACAAATTTACGAGGCCATAAAAAAATCTCCAGCAAAAAGCATGCGCGAAAAGTACTTCATCAGTGTCGCAGATGGGTGGTGAAGCGACAGCTCCCCTGGTGGCCAGAAAAGTTGGAATGTTAAATAGCCTCTGACTATCTGTCTACATATTGTGTGTCTATGGCATTGAATGTTTGCCATGTATGTGTACAGTACATTGTAATCCACCCTGAGTCCCCTGCGGGATGAGAAGAGCGGAATATAAATACTGTAAATAAGTTAATTTAATTAAATAGATGATACGTATGGAAATATGCTGTTGCAGGATGTCCCTTCCGCACTATATTTATAACCCTGGAACAGAAATGGCTTTACATAGTGTTCTCATTTTTATATTGATTTGGTTTCAGTTTTTAAGTCAAGTGAGATCCTGGTTTAGGGGGCGTCAACACAGGGGCCAGAAGGAAGGAAGGAGCCCTAGTAGCGGGTGTGTGCTGTGGGCAGGAAGCAGGGTGCCCGGGGAGGAAGGAGCCTTGTGGGTCCCCAATATATAGAAGCAGACCACCGAGGAGGCCCGGAAGGAAAGGGCAGAGGCCTGGGAGCAGGAAGAGAAGGCAAGGCCCAGGATGATGGGTTGACCTGGCTGTGGATTGAGGCTTCCTTTGAACGCCTGGGCCTCTTCCTTCCAGAACTGAGCAGAGTTTGGCTGCAACTGCATTGCAGAATTAATGCCGTTTGACCCCTCTTTAACTGATAAAGCTCAATGCTATGGAATCGTGGGAGTTGTAGTTTAGTGAGGCTGTGGCACTCTGTTGTGCAGAAGGTGAAATACCTCGTAACACTTACTTACTTAGGCAATCCCTCGTAGCTCGAGGGTGATAGTCTTCCAGATGTGGTGTCTTGGCAGTGGGTCCGTAGGTGGCTGTGGAGCCCTATTCTTGATCTGCATGTTCCCCCGCAGTGAGGACATCGGTTTCCAAGTGGAAGGCGGTCCTGGTCAGGGTTGGCTTGACGCTCCTTCGTCTTGGTACGTTTCTCCCTTTTGCCGTCCATTCGTGCCTCTTTGAATTCTGCAGCACTGCTGGTCACAGCTGACCTCCAGCTGGAGCACTCAAGGGCCAGGGCTTCCCAGTTCTCAGTGTCTATGCCACAGTTTTTAAGGTTGGCTTTAAGCCCATCTCTAAATCTCATTTCCTGTCCACCAACATTCCGTTTCCTGTTCTTGAGTTGGGAGTAGTCGCACTGCTTTGGGAGATGGTGATCGGGCATTTGGACAATGTGGCCTTCAGTCCAGCGGAGTTGATTATGTAGGAGCATCGCTTCAATGCTGGTGGTCTTTGCTTCTTTTTCCAGCTCGCTGACATTTGTCCGCTTGTCTTTCCAAGAGATTTGCAAGATTTTTCAGAGGCAACGCTGATGAAATCATTCCAGGGGTTGCGTATGACGTCTACAGACAGTCCACGTTTTGCAGGAGTATAGTAAGGTTAGGAGGACAGTGGCTTTATAGAGAAGCCCCTTGGTCTCCCTATGGACATCCCTGTCCTCATACACACTCTGCTTCTTTCAGGAAGATGTTGCACTCGCAGAGCTCAGGTGGTGTCATATTTCAGTGACAATGTTGACAACATTCCGCAGGTGTATAACAGGGTTGTGAGGACAACGACTTTATAGACAAGCCCCTTGGTCTCCCTACGTATGTCTTGGTCCTCAAACACTCTCTGCTTCATTCAGAAAAATGCTGCACTCGCAGAGCTCAGGCGGTGTTGTATTTCAGTGGCAATGTTGACTTTGGTGGAGAAGTGGCTGCCAAGGGAGCGGAAATGGTCAACATTTTCTAACATTACACCAGGGCTGCCCAGGAAGTCGATCGTGATTGACCAGTCTATCCTGGGACTATTAAATATTAATATTTTAGTAGTGTAAGTCGCCCGGAGCACAATTGTGGAGGGCGACTCATAAATAATAAAGTTAGTTAGTAAAGGAGGTCGAACCCAGGATGGGGTGCTTCTCAGAGGGGGGCGGAGCCAGACCGTGCCAAGCCCCGCCCCCTCCCCGGCTTCGGCACTCCCAGCAGCTTCTCCAGGCTTGAGGATGGCAGTGCCAAGCCAGCCTTGTGCTAGCTATGTCACCACCAGCTTGGCATTGCCATCCTCAAGCCTGGAGAAGCTGCTGGGAGCTCCAAAGCCAGAGGGGAGGGGGGCGGGGCTTGGTGCAGCCTGGCTCCGCCCCCCTCTGGCTTCCGCTCTACCAGCAGCTTTTCCAGGCTTGAGGATGGCAATGCCAAGTCAGTGGTGGCATAGCTAGCACAAGGCTGGCTTGGCATTGCCATCTTTAAGCCTGGAAAAGCTGCTGGTAGAGCGGAAGCCAGAGGGGAGCGGAGCCTTGAGGAGGTAGGTAGATCTTTCTGACTTGGTTTTATTATAAGTAGCTCGCATGCTGAAAAAGTGTGGGCACCCCTGCATTACACCATTATGCTGTACTTCTGGCATTGGAGAAGGATTGGCTGGTTACTGCTGGAAGAGCACTTTGGTTTTCTCGATGTTCAATGACAGGCCGAGCTTCTAATATGCTTCTGCAAAGGTGTTTAGAGTGGCTTGGAGGTCATAACACTACATCTCTCATGAATGCATTCACAGCACTCCGCCATGGCATGTGTCTGAATGCATTCATTCTTCAGTGTAGATCAGGCATGTGCAAACTTCGGCCAACTAGGTGTTTTGGACTTCGACTCTCACCATTCCTAACAGTCTACTGAGTGTTAGGAATGGTGGGAGTTGAAGTCCAGAACACCTGGAAGGAAGGCCAAAGTTTGCCCATGCTTGCTTTAGTTCTTTCCCTTTTTGCCTCCATTGTTGTCATGTCTTTCCTGCTTTTAACAGCTTGGCTCAAAGTGTTCCCTCTTCCCCTCTCTTATTTTTCAAAAAAGAGATTTCAAAATGCAGTGAATCACCACAGGAAAACTCTTTCTTTCTCTTATTTGCATTTCTTGACTAAAACAAATGGAAACCACTGTCATGATGTCAATATTCCCGCTGTCATGGGTGTCTGTGGAGGCGGTGGGATTTCCCCATGCCTTGCAAGGCTGTTGTGATGAGAACAGAGGTGGGAAGGAGGGAGTATACATACCTCAAGCTCTCCTCTAAGGAGGGTTATGGGAACAATAGGGTCCCAGTGTTGGAAGGGACCCCAAAGGCCATCCAGTCCAACCCCCTCCTGGCGCAAAAGGAGGAATAAGCAAAGCCTTCCCAAAAGATAGCCGTTCTGTTTGTGTTTAGAAACAGTCATTCTTTGGCAGAGAAGGCTTAAAACCTTGACTCCATAGCATTGATCCAGGGCATTTAAAGTGGCTTCATTCCACCGCATATGTGTATTTGTGGTATTTTTACAATGTGTATAGTTTTTAATTATTCTGTAACAGAAACCTGGTGGACAGAGGAAAACAATTGGGACACAAAAATTCCAGGTTATAAACTGTACAGGAAAGACAGGAGAGGGAAAAACGGTGGCGGTGTGGCTTTGTACATAAATGAAGAGCTAGAATCTCATGAATTAGAATTTCAAGAAAGTTCAAACTCACCTACAGAAACATTGTGGGTAAAAATCCCAGGACAAAAAACTAATCTAGCATTAGGGATCTGCTATCGCCCTCCCAACCAAACTCCAGAGGCAGACTGCTATCTGGAAAATGAAATTAAACAGGCCTCAAAAAGCAATAAATTAGTCATAATGGGGGACTTCAACTATCCCCGAATAGATTGGCTAAATTCTTGTTCTACGCATGAAAGAGAGACAAGGTTCCTCGACATGCTAGCTGATTATTCCCTTGAGCAGATGGTCATGGAACCAACCAGGGAAAGGGATCCTGGACTTGGTGCTAACTAATGAACAAGATCTCGTTCAAGATGTCCTTGTAACTGAGCCCATAGGTACCAGTGACCACAACACAATAACCTTCAACTTAAGTTTGGATAGCAAACTGTCAGTGAAAACTAACACAGAGACCTTAAATTTTCACAAAGGGAATTTCACCAAAATGAGAAAAATAGTAAAGAACAAACTAAAAGGAACAGTAAATAAAATAAAATCCCTCCAGAATGCTTGGAAACTGTTTAAAAATACTTTAAAACAAGCCGAACTAAAATGCATTCCTAAAATAAGAAAGAGGCCGGGAAGTCCAAGAGGACATCGGTATGGCTTACAAATGAAGTAAAAGATGTGATTGGAAAGAAGAAAAACTCATTTAAGAAATGGAAGGCTCTTCCTACTGAGGAGAACAGAAAGGAACACAAGCTCTGGCAAACTAAATGCAAAGCAACCGTCAGGAAAGCCAAGAGAGATTTTGAGGCACATATAGCTAAGAATATTTTAAAAAATAGCAAAAACTTCTTTAAGTACATCAGAAGTAGAAACCCAACTAGAAAAGCAGTTGGGCCACTTGACGAAAATGGTAAGAAAGGGACAATAAGTGAAGACAAGGAGATTGCTGAGCGGCTAAACGACTTCTTTGCCTCCGTTTTCACACAGGAGGACAGACAACATATGCCTGCAGCTGAGTCAGTTCTTTCAGGGAGGGAATTAAATGAATTAAACCAGATAGAGATAAACAAGGAAGATGTTCTCACATGCCTTACTAAACTAAATGTCAACAAATCACCAGGGCCAGATGGCATCCACCCCAGAGTTCTTAAGGAACTCAAGTGTGAAATTGCTGAAATTCTAGCCAAAATATATAACCTTTCTCTAAGATCAGGCACTGTACCCGAGGACTGGAGGGAGGCAAATGTAACTCCGATCTTCAAGAAAGGATCCAGGGGTGATCCAGGAAATTATAGGCCAGTTAGTCTAACCTCAGTTCCAGGCAAAGTGATGGAAACTATTATTAAAGAAAAATTACTAAGCACATAGAAGAACAGGCATTGCTGAAGGAAAATCAACATGGTTTCTGCAAAGGCAAATCATGTCTTACTAACTTGATAGAATTCTTTGAGGGTGTAAATAAACACATAGATAAAGGGGACCCAGTCGATATTGTTTACCTTGACTTTCAAAAGGCTTTTGACAAAGTCCCTCACCAAAGGCTCCTAAATAAGCTCTTCAGCCATGGAATCAGGGGACAGGTCTTGTCCTGGATTGGAACCTGGCTAAACTGTAGGAAACAAAGGGTAGTAATAAACGGACATTTCTCTGGGTGGAAAGAGGTGAGAAGTGGCGTACCCCAAGGTTCAGTTTTGGGTTCGTTACTTTTTAATTTATTCATTAATGACCTGGATGTAGGAGTGAATTCTGAGGTAGCAAAGTTTGCAGACGACACTAAATTGTTCAGGGTAGTTAAAAATGAAACTGATTGTAAAGAGCTCCAGAAAGATCTCTTGAAATTGAGTGAATGGGCAACAAAGTGGCAAATGCATTTCAACCTAAACAAGTGTAAAGTCATGCACATCGGGGCAAAGAACCCCAACTACACCTACCAATTGATGGGGTCAAAGCTTTCCGAGACAAACCAGGAAAGGGATCTTGGGGTTTTGGTGGACAGCTCAATGAAGATGTCAACCCAGTGCGCTGCAGCAGTGAAAAAAGCAAATTCTATGCTTGGCATGATCAGGAAGGGAATCGAAAATAGGTCGGCAAATGTTGTATTGCCTCTCTACAAATCTATGGTAAGGCCACATTTGGAGTACTGTGTACAATTCTGGTCTCCGCACCTTAAGAAGGATATAACGGAACTGGAAAAGGTACAAAGAAGGGCGACACAAATGATCCAAGGGATGGAGCAGCTCCCTTATGAAACCAGGTTGCAACGCCTTGGTCTTTTCAGCCTTGAAAGACGGCGTTTAAGAGGTGACTTGATCGAAGTGTATAAAATCATGCATGGGATAGAAAAGGTGAATAAAGAAAAATATTTTCTCTGTCACACAACACTAGGACTAGGGGCACTCCCTAAAGCTCCAAGGTAGGAAAGTTAGGACTAATAAAGGGAAATATTTCTTCACCCAGAGGGTCATTGGGTTATGGAACTCACTTCCAGAGGAGGTTGTGACAGCTGTCAGCCTGGACAGCTTCAAGGCAGGATTAGACAGATTCATGGATACCAAGTGTATCGGTAGTTACTGAAAAGGACATTCAAGTGCCACCTCTGTGTTGATGGAGGCAGGCAGGATTTTCCCCGGGTACTGGTTGTGGGGGGTCGGGAGCAGGCGAGGGTTTTACCCTCCTTTCTGCTAGAGATCCCTGTGTACAACTAGTGGGCCACTGTGTGACACAGAATGCTGGACTAGATGGGCTGAGGCCCGATTCAGCATGGCTCTTCTTATGTTCTTATGTTCTTGCCTTGAGACACAAGGAGCAGTGGGTAAGAAATACAATTACTGTATATATTGAGTATAAGCCTAGTTTTTCATCCCTTTTCATAGGCTGAAAAGGTCTGCCTCGGCTTATACTCGAGTCAAGGTTATTTATTATTTTACTCTTGTTATTATTATTATTATTATTTTACATTATTATTTTACTTTATTATCATTATATTTATTACTTCACTTTATTGTTGTTATTATTACATTTATTATTTTACTCTATTATTACTGTTACTATTATGTTTACCTTATTTTACTCTATTATTGTTATCATTATAACATTTATCATTTTGCTCTCTTTATTATTATTGGAAGGATACTTAAGCACATTTGCATTGAAGAAGGTTAGAATAATGGTTTAATCAGAGTTGGGGAGTCTTATCTGAAACTTCAGTTTTATGTGAATATTCAAAAACATTTAACCTCCTGATGTCTCAATTAATGTAATTTTATTGGTATCTATTTTTATTTTGAAATTTACCCGTAGCGGCTGCATTTCCCACCCTCGGCTTATACTCGAGTCAATCAGTTTTCCCAGTTTTTTATGGTAAAATTGGGTGCCTCGGCTTATATTCGGGTCGGCTTAAACTCGAGTATATACGGTAGTATTAGTATTATCCAAGGTTTTCCTTTCCATTTCTGGACGTTTGGAGTTTTAACACTTCTGCTTTTCAAGAAGGAATTCTAAGCAGGCAGCTATTGTAATTAATGCACAACTTTTTAAGCCAATCTATAAAGAGTGCACTTTGTGCCGCTGCGCATTACATTCGGTAGCAAATACTGTTTTGATTCCAGAGTTTTGGAAATTGAGGTAAGCATTATATTCGGTGACACATTAGACACGTTAAAACAGCATTTCTCAACCTGGAGGTCGAGACCCCTGGGGTAGTCACAAGGGGGTGTCAAAGGGGTCGGCAAAGACCATCAGAAAAGACAGTATTTCCTGTTGGTCATAGGGGTTCTGTGTGGGAAGTTTGACCCAATTCTATTGTTGATGGGTTTTAGAATGCTCTTTCATTGTAGATGAACTATAAATCCCTCCTACAACTCCCAAATGTCAAGATCTTGCCGTTGCTGGAGTTAGGGGAACAGCCCTGAAATGGCTGTTGTCCTTTCTCCACAACCGGGGACAGCGAGTGGAAAGGGGAGGTATGGTTTCCGAGAGGGCTCCACTTACCCGTGGGGTCCCTCAAGGTGCCATTCTTTCCCCTTTATTATTTAACATATATATGCAACCACTTGCTGGTCTGGTTCGAAGCTTTGGGCTGGAATGTTATCAGTACGCTGACGACACCCAGCTCGTTCTGAAAATGGAAGGCCGACCGGACTCCGTACCCTCTTGTTTCCAACAGTGCCTTGAAGCCGTTACTGGTTGTCTGCGTGCCAGTAGATTGAAGGTGAATCCAGCAAAGACGGAGGTACTGTGGCTAGGCCGCCCGGTTGGTGGGGCGGCCCGACTGCCTAGCTTGGATGGCGAGGCATTATGCCCGACATCTTCAGTTAAGAGCCTTGGGGTCGTTTTTGACCCATTGCTGTCGATGGAGGCCCAGGTCTCCAGCGTCAGCAAAACCGCCTTTTTCCATCTGCGGCAAGCTTGGCACCTGGCCCCCTACCTATCCAGAGATGACCTGGCCACGGTGCTCCAAGTCACGGTCATCTCGAGACTGGACTACTGTAATGCCCTTTACATCGGCCTGCCTTGTCAATGATCCGGAAACTTAAGCTCGTCCAGAATGCCGCTGCACGACTTCTCATTGGGACTCCAGTGAGATGTCACATAACACCCATCCTCCAGCAGCTTCATTGGCTTCTGGTCGAGCACCGGATCACCTTCAAGGTGATGGTGTTAACTTTCAAGGCCTTGCATGGTCTGGGGCCGCTGTATCTGAGGGACCGTCTTTTCCCCTACCAACCCCAGAGGTCACTTCGTTCCGAACAAGTGAACCTCCTTGAAGTACCGACCTTCAAAGCTATCTGTCTTACATCGACCCAGCGCAGAGCCTTTTCTGTAGTGGCACCGTCAATATAGACTACTCTTCCTAGCAATGTACGGGCCATGCAGGACCTTCTCTCCTTCTGCAAGGCCTGCAAGACTTACCTTTTCCAGCTAGCCTTTATTGCTGGGGCAGAAATCTTTTTTAAGCTAGTTTAATATGTATGCTTTTACCTCTGTGTGTTTTACCTGATTGTAAGCCGCTCCGGGCCCTCGGGGAGTGGTGGCGTACAAGTCCAAATAATAAATAAATAAATCTATTTTCTCCAAACTTCACCAGTGTTCACATTTGGGCATATTGAGTATCCGTGCCAAGTGTGGTCCAGATCCATCATTGAGTCCACAGTGCTCTCTGGATGGAGGTGAACTACAACTCCAAAACTCAAGATCAATGCCCAGCAAACCGTTCCAGTAATTTCTGTTGGTCACGGGAGTTCTGTGCGCCAAGTTTGGTTCAATTCCATTGTTGATCGAGTCCAGAATGCTCTTTGATTGTAGCTGAACTCTAAATCCCAGCAGCTACAACTCCCAAATGACAAAATCAATTCCCCGCCCCCAACCCCAGCAGTATTCAAATTTAGGCGTATTGGGCATTTGTGCCCAATTTGGTCCAGTGAATGAAAATACATCCCGAGTATCAGATATTTACATCAAGATTCATAGCAGTAGCAACGAAAATAATTTTATGATTGGGTGTCACCATAACATGAGGAACTGTATTAAGGTGTCATGGTTTTAGGAAGGTTGAGAACCTCTGCATTAGTAGATTTCTAGCATACGTTTTCTTGAAGGCTCCTTTTTCCTAGTAGCTGGAATACCGATGCAGGTATTTAGTTATGTCCATCATTTCGTGTGCTTGACTTAGTAGCCGCTCCTGTCCTGGCCAACCTAAAAAGGGGGTAAATGTCATCCACCCCATTGCATTTGCCAAGGGAATAGGTTGCCTCCTTCCTTGCGTCTGCTGTTTGGCAAAGCAAAAGAGTTGTGATCATGGCTACTGTGTCACAACTGCGGCTAAGCCGCCTTCCTCTTTTCCTCCAGCCTTCCACCTTCCCAAGCGTCACGGTCTGTGTTTTATGCAGGTCACAGGTTTTGAACAATGGTTTTATCGGTTTTGATGAGTTCTGTGTTTAACTCTATTTTAATGTTTGCATGCTTTGTGTTTTAATGTATATATTGTGTGAATTTTAGTGTTCACCGCTTTGGGAGAGAAGAAGAGGGATATAAATACAGATATGGAGTGTCTTCCCAGAAAGCACCCAATCCAAAGGAATTGGAAAATGAGTTCCAGGCGGAAGAACATTGTGGGCTTGGAGTTGAATATTATGTTCAAATCAAAATGTTGGGGTTGGGGGAGGGGGTACTGATTTTGTCATTTGGGAATTGTAGTTGCAGGGATTTATAGTTCACCTACAATCAAAGAGCATTCCAAACCCCACCATGATGGAATTGAACCAAACTTGGCACACAGAACTCCCATGACCAACAGAAAATACTGGAAGGGTTTGGTAGTCATTGACCTTGAGTTTTGGAGTTGTAGTTCACCTACATCCAGAGAGCACTGTGGACTCAAACAGTGGTGGATCTGAACCAAACTGGGCACGAATACTAAATGTGCCCAAATGTGAACACTGGTGGAGTTTGGGGAAAATAGACCTTGACCTTTGGGAGTTGTAGTTGCTGGGATTTATAGTTCACCTACAATCAAAGAGCATTCTGAACCCCACCAGCGATAGAATTGTGTCAAACATCCCACACAGAACCCCCATGACGAACAGAAAATACTGTGTTTTCTGGAGGTCTTTGGCGACCCTTCTCACACCCCCTCGCGACCCCTCTAGGGGTCTTGACCCCCAGGTTGACAAATGCTGCTGTAAAATTTGTTCAGAAGCTCCGTATGTAGTAGTAGTACTACTACTAATAATAATAATCATAACAATCATAACAACTACTACTACAATAAAGGTTTTTTCTAATGTGTCCTGCTTCCAAGGAGTATTCAGGCTTTAATTATTAATTTGGTCTTTCCCTTTTCCTTCTGCTTTCTACCTTTCCAATCATTTTTGCCCTGATTTTCTTGTAAACATGCCCAATATACAATAGCCGCAGGTTAGTCAGTCCTCTTTGCTACTAGTTCAGATCTGATTTGCTTGTGGCAGAAACAAGGCCTGGCTTCCATCTCTGCTGTACATGGACCAAATGGGACCCCTCTCTCAGTTCTGCCTCTCTTAGGTTCCTCTCCTTCCTGCCTCTCGCTCGGGGTTTCTTCCCCTTCTTCTCTCTCCTTCTGTGTTCCATTTCCTTCCAAGAGGCTGAGTCAGGGAACTTGCCCCAGATGCGAGTCACGCTTCACTCTTTCCCAGCATTGCTCCAGAAGGCCTTCCTTGCGGCCAGAGGTGGAAAAGAGGTTTTACATTTTCGATATCTGGATCCCTTAGAGAAAACATGTATAAAATGTTCTACAGAAGCTATATCACACCCGAGGTGAAAAGCAAAATAGATAAATCCCGTCAGGGTTTATGCCAAATACATAAAGGTACCTTCTTTTGGAAAGGGGCATTCATAACCTTCTGGGAAAATCAGGAGTATTTTGGAAATGCATGGCCTTGTTAGAAATTGTAACTTTTTGTAAAGTCTGATCTTCCTGAGAAGAGTTTTAAAAAATCACTTGAGTCAACCTTCTCCATAGTGGCAATAAGCCTCAAAGTCCAGGTGTGTCAGACATGATGTCATGGGTATCTAGATGAGCTTAAATTAAGTGGTTTGGCTTCAAGCCCCTCAGAGGAGACAATGTTGCTGTTGGAGATTCAGTCTCCTGTTCATGTTACCAAGTTTCTGGTTCCTGTATTGTCAAGTTTTCTATTTAATGTTCCTTTCAATGGTTATGTGCCTTTGGAGGATTTACCTTGCAGAGGTTCATGTGTTCATGTTCTTGGAAATACTTTGGATTGCTTCTGTATTCTTGCACTCTTGGATTTTAGGGTCTACCCTGGCATTTTTGGATTTCTGCTACTGATATCTGACTTATTTTGTGTATTGCATTTTATATTCTGACTGTCTCTTTTGGATTTGAGCTTTCCCCCCTTTTATATACTTGCTTCAATAAACGTTTTATTATTGGCTCACTGGACTCTGTTGTAGTGCTGGATGAAAGGGTGTCTCAGTGCTAGGATGCAATAAAAGTCCCTCTCTCTTCCTTTCCTCCTCTCACCTTTCCCTTTGCAGGAGCTGAGGTCCTACAAGTGGAAATGGTGGCTGTTCCTCTTCAACCTCTTTACGTTCTCGGTGGCCGGCTGCTTCTTCTTGCGCCACAACTGGTACTGCGAGGCCGGAGGTAAGGGCAGCCTCTCTCTCTGAGCCTTTTCTGTGCCATTTGTCAATCCGCACAGCCCCTCCCTGCTCTCGACAACCCCCCAATCTCTCGGCAACCCCCCAATCTACAAACTGATATCTCTGGACCAAAAGTGATGTTGCGTTACAGCTCTTAAAGCCTCTGGGTCCAAGAATGTTCCTTTGGAAGGGATCCCAACTGTCCTCTAGTCCAAAATGACTCGGAGGGCCTTTGGGGAATTGTAGTTCACAACTTCTGCTGAGCCTGATGGAGGACGCTCTCCCATTGCCAAAAGCAGTGGTTCCCAACTCAGGCCTTTCTTATGCCTCCTGTCTAGTGTTTGTTGTTCTTGTTGTGTGTCACTGAGGCATTTCTGACTTAGATTGACCCTCAGGCATATCTATCTCAAGGGTTGCCTGGCAGCATAATAATAATAATAATAATAATAATAATAATAATAATTTTTTAAAATTAGCTTGCCCTTCCAGTTCAAATAGGTTTTATTTTTGGGGGGGGGGGTGTTAAAAAAGAGGAAAAATAACTTCAGTAAACTATTAAAAAAGGGAAAGAAAGATGGGAAACATCACAGAATGTAGTATGTAAGTTATGGAGTCATGTTAATGAAATAGTTCTACACCTGACTCTGTGGTATCGTCAAAGACATACAGCAGGAGGGAGTCTCATTATGCATAATCCTTAGTACAGTGGTTCCCAACCTTTTTTTTACCAGGGTCCATTTGACCAGTGACCACTTTCCAACATTAGTACCAAAAGGGTTGCAAATCGGTTTTTGGTCAACTTTAGATTCAGTTTGGTTATTTGGGGTGCTGATTCAGAAAATTCCACATCAACTCTAGTTTCTGATACAGAACATATGCCATCCAGTAGTCACCATCCGCTCACCCACAGAAAGCCTCAGCACTATAAGAGGGTTTTGCGAGACCAGTTGCTATCATTGCAACAGAGTAGTAACAGTGAGGCCGTGGACCATATTTCACTTCTTGCAGACCACTGGTGATCCACGGATCACAGGTTGGGAACCACTGCTTTAGTATAAGGAGGAAGTGAAATAAAAGAGAAAATTGCCAACGATGACCTCTTCTCTTACAAGAGTGACAGATTCTCCTTCAGGATCTGCATTGATTTCTTTTATCTTCTTATATTGACCCTTCTTTTCTTCTCTGCATAGTGTCATTTCCTCCTTATCTTAGCCATTAATTAATCTCTACCCTTGATGGCAGACAACTATAATATACATATCTTAAAATTTATTTCTTTTTTACTAGGTTAGTAATATACAATTATAAATTAATTTTTAGATTAGTAATATGCAAAGATCTCCCGGTGGCACAGCAGGATAAACCGCTGAGCTGCTGAACTTGCTGACTGAAAGGTTGGTGGTTTGAATCCGGGGAGCGGGCTGAGATCCTGTTAGCCCCAACTTCTGCCAACCTAGCAGTTCGAAAACTGGCAAATGCGAGTAGATCAATAGGTACTGCCTTGGCAAGAAGGTAAACAGCGCTCCATGGAGTCATGCCAACCATATGATCTTGGAGGCGTCTACAGAAATGGAGATGAGCCCCAACCCTCAGAATAAGACACAACTAGACTTAATGTCAGGGGAAGGCTTTACCTTTTTAGTAATATACAGTACATATACATATTTTTTGTAATTATCTATCATTCATTATCTATCATTAATATGGTTATTGATATCCTGCTTTTTCTCTCCATGCATAGTCTCAAAGTGGCTCACAATGAAAAGCATTACAATACAACTTCAAATATACAAACATACGAATGTAGGATCTACTCATGATAAATCTTCTTATTTAAATATATATATCTATTGATACAATAATATAAATGTTTATTTATACCTTGCAGAACTTTTCAGCCATTGCTTTACCCTGAGGTTGAGAGAGGGAGGCCTCCCCTCCCCTGAAGTCACACTCTCTCAGCCTCATAGGAAGGCATGGCTGGGAGGAGATTTGGTGGCTGGGAGGAGAGATTTCCATGGCTAAGATTTGAATTCTAGCCTCTTAGTTCAGCACCCAAATGGCTGCATTGGGCTGGGTCTGTGGTCTGGCTCAGAGCAGCTGCAGGGTCTCTCTCTTGGCCCCTTGAGTTCAAAAGGGATATCGGGGGCCCTTTCCTGTTATGCTTCCTCACCTGTGTCCTTCTTCCCCAGTGTACACCATCTTTGCCTTCCTGGAGTACCTGGTGGTGCTCTCCAACATGGCCTTCCACTTGACCGCATGGTGGGACTTCAGCAGCAAGGAGCTGGTGGTCAGCTCCCAGCCGGAGGAGAAGCGCTTCTAGCAGGGACCTTCCCTTGGGCCTTCGCTCCCCTCCTTCCCTTCTCCTTGTGGCTGGACATCCTTCAGGTCCCTCATGAGGAGGCTTTGCCTGCGTGGAGTCAGGAAGAGGCCATCCAGTCCAGCCCCCTTGTGACAGAAGAACCCTTCAGGCAAGCCTTAGGAAGATGGTCCTGACGCCAGAAGTGAGCTATGACAATGCGGTGAAATGGACCTCAGACTGACTTCTGCCCAGAGAAATTGGGCACCCTTGTTTTTTAAAGTGATGATGAACCAAGCGCACATACCACTGCCAGGCCAAGGTCAGAGGAGGGTGGGAAGAAGGCCACGACATCTTCCGCCACGTCCCTCAAAGGCCTGCTTGCAGCAACAGAGTAAGTGGCTTAAAGGCAGTGCTGCACCTCCAAGAATCATGTCATTGACAATGCACAGCCTGAGCGGAAAAGGTGTCGAGCTTTTCCTTCCCACTCCCAATCCTTGGCAGCTGTTTCTCCCTCTTGACGAGGTATAAATAACTTCATGGCCCAGGGCCCTTCCACACAGCCATATAACCCAGACTATCAAGGCAGGAAATGCCACAATATCTGCTTTGAACTGGGTTATCTGAGTCCACCCTACCATATATTCCAGTTCGAAGCAGATAATGTGGGATTTTATTCAGCTGTGTGGAAAAGGCCACCAGTCTGGCCAAAGTCACTGACCCACCTAGCTGTGGGACAAGGACCTTTTCAAGCATCCCTTCCCCTCTTAAAAGTGCTTAATGTCCCGCGGGGCACAGCCAGAGACCCATTTGGCCGATCCGTGTGACGGTGGCGCTGATGGACACTGGCTGGAGTGGAGAAGATGCAGCCGGTGCAGAACACAAGCTGGCCTTCAGGATTTGCAAATGTGAGAGTGTTTGGACATGTGGTGTGACTGAGTGGCATGCAGAAGGGCCTTTCTTGCAGCCTTCTAGGCCAGTGTTTCCCAACCTTTTTTGAGCCGCAGCACACTTTTAACATTAAAAAAAATCCGGGGGCACACCACCAACCAATGACACAAAATGACATGCTAACACAGTAAAGAACGGCTGGGGGATGGTAGCCTGCTGGGAGCAGCTGCTGGGAGTGCCGAAGCTGGGGGAGGGGGAGGAGCCAGGCCGTGCTATGCCCCGCCCCCTCCCCCCGGCTTCAGCTCTCCCACAGCTTCTCCAGCCGTGAGGGGGCAGTGCCAAGCCAGCGATGGCAGAGCCAGCACAATGCTGGCTTGGCACTAGCCCCTCAAGGCTGGAGAAGCTGTAGGAGAGCTGAAGCCAGGGGGAGAGGGCGGAGCCAGGCCGCACCAGCCCCGTCCCCTCCCCCTGGCTTCAGCTCTCCCACAGCTTCTCCAGCCTTGAGGGGGCAGTGCGAGCGAGGGGCGGGAGCCCCCGTCCCCGGCGCCACTCTCCGCCATGACTCCCGCCACTCGCTCGCTGAAGCCGCATGGAGGAGGAGGAGCATGAGGGGTGGACGGGCTTCGGGCGGGTCTCCGCGCGGCTTCAGCGAGTGAGGGGCGAGAGTCATGGCGGATTGGAGGCTGACTGGGGAAACGGCCGAAGGAGGCGGCGCCACAGCCCCTTCTTCTTTTTCTTTGCCACCGCCCGGCCCTTCCTCCTCCTCCCCCAAGCAGCAGGAGTTCGGCAGGAGGAGGGGTGAAGGAAGGGGGGCAAAGAGCTTTTCTCGCGGCACAGCAGGAGGTCCGTCATGGCACACTACTGTGCCGCATCACAGCGGTTGGTAAACACTGTTCTAGGCATTACCTGAAGGCACACATGAGGATGGCTGTTACCTGCTCCATTGGCTCTTCATCCAAGCCAAGTGAGAGAGATGAAGTGGGTCGGTTTCCCTCCAAACTAGCTGCCATCAGGACCCCAGCATCTCAAGGGCAAGTATCCAGCAAAGAGACCCTCCAAAGCTCCCTCGAGTGAAATACCTGTTCACCTTTTAGTTGCCCTTCAGGTCATCACCTGAATACCCGCAGTGCTGAATATCCACATATCCACATCCCTCCTTCATCCAGATGCCCATTCCCTGAGCTGGAGCTGACCATCATGGGCATGAGCTCTCAGGAATGGTGGTTCAGTTGCATCCTGGGTGGTGGAGATCCCATAAAGTGTATGGGTTTATAGCAGATGTGGGCAGAGAGAGGGTCCATGGAGCCGGTTTGCTTAATGCAGACACTGGCAAACTTTGACCCTCCCGGTGTTTTGGACTTCAGCTCCCAGAAACCCCAGCCAGCTGGTAAGGCCAAAGTTTGCCCATGCCCGGCTTCACGGCTGTGTTTAAACACAGCAGCCTTGAGTTCCACCAGCCTCAGTAGAAGAGACGTGGGCTGTCTTTTGCGGTTTGCATATGTGTGTGTGTGTGTATGGTGTGGACATAAATATAGCAATGATACAGAGGGACATGCAGAATCACCTTTTGCAAGTGGCAAGGCTCTGGGACCGTTCAACCTGCCAACAGGTAGCAAAGGCACACCTGAGGAGGGCTGTGACCTGCTCCTCTGATCCATTGTCCATCAAGCCGCAAAGACCCCAAAATCCCCAGGGAAAGAATCCAGCAGGCCAGAAGCGGGCAAAGGGTGCAAAGTGATCCCCCAAAACAGCCTTGGGAAACCCTCAAGATAGGTGTGTTGCGAAGCTGTGTCTCCCATCTGGCCTGGTTCACCTGCCCATCTTGCTCAGCCTCTGTACTGTTGCCAATGTGTTGCATATGATATCCGTGTGTGAATACATGTATGTGTGTGTGTATGTGCCAGTGCGTGACGGTTTGTACATCCATTTGTATATTTGGATCGGGAAGAGTCCCACACGTGGAATAAAAGCACCAAGTTTTTTCCATCTTTTCCTCTCTCCAGTCTGAACAAGCACCATTTGAAAACAGTGCAATTTGAACAAACCCTTCTTAAAGGTTCCCCCCTTGACATGGTCCTAAAACAGCATTTCTCAATCTGGAGGCCGGGACCCCTTGGGGGGTCACAAGGGGGTTTCAGAGGGGTCGCCAAAGACCATCAGAAAACACGTATTTCTTATGGTCTTAGGAACCCTTTTGGCAGAAAAGGCTGAAGATCTCGCCGCCTGTCCTTCTCTTCCTTTTTGGAAACAGATGGCGAAACCTCCCACCAAAAGCCATCCTCCGCTGTGATTGGCTGGCCTCTCAGCCAAGGGGAGGGCTGTTTCTGAGACTGCAAGCAGGAAGGGGAGAGCAGGTAAGGCTGGAGGAAGACTCACGTTAGCACGTCCCTGCAAGGCAAGGTGAGAAGTTCAGCCCAATTCTATCGTTGGTGGGTTTCAGAATGCTCTTTGATTGTAGGAACACTATAAATCCCAGCAACTCCCAAATATCAAGGTCTGCTATCCCCAAACTCCATCAGTGTTCACATTTGGGCATATTGAGTATTTGTGCCAAGTTTGGTCCAGATCCATCATTGTTTGAGTCCACACTACTCTCTGGATGTAGGTGAACTACAACTCTAAAACTCAATGTCAATGTCCACCAAACATTTCCAGTATTGTCTGTTGCTCATGGGAGTTCTGTGTGCCAACTTTGGTTCAATTCCATCGTTGGTGGAGTTCAGAATGCTTTTTGATTGTAGGTGAACTATAAATCCCAGCAACCACAACTCCCAAATGTCAAGATCTATTTTCCCCTATCTCCACCAGTGTTCACATTTGAGCATATTGGGTATTTTGGCCAAGTTTGGTCCAGATCTATCATTGTTTGAGTCCACAGTGCTCTCTGGATGTAGGTGAACTACAACTCCAAAACTCAAGATCAATGCCCACCAAACCCTTCCAGTATTTTCTGTTGGCCGTGTGAGTTCTGTGTGCCAAGTTGTTTCAATTCCATCGTTGGTGGAATTCAGAATGCTCTTTGAATGTTGGTGAACTATAAATCCCAGCAACTACCAATTGACAAAATCAATTCCCTCCCAACCCCACCAGTATTCAAATGCGGGTGTATTGGGTGTTTGTGCCAAATTTGGTCCAGTGAATGGAAATACATCCTGCATATCAGATGTTTACATTACGATTCATAAGAGTACCAAAATTACAGTTCTGAAGTCGCAACGAAAATAATGTTATGGTTGAGGGTCACCACAACATTAGGAAATGGTTTCAGGGGTCACAACATTAGGAAAGTTGAGAAACAGTGTCCTAAAGGCTTTGGTCGTAAAGATGGCAAAATAAAGCAAGGACAAAAAGGCATATGCCTCCTGTTCCTGAAGTATTCACATTAATGTAAAAATAATCCCGGTTCTTATCTACAGTGCCATGTGTGTGTTTCTGGTGATCTGGGCGAAAGGCCGCCTTGATCCATTTCGTGTGTGCCTCCCATTCTGGGCACTCATTTGTTAGTGAAATCCAGTCCAGGAAGCAGAACAAGGGCCTTTTTGTGCAGGGAGGAGGAAACGCAAGTCCGGGGGAATTTGGCCGGATGGCCGGTGGCCACAACTTCTGCAGCTCCGACCAGGAAATGAATATTAGGGAAGAGCTTCCCAGGGATTGAGACTTGTAAAACACAGCTCCTTTCTTCTCAATTGTTGCACCAGAAGTTGCATGGCTATCTCCCAAGGTGGCCGGTCTACACCAGACATGGGCAAACCTCAGAATTAAGCAGTGTCCGGCTGCATCTGCATTGCAGAATCAATGCCGTTTGACCCCTCTTTAACTGCCATGGCTCAGTGCTACGGAATCCTAGGAGTTGTAGTTTAGTGAGGCCCTGACACTCTCTTGCACAGAAGGTGAAAATCCTTGTAACACTACAGCTCTCACAAATGCATTCACAGTACTCAGCTGTTACTTACATACTTACGTACTTAGGCGACGCCTCGTTGATCGAGTAGGATAGTCTTCCAAGTCCAGTGTTCTGGGGGGTCCATAGGTGGCTGTGGAGCCCTATTCTTGATCTGCATCTTCCCCTGCAGTGTAGGCAGGCATGTAGCCGGGGGGGGGGGTAGGGTGCGTGAGCCCCCGAAATTCTCAGGGTGGTCCACGAGAAGGCCTTACTGGTAAATTATTAAAACTGTTATGTTTATTCATTTCATGATCTGATCACCATGCTCATTATATCCCACATTCATGGGGTTAATGGGATAACAATACAAAAGGTTTGGTAGGGTAGTCCCTCTCTTACTCAGACTCAGCCCCTCCCGAATCAAACTCAGCCCTCCCCGAATCAAAATCCTGGCTACGGCCCTGAGTGTAGGCATTGGTTTCCAGGTGGAAGGCGGTCTCGGTCGGGGTTGGCTTGACGCGCCTTCCTCTTGGCACGTTTCTCTCTTTCGCCCTCCATTCGTGCCTCTTCAAATTCTGCAGCACTGCTGGTCACAGCTGACCTCCAGCTGGAGAACTCAAGGACCAGGGATTCCCAGTTCTCGGTGTCTATGCTAGAGTTTTTAAGGTTGGCTTTGAGCCCATCTTCAAATCTTTTCCTGCCCACCAACATTCCGTTTCCTTGAGTTTGGAGTAGAGCAACTGCTTTGGGAGACGGTGGTCGGACATTTGGACAACGTGGCCGGTCCAGCGGAGTTAATGACGGAGGACCGTCGCTTCACTGCTGGTGGACTTTGCTTCTTCCAGCACGATGACATTTGTCCGCTAGTCTTCCCAAGAGATTTGCAGGATTTTCCAGAGTCAGCGCTGATGGAATCGTTCCAGGAGTTGCATGTGACATCTGTAGACAGTCCACGTCTTGCAGGCATATAGCAGGGTTGGGAGGACATTAGCTTTATAAACAAGCACCTAGGTCTCCCTGCGGATGTCCCGGTCAAACACTCTCTGCTTCATTTGGTTGATCTTGAGCAACCGAGGGGGAAATGGAAGGGGCCTCAGGCTGTTAGGAATGGTGGGACTTGGAGTCCAAAACACTCGGAGGGTGGGCTAACGTTGGCCCATACCTGGTCTAGATGGCCTTTGTGGAAAAACAACATTGGAAGGGTCCCAGTCAGGCAAAGGTCCCTTTTTTGCATATCCAGTGTTCAAGAGGCCTGGGTGAAGTGGCCCAAAAAGGCTACCGGCTGGGTTATGTCCCTGAGCCCAACCTCCAACCAGCAGTAGCTGGGATTCTCGAAAGATAATGTCAAGCTCTTGTTTGGTGGAGGCTCCTTTGAAGGCTTTGAAACAGAGGCTGGATGGCCGTCTGTCAGGGGTGCTTTGAAAGCGATTTTCCTGCTTCTTGGTAGAAGGGGATTGGACTGGATGGCCCACGAGGTCTCTTCCAACTTTAGCATTCTAGGATTCTTCTTTTGGGAAGTGCATTGATCACTATAGGCCCTGAATCAAGTCCTCCCTCTTTGCATCATGGGTTATGGAGGGATTAATACACTTCTCCCAAAGGTCAAGAAGGGACATGAGAGCCATTTCTAAATATTGTAAAGAATGCCACGTATAGGAGTGGACAAGCTTGTTTGCGTCTTCTCCAGAGAGTAAGACACAATAGGGCCATAGAATCAGACTGGAGGAAACACCTACTAAACATCTGGAAGAACTTCCTGGTGGTAAGTGATGTTTGACAGTGGAATCTGCTGCTGTCTGGCAGTCCATGATGGCTGACCATCCACTGGGAGAGCTTGAATAGTGTCTTCCTGTCTGGCAGAAGTGGGTTGGATTTCCTTCTCAACTTTAGTGGAATATAGACTGGGAGTTTGGAAGAGACCCATCTTCCAGAGCAGTCGTTCTCAAGCTGTGGGTGCCCAGGTGTTTTGGCCTACAACTCCCAGAAATCCCAGTATATAGTATTTCTGGGAGTTGAAGGCCAAAACATCTGGGTACCCACAGGTTGAGCACCAGTCCTCTGGAGGTTTCCTAGCAGAGGATGGATCTGGCCATCTGTCGGGAGGGTTTTGATTGTGTCTTCCTGCCTGGAAGAAGAAGGGTTGGACTGGATGGTCTTCCAGCTCAATGACCTTACAGTTCCCATTGTCCTGCGCAGTGTCCAGCCTCAGTGGCCCTTGGGGTCTCCACATCCTCCCAGGGGGAAGGGGGTCAACAGGGGGGCTTCCCTTTTCCCATGCTGGTGCCAGACATCCTTGGAGGCATCTTTAACCAAAGGGAACTGAAAGTGCCACATCAGCTCTTGGCTTCCCCTTCCTTCTTTGTCGCCACAGCCCTTGGGGACCCCTTCCTCTTTTCATTCCCAGCCCAGAAAGGGATTTCCTCAGATCCTGAGAGCCAACCTCTCCCAACCCTGCATGCGTCCAGAGGCATCCCAATGGCCTTCTGGACCTATGTCCAACGGCTGAGAAGTGCCCCTTTCTAACTACAAATGGGCCATTGCTTGTCATAGTTGGTCAACCAAGGAGAACAACTGACCTGAGAGTTAGTAGTAGACTACAGCTTCCATCAGGACCATTACTGGATTGTTTGGATTATTAAAAAGAGAAACAACCCTAAGAAGGACCACAAAGCTCCCAAATAATTTGCGGCACCTTGGTCAGCAGTTTGGGGTGTTTCCATGGCCTAGATCAGGGGTGCTCACACTTTTTCAGCATGCGAGCTACTCTTAAAGCAACCAAGTCCAAAAGATCTACCTGCCCCCGCCGCCGTGCGCTCCCGCACGCTCCCGCTGCCACGCGCTCTTGCCACCGTGCATGCTCTTGCTGCTGTTTTCCGCCCATGCAGCACTTCTTCCACCTGCGGGGCATTGCAGGAAGGAGAAAGCACGCGGCGGGGCATCCAGAGGGAGTGCTCCGCCCTGCCTGTCTCGCCGGCAATGGAGGATACACAGCTGCTTCTGGACGAGAGAGAGGCAAGGCGCTCCCTCCAGAGGCCCCGCCTCGTGCTTCCGACTTTCTGCAATGCCCCGCAGGTGAAAGAAGCACCGCGAGAGCAGAAGCCAGCAGCAGGAGCGCCCCATCTGGCTGGAGAGGCCCGAAGATCATCTGGAAGAGGGCCAAAGATCTACTAGTAGCTCCCAAGCTACCTAAAGAGCACCCCTGGCCTAGATGGACACCTGGGTTCAGGCATGGGCAAACTTTGGCCCTCCTTCCAGGTGCTTTGGACTTCAACTCCCACAATTCCTATCAGATGATAGATTGTTAGGAATTGTGGGAGTTGAAGTACAAAATACTTGAAGGGAGGGCTGAAGCAGGCCCGGATTAATCTTTTGTGGCACCCTAGGCCACACTCTCTAAATGCCGCCCCGGGAGTGGGGTTCTTGCGGGGGCGGGGCCTCTTGTGGGGGGCGGAGCTGGCGTGAGGGAAAAGGAGCCGGGGGAAGTCCCACCCCTAGGGCGACTGACGTGGCTTCCCCCGCTGCCTCCTCCCTTCCGAGGCGGCGGGGGGAAGCCACGTCAGTCGCCCTAGGGGCGGCAGGCTTCTCCCTGGCTCCTTCTCCCTTGCGCAGGCGGGCACCACTCCTCCCTTCACTGAAGGGAGGAGGGGCGGAGCCGACGCGAGGGAAAAGGAGCCGGGGGAAGTCCCGCCCCTAGAGCGACTGACGTGGCTTCCCCTGCCGCCACCTCGCTCGCACGGGCGCCCTTCCTCCCTTCACTGAAGGAAGGAGCGGCGCCCGCCCGCGCGAACGAGGACGCAGCGGGGGAAGCCACGTCAGACGCCCTAGGGGCAGCGGGACTTCCCCCGGCTCCCTTTGCCTTGTTCCTCAGTGCACAGGCGCAGAAGCAAGCCCCCGAGAATCGGATGGAAAAAATGTAAAAATGTTTCCAATTTTGGGGGGTCCGGATCCGCCTCCCCCAAGCTGCCGCCCTAGGCCTTGGCCTAGGGTGGCCTTATGGGTAATCCGGGCCTGGACTGAAGTTTGCCCATGCCTGGATTGAATCTTTGGCATCTCTAGTGTAGATATATCTCGAAGAGGGGTAACCCATTCACTGCAGTCAGACCCTCTTCGACTTAACATGATTTGTATGATTGCTGCTTCTCAGCGAGTCCACAACCCTTTTGTGTCTTTCTTTTATTCAGCTGCATATCGAGGCAAAGCATTCAAACCATTCCAGACCCCTTTTTTCAAGACAGTTGACAGAGATATACACAAAGGCAGAACAGTTGCATGGAAAGAGGAAGGCCAGGGCTCTGTTTCCTTCCTCCTTCCCTCCCTCAGCCCCAAATGGAGTTTAAGACGAGTCACTGAGGGGCCCGCCTCGTTCCCATCACTTCCTTGGCGGTTTCTCCAAGTTGCAAAGAAACTGCAAAGCCGTTTCTCCAAGTTTCAATGATGCCGGTTAAGACACTCAACCAGAGGAATGATGGGGTCAGATCAGAACGCAGGCCGGATGGTCCAAAGGAGCCACACTGACCGGGACCTTGAAGCATTCCTTGATCGTCGTGGCTCAATGCAATGAAGTCCTAAGAGTTGTAGTGTTTGCAACATCTTTAGCCTTTCCCTTCCAAGAACACCAAACCAGGACTCCCAAGATCCCCTTGCATTGAGCCACGGCGATCAAAGGGGTGTCAAACTGCTTTAATTCCACAGTGCGGAAAGGGAATTAAGGGACAACATTGTGGTATTTCAATGGAGAACACAGGGGCAGAGGTAGGTTGCCACTCCACAAGATGTAGTTTCATGAATTACATTTTTCCTTTATTTTAATTACCATAAGCTGGGACCTCCCACCCCCCAACCCAAACCCTGAAAACCCTCTGCAGAAGAGCAGGAATTACGGCAATACTAAGCTACAGAGAGAGCCTTTGAACAAAGGGAGTTGGACAGAAAAGCAACTTCCCCCGAGTTAAATAAAGGCCAAACAATGCCCTGAAGGCACCGTATAATGTCTGAATTTAGTGGCTAAGCGGAACTAGACCTGGCTGTCCCTTGGGTGGAGTACCAGGCATTGTAATGTGAAGGGACACTAGAGTGGAAAAACACCAGCTGGGACTTGTTCACCCGGCAGGGTGTTTTGGCCAAATAAACCTGTTGAACAATATCCTTGCTTCTCATGTCTATTTGGATAGAGACACTGGAAGTTTTTTGCCATAAAGAAAAGAGGGGCATGGCAGTGAATCCCAACAAACGGATACTAATAGAAAAAAAAAGACAACATTCATGGGGTCCCTATAAGTCAGGGCTGTCCAACTGGCGGCCCTGGGGCCGGATCCGGCCCCCCAGCCTGTTGGGCACGGCCCCAGCTATGCCCCCAGCCGCCATTTTTAATTTTTTTTAAAAAAATCTATTTTTTTTTAAAAAATGGCGGCCGGGGGGGGGGGGGAGGCGGGGCAGGGAGGAGGAAGAGAGCTAGCTCCTCCTCCTGCATCATCACCCCCCGCGCCGCCCGATTGCATCGGCGCCGGTGAGAGGGACAAGGGGTGGTACAAGAAGGCGGAAGAGGACTAGCTCCTCCTCCCTGCACCGCCCTCTTCTTCCCTCTCTCGCCGGCGCCGATGCCTTGCAAGGGAGGGGGGGTCCCCCGGTGGCACCCCCCTCCCTTGCAAAGCATTGCAGCAGCGGCTGAAGCCAGCGCCGGCTTCTGCGGCTGCCGGGATGCTTTGCAAGGGAGGGGGGTCCCCGGCGTCACCCCCTCCCTTGCAAAGCATCACAGCAGCAGCTGAAGCCAGCGCCGGCTTCTGCGGCTGCTGGGATGCTTTGCAAGGGAGGGGGGTCCCCGGCGGCACCCCCCTCCCTTGCAAAGCATTGCAGCAGCGGCTGAAGCCAGCGTCGGCTTCTGCGGCTGCCAGGATGCTTTGCAAGGGAGGGGGTCCCCTGGTGGCGCCTCTCTCCCTTCCAAGGCATCCCGGCAGCAGCTGAAGCCGGCGAAACCGCCAGCTTCATCTGTGGCTAGGATGCCTTGGAAGGGAGGGGGTGCCGCGTGGCTCCTCCCTCTCTCCCAAAGCTTCCCGGCAGCTGGGGGCGGGGCCGGGGGCATGGCCAGGGGCGGGGCCGGGGCCAGGGGCGGGGCAGCCCCCCAGGTCATCAGTGACCTGGAATCCGGCCCTTGGCCGGTTAGAAGTTGGACAGCACTGCTATAAGTCAACTGGAAGCCGCAGAGGCAGAAATCAAGGTATTTGTGTTGTAAACAGGTTGTTTGCAGGTCTATAATGTAGTCCGAAGAGGCCCAAGCAGGCAAATTCACATCCATCAAAGCTCAGAGGTCATCTTTGCAAGAGGAGGAAAGGAGTTAGTAGATCACAAGGCAAACAGGAGCCAATGTTATGATGCAGCAGCAAGAAAAAACAATGCAATTCTAGGCTGCATCAAGAAGAGTCCGATTAGTGTCTGGATGGCGAAGAGTGATCCAATCCTACTCTCTTCTCTTCACCCGGAATGACCCTGTGTCCAGTTCTGGGCAAAGCAAGTCAAGACAAAGAGGGACAAACTAGAGCAAACTGGAAATGGGGAAGTTTTTGGAAAGCATGAATCCATCTGATGAGGGAGCTGGGCATATTTAGCTTGGAGGTGTTAGGCTGTTTGACGCGGAGCAAAAGAAGCTGAGAGGAAACACGGGAAGCAGCTTTAAATACTCTAAAAAAAATGTCCCAGGGAATGGGCAAGCCTGTCTTCTGCTGCTCCAGGGACACAATCAGGAAATGGAAGGGAAAGAGAGTCCACCTAAATATTAGGACGAACGTCCTGATGGTTAGAGCTGTTCAGCAGCAGATTATAGACTGCTTCTGGGAGTCTAGTGGAGTCTCCTTCTCTAGAGGGCTTTAATCAGAGGATGGTGGCCATCTGTTGGAAGGGCTTGAGTTGTGTCCTCCTGCCATGGCAGAAAAATTGGTCCTGCTGACCTTTGGGGTTCCCTTCAACCCTACAGTCTACTTGAGAGTCTGGTGAATGGCCATCTATTGGGAGGGCTTTGGTTGTATCCTCCTTCCTGGCAGAAGGGGGTTTGACTGGATGGCCTTTAGGGACTCCTTCAACCCTACTAGAATATAATCAGCCTGGGAATCTGTCGGGAGGGCTGGAATTGTGCCTGCCTGGCAGAATGAGGTTGAACTGGATGGCCTTTGGAGGTCCCTTCAACCCGTCTGGAATACAGTCCGCCTGGGAAGGCCATCTGCTGGGAAGGTATGGATTGTGTCCTTCCTGGCTGAAGAGGGCCTTTGGAGGTCTCTTCAAGTCTATTGGAATACAGTCCACCTGGGATGTCCATCTACTGGGAGGGCTTGGATTGTGTCCTCCCGTCTGGCAGACCAAGGTTGAACTAGTTGGCCTTTGGTGGTCCCTTCAACCCTACTGGAATACAGTCCGCCTGGGAGTCTGGTGGACGGCCGTCTGCTGGGAAGGCTTAGATTGTGTCCTTCCTGGCTGGAGAGAGTTGAACTGGATAGCCTTTGGAGGTACCTTCAACCCTACTGGAATATAATCCACTTGGGAGTCTGTTGTGTCCTGCCTGGCAGAACAAGGTTGAACTAGTTGGCCTTTGGTGGTCCCATCAACCCTACTGGAATACAGTCTGCCTGGGAACACCATCTGCTGGGAAGGCTTGGATTGTGTCCTTCCTGGCTGAAGAGGGTGGGACTGAATGGCCTTTGGAGGTCTCTTCAAGCCTATTGGAATACAGTCCACCTGGGATGCCCATCTACTGGGAGGGCTTGGATTGTGTCCTCCCGTCTGGCAGGAAGGAGTTAGACTGGATAGGGATTTCTCCCACTAGTATGATACCCAATCTTCCTGAAGGGTTGTCCGAATGGCTGGCCTCTGGACGCTCCTTCCAGCCCCGGCCCACTCCTCACAAAAGGCGGCAGGGCTTCTTGGGCTTGGCGGGGGCCGGGTTGAGGACGGCACGGACAGCCTCAGCGAAGACGTCCTTGATGCCCTCCTGGTTGAGGGCGGAGCACTCCATGTACTTGACGGCATGGATCTGTTTGGCCAGGGCCTGGCCCTGCTGGGGGGTGATGGGGGCCTGGCTCTGCTCCTTGAGCTTCCGCAGGGCCTCAGCATTGCCCCGCAGGTCTTTCTTGGTGCCCACCAGCAGGATGGGCACGTCGGGGCAGTGGTGGCAGACCTCCGGGTACCACTTGTGCTTGACGTTCTCATAGGAGGAGGGGCTGGCGATGGAGAAGCAGACCACGAAGATGTTGGTCTGCGGGTAGGAGAGGGTCCGCAGTCGGTCATACTCTTCCTGTCCGGCCGTGTCCCACAGGTTCAGGCTGACCGTCCGGCCATCCACCGTGTTCTGGGCGCTGTAGTTGTCGAAGACCGTGGGGATGTACTCGCTGGGGAAGGCGTTGGTGGTGTAGCAGATCAGCAGGCAGGTCTTGCCCACTGCCCCGTCCCCCACCACCACGCACTTGATGCTCTGCATCCCGGAGGCCGGCAGGGGTGGCAACCCACAGGGCCCTCCACAGGGCCTGGGTCTCCTTGGCCTGGAGGGAAAGAAAAGGGAGTCGTCAGTGGGTGCTGTGTTCATTCGTTCACTCATTGTGTGACCCTGCCTGGCAGAATGGATAGCTCTTGGGGTCTCTTCCAGCCCTGGGAGCTCCAAGGCAGCATGGTATATGATATACTGTTGACAAGTCTACATAGGGACCCCCAAACACAGGAGAGGCAATGTTTTCTTGAACTTCAAGAAGGGAAAAAAGAGGACCCCTGCCTGACATCAAGACCAGGAACGATTCTGGAGCAGATCCTGAAGGAGTCAGCCTGCAACCACTTAGAAAGGAAGGCCGTGATCACTCCAAGTCAGCATGGATTCCTCAAAAACAAGACATGCCAGGATCATCCTATCTCTTGTTTCAATAGAGTTACAAACTTGGTAGGTGTAGGGCAGTGTTTCCCAACCAGTGTGTCGTGGCACACTAGTGTGCCGTGAGCGATCATCAGGTGTGCCGTGGGAAATTGGAACCTCCAATACCCTTTCTTCCCCCTCCTGCCCAACACTTTTTCTTCTCCACTCGGGCTCCCTTCTTCCCAGCCTCGCTCTGCTTGCTTTGCCTCGCTTTGCTCACGCTGCCGCTTCTGCGGGAGGGGAGAGGGAGGGAGGAAGACGTGCCCGTGCAGGCACTACTGCGCAGACTCGCCCCACGTCTTCCTCTCTCCCCTCCACAGTGCTCTCTGGATATAGGTGAACTACAACTCCAAAACTCAAGGTCAATGCCCACCAAACTCTTATAGTATTTTCTCTTGGTTATGGTAGTGGGAAGTTTGATTCCATTACATTATTGGTGGAGTTCAGAATGCTCTTTGATTGCGGGTGAACTATAACTCCCAGCTGTTGAACAAGACCTTTGTGTGTGTCTTTCTGCCATTCCTGTCGGGATATCTATATTGTGTTCATCGAAACAAGCCCAGGTTTCACACTGAGTGTATAAATACATTAAAAAACATATTAACTATATGTATTACTGTGTTAGAGTGTCATTTTGTGTCATTTTGGTTGGTGGTGTGCCCCAGGATTTTGTAAATGTAAAAAATGTGCCGTGGCTCAAAAAACACTGGTGTAGGGAATGCTGTGGATGGAGCAGATCTTGATTCCAGGAAGTCCCCCATGACCTTCTTGCAAGCAAACTAGCCCAATGTGGGCCTGGCAAGGCTATTGTGAGATGGTTAAGCCACCGAACCCAAAGGGTGCTTCTCCCCAATGGTTCCTCCAAAAACAATCTACGAAACCCACCTCCTCCAAGGGGAACCGGACTACTCAATGCTAATCAAGCTTGTGAATTGCAACTTTCACACTTGCTTCAAACAGACAAGGGTTCTTCCTCCCACCCTGGACCTTATTCCACACCACCCCACTTGCCTCATTCCCACCTCTGAGCAAACCTCTGAGGAAGTAATTAGCCACAGATGTAGGTGAAACGTCAGGAGGGAATGCTACTGGAACATGGCCATACTGCCCAGACAATTCACCGCAACTCAGAATTATTAGGACTTGTACTAGATAGCTCTTGTGGTCTCTTCCAACTCTGGGATTCTTTGATTGATTGATTGATTGATTGATTGATTGATTGATTGATTGGCTGGCTGGCTGGCTGGCTGGCTGGCTGACTCTTTCTTTCTTTCTTTCTTTCTTTCATGCATCCATTCATTGTGTATTTCTGCCTGGCCAAAATGGGCTGGATTGGATAGCCTTTGGGGGTCTCTTTCAAATCTAGGATTCCATGATTGATTGATTGATTGAGTGACACTCACTGTGTCTTCCTGCCTAGTAGAATGAAGTTGGACTGGAGGGTCTTTGTGATCTCTTCCAACTCTTAAAATTCTTTGATTGATTGATTTACTCACTTGTTGATTGATTAATTCATTAATTGGGTCTTCCTGCCTGGCAGTAGAGGCTTGGATTGGATGGCCCTTAGGGTCTCTTCCAACTCTAACATTATATGATTGATTGATTGATTGATTGATTGACTCATTCATCCATTCATTGTGTCTTCCTGCCTGGCCGAAATGGGCTGGATTGGATGGCCTTTGGGGGTCTCTTTCCAATCTAGGATTCTATGATTGATTGATTGATTGATTGATTGATTGATTGAGTCATTCATTCACTGAAGCTTCCTACCTAGCAGAATATAGTTGGACTGGAAGGCCTTTGTGATCTCTTCCAACTCCAATATTCTATGATTGATTGATTGATTGATTGATCGATTGATGGACTCAGTCATCCATTCAATGTGTTTTTCTACCTGGCCGAAATGGGCTGGAATGGATGGCCCCTGGGGGCCTTTTTCAAATCTAGGATGTTATGATTCATTGATACGTTCGCTCATGGATACATTTGCTCATGGATATATTCGCTCATTGATACATTTCCTCATTGATATATTCGCTCATGGATACATTTGGTCATGGATACATTCGTTCATGGATATATTTACTCATTGATACATTTGCTCATTGATACATTTGCTCATGGATATATTTGCTAATGGATACACTTGCTCATAGATACATTTGCTCATTGATACATTCGATCATTGATACATTCGCTTATTGATACATTTGCTCAATGGATACATTCACTCATTGTGCCTTCCTGTTGGAAACCTGGTGTTGGACTAGATGACCCTTGGGGTCTCTTCCATCTCTAGGATTCCATGATTGAGTCACTCATTCATTCATTCGTTTGTTCATTGGGTGTTCCTGCAAGGTAGAATGGATTTGGGCATAAGTCGGCAGGTGAATTGAAGGCAAACAGAATAGTAGAATCCTAGAGCCAGAAGGGACGTTTAAAGGGCATCCAAAGCATAGGCAAAGGGGGCCTTTAGGACTTCCACTCCCATAATCCCCCAGCTAAGACATTCCTTAAACCCAGAAGGCCCTGGAACTGCATGGCTCAGTCTAAGGTGCTGCGTCAGCCAGTCCATCCATCCATTAATTCTTTCCCTGTGTCTTTCATTCAAGCAAGAATTGGGTTGGACTGAATAGCCTTTGGGGGTCCCATCCAATTCTAGGAACTCATGATTAAGAAACCCTACCTATAATTCAAAGCCCCCTCTGAAAATGGGGGCTGTGATCTATAGCAAGTATGGGCAAACTTTGGCCCTCCCTCTAGGTGTTTTGGACTCCAACTCCCACAATCCCTAACAGCCTGCCGGCTGTTCGAAATTGTGGAAGTTGAAGTCCAAAACATCTATAGGAGGGCCAAAGTTGATCCATGCCTGATGTATAGGAAAATGAGACAGACAGATCAAGTGAGGATAAAGGGGCAAAGACTTAACCCCAAACCACCCCAATGTCAGCAAACCGCACACACAACCATCTGTAAATAGGTCTCTAATGCCACATGCAGCATTATTATTATTATTATATATATTACTTTTTTCTCCCATTCGAGATGCAAAGTGGCTCACACCATTGAAAAAAGAGCTATGCAATTGAAAATCCACAAACGTACAAAGAGTATTATATGTTATCTATGCATTTAACTATGTTGTGCCCCGCCTCAGGGCATAAGAAGAGACTGGGTGCATAAATAATAATAAGAACAACAACAACGTCATCAAAGCCAGAACTTAAAAGTTGACGACAGGTCCCAAGTATAGACTCTGCAAGAAAGCAGGTGAAACAATGGATCCCATCCTCAGCTGCTACAAGAAGATTTCACAGATGAACTACAAGCAGAGGCACAACACCGTTGTTCAGATGATTCATTGGAACTTGTGCCACAAACACCATCTGCCTGTAGCAAAGAAGTGGTGGGATCACAAGCCTGGAAAAGTTTAAGAAAATGCACACATCAAACTTGTCTGGGACTTCCAAATTCAGACTGAGAGAGTTTTGGACCACAAGACTCCTGACCTCACGATTGTGTTAAAAAACAAAGTATGGATCGTCGATGTCGCAATCCCAGACAACAGCAGGATTGAAGAGAAGCAACTGGAAAAGCTGATATAATACAAGCATTTAAAGATCGAACTGCAACATTTCTGACACAAGTCAGTCAAAGGGGTCCCAGTGGTGATCGGCACACTGGGTTCAGTACCTCAATAACTTGGCCTGCACTTAAACACAATCAGCACTGACAAAATCACCACCTGCCAGCTACAAAAGGCCACCTTACTGGGATCAGCATGCATTATTCGCCGATACAGTCCTAGACACTTGGGAAATGTCCGACGTGTAATCCAATACAACAGCCAGCAGAGTGATCTTGTTTGCTGTGTACAAATCTTGTTGTGTATCTAATAATAATAATAATAATACGCAAACTGCAAAGATCAGACTACAAAGACTCTGGCACAAGCCAGTAAAGGTGGTCCCAGTGGTGATTGGCACACTGGGTGAAGTGTGCCCTAAAGACCTTGGCCTGCACTTAAATATAATCGGTGATGACAAAATCATTATGTGCTAGCTACAAAAGGCCACCCTGCACGGATCTGCATTCATTGTCTGTCAATACATCCCACAATCCTAGGCACTTGGGAAGTGTCCAACATGTGATCCAATACAACTGTCAGCAGAGCGATCTTGTTTGCTGTGTGTATGCTGATCTTGTGTTGTGATTCAAATAATAATAATAATAATTATTATTATTCAATTAAATGCACAAATCAACAGATAAAATGATCAAAATACTCTCAAGGAACTCACTTTATAAAGGCACTTTGCAATGACAAAAAAAAGGCACAGGAAGGGCGCACCAAAATAGTAGAAGCGGAAGAAACGACAGCAACCGGCACAATGCAGCAAAAAAAAAAACCCCTCCAAAAATAGGACAGTGGTCATTCACGAAAGTTGTGGCACCCCAGTCCCTTTTTCTGTCTTGCAAAGAATTGTTTTGAACACGCATTTATAGCATGCAAGAAACAGGGCGACGGAAACATTGCAAACTTTGCAACCGAGGCTTCTTGTCATTTCAGGAAGTTGGCTTTGTATTGCTCACCAACGCCAACCGGCACCAATTCCTGGCAGGTTTGTGCATTGGCAAAAAGTATACAAACACCCGTTTTTTGTCTTATTTATTTTGCTAGTTTTTATTATTCAAAAGTAAATAATAACATATGGGGGAACAAAGAGAAGAGTATACAATGAAAGCAGGTTTCAATATATAACTAAGTATTATATACTATGCAAATCTAACAAAACAGAAACAAGCACACTGGCATAATATGAACCAAAAATAAAAATAGGTTCATGTTGTTGTTGTTGTTGTTGTTGTTATCTGCCTCTCCTTTTGGCTCAAGCCTGGGAACAACATAGTTAATAATGATGAAGACGATGATAATAATAATAATTATTAATTATTATTATTATTATTATTTTGAGGATTTTAAGATTGAACTACAAAGACTGGCACAAGCCAGTCAAGGGGGTCCCAGTGGTGATTAGCACACTGGGTGCAGGGCCTCAAGTCCTTGGCCTGCACTTAAAAACAATCGGCGCTGACAAAATGACCATCTGTCAACTGCAAAAAGCCACCCTACTAGGATCTGCACGCATTATTTGCTGATACATCAGATAGTCCTAGACACTTGGGAAGGGTCCGACGTGTGACCCAATACAACAGCCAGCATGGGGATCTTGTTTGCTGTGCACTAATCTTGTTGTGTATCAAATAACAACAACAACAACAACATCATCATCATCTCAGGATCTAGGGAAGGGATGTTATGTATATGTAATAAATATAATATGTTAATATAATTATTGTTGTTATTTGAAACACAACAAGATGAGTCCACAGCAAACAAGATGACTTTTCTGGCTGTTGTATTGGATCACACATCGGACACTTCCCAAGTGTCTAGGACTATGTGATGTATCGGCGAATAATGCGTGCAGATCCCAGTAGGGTGGCTTTTTGCAGCTGACAGATGGTCATTTTGTCAACGCCGATTGTTTTTAAGTACAGGCCGAGGTCTTTAGGCACTGCACCCAATGTGCCGATCACCACTGGGACCTCCTTGACTGAGTCTTTGCTGTTGCCAGAGTCTTTGCTGCTGCTGCTGTTGTTGTTGTTATTATTAATATTGGCCTCTCCTTTTGGCTCGAGGCTGGACACAACATAGTTAAATACATTATTATTATTATTATTATATTTTCTGATACATCACATAGTGCTAGATGCTTGGGAAGTGTCCAATGTGTGCTCCAATACAACAGCCAGCAGAGAGATCTTGTTTGCTGTGGCCTCATCTTGTTGTGTATATTATTATTATTATTATTATTATATTTTCTGATACATCACATAGTGCTAGATGCTGATACATCACATAGTGCTAGATGCTTGGGAAGTGTCCGATGTGTGCTCCAATTCAACAGCCAGCAGAGAGATCTTGTTTGCTGTGGCCTCATCTTGTTGTGTATATTATTATTATTATATTTTCTGATACATCACAAAGTGCTAGATGTTTGGGAAGTGTCCAATGTGTGCTCCAATACAACAGCCAGCAGAGAGATCTTGTTTGCTGTGGCCTCATCTTGTTGTGTATATTATTATTATTATTCTCCTCGGAGGGACTCGGAGTGGATGACAGTATCATAGATGGCCAAAATTTTCTCTCTGCTTGAAGAACATCATCCTGCAGCAAATTTTGCTTTTATTTTTTCAATGAAGATCTCAACGAGTCTCAATTGATTCAACCTAGTTTGTGGCAGCCACAAAAACAAAGATTATAGAGTAGAAAAACAACTAATTTCAAAGGAAGGACCACACAATGAAACAGGAAATAACACCTTCGAACCAGGAACAGAACATGTTTCAAATTTTGTTACATAGTGTTCATTATTATTATCATTATTACAGTGTTATTATTATTCTCTCAAGAGGGCTTAGGTGGTGTCTTTCTGGTTAAACAGGGTTGGACTGGGGCCAAGGGTGCATCTACACCAGGCCTGGGCCAACTTGGGCCCTCCCTCCACGTGTTTTGGACTGCAACTCCCAGGAATGGTGGGAGTTGCAGTCCAAAACACGTGGAGGGAGGGCCCAAGTTGGCCCAGGCCTGGTGTACACTGCAGCTCAGCTCAGCTGTGGTTCGAGGCTATGGGACATTGGGAATTGTAGTTTGACAAGACTTGCATCTATTCTGCAACCATGAAATGAATGCAGTTTGGCACTCCTTTACCTGCTATCTCTCCATGCTATGGAATCCTGGGGTTTGTAGTTTGGTGAGGCCTCGGCCCTCTTTGGCGCAGGAGGCTCAAGGCCTTGTAATGCTACAACTCCCATGAAGGGTTGATGGAGCCGCCTCCAAGCAGCACTGGGTGGCCTTGTTCTGCCTCTGCCCCACCAACTTCCTGTTTAGATTTTTGCAAAAATACTCTCTGGGTTTCCTTTTTGTTTGTTCTTGAGCCTTGAAGTCAGCCCCACCCACAGCCTCGCCTTTTCCCTCTGCAAAGGGTAGAAACATCTGTCATAGAATCCTAGCGTTGGAAAGGGGCCCCAAATGCCATCCAGTCCAACCCCCTTCTACCAGGAAGGAAGGAACAGGCAAAAGCTTCCTGGTGGATGACCATCTGTGAACAGAGAGATGGGTAGGTAGGTAGGTTTAGGATGGATGGATGGATAAGCAGGTAGGGAGGTAGGTGAATGGATGGATGGATAAGTGGGTGGATAGGTAGATGGGTGGGTGGATGGATAGGTAGGTAGGTGGCTAGATAGATGGATAGATAGGTAGGAAGGAAGGTAGGTTGAGATGGATAGATGGATGGATATCTAGGTAAATAGGTGGATGGATGGATAGGTAGAAGGGTAGATTGATAGATAAGTAGAAGGGTAGAAGCATAGATGGATGGATATGTAGGTGGTTGAATGGATAGATAGATGGTTAGATGGATAGATACTGTAGCTAGATAGGTGGATGGATGGATGTATATGTAGGCATAGGTAGGTGGATGGGTAGATAGATGGGTAGATGGATATATAGGTAGATGGATGGATGGATGGACACACACCGAGATAGATGATAGATAACCTGGATGGATGGAAAATAATGTGATGATATATGATAAATAGGTGGATAGATAGAAAGAAAGACATCGGATGGATGGATAGATAAATGGGTAAGTAGATGATGGATAGATAGGTAGATGGATTGATGGATGGGTAGGTGGATAGATAGGTAGATAGATAGGTGGATGGATGTAGTTATGTAGATGGATGGATGGACAGACACACACAGAAATAGATGATAGATAACCTGGACGAATGGAAAATAATGTGATGATATATGATAAAAAGTGGATAGATAGAAGGAGAGACATCTGATGGATGGATGGAGAAAGAGATAGATGATAAAGAGATGGGTAGATGGATGGATGGGTAGGTTGATAATTGGATGCATAAACAGGCATACACACTGAGATATATGATAGATGTGATAGATGGATGGATGGATGGGAAAGAACATGATGATATGATAGCGATATATAGATAGAGAGATAGATAGAGAGGTAGAGAGGTAGGCATCCAGTAGATAAATAGATGGATAGGTGGATGGATGGATGGATGGATGGATGGATGGATAGACAGACACCACACACACACACACACACACACACACACACACACACACACACACACAGAGGATAGATAAAATAAATGGATCTGAAATAATGTGATGATATATGATAGAGAGAGAGACGTATGAGACACATAATAAGAAACATAGAAAGGGTGTGATTATATATGATAGATTGTAAATAGAGATAAATACATTTCATATAGTGGATGGATGGACAGATGTTAGAGAGAGAGAGAGAGAGAGATAAACAATGATAGATGATAGATAAACAGACAAAAGCAATGACTGATAGATAGATAGATGATAGATAGATGAGAAAGTGATGATATATAATAGGTAGAAATAAAGACATTTGAAAGATAGACGAGTAGATGGATAGATGGATAGACGGATGAAAGCAATGATAGATGGATGGATGGATGGATAGGTAGATAGCATAGCATAGCATCTTCGTCTCCTAGAGTTGGAAGGTACTCCCAGGTCCAACCCCCTTCTCCTAGGCAGGAGAACACAACCAAATCCCTCCAGATAGATCACCATCCAGCCTCTGTTTAGAGACTTCCAAATAAAGGAAGGAGACCTTGGGAAACTGGTGCTCCCAGGCCTGAACGTTTTGTTTTGCAGGGAGCCCTTTCCCCCTCCAAATTAAGGCCTCTCCTCTTGGATCCTCCAAACGCCTTACTCTTGCCTTTGTACTGAGCCATTGCAGTTCAGCTGTTATCAAACTATGTTAACTCTAGAGTGTAGATGCACCCAGGCCTTAGGGGCAAAGCTGAACCACTGTGCTTGCAGTTCAAGCAAACACCCAGAAGCATCATAAACCGGGACAGGTATCCTGCAGAACTTCCAGGTGTTCCAGGATTGCAACTCTCAGCAGCCCCAGCCAGGAATGCTGGGAATTGTAGTCTTCCATTTATAATCTCTGGGGCCTCTGGATCCCCCTTGATGGGGCAACAGCTTCCTATGAGTAAGTGGAGTCCTCCAGTCTATGAGTCAGACATGAGCTGTTTTGCATCCGGGGGAGTTTTTTCAGTCTCAATAAGCAAAAAGCTCCAGCAAACAAATCAGCTCCATGACATCCATGTGGCTTCAGCAGGAGCCTTTAGGCCCATGCAAAACACATGCAAATCACATGCAGATTATGTTCAGCACAAAAATCCTTGCACGGCATGCAAGGCGCAAAAGCGGCAATTTTATGCACCACCTCCAGCGCCTGTCCCCCTCCTTGATGCAACGGGAAGTGATGTCACAACACTTCATGTTCTGGGATTGTAGGGTTTTTTTGCAAAACGATTGCATTTTGCAGTGGGTTTAATGCTTCAGGAGGGAAGCATTTTTCAGCTTGCTTACTGTTGTCATTCCGCTGGGAACTTAAATTCAATATGGAAATATTGTCTAAAGCAGCGTTTCCCAACTGCTGTGCCGCGGCACACTAGTGTGCCGTGAGCGATCATCAGGTGTGCCGTGGAAGAACCGACCACCCGCCAGGAGTCATCTGGGCAGCCTGCCTCTCGCTCTGTCTCTCCCTTTCTCCGTCTTTCTCTCTGTCTCTGGGGCGCCAGCAGGGCCAATCAACGCCAGCCAAGAAGCAAGCCCCGCCTCTATAAGGGTCTCCTGCCCGGCACCACCATGTTTGCTCAGGGCGGAAGTCCCAAGAGAGGGGAGGGGGCCTTTGCTTCCTGGAGAAGTGGTTGGTTGGAGGCTGAGCAGGGGAGGGGCCGGGCGGCGCCTTTCCCTGTGAGGTCACTTCCAGAGGAGGCGGAGAGCTTTCAGAGAGGAGCATTGGGCTTTGTTTTCCTCTCAACCGCCAGTTTTCCCCTTCTGGCTCAGGATTCCTTCGGGCTTTGGGGCCGAGGCAGTTCCAGGGCCTCCTCCCTTCTTCCTCTCCTGACCTAGGCTTTGCCCCGGTCTCTCCTGCTCTCAGGCCTTCTTCCTTCCTTCCTTCCTTCCTTCCTTCCCTCCCTCCTTCCTTCCTTCCTTCGCAACTTGCCTCTCGGCTTCGGAAGGG
Organism: Anolis apletophallus; assembly: GCA_030556195.1. NCBI lineage: Eukaryota > Metazoa > Chordata > Lepidosauria > Squamata > Anolidae > Anolis > Anolis apletophallus. Next base: position 197,781,285 of record JARBWK010000004.1, on the reverse strand, counting down.
AGCGGCCTGCTCCTCCCTCCCTCCCTGCCTGCCTGAGGGAAACCCAGGCAGGCAGCGGCCTTGAAGCACCGGGTGGTGATGATAGGGCAGCATCGGCCCAGGCGACCCAGTTTGAAGCACACAAGGTGGGATATCTATGTCCAAAGCACACAAGGCAGGATATCTATGTTGTGTTCATTGAAACAGGCCCAGGTTTCACACTGAGTGTATAAATACATTTAAAAACATATTAACTATATGTATTACTGTGTTAGTGTGTCATTTTGTGTCATTTTGGTTGGTGGTGTGCCCCAGAATTTTGTAAATGTAAAAAATGTGCCGCGGCTCAAAAAAAGGTTGAAAAACACTGGTCTAAAGCAGTGTTTCCCAACCAGTGTGCCGTGGCACACTAGTGTGCCGTGAGCGATCTTCAGGTGTGCCGTGGGAAATTGGCACTCTCCCCCCTCCTAGCAGCCCCCTCACAGGTTTCCAATAAACAAATTGAGCCTCTCTGCTTGGAATTTTTTTTTTTTACTATTTTACTGGATTTTTTTTTAGAGTCCCCCCCCCCCCTTCAAGGAACTGTTTATAACAGCTTCATGACATCCATAGTTAACTGGAAGCAAGTTTCACTCAGGGTGAAATTTCACAAAGGTCTGGAGAGCAAGCTCTATGAGGAGCGACTTGAAGAGCTGGGCATGTTTAGCCTGAAGAAGAGAAGGCTGAGAGAAGACATGAAAGCCATGTATAAATATGTGAGAGGAAGTCATATATATGATGTGTCATTGAAACAGGCCCAGGTTTCACACTGAGTGTATAAATACATTTAGAAACATATTAAGCTGCTCCATATGTATTACTGTGTTGGCACTGAAAGGCTGGATCAGCTGCTGGGAGTTTTGTGTCATTTTGGTTGGTGGTGTGCCCCAGGGGCAAGAGTCATGTAAATGTAAAATGGCCGAAGGAGGCGGCACCCGGCCCCCTTCTTCCTTTTTTACTTCGTGCCCAGCCCTTCCTCCTCCTGCCCCATGCAGCTCAAAAAGGAAGGTTGAAAAACACTAGTGTGCCACGGCACACTGGTTGAGAAAGACTGGTCTAAAGAACCAAAGGTTTTTCTCCCATTTAGAAAGTGACACTGCGTGTACCGATTACTTTTATTTACATGGCAGTTATAATTCGTCTTGTCATGTTTTGCTTTCTAGGGCTGGTTCTGGCCCTCTTCATTTGCTGTAGGCCTAGACTTGTGTTAAGAATTGTGTTACACAGCTTGCTTTCCAGGAACAATGAAATTAAGCAATTTAAAGCAACCGCGGATAGTGAGATCGGGGCCATGGATAGCGAAACCTGATGCGTGGATACCGAGTTCCGATAAGTGGATACTGGCACTGGCGAGACGAAGAAGCTAACCCAATGTTCCCAAATCTCACTAAATTGAAGAAGAAGCCACCGAGGTAATTTCATTCAAGTTAGATGAAATAGATGCCGGCTCGCGGTAATCCACCAAAAAGAAGTTGAGATGCCATACAGTTCAAAAACATACATTTGATTTCAGTCAGATCTTTTGTTTTTCCTGCTCCCGTCACAACTGGAGCTGGCTTTGCCGTGATTGGCTGGGCCTTGTTGACGTCACAGCCAGCTGGGGGAGGATTCCCTGCGCACCCGCCAGCCAATCAGAGAGGGTTCCTCGCTTCCAATGCAGATTTCTGCTCTCCAATGGCTGATGGAGGACAGGCTGGTCTGAGATAAAGCTTTAACTTGGAACCCTGCCTTGAACCATGGGTTGGACTGGATGGCCTCTGGGGACCCTTTCCAACCCTATGGTTCTACGATTCCAAGTCAATCGGTCCTTTGAAATATATATATATACACTCACTCACACACACACACACATATCTATGTATATAATAAAAGTCAGTGTTTGTGGGTGGTGGTGCGGTGGTGCGGAGGGAGGAATATGTGCCAGCATTTCGATTGGCTGCCACTGTGGGATTATTTGCATAAAGGGCTCAGAACTCCAACATTCTACGGCCCCAGAAAGAGGGGATTGGTTGCCACTGAAATGGTATTTGCATAAAGGACTCTGATTGGCCAACCACATTCCAACATTCTAAAGGGACTCAGAGGGAAAAGGAAGGGCCTCAGGCAGTCAGCCACTGCGGCCCACAGCAATGACGGATCAGGACCAAACTTGGCAAACGGGTCCAATGGCCCACTTCACAACCTGGTGTGGTTTAGGGCAGGATGGGCCACAAATGATGGGATTTGCAGTAACTTCACCTCATTCACTTCCCAAACAACACTGTAGCCCCTATAAATCACAGACCAGGCCCAAAATTGACAGCAAGGCTTTCTTAACTTGATTTTCCTGACTAGGCCCCCAACAATGACAGAACTTGGCCCCCAACAAAGACCAAACTTGGCACACAGACCCCCCCCCCCCCATGGTGCACCCTACATCCTGGTGCTGTTTGAGGGAGGATGGGCCATGGATGATGGGACTTACAGTACTTTAATTCACTTCCTTAGAGCACTGTGGCCCATACTAATGACGAATCAGGACCAAACTTGGCACACAGAGGCCCAATGGCCCACTTTACAAATCTGCTGCAGTTTACGGCAGGATGGCTCACAAATGATGGGATTTGCAGTACCTTCACACAATTCATTTCCCACAGAACATTGCAGCCCCTACAAATCAGAGACCAGGCCCACACTTGGTCACTCTACATCCTGGACCAGTTTTGAGTGGGACGGACTACGGATGATGGGAGTTGAAGTACCTTCACTCACTTTCTGAGACTGCTGCGACCCTCATCCAATGACTGATCAAGACCACACTTGGCACACAGAGCCCCCATGACCCACTCTACATCCTGGTGCAATTTGGAGAACGGGGGACCATGGATGATGGGACTTCCAGTACCTTCCCTCACTTCCAGAGACCGCTGCAACCCTCATCCAGAGAATGATCAAGACCAAATGTGACACACACAGCCCCCATGACCCACTCTACATCCTGGTGCTGTTTGGAGGGGGTTAGACCATGGCCGATGGGACTTGCAATACCTCCACTAAGTTCCTGAGACCACTGCGAGCCACATAAACATCTGATAAGGACCAACCTTGGCACACAATGCCTTTCTCGAATAACCCGGGCACCGCCAGGTCCCCAAGCTAGTATATATACAGATATGTGTGTGTGTGTGTGTATATATATATATATATATGTATATATATATGTATATATATATATGTATATATATATATATACACAGTATATATATGAGAGAGAGAAAGAGAGAAACAAGTGGCCATTTGAAGAACCATAGGCCCGTTCTACACTGCCCTATACCAGTGTTTCCCAACGTTTTTTGAGCCACGGCACACTTTTAACATTAAAAAAATCTGGGGGCACACCACCAACCAAAATGACACAAAATGACACTGACACAAAAAACGGCTGACACTGCTAACACAGTAAAGAGCCAGGCTGCGGGTTGGTGGCAGCTGCTGGGAGAGCCAGCACTGCTGGCACTGTCCCCTCAAGGCTGGAGTAGCTGGGGAAGTGCCGAGGGGAGGGAGCAGAGCCAGGCCACGCCATGCCCCACCCCCTCCCCCCAGCTTCAGCTCTCCTACAGGCCGTGCCATGCCCCGCCCTCTCCCCCCAGCTTCAGCTCTCCTACAGAGGAGGAGCATGAGCAGTGGATGGGCTTCAGTGGGCGGGGCTGCTCCTCCACACGGCTTCAGCGAGCGAGGGGCAAGAGTCATGGTGGGAGTCATGGCGGATTGGAGGCTGGCTGGGGAAACGGCTGGAGGAGGCGGCGCCCCGGTTCCTTCTTCTTTTTCTTCGCCACTGCCCGGCCCTTCCTCCTCCCCCAAGCAGCAGGAGTTCAGCAGGAGGGGGGAGGAAGGGGGGCAGAGAGCTTTTCTCGCGGCACAGTAGGAGGTCTGTCATGGCACACTAGTGTGCCACGGCACACTGGTTGAGAAAGACTGCCCTATACAATCCAGATAATCTTTTTTGAACTGGACTATATGGCAGTGTAGAAGGGGCCATAGTTACAGGCAAGCAACCTGTTTTGTTTATTTTAGGGCACTGAAGTTTGCGTGGGTTTCTTTTTTAAAGGAAGTCTTGTTTTGTTTATAGAACATAACAAGGAAGTGCAAGAATAACCTTGGGGGACAGGCTTGCGGCGGCTTTTATCCTGGATTAAGTTGGCAGTCCTTTGCTCCTCGTCCGTTCCATTAAACAGAAGTGCCACCGTCACTTTCCTTTCTTTGAAATTGGTTGTGGATTTTGGATTTTGTTGCTTCGTGCTGCATGGCCAGCCCAGCTGTTCCTGAATATGGTTTCCTATCAGGATCACTTTGAAGAGATCGATCTTGCGCAGTGTGATGCGGCAGCAAAGAAGGCAAACACGATCCTAGCTTGCATTAACACAGACAGGCTTTCTAGTCTCCTTCTATATATCTATCCACCCATCTATATATTTTTTAAATGCTCTGTTCGTTTTGAGTGACATCATAATTCAAAACCCGCTGGATGAATTGCCGCCAAACTTGGCCACAAGACACCTACTAACCCAAGGAGTGACCATTACTTAAAAAAAATGATTTTGCCATTTGGGAGTTATAGTTGCTGGGATTTATAGTTCACCTGCAATCAAAGAGCATTCTGAACTCCACCAACAATGGAACTGAACCAAACTTGCCACACAGGACTTTGGAGGGAAGGGGGACTAACCCAACATAATGGGAGTTGTAGTTCCCTGCATCCAGAGAGCCCTACGACTCCCACCGATGACGGAGCCAAACCAAATTTGGCTTCGAATACAGGTGATGTTTGGTGGTGATTGACCTTGGAATCTGGGAGTTGTAGTTTACTCACCTCTAGAGAGCACTGCGAATCCCATCGATGATGGATCTGGACCAAACTTGGCACACACATCCAACGTGGCCAACTTGGAATACTTTGAATACTGACAGGGTTTGGGGGAGTTGACCTTAGATTCTGGGAGTTGTAGTTCACCCACATCCAAACAGCACTGAACCTCGCTGGAAAGAAATATTTAAAAATGATCCCTTTCTTACCATCAATAATAATAATAATAATAATAATACGCAAACGATCCCAATTTCTCCAGCGGAAGGAACTCTTCCAATTCAAATCAAAAGACAAAAGGGAGCTTTATACAGGCTGAAGGCTCATAAATCACCATCACCATCATAAGATTCAAGCACTTTGCACTCTTAACGCACACAGAAATCCCCATTTGCAATGCAAAAGCAGCAGTTATATGAAAAGGGCTGGATTTGCTTCTTGGGAAAACATAGGCCTGTAGCATCAATGACCTTGGGCTCACCTGGGTCAATGCCTGAGTTGTAGTTTGGTAGGGTGCTGATGAAATTGAGCAGAGCCGTGTTTCCCAACCAGTGTGCCGTGAGCGATCATTAGGTGTGCCGTGGGAAATTGGCACTCTCCCCCCTCCTAGCAGCCCTCTCACAGGTTTCCAAGAAACAAATTGAGCCTCTCCACTTGGAAATGTTTTTTTAAAACTATTTTACTGGATTTTTCGAGAGTTGCCTCCCCCAAGGAACTGTTTATAACAGCTTCATGACATCCATAGTTAACTGGAAGCAAGTTTCACTCAGGGTGAAATTTCACAAAGGTCTGGAGAACAAGCTCTATGAGGAGCGACTTGAAGAGCTGGGCATGTTTAGCCTGAAGAAGAGAAGGCTGAGAGAAGACATGATAGCCATGTATAAATATGTGAGAGGAAGTTATATATGTGTTGTGTTCATCGAAACAGGCCCAGGTTTCACACTGAGTGTATAAATGCATAAAAAAACATATTAACTATATGTATTACTGTGTTAGAGTGTCATTTTGTGTCATTTTGGTTGGTGGTGTGCCCCAGGATTGTGTAAATGTAAAAAATGTGCCGCGGCTCAAAAAAGGTTGAAAAACACTGGAGCAGAGGAGGACAAAGGCCTTGTCAAACTACAAATCCCAGAAGTCTATTGCATTGGCAGTGAGAGTGGGGGGTTATACATTCTACAGAGTAGATGCACCTCTTATCAAACTACAATTCCCAGGAATCCATAACATTAAGGCTTAAGTCATGCCCTTGTCAGACTACTGTTCCCAGGATCCCATAGCATTAAAGCATTTTCATTAAAGTGGGGTTCCCCTCCCCTTTTGTCAAAACTACAACTCCCAGGATCCCATACTTTAAGTCCTGGCACTGCAAGTGGAGTCATTCATTCTTGTCAAACTACAAATCCCAGTATTCTCAGCATTAACAGTTAAAATGGAGTTATTCAATCTACAGTGCATGTTGCAGCTCTCATTAAACTACAGATCCCAGGATCTCATAGCTTAGAGTCATGGTCATTCAAAAAGGGTCACCCCTTGTCAGACTACAAATTCCAGGATTCTATAGCATTGGCAGTTCATGTGGGGTCATTCATTCTACAGATACCCCTCTGGTCAAACTACAACTCCCAGGGTCACATAGCATTAAGCTGTAGCTTAGTCAAACTACAACTCCCAGGAACTCATGACATTAATCAATTGTTATTAGACTTGTGTCACCTCTCGTCAAACTATAACTCTTAGGATCCCGTAGCATTGGTGTCATTCATTCTACAGATGTACCTCTAGCATTAATCCATGACTATGAAACTGGAGTTCTACCCTTTGTCAAACTACAACTTCCAGGGCAGTGTTTCCAAACCAGTGTGCCATGACACACTAGTGTGCCGTGAGCGATCATCAGGTGTGCCATGGGAAATTGGCTCTCTCCCCCCTCCTAGCAGTCCCCTCACAGGTTTCCAATAAACAAATTGAGCTTCTCCGCTAGGAAATGGGTTTTTTTGTTATTATTTTACTGTATTTTTCAAGAGTTGTGTCCCCCCACCCCCACTCCCACCCAGGAACTGTTTATAACAGCTTCATGACATCCATAGTTAACTGGAAGCAAGTTTCACTCAGGGTGAAAGTTCGCAAAGGTCTGGAGAACAAGCTCTATGAGGAGCGGCTTGAAGAGCTGGGCATGTTTAGCCTGAAAGAGAAGGCTGAGAGAAGACATGATAGCCATGTATAAATATGTGAGAGGAAGTCATATATATGTTGTGTTCATCGAAACAGGCCCAGGTTTCACACTGAGTGTACAAATACATTTAAAAACATATTAACTATATGTATGACTGTGTTAGAGTGTCGTTTTGTGTCATTTTGGTTGGTGGTGTGCCCCAGGATTTTGTAAATGTAAAAAATGTGCCGCGGCTCAAAAAAGGTTGAAAAACACTGGTGTAGGGATACATGAATAAAGCCCACCCACAGGATGCTCATCCACTCTCTGTTGAAAGATCTCCAAAAATAAAAAAGAGAGTTTAATGCCCAAGCGAAGGGACCCAATGTGCAGACCTGCTGCTTCCCAAGCATATAAACATTTCAGATATTTGGGCAGGCACCATTTACTTTGAGTCTTGTTTAAGAGAGGAAAGTAGGAGGTAAATATGATCCTTCCATACATAAACGGAATAAGAATGCCTTCTCCTAATCATGGATCAGGTACTGGCCTCCCAAGCCAGGGATTATGGGATTTGGTCCCACCTCGGGTGCAATCAGAAGCAGCAGCAGCAGCAGCAGCAACAATAACAACAACATCCCAAGAAGAGGAGAAGGAAGAGGAAGAAGAAAAGAAGGAGAAGAGGAGGAGGAAGACAAGGATGGATGGAAGAAGAGGAAGAAGAAAGGAAGAAGAAGAGGAGGAAGAAAAGGAGACAATGAAGAGGAGGACGAGGAAGAAAAGAAAGAGAAGTGGAGGAAGAAATAAAGGAGGTGAGGACGAGGAAGAAGAAGAGAAGGAAGAGGAAGAAAAAAGAAGGAGAAGAGGAGGAGGAAGACAAGGATGGATGGAAGAAGAGGAAGAAGAAAGGAGGAAGAAGAGGAGGAAGAAAAGGAGATGATGAAGAGGAGGAGGAGGAGGAAGAAAAGAAAGAGGAGAAAGAAATAAAGGAGGTGAGGAGGAGGAAGAAGAAGAGGAAGAAGAAAGGAGGAAGAAGAAGAGGAAGAAAACAATGAAGAGGAGAAGGAGGAAGAAGAAAAAAGAGGAGGAAGAAAAGGCTGTGAGGAAGAGGAGGAAGAAGAGGAGGAAAAAGGAGAAGGAAGAAGAAAAGGAGGCGAGGAGGAAGAAAAGGAAGAAGAAAAGAAAGATGAGCAGGAGGAAGAAAAGGAGGTGAGGAAGAGGAACAGGAAGAAGAAGAGGAGGAGGAGGAGGAAGAAAAGAAAGAGGAGAAAGAAATAAAGGAGGTGAGGAGGAGGAAGAAGAAGAGGAATAAGAAAGGAGGAAGAAGAAGAGGAAGAAAAGAAGACAACGAAGAGGAGAAGGAGGAAGAAGAAAAAAGAGGAGGAAGAAAAGGCTGTGAGGAAGAGGAGGAAGAAGAGGAGGAAAAAGGAGAAGGAAGAAGAAAAGGAGGCGAGGAGGAAGAAAAGGAAGAAGAAAAGAAAGATGAGCAGGAGGAAGAAAAGGAGGTGAGGGAGAGGAACAGGAAGAAGAAGAGGAGAAGAGGAGGAGGAGGAAGAAAAAGAGACAAGGAAGGAAGAAGAGGAGGTGGAAGAAGAAAGAGGAAAATGATATTTGTATACTAAACTGTATGCTAATGCTTTTATGTGAAGCTGTTTCGAGTCTTCTTTGGAAGAGATAAAGTGGGGTATAAATAAATATAATAGCAGTAATAATAATAATAGGAGTTGAGGAAGAGGAGGAAAAAGAAAGAAGGAGAAGAAGAGGACCCCACTTTACCTCACCTAGTTAAACGCCATAGAATCCTGGGAGTTGTAGTTTGGTGGTTGACAGTGAAGACAAAAGATGGCATAATGATGACCTTTCTGCGTTTTACTTCACAGTCACATATTTACACAGTGGTTGCACTATGTTCCCTGTCCTGCTTGATACCATCCTTGTGCAAGGAACAGTGTCTCTGCCCATGTACCGATGGAGAATAAGCTGCTTCAGGTCTCATTTAAGAGAGGAAAGTGGGGTATAAGTAAATATCATCACCATAATCTCAGGCAATTCAGTGACACCTCGAAGCACTATCATCATCATCATCTTTATTTATTATTTATTTGTGCCCCACTTTTTCTCTCATAATCTATACCCAAAACAGCTACATTGAAGGCACTACAATAGTGATCCATTGTGCACCACTCCAAGAATGTGCAAGTGCATGGCTGGAATAGATGTATTATCACTGAATCAATGAAACACACGCTTACGCCTAATTATTTCAATATGGCTTGTGAAGCTCCACTTACACAACTCTTTGAAGTTTGCACAACTCTTGTGTTTCTGTTTCACAACAGCTGCGCCAGCTAAGAACGTGCAAGTGAATGGCTGACATATATTGATTGGTTAGAGTAGACCCACTGAATGAAGGAAACACACCCTTAAAAAGGGATTGTTTCAGTACTGTTTGTGGAACCCCACTCACACAACTGTGAGCTTGCACAACCATTGAAAAGAGGTTATTTCAGTGGAACGCTACTCACACAACTGTGAGCTTGCATTGAAACCAAGGGTCAATTTAGGGGGGTCCTACCTTATGGGCAGGGGCCCTGCACCCCTAAAAGTGAGGATTCTAGATGGTAAAAGCCTTGGCAAGCGATCCAAGCGCCCAGGGGAACCCTCAAATGCCCCAGAGCAGTGTCTCACCAAGATCCGGAAGTGTGCCAATGAGAGAGGTTTTGTCCCAGCTGAGAAGGATGACAAGCTGCAATTTCCTGATGTTCGCAAAGCTTGACATGTTTATTGATCATTTTTACAGACATTATATACATTTTTCAGGGCTGTCAGATTCAAATTTCCCACCCGCCCCCATTCCTGCGCCACGCCTTGATTGGATGGAACTTTTGAAACAGCTGGGAGGCGGAACGTCAGCCGGCGCGCTTTGGCCAATCACGAGCCTGTGCCGCCTCCGATCGGCCAATAGGATAATTCCCTCGCCTTGCTGTTTATGCCAATGAGGGAGAAGGAGCGAGAGGAATGTTGAGACAATGAGGTCGGAACTTCCATTGATGGGTTTTGGGATTATGCTGATGAAGATCTGGCTGGCCAGAGAGATCCCTGGGGTCCTCAATCTTGCCACCTATTGTCAATTAAATGGTCCTCCGATTGCTTTTTGCAGTGTCCGGAATTTATCTTTGGCATTTTCGAGGTGTTTCATTAAAAGTTCTGTGGGGGGAGATATAGTTTGTATGGCAGTTTCGGGCCTTTACGATCAGCCCATTGTGGTGGGTGACAAAGTTCTCCATGTGGCTTTCAGATTTCCGCCAGACGAAACTCAGAATGCGGATTTTCCAAAAGCCAGGTGATAATTGGTTTGGGTGCCCTGGGACAGCCAGGAAAAAGGACCAATCTCACCTATTGTTCATGCAGGATGAGCTTTCAACATTTTTAAAATATGCAGTCTGGTCAGCAAATGCGGCTTTTCTTATTTCTACTGTAGCAGCAAATCTGGAGTCCCAAAACTCCCTAGGTGTTACCTTTTTGCTCACAGGTTGCGTGGACGCGCGAGCACAGGAACGAGAGAAAACGTAACAACCGTACTGTAATGCAATGAAGCCAAAGTTTATTTGCACACGTCAGCTGACGGGACCTGCCCACAGAACTAGCTGCCTCAGGGCAAGAGCCCTCAACATTCTCTAACTTTCCCTTATATACATGCTATGGCGGCAGGTCCCGTCTCCTCCTTTCTTCATCATTTTCATTGGTTCACAACATTAACACATTTCTATTATCCAATTACACATCACATTATTTGGCATCACATCCTATTAGCATTCTCATTTGCTAAACAGCACTACGCAGTATTAATTCTTCATTCCCACAGTATGTTATCTGCCGGATGGGCACCATGTACTGGATTCGCAACATTTCTAAGCCGTCCCTCTATGCCAGCAAGGAGGAACGGTTTCATTTGCCCATGCGCAGTTCCTACCAATCAGCTACAATGTAAACAAACGCACGTTGGGGCTAGCTAGACCAATCACGGCCAGTGTTATCAAGGAAAGGCACAAGATGTACTCTAACAAATCACAGCTTGTGCCTGACCTACCAATCAAAGTGCATTATTCTCGTAATGGCATTTAGCATGATTTTTGGCAAGCTATCTCTCTATACTAAGTTCTGTGCTTGTGCATCACTCTCTCCTGACTGTACTTCTGCTAAAAGCACCAGTTCTGCTTTACTACAAGGCACATTTTATGAGGGAAAGGAGAGGGGGCCATGCGGGAAAAATACATTGAGGTTCAAGGGGGGGGGTGGGGGGGAAAGCGATATTATTTTCATCTATTTTCATCATTTTATTTGTCCACATTATCCAGTAAATTCATGGAGTAATTCAGGAAGGCACAGGGAAAAGTCCAGGTCTGGAGATCTTCACAAAACATCCCTTTTGGATGAAGAAGAGAGGAGGGGGCCCATAGTGGGGGCATTTCCTGGGTAGAAAGAGTCCATAGCAAATCAGGTGGTGGGGTGTTCTCCGTGCAACCGTATCAATAAACCAATGCGGGAAATCACTCTTTCTTCAATTCTAGTTAGGTTATTTTCATCATCAATATCTTGAAAATATTTAAGTGGATGGTGGAATGCAGATTATATTAGACATCAATCAATCGGCATTGTATATCCTCCACAAAATTATAATCCAAAATCTGATATTCCATGATCATGTATAATCCGGATTAAATGCCAATATCAGGTCGACGGTCTATAAAGGCCCTGCCGTTTCGCCGTTTCCGGCTTCTTTGGGACCTGTCATATAGTAACAATCCATTGCATAAATCCACTAGTCCGATATCCAAATCACAAAATTATATGTGTGGACGCAGCCACTACTCCATGCGGTCCGTCCGGAAATGGCAAAACGGCAGGGCCTTTATAGACCGTCGACCTGATATTGGCATTTAATCCGGATTATACATGATCATGGAATATCAGATTTTGGATTATAATTTTGTGGAGGATATACAATGCCAATTGATTGATGTCTAATATAATCTGCATTCCACCATCCACTTAAATATTTTGAAGATATTGATGATGAAAATAAACTAACTAGAATTGAAGACAGAGTGATTTCCCGCATTGGTTTATTGATACAGTAGAAAGAGTCCATAAACAAGGCAGGGATAGCAACTGGGGGGGGATAAGTCAGGCAGCCGTAGTTTTGTCACATTTTCCATCTCATTTGGCTCAAACGGGCGTGGAGCAACTGCGGAACTCCCTGCTGCAGGTCAAACCAACTAAGATGCAGGTGGGCTCTCTCTGGGGCTCGCCTTCAGCATGACAATTGTTGCATGGCGGTGCAAATAGTGCAACCGCACTTGGAAGGGAAATTACACAGAGTTCGGAGGCATAACATCAACTGCTACCCAAAACCAAATGGTAACAAGGTCTTGTGAGATGGGCATCTGGACCCTTGACTGCCACAAAGGCCAAAAGCAGAACAACCAATAGGATCCCTGCCCCAAATCTAGAGTACAAACTTTTGGTATTACACAAATACCTCACGCGGGAGGGGAGGGTTGTGGTACTTTCCTTTAATTTCTGAAAAGCGTTGCCAAAATCGCAGGCCGCGGAAACGCATGTGTCACGCGTGACGCCACTTACGGCAAGCGCAACCCCACAAAAACCCCAAACGGAACGCTTGTGCAAAAGGATTATATAAAAAAAATTGCACTTCCTGAAAAGTTTGGGCGTGAGAGAGCACAAAGCACAAGCAAAGGAAAGGCCTCCACAAACAACAGGGGAGGGCAAAGGCAGATTATTTTGAAGGGAGGATAAATGCATCTTTTCCTAATTTTTAAGAGGGCATTGGGTGGCCTTGGGCAAGTCACACTGTCTCAGCCCCAGAAAAGTCTGAAATAGGGTTCAAAATATGGTGGAAATTACTCGAAAGGACACAATAAATAAAACATTACTAGAGTTAGCTACAGCAAACAACCAAGAGAGGGCCTATATGGCCGAGTGGTCCAGGAACTTGGGATTCAGAATTAAACCCCAAATGTGGAAGAATATATGGTGTAATGTGGTGAAGAAATCTCTAAGCAATCCGTTCAGGGAAAATTGGGTTAAAATGATCTATCGTTGGTACCTCCCCCCAGACAAATTAGCTAAAATGTATAGGAATTTGGATCCAAAATGTTGGAAGTGCGGCAACAAAAACGGGACCTTCTTCCACCTTTGGTGGACATGCCCGAAAGCCACTAAATACTGGGCAATGATTCAAAGGGAAATTCAAAAAATGATCAGTTCCAAATTGGAAAAAAACCCAGAGGTCTTTATGTTGGGTATAGTAGAAGAAACAATGTCACCGATAGACAGGAAAACGTTGCTGATAGGTATAACTGCAGCTAGGATTTTATACGCAAAGGGCTGGAAGGCAGAGACAACCCCGTCAAGGGAAGAATGGTTCACGAAAGTAATAGAGACAGTACAAATGGACTGGCTGACGGAAAGGCTGCGGGATAAACAAAAGCTGAGACCCGAAAGGTCAAACTGGGAGGGAATTAGGAACTACTCCAGAACTGAGTTTAATGTGGATTTATTATTGGATTAAAGGTATTACATCGCTTCTCTACTCAATCGCAGGAAGAATCCAAGAAGAAACCAATTAGAAGGAAGTATGATGGACTAACCAAGAGGAGGTCTCTACTTTTCACCCAACTTTGTCTGCACATGTCTTACACCCTTGTATAACTCTTAGTAATCCCGGGGGCCACCTCTGGGCGCCCCGAGACTTACTTTCTGTTTTTCTTATTGTTATATGTTTCTTTTTTCTGTTCTTCTTTTTTAATCTTTGAAAATCAATAAAGACTTTTTTTTTAAAAAAAGAAAGGACACAATAATAACAACCAGTGTGGCACAGACTTCGAATATCTGCTCAGACACAAAATCCTGCTTTTGGGCAAGTCACACTCTCTCAGCCTCAAAGACAAACACCCTCTGGACAAATCAGTCCAAGAGAACCTCTTAATAGGGTTGCCTGAAGGTTGCCGTAAACACGAAACAATATGAAGTCACAACACACACTCACAATAAGAAAACACACGATAAGAAAACAGATCAGAAGGGATTACTGAGGGTACCCGGATTCCAGGGCACTGAGCAATAGCTGTTAAATTGGCCTCAAACTGCTTTAACTTTACAGTGCGGATAAACCCAATGCTACAGAATCCTGGGAGTTGTAGTTTGGTGAGGCCCCAGCACTCTTTGGGCAGAGAAAACTACACCTCCCAGGATTCCATAGCATTGAGCCATGGCAATTAAAGTGGTGTCAAACTGCATTAATTGTATAGTGTAGATGCACTCTTGGGCTGCTGTGTTATAACAATGGCATTTCCCCCCAATTTTAAGGAGACTTTGCTGCCCTCTGGAGTAAAAAACGAGGCCTTTTTGTAGTGAAAAAAAAACCCAGTTTCCCTGTAGATAGAAAAATCAGGGTATAAATAGACATGGGTTAGTTAGGTAAAGGTTTCCCCTGACATTTAGTCCAGTCGTGTCTGACTCTGGGAGTTGGTGCTCATCTCTATTTCTAAGCCAAAGAGCCAGCGTTGTCCATAGACACCTCCAAGGTCATGTAGCCAGCGTGATTGCATGGAGTGCCTTTACTTGCCTGCTGGAGCGGTACCTATTGATCTACTCACATTTGCATGTTTTTGAACTGCTAAGTTGGCAGAAGCTGAGACTGACAGCGGGAGCTCACCCCGCTCCTCAGATTCGAACCTGCGACCTTTCGGTCAACAAGGTTAACAGCTCACCGGTTTGACCCACTGTGCCACTGAGGCTCCATATAAATAGACATAATAAACATAATAATGAACATAATAATAATAATCAAACATGGAACATAACAATATTATTTATTTATTTATTTATTGCATTTGTATACTGCCTTTCTCAGCCTGTAGGTAACTCAAGGCGGTTTACAGGGTAAAATTCAATGTTTATTTATTATTTATTTATTATTTGCTTCAATTTATATTCCGCCCTTCTCACCCTGCAGGGAACTCAGGATGGATCACAACGCACATATACAGGCAAACATTCATAGACATACAACATATATAGACAGACAACGAGCTACACAATTGGTCGAGAGCTCACCCGGACCCGGGCAGGCCTTGAACTCATGACCTTCTGGTCAGTAGAGGTCTTATGCAGCTGACTCCCAGCCAGCTGCGCCACATTCCCGGTGCCATAAATATAATTAAAAATATAATTACAATACCATAAATAGAATTAAAAACATAACATATAATAAAAAAACTAAACAAATCAATAAATATAAATTTATAGTGTCTCCTTGTTAAAAACATTGTCCGGTACCATTGCTACGGTACCATTGCCATCATTCCATTTTCCTATGTCAGTTACTTTGCGTTTGGAAACGCTTGTTCAAAAAGACACGTCTTGACTTTTCCCCCGAAATGTTAAAAGGGAGGTGGCGGATCTAATATCTATAGGGAGGGCGTTCCATAGCCGAGGGGCCACCACCGAGAAGGCTCTGTCTCTCGTCTCCGCCAAACGTACTTGCGACAAAGGCAGTGACGAGAGCAGGGTCTCCCCACATGATCTTAAGGTCTGAGATGGTTCAAAAGGGAAGGTGCGTTTGGACATGTAAGTTGGGCCAGAACCGTTTAGGCCTTGAAGGGCCTTTCCTTCCTTCACTTTATTTGAAGTTTATAAAGACTTATAAAATAGTGTATAACTACTAAAATAATGTATAAATATTAAAATAAATATAGCGTTCCTACATCGCGGTTTTTCACTTATTGCGGGAGGTCCTGGAACCTAACCCCAGCAATAAGTGAGGGAACACTGTATATACGGCATCTAATTGTGCCAGTTTTGCATGCCGCCCTGAGTCGCCTTCGGGCTGGAATGGGCGGGGTAGAAATAACGTAAATAAATAAATAAAAATAGGATAATATCATAAAATCCAAGAATCAAAACCATGAAACAAAGGCACTTAAGCATGAATCTTTTCCAAGCAAAGCTTCTAAGAAACAAGGACGAGATCTTGACTTGATTCCAAACGATGCTTCATCTAAGTACAGAACTTGTACTTGGGACTTTTAGCTCCTCATTAAGCTATGTCCCAAACGCTCAGAAATTGGTTTCGCTTTAGCTTTGAGTCTCTTATCTTTCTTTCTCTGAGCCTGGCAGAACGCCTGAGCCACTGCTCGGCTCTTCTGTTTTGACTAATCTCCTCCTGTCTATTTGGCCACAGTGGTCCATACTCTTATTACATCCCGAATAGATTACTGCAATGCACTCTACACGGGGCTGCCTTTGAAGACTGTACGGAAACTTCAACTAGTCCAATGGGCGGCAGCTAGGTTACTTACTGGAGCGATATTCAGGGAGCATACCACCCCCTGTTGTGCCAGCTCCACTGGCTGCCTGTCCACTTCCAAGCACAATTCAAAGTACTGGTTTTGACCTATAAAGCCCTATACGGTTCTGGCCCAGCTTACTTGTCCGAACGTATTTACCCTTATGTTCCACCTTGAAATTTACGATCCTTCAAGGAGGCCCTGCTCTCGATCCCACTTTCGTCGCAAATACGTTTGGTGGGGACAAGGGACAGGGCCTTCTCGGTGGTGGCCCCTTGCCTGTGGAACTCGCTCCCCAGCGAAATGAGGTCAACTTCTTCTCTCCTTTCCTTTCAGGAAAAAGTTGAAGATGTGGCTATGGGACTAGGCATCTGGTTAGACATTCGGAAAGCAGGTGGACAATAAAGTGATGACAATGCTATGGAAAATGGACTGTGGAGTGACTTTATGCAAATAATCACATAGTGGCAACCTATCGAAACGCTTTCACATATTCCTTGCCACCTCCACACCTCCCAGAAAATGAACATTCCATTTCCAACAGAAAAAAACTGTCATTTGGCTTACTGAAGCATTCAGTTGCATTCTGTTTTGCTGGCCAATCAGAGTCATTTATGCAAATAGTGTCTTAGTGACAACCAATTACCTCTGTCTGGTGCCTTAGAGTGTTGGAGTTCTGAGGTTGGCCAATCAGAGTCCTTTATGCAAATAATCTGGTGCCTTAGAGCAGGGCTGTCCAACTGGCGGCCCCGGGGCCGGATGCGGCCCCGTAGCCTGTTGGACACGGCCCCACCTATGCCCTCAGCCGCCATTTTTAAATTTTTTAAAAAAATAATCAATTTTTTTTTAAAAAAATGGCGGCCGGGGGGGGGGGCGGGGCAGGGAGGAGGAAGAGAGCTAGCTCCTCCTTTTCAGCGCCCCCCCTCCCTACCTAGGGCGGGGGAACTGCCGAAAAAGGGCAGAAGGCGGCGCCAAGAGCAGCGCATCACAGGCCAGGCCTGTGACGCTGCTGCCCCTTGGCACCGCCTACTCCTCCTTTCGCGGCTCCCGGCCTAGGAAGGGAGGGGCGCCGAAAGGAGGAGTAGGCGGTGCCAAGGGGCAGCGCGTCACGCCAGGCCTGTGACGCGCTGCTCTTGGCGCCGCCTACTCCTCCTTTTGGCGGCTTTAGGAGGGGCGGGGCCTGGGGCGGGCCTGGGGCGGGGCCTGGGGGCGGGGCCTGGGGCGGGGCCTGGGGCGGGGCCGAGCGGCCCCGCAGGTCATCAGTGACCTCTTATCCGGCCCTGGACCCGCCAGAAGTTGGACAGCACTGCCTTAGAGTGTTGGAGTTCTGAGGCTGGCCAATCAGAGTCCTTTATGCAAATATTCTCACAGTGGTAACCAATCGAAACGCTGGCACATATTCCTCCGCACCTCCCGCCCTCCGCACCGCCGCAATCACTGACTTTTATTATATACATAGATAGATAGATAGATAGACAGATAGACAGATAGACAGAAGATAGATGTGGGGCATCGAATTGCTGCTGGCTGTAAGGAGAAGATGATGACTGACAGTGTCATAAGCTGCTAACAGGTCTATGAAGACAGATCCTGTGATCTGCTGCCTTTCAAAGCCATCTTCCATATGCTGAGTCAGGTTCAACACTTGGGATGTGCAGCCTTTGTGTTTCCTTAAACCAGCTTAAGGCATGGAATCAGGCATGGGTCTATTTTTCATAACTCTACAATCACTCTCTTCCTCGTGGCGCGTTTCCACGTTTGGCCTGTAGGGGCCGCTGCCGGGCAAGCTGAAGTCTTTCGACAGCGTCCCGCGCTTTGATTGACTGGCAGCGGCGAGGGGGCGTGGTTTTCGCGGCCGCTAAGCCCCGCCTATCTTCTCTGTCTTTCTCTCTCTTGCTAGAGCAAGAGAGAGAGAGCGAAAGCGCCGAGGAAGCAGCGAAAGGAGCAGCCGTGCGTCCGCCGGGCAAAACCATTCGGCGCCAGGAAAAGGGGGGCTCTCTCTTTTTCGGGAGAGACCACCGTCAGAGGTGGAAGGGGGGGAGAAGAAAAAAAAGAGTGGGAAGCAAGGAAAGAAAGCGAAGGAGTTTCTCTTCTGAGCTTGGGCGATACCATTGCGGGGCGGGAGGGGGGGGAGGGAGAGGAATAGAATAGATAGCATAGGAAGGAACCATTTTACAGATTTAGGGGAGGAGGCTGGGAATATGTTAGAAGCTTTAGGGCAAGTTGGGCGTGCTTTTTGAGCCAGTTAGGCTGTATTCTGTATTTAGAAAATTGAGACCAAGGGGGTGCCATCAGCCTGAAGTCTAAAGGAGTCTGTTTGTGTGAGGGTTTTAGTCAGAACTGGGGGGAAAACGGTTGGCCAGAGTGACGCCATCTTTATTTATTTTGAGGCAGTTGAAAGGTAGCCTCGCCTGAGGAGAAAGAAGACTCAGGACGGGTTGACAGATAGATATAAATTAGATATAAATTAGAGCCTATATATTATAGTAGAGGCTAAATAGGTTTTGTTTCTTCAAAAAGGTACCTCAGGAATTGCACCTGAGGTAAAGGAAAGCTAGAATAACTCTTGGCTAGGCCTCCACAACACTTAAACACATACTATTATATATTAATACATAATATATATTAATATATAATAATATAATATATAATATACAGGGATATAT
Source organism: Anolis apletophallus (assembly GCA_030556195.1). Taxonomy (NCBI): domain Eukaryota; kingdom Metazoa; phylum Chordata; class Lepidosauria; order Squamata; family Anolidae; genus Anolis; species Anolis apletophallus. Next base: position 197,762,232 of record JARBWK010000004.1, on the reverse strand, counting down.
ATTGTGGGAAGGTAAAGTACTGGCCAAATATATACATAGATAGATTTAATTGTATATACACATATATATTTAATTAGGGTTATTTGCTAGAAAAATTACCTCAGCGAATCCACTTGTGGGACGGTAAAGCTTCCCCAATGGCCAGATAGATAGATATACACACATATATACATACGTAATATATATACACACATATACATAATACACATACATATACACACATGTATACATACATAACATATATATTAAAAGAAAGGTTTTAATTAGGGTTATTTTCCAGAAAAGTACCTCAGTACATACGCCTATGGGAAGGTAAAGTTTCCCCATTGGCCAGATAGATATTTATATATATATACATATATACACACACAAACACATATACATACATACATATAATATATATTAAAAGGGTATTAATTAAGAGTTATTTTCTAAAAAAACTGCCTCAGCGAATCCACCTGTGGGACAGTAAAGCGTCCGCACTGGCTGTATGTATATGTATATTAAAAGGGTTTTTAAAATTAAGGTTATTTTCTATAAAAACACCTCAGTGAATACACCAGTGGGACCGTAAAGCTTTCCCACTACTACAGTAACTCCTGGCCATAGATATAGATATTAAAAGGGGGCAGTAATTAGGGTTGTTTTCCAGGAAACTGCCTCAGCAAATACACCTGTGGGAAGGTAAAGCTTCCTTACTACCCCAATAATGCCTGGCTATAGAGATATATATTGAAAGAGGGGTATTAGGGTTATTTTTTTTAAGGAAAGTTCCTCAGGCAATCCACTTGTGGGAAAGCAACACCCCTTTGCTACCAGAACAACTCCTGCCTGGCTCTTACCAGTTCGCTCAGGTGTGTTCAGCTGCCCTGCTGTGCTACGCGGAACCTGGTCCACCCTTGTGTGAGGAAGCCAACCCGGATCTACAGGGCCTGGTCTGGATTAACTGGGCACCTGCAGCCCCTTCAGGATAACCTTTCTTTGGGACAACAGAGACTACAGGCTTTCTTTCTCTTGGAGAATAAGCTGAGAAGACCCCTGACTCTTCCTCTTGGATTCCTCTTTGGGTTTTTTCCCCTCTCTTTCTTCCTCCATCTCTCTTTCAACTGGGACGAAAAAGGAGAGATTAAAAGGAAAGAAGCCCATTAGGTACAGAAAACAGAAGCTTTTGTGTTGTTCTCAGCACTTGACAAACTGTTATGCAGAAAAGGGGAAGTAAGGGACATCCCCTCCAAGAAAAGTCTGAAGGGTCCAAACGATTTTTGTTTAATTTTTGGGTGGAGCACAGCAGTAGGAGGAAGAGAAATATTCCTTTGAGGTTGTGCAGAGGACCTGCTCTACAGCCTTGGGTTTCAGCAGAGCCAATAGAAATGCCTCTTTTTCTCCTGGATGGAGGAGCTAAATCGGGGATTCAGCAAAATCGGTAACTTTGCTTCAGGTAGCAGCGAAGCGGCCTCTTGGCTTGCTTCCTGAAGTAAAACCACAGCCCAAGAGTTTCATGATTTGTGCAACTGGTCTCAATTTCGCTATTTTTAAAATGTTTTTAGTTGTAAGGAGTTTATTTTGGCTTTGTTTTTTGACAGGATCCCAAAGGGAACATGTCCTCTTTATCTCACCTCATTGACAATTTGCTTCCCCACTTTTCCCCCCTTGCATTTTAAATTTCTCTGAAGTGTTCAGCTTCACCTGCTTCCTTTTACGAAAGAGGTTTCTGGGTTGCATCAAAAGTAAAGGGTTTGCTGAGCCTCCAAAAGTCAGATTTAAGCTGTCGTGGTTTGGCATTTGAAGGGCTGAGAATTAAGTTATGTGTGGTCGCTATGGTAATCTCATTGTTTCCCTCCCTTCTAACACCCCCTGCCCGCCCCCAAAAGGGAGTAAGTTTCCAAATTCATTATGATTAATATATCATTCTCAGTTGCTTGTAACCATTTGGAAATGCTGGAAATTGGCTGGAATAACTCGTTTGGAGGGTGGGTTGTATGTGTGTAAACAAATTTTGAAAGAGAGCAACCTAGGCTGAACAGTACATTTCTTTTCCACGTTCCTGGTATGCTTGGGAACTGTTGCTTTAATTGTTTAGGATTTAATTTCCCCCTTAACGCTTGGGCAGGCCTGCTGTGAGCACATAGGAGCAGGTTGGGGAGGCTTTGGAAATCTAGCGCAGGCTCTCTTCAGGTGTGTTCAGGAGTGAAGGGGGAAGAACACCTCTTAAAGCCTCTCTCCACCCTTTATTTACATCTGCAGCTTTTGGAAGCAAAGTGGCCTCACGCCTGGATTAGAAGAAGACCCTTTTGGAATATAAGGAGCTGAAGGAGCCTCGGAAGAAAAGGATTTCTGAGGGAGAACCTGGACTTCTTTCCCTGCCTGGGAACTGATGTTGAGGGGGAGCTGACGTTTGGAAATTACCGCAGGGGTCTTCTCTGGCTGAGCAAACCATGGATGTGTGGTCCAGGATCGCCGTGTGGCTCCTGTGTGGTGTGTTCCTTCAGCAGGGACACGGGGACAGGGCCCCCGGCACCCACCTGGATGAAGCCACCATTGCAGGTAAAGAGAAGCCCCTTTCTTCACCTGTGGGGCAAGATCCTGTTTGGTCGGGGGTCCTGGTTGCCAGCTTTGCTCTTCTAAAGTTGCAGTCTGCGCCCTTGCCTGTCAGAGTTTTAACAGAGTTCAGAATAGTTTTTGAAAATTATGTTTTAATTTGGTTTAACTCTTTTTTTACTCTTTGGGTTTTAAAAATATTATGTGAATTATCTCAGTATTTTGCCATATTTATATAGTCTTCTGGTCAGGTATCTTCTGCGTCTTACATTGGTTGCAGCTTCCAAGTTGTTTAATAAAACTGGAGAGATAAGAAACAGATATGCTCTTCAGAACAGGAGAGGTTGTTGGTTCAATTGAGCACTCTCCCTCTGCACTTAATGGGTACTTAACCAATTATGCTGGGGTTGACAGGAGGAACATTTTAGGGCCCTTCTACGCTGCCATATAATCCAGGTTATCAAAGCTGATCATACACATCATCTGCTTTGAACTGGATTATATGGGTCTACAGAGTTACATGAAATGAACAGCCATATAATCCAGTTCAAAGCAGAAAGCAGGGGAGGGCTTAGTTTTGTCTAAATGTTGTGGGGCAGTGACACGTGAATCTAAGTTTTGAAGTTATTCTGGCAAAAAGAGATGGGCAAAGATAAAGGAATAGGTTATGACACTCTTAGGGCAGCAGTTTTTATGAGTCTGCACTTAATAGGGATGTAGAAATATGTCCATCTAAGTATTTTAAGTGTTTTAAATGATTTTAATTGACTATGTTAAATGTTATTGGCTCATTGATATTTGTATTGTATGTATTATATATTATGTATTTGACATTGCATTTTTAATGTTGTGTGCTGGTTTGTGTCTCATTTGAGGTAAAAGCAGTCTATAAATGTACTATAGTTCACTTGGGCAGCCGCACATAGAGTACATTGCAGTAGACAAATCAAGACGTTGCCCATGCATGGGCTTTTGTGGTCAAATAGCTCCGTACAGCTATGCAGATCAGTTTAAGTTGATCTGCTCAGAAGCTGCTTCTGGGGACAGAGATGGGTCCAAACATGCTTCTGTTGGAGCGCAGCCCCATCCAGGTTGCTCCCCTGATTTATTTTATTTATTACATTTAAATGCTGCCTTTCTCACCCCGAAGGGGACTCGGAGCAGTTTACAAGATATATATATGAGTCGCCTGAGGGCTGAGAAGGGCGGTATACAAATAGAGCAAATAAATAAATATACATACAATATATAAGCATACTACATTATCCGTATTATATATTATTATATTGTACTATAACATTATATTGTAATATTAGTAATATAACATGTAATATAAAAATATAATTATAATACCGAAGGGAACTCAGAGCGGCTTACAAGTAATATACAATAAAATAAATATAATATCTTCCTGGATCCCTCTCTTTACTCTGGTCCCAGAGCAGCAGTTGGTGTTGGGGGAGGGCCTCCCAACTGATGACACTGAAGACAAGATGGCACTGTCTTCTTGGCCCCTCGCCTTACTCGATTATATTATATTATTATTAGTATAGCACAGGAGACAAGGTGGAAATGTCCCCTGACACCCCACCCCCTTTCTTCACTCTGGTTCAGAGCAGCAGTTGGCGCTGAGGGGATGCCTAGGCTGTATTTTCTTGCAGGTGAGGCATATCCCTCCCAGCTCAACAGTTTCAGGTTTTGCTTTAGTTCTCTGCTGGAAATATGAGAGGCTATGAAGCTGACGCTTAACTAAATCTGGGAAAATTATGTTATCATTCAGTATAAGGGGCTTGTTTCCAGAGTTACATGTAATGAACAGCTTGAGAAAACAAAAAGGCACTTGTACAATTTAAGTGGAGCTGTGTTCCTTTTTTGGACTTCTTGGCTTTGGTAAAAGTTTGATCAGTTTCCGGACAAAGCTCAGCTTTGGATAAGAAAAGTGATCGTAGTAGTATATAGGACTGTTTTGGCACACATGAGGCAGAATATTCCTTTTTTAAAGGATTGTTTTGCATGATACTCCAATGTATTACTGGGTCCTGTCTTTGGTCAGTTTTGCTGAAGGCCCTCTTTGCTTGGTGGGAGCAGTAGGTGAAGCAGTATTGACTTCTCCCAAGTTGTTTTCTGGTCATTCATAAAGACTTAGGAGCAACTTTAAAAAGGGACTTCACTTGCTGAGAGATGACAACTATAACCCCCTCCTTTCCCCCTGTCAGAAATCCCTATCCTTGCATCACACGTCTTTAAAATAGCTGCATGTCAGTATCGCCATGTAGGATGCTGCTTTTATCAGGTGGCTTGGCAAAGGCGGAGGAAGGGTATGACAACGCTGTTAGGAGATGGGTTGCCAGCACTAATTATTGAATGGAGGAACCATGAAATATTTGGTGATAACAGTAATGATGCGTATTAGTTGCATCTGGACTCCGTTTCTTGTATTTATATCAGCTGCCTTTTGTGCATTTGTTTGTATGCATGTGTCTTCAAGTCACCTGTACATATTCCTCCCATCATTATCAATTTTAATTATATGAATATTATTAAAAGCAGAAGTTTGTTTATATAATATCTAAAAGGAATAGAATAATATAGGGTAAAAATCAATACAGTGAAATAAACATTGGGTTTTTTTGTAATTCTGCTTTTTAATAAATTATTATTATTTTATTTACGCCTCATTTTATCTCCCCCGAAGGGGATTCAAAGCAGCGTGACATAAAAGCATCTCCATAACTATTCAAAATATACCAATATACGAACATTGAAACAGGATTAAATATAAATAGTATTTTAAAATTCCCAGTTAAAAACAATTAAAACAATTCAAAGTTAAAAACCACATTTCTGAATAAATATTAGTGACACATCATTATAATCAATTATAAATATTTATATCCTGCCTTTGTTCCATTTGGGACTGAAGCCAATTTACAACAGATTAAAAAACATAGTTAAAAGTTCACACAATACAAAGGATAGAAAGCAATTAAACTGTCAAATTAAAGCCAGTTCAGAATGAAAACCATAGGAAACACAACGGCACAACAAAAATAACTAATAGAAAACCCCGCACATTGTACAAAATCCGCCATGCTTTAGTAACAGGTCTGCAAATATGTGTCAGAATAGAAAGGCCTTCTTCACCTGTTTACAGAAAGGGAGTATGAAGGCTTTCAGTTTCTCAAACTGTACTCCTCCAGATGTTTTGGACTAGAAATCCCAGCCATTTTACCAGCTGTTAGGAACTGTGGCAACTGAAGTCCAAAACATCTGGAGAAGCTTAATTTGAGAAAACTCTTTGGTAGGGATTTCCAGAGTCTGCATGGAGCCACCAAGAAGTCCTAAGTCTCTTCCATGTTCGGGCTAGATGTCCTCTTGCAGGTAAAAGGGCCCCTCCAGCAAATCTCAAAATATAGCAGGCTTGTAAGGAAGAGTACAGTATAGTCCTTCAGATAGCTCAGATTTCTACCTTAGAGAGTCTGTGTGGCCACTATTGAGAAGTGGGCTTCCTCAATGTGCCCTCATCCAACATAGCAACAGTTCAGATCTTGAAAAACTGACCTTTTCTGGACTGCAGCTTTCAAAACCCCAAAGTTACCCAAAATGTTTAATTCCATGCTGTGCTTGAGCCTCTTGCAACCATATAACTGGTGCCCTCACCTGTGTTATACAATAGTACTATTCTATGCTAGGAATTTTACTGAAGAGGCATTTGTAACCCAGGAGCAGTAGGGTTATTTTTAGAGCATTGAGTTTCTCGGATCAGCAACCAGCGTTATCAATCCTGCTTATAGAGCAACCAAACCGGGTTCTTCAGCCACACCACCTTTTTGCAACATGGTTGTTCTGTGTCACATTCCTTTGTCTGCACTTCCTGGTCGCCTGCCTGCAGAACTGAGTTTTACCAGATGTTTGGGACCTAGGGAGGTGCCAGGAGGAGTCTGAAGTGGACAGGAGGGTGATGATCCAAGCAATAAAATACAACAAAATCGAAACTATGGTGTAACTTTTACTGGGCCAACTAAAAAACACAAACATCATGCAAGCTTTCAAAACTCACTGCCTTCTTCATCAGGTAGATATGTTAAAAAGAAATCATATGATGTGAGAGTCACAGGCCTACATTTTGTCTCAGATGTTTGTACATTAAAGTGGTCCGGACGGATCTCAATGTAAGATGAGGCTGCTCCCCTTCTTGGACAGGTGAAAATGGACCAGGGATGAAGGGCCATCAAATTTCAACTCAACTTCTCCTTCCTTAGACAGAGAACAATGTCTCAAGAGCCTCTGTACGGTCACATCTGGAAAAATATTTAGGGTTTTTGTAGATAAAACTCGCCAATTGTAGTCCAAGTGAAAGGATTATTTTTTCTTGTTGGATGTCAACATCTCTAACAAGTAAACCCCAGTCTACCGCTCCCTTTTGTTAAAGATTTTACTGTTGCACCAAAATTCAGTGCCTTAAAATCCAAGAAACACATTCGGGGATAACCATGTTGGGAACACAGCAAAATATCATTGGGCCAACTGTAAAGCACCAAATATACCATGCAAGCTTTTGGAGCTTTGTTGGGTTCTCCATCAGGCAAAAATGCCAAGCAGTGAGGAGAAGAGGGGGACTACTGTATATGCAGAGTAAATTGAACTAATCTAAAAGTTATATACAGTAAACTAATCTGTAGAAGTAACTGAAATCACTAGAGTTGCAGGGTATTTTATGTATCTCAAATGATCATAGCCTTCCAGTTGTAGAAGATTGGCTGGATCTTTGTCCCTTAGCCTCATAGATTCCAGAAGAAAGAAAAGACAATGAGTCACGCCTGAGATTTTTTTTCAGCCAGTGGGAATTGCACTGAACTGGAGGCATGCAAATAGGTTGTGCCTTCGGGCTTATTCTTGCTCTGAATTGCTCTGGATGCCACAGTTCCTTCAGGGCTTTGTGTGGCTCAGGATCCAGCCCTTCCAGCCACAGTGGGCTAAAACTGACCTTTAACTACATGAAGAATAGGTTAAGTGCTGCCCATAACTCAAATGCTGCCTGCTATGACAGAGTGGTCTAGTTTCTGTGTTCCAAACACCTTGGAGCAAATGTGCTCCTAGGCAGCATGGGGAACAGTTTTGCTAAAAGCATTCCATGTATGCCTCCCAGGCTGCCTAGAAGACACTGGGGGACAACTCCTTTGATTTTTATTGCTTCACTAGCTCAGGTCCCCGACAATTCCTGGGTTAGGTTATTTATAATGCTATTTATTCGAAAAAGTTATTGATTGCTTTTGGTTTTTATGAGTAGTCTCATTAGCAGATGCATAACGATATGGGTAAACTACCACTCACATTATTGTAGGTCCATTTTCCCCAAACCCCTCCAGCCACCCACATACAAACATACATACTTACAAACATATTTTCACTTTTATTATATATCTAAAAGATAAAAAATAAAGGACTGGTGTATATATTCAGCATTGTCTGGGTTTGCATTTTCTTTGTGTTTCTTTTTCAGTTTGCTTCATACACTTAATCCCTCTCCTCTTTTTCTTCACCTAGACACAGCCAATTTGCTTCATTCCTGTCCTTTCTTTTCATTGGTTCGTTTAGTTCAATCCCCTCATTTATTTTTTATTTAATGAAGGGCATGAATGCCAGGTTTGGTTCTGATCATCAAGCCATGTAGGAACTTTTGTGATACAGACCAACCAACCAACAAGTAAACATTGCATACATATTTTGACATATACATACATAGGGTAGGGTGCAATTTCAAAAGTTTCCCCCCCTTACTCCCACAGCAGGGTAAAATGCTTTCAAGGGACTCCCATGTTTCCATTTCATGAAGATCTGTACTGGAGGCCTGCTTGTCCTCTTCCTTTTGAGCAGAAACAAGGAGTTTTCCGCTCTACACACATGACACTATTTGCCCCATGTTTCCATCACAAAATGGTATGAGACTTTCTTTCCCCAAGAGGTGACATTGTGTGTGAGAGAAATTACTCCAAGGGCAAAATGCCTTAGCTAGGTGGGGAAAAATGTTGCCCGTGCTGTTCTTTGCCCATCAGATAATAAGGCAGGGCAGGTGGCTGAAACCTGGGACATTGTTGAGATGTTAGTTGTGTAAATGTCTACCTTCCAGTGCTTGGTTCTGCTTGGAAAAGACAACTTGAGTATGGCTTTGGATAGAGTTGGACTTGTCCATGCACTTCTGATAGGGTACATTTGCCCACTTCTATCTTGCCCCCAAGAGAAAAAGTCACTTGACGTGGCTTAGTACTCGTTCAGACTATTTCCTGCATGGCAGGGAGTTGGAATAGATGGCCCATGTGGTCTCTTTCAACGCTATTACTCTATTATTTTCTGCCCTGAGCAAAGGTGGATGGTGGAGAGGATTTAGTTCATGCTTTCCAGCTCCCTGAACTTTCTCTCTCCCTTTTTCCTGTGAGAAATGAAATGAGGAATAAACTAAAGCAACTAATAAGGTTGTTAACATGGATTAGTAGCTATATTAGCCTGTTGCAGCAAATATCGTAAAGTTTGGTGGCATGGTTCAGCCTTAATAAATCTTTTTTGGAATGAGCTTTTATGAGCCAGTCCAGTCCATTGGGGACAAATGTTATCCTTCAATTGCCAGACTTGTACATTCTTCTGCTTGGTTTGGGTGGAAATTGTAAACTGTGGAGTAGAGTGAAGCACAGATAATGAAGATTAGTTTCACAGTGACAGTGGATTGTAGTTGTGTTGATGAGCTGATTAACTCATTCCAGGTGGTTAAAATATTTCCTCCCTGTTCAAGCCATAGAAGGACCAGCTTTTACTTTTGTGTGAAATTACTTTCAGCTGTTTGTTATTGACATTTCATTGTGCTATGACAGCTGCCTATAGAATATTACTGGGGCTGAAATGTCCTTCCACTGGTTTTTGAATACCGGTACTTTTAATGCCAGTATGCTGCTTCTTTTCTGCAGAGATGCAACCGTTTGCCAGAATGTCCCAAGTGTGTTATGCATAGGATTCTGTTATTGCATGCCTTCAAGTCGACCATGTCTTCAATTCAAATTATGGCCAGTTTCTCCTAGAATTTCATTGGCAAAATTTCTTCAGAGGAGGTTTGCCATTGCTTTCTTCTTGGGGTTCTAAGAGAGTGTCTGTCACTTGTCCCAGTTCATCCAGTGGGTTTCAATAACTAAATGAAGGTTTGAACCCTGTCTTCAATGCTTAAGCCACGCTGCCTAAAAGATAGTGCTTTCTTGCCCAGAATTATCCAGGCTTCCTTTGAGTCTGAGAGATTGTAGTTTGTCTCAGGGTCAATACGTGAATCATTGGGTTATGTTGGTTCTTTCTGTCCATGGGGTATGTTCCACAGTGGCGTCCATAAGCAGGGGTGTTATGGTCCCTTCATGGTCTGTATTGCATTATTATGTTCTAGAGTTGGTGCTTGATTTTGCCATTTTGATGTACTTTTTAGTTAGAAAATATAAGTGGCAATGACGCCAGAATAAGAAAGGTTCTGGTCTTCTCTCACTTGCAGATGTACAGTAGGTTGTCTCTGGATAGAAGTCTGGCTATCTTTGCCTGGGTTTTCCCCCTCTCATTGTTTCACTGGTGGGTTTTGTCTTCTGAGAAATAACTGGTTTAAATCTGTATGTTACTACATTTCTGCCTAACAAGGCTAATGTGATGTGGAGTGTGGCTTATGATGTGCTCAGAGTGGAAGCCAGGAATTTTTTGATTAAATGTGGCCATGATGTAATTGGTGGGATGCAAGTCAGCTTTACCTACTTGCTGGGACCTGGGGTGGAAAAATGCATTTAAAAAACCCACAAATGTTTTTTACTTGGGAGACACTGACCATAAAATGGCACTGGAGGACCTAGAGCAGTGTGTCTCACCCTTTCTAATGCCATGGCCCCTTAATACAGTTTCTCATGTTATGGTTATCCCCAAACATAAAATTATTTTTGCTGCTGTTATGAATCATCATGTAAATATCTGATATGCAGGATATATTTTCGTTCACTGGACCAAATTTGGCACAAATACTCAATACGCCCAAATTTGAATACTGGTGGGGCTGGATTGATTTTGTCATTTGGGAGTTGTAGTTGCTGGGATTTATAGTGCACCTACAATCAGAGTATTCTGAACACCACCAACAATGGAATTGTATCAAACTTGGCACACAGAACTCCCATGACCAACAGGAAATACTGGAAGAGTTTGATGGGCATTGACCTTGAGATTTGGAGTTGTAGTCCACCTACATCACGAGAGCACGATGGACTCAAAACAATGATAGATCAAACTGAGCACGAATGCCCAATCTGCCCAAATGTGAACATTGGTGGAGTTTGGGGAAAATAGACCTTGACATCTGGAAGTTGTAGTTGCTGGGATTTGTAGTTCATCTATGATCAAAGAGCATCCTGAACCCAACCAACAATAGAATTGGGCCAAACTTCCCACACAGAATCCCTATGCTTGGAAGGGACTTGCTGGTGCTAGCCTCCCTCCAGCCTTGCGCGCTCTCCCTCACCCATGCAAGCGCACCACGCTGTTATGCTCCGAGTACGCCTGCCCTCCCCATCCACTTGGAGTCTCAGAAACAACTCTCCCATTGGCTGAGAAGCCGGCCACAGCAGAGGAGGGCTCTTGTTGGGAGGATTCGCCATCTGTTTCCAAAAAGGAAGCGAAGGACAGGTGAAGAGATCTTCAGCCTTTGCTGTAAAAGGGGTTCCTAAGACCATCAGAAATATGTTTTCTGATGGTCTTTGGCGACCCCTCTGAAACCCCTTCCCAATTCCCAGATTGAGAAACGCTGACCTAGAGATTCCTAGCAAGAACATTTTAATCAAATAGTTATACACACATAGATAGCAATATTTATTGCTCTTGTATAACTGTATCAAGGTTCATAGGGTTTGGTTTGTTTTTATAGTTGAGATGTTTTACATGTGTTTTGATGTAAGATAATATACCAAGTTGTAATTTGTCTCTGGTTAATAATTTTTGCTGTATTACTCCCCCCCCCCCCTGTTTTTATCAACCCCAGAAGAAGAGCATTGGTTATAACAAGGTTGAAAAAGCATTGGGTGGGGTGATTAGAAAAATAAAGTTGTCTTTTCACATTCCATATATATGCTTTAAATTACTGTTTTTCTAATTTCACATTACTTAAATTGGCTTTATGATCAGCTGTCTAGAGATCACATGTTTTAATTAAATCGTTAAGTCCTCCTGGTCTGCTGACCAGGAGCAAACTGGGTTGCAGTTCCTTGATGTCACTGTCTTGTCTCTAAAAAAAAGTAATAACGGACTTCAATTCTGGTTGAACCACTTGAGCAGCAGGATCTCAACCTGCTTCAGTTGCCGTTGATAGTTGACACAGTCTCCAGCTGTATTGTCTGCATCTTTACTCTGCCCCATATCAAATATTTATCAAACACGATTTTCAAGAGTCAGATCAATACTGTGGCCTCTCCTGGCAAATCAGAGGTTGTCTCAGCCTTCTGTTCCCTTTCTCCTCCTCATTGCCGGTTGTGTCATCTATTGGTTGTGTCATCTATATGTTTAAAAGCAGCCGATCTGTCTATCTCTGCTTTTTTCTCCTAAGGAATAAACATGCCTAGGTCTTTCTCCTTTCCCTTTTTCTTAATCCCCTATTAACTTTCTTGGGTTTGCCTTTATTGTGGGTAAACTCTGGTGCTCTGAAGTCAACACAGATGGATCTGATTGGAAGGTAAATTAGAACGGGCCAGTTACTTCCTTTAACATGTCTTGCGCTTTCTGAAACAAAAGGGAACACAGTTGGAGGTGCCTGAAAGTTTTCCTGAGCAGCGTGTGGGTTTGTTGTGTCGTGTTTAGAGGGAGCAGACAATTCCCTTGTTGCAACAGTTCTGTTTCAGGCACAATTCATGAGGCTGCATATGGCTTCGAAAGCCATGTGTGGCTCAGATCCAGGCTGCTTAAATGCACATATCTTTCTATGCAAGGCTTCCTGAGCTCTGAAATCTTTGTCGGTTGACGGAGCAGGGTTTTGGCAATGCAGTCATGTGAAACACACCGGAATCATGCCCCTCATACATTTGAAACAAAAGTATGGGGGTTTATGCATGTAGGTGATACGCTGGTTTCCTATGACATTAACTTGTAAAAAGTAAAGTGGCTTTTAAAATGAGATTAGACACTGTCTGACTTCTGAAACTCACCATGCAGAAGGGCTCTTTGTAATGGAGTGTGTGCCTGGTGCTCTTATAAATTACATTATATTATTACTTTAAATTAGTGATGCCTTTAATACAGTGGTTCTCAAGCCAGATGTTTTGGCCTTCAACTCACAGAAATCCTAACAACTTGTAAACCGCCTGGGATTTCTGGGAGTTGTAGGCCGAAACATCTGGGGACCCACAGGTTGTGAACCTCTGTTTTAATAGGAGTTGCTAGCAAGCTGACTCAACTTATGGCAACCTTATGCATACAGTTCTGGCCCAGCTTACTTGTCCGAACTCCTGCCGCTACGTCCCACCTCGTAATTTAAGATCTTCTGGGGAGGCCCTGCTCTCGCTCCCGCCAACTTCTTAAACGCGGTTGGTGGGGACGAGGGAGAGGGCCTTCTCGGTGGTGGCTCCCCGTCTGTGGAACGCGCTTCCAAGCGACATACGATCAATTCCATCCCTCCTGGCATTCAGGAAAAAAGTAAAATCCTGGCTATGGGACGAGGCGTTTGCACATTAGCACAAGGCAGCATTTTAGATTGGATTTTAATGGAAAGTTGATGAATAGGGCTCAATGCTTTTTATGGACGGAACACTGTTTTTAACTTAAATGAATGTGTATGATGATGTAATTGTATTTTGATGTATTTTAATGTTGAATGTTTCTGGGGTTTTATATTGTGTTTTACTGTTGGCATCGAATTGTGCCTTTTTGTAAGCCGCTCTGAGTCCCCCCTCAGGGGTTGAGAAGAGCGGGGTAAAATGCTGGAAATAAGAGACTTTGAGTGTGTTAACATAGTAGAATTCATGGGGTTCGACTGCCAAGGCTCAGTGCTATGGAATCATGGGGTTTATGGTTCTGTATAAGTAACCAACACTCATTGGCAAAGAAGGCTAAGGATCTTGTGAAATGACAACACCCAGGATTCCATAGCATGGAACCATGGCAGTTAATGTAGTGTTGAACTGCATTCATTCTGTAGTGTAGATACACCTGATATTATTAAATACCCTCCTCAGGTCTTGCAAGCAAAAAACCCCAGGTTTAAATAAATTCTATATTTATATTTTTCCTTTCTCCCAGTAAGAAATCCAAAGTTACTGGCAAGTCAATTAACCCAGTATACTGATTAACAACTGAGCGGGAAACATAAGGCTTTTACTGTTGACTTCCACTTAATCCATGTTTCATTTTTTTGCATGCGTTGGAGAAATTCACATTGCTCTGAGCTTCCTTTGCCCCATTGAAGCCCAAATCAAGAGGTTGTTACCCTCAGGGCTATGAGTATTCAAGCTTTGGGGTGCCTTTTGTCTGGTTCATTTTTTGAGACTCAACATTTTGCAGAGCGTTTGTTGCAGCACCGCAAAGGCTGATACTGTAGCTGTGGTATTAGCTTTGATAGAATTCATGTTTCTTTAGAGGCTCAGTTATCCTGGTTAATTGAGGCAAAAAGAGCAGACGGTGAGGTCACAGGGGAAGGAAGCACAGAAAGTCCAACGCAGTACCGTCCAAAATCCTCCATAGAGCTGCAGTCCTTTTACTGAGCCAGCCAAAAATGCACAAAATATATAATGCAAGCTTTCATAGCTGTACTGTCCTCTTCATCAGGCAAAAATGTTAAAATCATACACAAGGAGGAGAAAAAAATGACCATAGTAGAGTCATAATCCTGCATTTTGTCTCAAGAAGTTGCTTTTGGTCTGGAGGGATATCAGTGCAGAGGATCTTTGGCCCTGTTGGCACAAGGAGACAAAGAACTATAAAGTCCTGGCAATAACATTCCAACTCCATTAGCAGCAGAAAAAGTACCATAGCTTCCTTTGAGATCCAAGCTGTTTCTGCCATGGAGATTATTTGCCCCTTTCCTAGCCAGAGAACATTCAGTTTCTCAAGAAGCTGCTGTGTTGTTGCATCTGGAATAATCTATGTGCTTTATAGGCAAAATCTTGCAAATGCAATCTGAATTTAATTTTTTTTACATTTGTTGGAGGTTGCAATATTCTCAAATCAAGAGGTAGCTGTATTGCCTTGCAGGAAAGTACAACATCCACAATCCATAAAACATGATGCATTATACCTTTTTGGGTTGGCTCAATAAGGGTATTGCTGCTTGTGGAATTTAGATTTTGTTGTATGTATTTTGCTGTATGCCCAACATGGCTTTCTCCAATATGCCTTCTGGATTTGAGGATACTGTATTTTACCCCCAATGAAAATCCAGAATCTATTTTTGTTAGTAGTGGCCATAAACAGAATGGCTTGAATTTGCACAAAGTTCTTGTTTTTGAATACTTGCAATGCCAAGTAATGCATTTTGCCACCAACAATGAATCTGTGAGCCATCAGTGGCAGTGCCCTTTACTTTCTGCCATTGCTTTCCCTGAGAAGCTGGTGCTGAATAATCTTGGTAATTCCTTCCATTAATGCTAGCAGAGTAAAATGGGATTGATTTCTTGGAAATTGGACTCTGTCTTCCTAGTTGATGCAGAGCTTGTTCAGTTGACATGGTTATTAGGCAGTGACTTTGTACTGGTGGAAGGCAGTCTGTTTCTCTTTTCCTGAGAACTTATTGCCCTGCAGAGTAAAATGTGCAGAAATTAATGATGTGCTAATATTTGCTCATCCAAATGGAAGTTGAGTCTCAGCAGCATGAAGTGCTGTTCATCTAAAAGCATTTTGATTCTTCAAGCTGAGCTACTAGGTTATTTTGTAGGACTGAGCTTCATTCTTCTCTTGACAGATCACACAAATCACAAGTATTTGAGCCCTTGTAGCATTTGCAGTGCCTCCTATTGATTCCAGGCAGAGGTTTCTGTGGTTCCATTTTTTCCTGTAGGCCTGGATAAATGTTTCTTTCTTATGCATCTTAGAAATTTACAGACTTGTAATACCTTATAATCTATTTTGTTTGAACTCAAATCCCACTTGATTCCTATCCTGGCTGGTTTGAATGGTGGGCTGTTTGGTTAAGTCTCATTTCCGTAGTTTTTAATGTCTGTTTGTTTAAAATAGGCATGATTCACCTTTCCGCTCAGGTACTCAAAACAGCAATGAGGCACATCAATAACACGTCAAAACCACAACCTTGACTTACAGTAAGAAAAAGAGAATCCAAAATGTCATAATTGGCACCCGTACTGAAGCTTTCCACACATATTAATGGAAGTTAAGGGGCAGAGTTGGGTTACTTTCAAGGCTAATCCAGAATGTAGGCACCAAAACAGATAAGGCCTTGCTCCATGCATGCTTGGATCTTACTTCTTTAAAAGAAAGGATCTAGAGTAGTTTGCTTTGGGTGACCTGGAGAAACAGGAATGGCATCCTCCCATTTACAAGCCATTAAAGCTTGAAAGTTAACTTCGTATCTTGAATGTAATCTGGAAGTAACACAGCAGCCAGCTCTGCTGCATCAAACTAAACGTAAAATAGCTTATCTTGGTGGTTTGATCAGACAATGCGCTGCTTTATTTGTTCTAACAGAAGTGCCTCAGCCTTGTTGAAGGTCTGCTTGACATGGAGCATGTTATTGTGGACTGTTGTGTGATTTCTGGGATGCATGGCTGTATTCTGACACCATTTTCAAGGAGAAAATGAACACAGCCATACAGCCCGGAAACCACACAACACTCCGGGGATTCTGGCCATGAAAGCCTTCAACAATACATGTTATTGTGGATTATGATGTAAATGGTGTAAAGAAGATAAGGCAGCAGAGAGCAGGTGGTCATGTATTGGACACCAAAGCAAAGAACCCAGGAGCACATCAAGTCCCTGCTTCTACTTTTCCAGGGAGACTGCGACCTTCTCACCAACAAGTTGATCCTTCAACCCCATTACTTCCTTTTTTGGCTAAACATCAGCAAGTGTTAGGCTTCAGTTGGCTACCCTCAGTATTGCCCATCACAGGACTCATGATGCTGGAAGCAACTCTTGGGTGGAATGAAGTTGAAAAATGGGAAGTAAGGTCACAGTAGTTTGTTGGAGGCATTGTTTCCTTAAATTTTGAATATTTTATCTCCTCACAAACCCTGGTTTTAAAATGTTGCCTTTGGATGAGTCTTGTTGTCTCTATCAGAAGTGGCCACAATGGACTTAGCAGACCCTCTTCTGTCACATCAGCCTATCCCTCTGCTGTGAAGCCTCATCCTCCGTGGTCTCTGATGCAATTAGGCTTAGTGCCTTGGAGGTGGCTCCCCTTAGGCCAGAAAGACAAAAATAGAAAGTGTGCAGGTGCCCATGGACTTTGCCATGTTTCCTGACAACAATAATGGAAACAAATCCTATCGCATCAGGAAAGAAAAAAAAAACACCATGTGCCTTATTAGTTGAACCAAGTTAACAACTAGATTAGATTTTGGGAAGTGCCTTGTGAACACATCAGTGGGTTTTGGTGACACTTTCCTTTACAGGCGCAACAGTGAAATGTCATGCTGAGTTCATAGCTTTGTGCAATGAAAATGATATCAATAGAAATAAACAATTCAACATATATGTATAAGTTAGCACCCAGTTAGGGCAGTAAGGAAAGGTAAAATAACATATCCTAGAAATATTCATACCAATACAGACATACTGTATTATGAATACATTTAAGTTTGTATGAGAACATATATATTTAAGTTTGTATGAGCACATTGACAATCTAGAATCACTTTAACAAGGTAGTGAGAACTAAAAATAGTTGTTGAATTGTTTATTTCTATTGATACCATTTTCGTTGCATTTTGATATAGATATCTATGTATTATTGGTGTTTCTAGCTTTGCCAGCTCTGTGTGTGCACGCACACACATGTGCATCCCCACTCCCCTCAAACTGGGAGTCATCCACTCTACGGGGAGGCATAGCTTTGGTGATTAGCTTCTGTTCCTGCTTTGGAACTGGTCTTAGACTCAATTGCACTGTGACACACGATGCCCATTTGAATTGGCCTTATCAAAATTGACCTTATTAGAGCAGTAAGTGGTGTATCCATTAGTCTCTGAAGGAAGTGGGTGGATGGAGATATCTCTAATGCACTTAGTTCAGTATCTAAGAGCTGTTGCAGTTGGCTCCTCCTTTATTCCCTGGTCAGTCCATCCTGCTAGTAATTTTACTCATAAAGTCTTACTCAGGACATAGCTTTGGGAAAATCGATGCTGAGCAGAGGATGTTTAAGGACTGTGTTCTGAACCGAGGCATCAAGCCAAGAATTCCAAATGATTCAGAAATACAGTCACAGAGTGACATTTCTCTCTACACTGGAATGTGGTGCATGCTTTTAAACTTAGCCAAGAGGTAAACTAATGGAATGATAATAATAACTTGGCCAGCATGAATGGTCTTGCTTGGAGACCTCCCTAATTCAGATACATATGTGTGCAGAAACATTTAGCTCTGTGTCGTCATTCCTTTCTGTTAGAAGGGAATAAGAAGAGTGTTCTAACAGGGCAATTCTCTGAAGCATGGAGCTTCTGCTTAGAAGGTCACTTGGTCATTTATAACTTGTAGCTGAGCTGTCAGATGTGTCTGGTAACCATTGCCCCTTCCCCACATCTGGTGCAAAAGGGACCTGCTTGCTGCAAACACTCTCCCATCAGCCAATAATGTGCTTTTAAAAAGCAGACTTTCACAGCCACCTCTGAAATGGCAGACCACATTTGTTTGTTTATTAGTGAAAACCTCAATTGAATTCTTCTCATTAATTAGCTTCACTACAAAAAGAAAACCAGATGCTTGAGACATTAATTCATGCCCTCTTGAAGACCAAGCAGGGAGAAAGCTCTCTGTTCTGTGTTGAATGAGGTCATTGCAGCGAAGGAGTCCCAAGATGACCTCCAGCAAAGCCTGTTGAGTTTTATTTCTTCATGATTTTATTCCTTCACCAAGGAGATTCATTCCAGTGAGGCCTTTACAGGGAAAGTAAAGCGGTTCTGTAGCTCCAGGTTTAGTGAGCAGGTTTTATGGAGCAGCCAGGTCAGGTTAACCTGCCTTTCTTCACAAGGCGGAAGTGGACTATCAGGCATCTTCGTCCATTGTTGCCTAGTGCTATTCTTACAGGCCTCGCCTTGCTTTCCCTCTGCAACCTTTGTCTTTATATGGGGGGCATTTTGGATAGAGATTTACAGGCCTCACCTAACATTCTCAGTCCCTCTGCAATCCTGCCTCTTCCCTGGGGGCAGATGAACATTAGATCATTCATCTCATGAAGCATCATTTTCTCCCCCAAGGTGTATGCACCTTCTTAGCTGAGCACCTGAGATCTTGAGATTTACTGAGGTACAGAGCCACGAGGAACTGCAGAGCACAGGCCCTGGGCCTGACCTAACTAATCTTATAATCTGGACACCATTACCCATTTCTCAACTCATGCCTGGACTGGACTGCTTCACTGCCTTGTATGTGAGGCAGCCTTACAAATGATTTTGCTTGCTTCCCATCTGCTTCTGCCATATTCTAATGTTTATAAGCAGAAATTGAACAAAAAGATAGAGGGGGTTTTCCCTGAGAAGTTTCCATGGATAAATTACATACGTTATGTGATAAATTAAAGAAGCACAGGAGCTGTAGTGTTGGGTGAGTGGAATATGGGTATAAAAGGTGCATCTGTACATTGTATTTTGCAAAAACAAGAGAAGGGAGCCCCCATTCACCTTTGATAGTAGAACCTGAAGAAATGCTTGAAGCCAATTTACCAGCTTGCACTTCAGATTGTTCTGTTGTGTGCTTCTTGGGCTCTTCTGCAGTTTCCAGTTGCTCATTGTTTTCTCTTTTCCTGCTGCCCCTTGACCTGGGCTTGGAGCAAGTTTGTCCCTTTGGGCTTGCTTTTTTCTTAGGACTATTTCTGGCCTGCGAGGGGTCCGGCTGCAGTGCTTGTTCTTTCCAGTGTCTTGGCTATCATCACAGCTGGTTGAGGAAGTAACTCTGTTTACCTGTTTATATTTTGGGAGTTTATTTAGGTAGCCACTATAACTATGTAAAATGATAGTTAAAAAGATCTAAAAACAAGGAAAGTACTGTCACTCAGTTTACAAAAAGAGCAGCAAGCTCTGATACTATCTTTTGCTTCAAGAGGTTTTTCGGTGCATGTCTTTGTTGACACTTTTAGTCCAAATGCACACATGCTTCTGTCAAGTTCCTATTTCAGGGGAAATGTTGTGCAAACAATGAATGTGGTAAATGTGGAGTGTGAGAAATATGACATGTTTCTTTCCAGGGTTCTGATGGCTCATCTACTTACAACTATTGGTTTCTGCTGAATACAGTGGGTGGCTTTGTTAGTGTGACTGTTACCTCTTTCTCCTTTCTGCCCCACACTGGCCTTTTCATGCTCCCCTCCCCAATTTGGGGTGCGCAGGGATGTGGCACAGTGGGGTGAATTGGAACCAAACTGGAGCCCTTGCTGTTGTATCTGCAAACATCTCCCAAAGAAAATCTAGATCATAACCTGGTTCCATTTAGGGGGAAACCTCTGTTCAGTGATGATCAGACTTCTGCCCATAGATAGTGGTTGACATGCCCCAGCCTGACTCCATAGCTAAACCAGAGAGAAGCCATGTTAAATCCAAGTTCCCAGCCAGGGCTGAGAAAGCACCTTTGCAAAGGCCTCTGAGTCAACCAACAGTCAAGGCCAAGCGCAGTGTTCTGTCTCCCCAGCCCAATAAGAAACGCTGGGAAAGTGAAGCCTCACTTTCCCTCCCTTCTCCAGGTGCCTCCGTTAATGAGCTGACATTCCTGCCTTCCCCGAGCGGCCTGAGAAAGGCAGGCCCACAGACTGTCTATGGGAAAGAGTTACGACGCAGCCAGCGTCTCCGAGAGCAAAACAAGGGGGGACCTATTTAAGTTGGGTCCCGAGGGCGCTCTACATCTCGCGCCAACGTTTAGCTTCCAGTGCCAGGCTCCAAGGAACCCAAGTTAAGGACCAGGCCGCTGAGCCTCCATGCCAGTGTACTCAAGTACTTAGCCAAGCCATTGTTTACCAAGGACTTCTCCCGGATTTAAACCCATTGGGGTTTCAAGACTATTTCTTCATTTATTGGATCTTTGAACTCTTTAAGGACTATTGCTTTGCAATACTTGGATGCTGGGTGCATCAGTGGACTATATCTTACCTCTTCTCTGCTTTTTACTTATTCTAAATAAAGCATTTAATCATGGCTGCGTTGTGGTGGTTTACTGAGGGATCCTCAAGGTCTAGATTGCAACAGTGGTCAAGCAATGGGTGGCTTGGTGGTATAACTCTCTCCTTTTTTTGGAGAGACATCAATAGTGGGGTATCACATTGGGGCCCAGAGATCACGCACCCCAGTTAGGGCAGGCCTCAAACTCATGACCTTCTGGTCAGTAGAGATCTTATGCAGCTGACACCCAGCCAGCTGCGCCACATTCCCGGTGGCCTTGGGAAAGTTCTGCACTCTCATCTTCGGACGGAGGCAAAGGCAGCCCACTTCTGAGCAAGTTATGCCAAGGAAACCAGAGATAGCATCGTCTTGGTTGGAATAAACTTGAAGGTACACCACCACAAGGAAAGAGTGCTTTGTCGTTTCTGCCAACATTCCCAAGGCATTTAAAGCAAGTAAAAGCTTGCTTCTAGTGTTTCCCTTGTGCTTGTTGCTCTCAAAATTTAGTGGCATTATGAGGAATGCAGAAACAGCCAAGGGGTCTCTTATTTATCTCCTTAATTTAGAGACTTTCTGTTGGTAAAGCGAGAGGTTCTACTTGGACAAAAGTCATTCACAGGCCTCTTCTTCCGTCCTAAATCGAAACCAGGGGTCATTGGCATCCTTTGCTGAGCAAGAATTCCGCAAACTGTACATGCAGCCTCCCAGTCTCTGCCTGGAGATCCCTTTCAAGAAAGGAAAAACATGCTCCTTGGTCCATTCTCTTCATGCTGTGCACAAACCTCGGCCATGCCTCTTTTAAAATCATATTTTCCCCTCAAATACCTTTCCTAATTTGGAAGGGCCCCAAGCCCTTTGCCATTTTGATTGCCCTTGTTTCCACCTCCTCTTTGTGAATGGGCCTTTTTGTAGTGTTATAAATCTTGCCATATCATAGAGCTTCATTAACATGTAATTATTTCTAAACCATGCTCTAATTATCCTTAGTATTGAATTGTTTGTTTTCCCACGGCTGCTAGTTTCCACTCACCTGATGTTTTCCTTGAGTCCCAAGATGCCTGCCAAAGCTTTGAGCACATACTGTCCTGTGTTTAATCCTAGGCCTCTTCTGTTAAATATCTTGAATAGCATTTTGCGGGAACAAAGCTGCTTGTCCCGAGGTTTTAGATAGCCATTTCCTATCAGAGTAGACCAGCAATGTATAGCCTGTTGTCCTCCAGATGTTTTGAGATGCATCTCTGATGTCTGATAGTTGACTCAAAACATCTGGAACGTTGCCTTTTCCTGAAATAGAAAACCATTGTGGGTTAGGTCAACCAATGAGTTTGAGTCAATCCATATCGGTCTATTATTGTTGTGTGCCTTTGCATTGTTCCCGACTTACAGTGACCTTAACACAAATACTAAGAGCCAAGTCAGACCCATTAGCTCGCGCGTGTGTCTATCTTTCTCTCATGCTCCAAATGTCAACGTGGGACATGTGTTGTGTGGGCTGCAGAGTAACATACAGGGTTTAGGGGCAGACCATTTCCCTAAACATTTGTCTGTGAAAATCAAGGAAACGAAGAAAGCCATAAAACACTCTTTATACCTAAGACTAGTGAGATCTTTTTATAATAGGCCGGCATGAGAACAAAGAGCTGGGGTACATGATCAGTGAACCAATAAGCAGGCTGGATTTTCTTTGAATAAGGGGTTTGAATGCAAAATTGTGTATAAATATTGTAACTGTAAACAATCGCTCAGTCCTGATACTGAATGTGAGGCATAGTTTGATTTTAACCAGTAAAGTGCTACCTGCAACAAGTGGGGACAGATCCTGACTCCTATCTATCTATCTATCTATCTATCTATCTATCTATCTCTATCAGGGTTAGGATTTTTGCTTGCCAAGTGTTACTTGCCTGAATGTCATGAACTTGTGTCATCTGTGCCTGCTGGATTCTCACTGCCCATAAATGAAATATTTTGTTGACTCCTCTCAGAAATATTTAAGGGCCAGTGCAACATGAGTTTCTTTGGAAGTGCCAGGCAGACTTTTGCTTCATCAAGGCTTTTCCCCCCATAATATATGAAATAGTTTTTTCTTTAGTAATCCATTTCATCAGTTTACCTCAGTGTCAGCTTTCTAGCAGCGATTGCTTGGCTTTGTCTTGGATTCCATTAAAAATAGCCTTACGTTTGCTATATTTTGGTCCTCTGTTAAGAGACTGTCCTAATTACTAGCTGCATATTTTATTACTTCATCATCAGCCCTACATTTAGAAGGTGTATGTCATCCAGATTTGGAGGCTTTGAAAGAAATGTTTTGTCAGTTAGTCGTGGGACGCCTTTTGTCGCCTCCCATGAGATTATTCTTGGAATATATATCTCCATGCTGCCATTTTGCCCAGAGTGTTTCATTTAGATGTTTGCTATATTTATATCCTGCTTTTCCTTTTTGAACTCGAGGCAGGCCTCCTTCTCCCTCTACCGTAACATCACAACCAGAACCCTGGAAGGTCGGCCAGGTTTGGGGAATGGGTTATTTATTTATTGTATCAGAAGCGAACCAAGGGTACAGTTGTATTTTTATAAAGCACAAAGTTTAAAAACTTGGCATTATATTAAATGTTCTTTGACTATAGCTGGCCACTTGCAGTTCCTCTGGTGTTGCTATAAGGAGGTCCTCCATTGTGCATATGGCAGGGCTCAGGTTGCATTGTAATAGGTGGTCTGTGGTTTGCTTTTCTCCACACTCTCATGTCGTGGACTCTACTTTGTGGCCCCATTTCTTAAGGTTGGCTCTGCATCTCGTGGTGCCACAGCGCAGTCTGTTCAGCGCCTTCCAAGTCGCCCAGTCTTCTGTGTGCCCAGGAGGGAGTGTCTCATTTGGTATCAGCCATGAGTTGAGTTCCGGGTTTGAGCCTGCCACTTTTGGACTCTCGCTTGCTGAGTGTTCCTGTGTGTATTTTGGTAGATCTTAGAAAACTATTTCTTGATTTAAGGCATTGGCATGCTGGCTGATATCCGAACAGGAGGTGGGCCGGGGACTACATTGGTCCTTTCATTATTGACTGCTACTTCCTGGCAGATGCCAGGTGGTGCAATACCAGCTAAACAGTGCAATTTCTCCAGTGGTGTAGGGCGTAGACATCCTGTGTTAATGTGGCATATCTCATTCAGAGCCACATCCACTGTTTTAATGTAGTGAGATGTGTTCCACACTGGGCATGCGTACTCAGCAACAGAGTAGCAAAGTGCAAGGGCAGATGTTTTCACTGTATCTGGTTGTGATCCCCAGGTTGTGCCAATCAGATTTCGTATGATATTTTTTATAGCGCCCACTTTTTGCTGATTTTTAAGCAGTGCTTCTTGTAGGTCAGAGAACGGTCCAGGGTAACTCCCAGGTATTTTGGTGTGCTACAATGCTCCAGTGGGATTCCTTTCCAGGTCATCCTCAGAGCTCGAGATGCTTGTCTGTTCTTAAGATGAGAAGCACATGCCTGCATTTTAGATGGATTAGGATTCAGCTGGTTTTCCCTGTAATAGGCAGTAAGAGAACCTAAATCTGACCTGCAAAGTCCCATCCTGAACATCCCAGGCTCCTTCTACGCTGCGATATAAAATCCTGATTATCTGCTTTGAACTGGATTATATGGCATAATTCAATTCAAAGCAGATAATGTGGATTATCTGCTTTGATAATCTGGATTATATGGCAATCTAGAAGGGGCCTCAGTTGTGGGTGGGGAAGACATCTGTATACCTTTATAAAACGGAATGTTTGTATGTGTGTATGTGTGTGTGTATGCGGAGGGCGGAAGGGCGGAAGGGCGGATATGTGGCAGCTATTTGCATAAAGTCCTTTGATTGGACAGCCTCGCCACTCCAAAATTCTAAGGCACCAGACAGAGGGCATTGATAGCCACTGATTAGCCAGCAACCCAGAATCCAGGCCTCTACATTCAAACAACAGGATTTCTTCCCACTGAGGGGAAAAAGGCAGCAACCCAGAATCCAGGCCTCTACATTCAAACAACAGGATTTCTTCCCACTGAGGGGAAAAAGCCAGCAACCCAGAGTCCAGGCCTCTACATTCAAACAACAGGATTTCTTCCCACTGAGGGTAAAAAAGCCAGCAACCCAGAATCCAGGCCTTTACATTCAAACAACAGGATTTCTTCCCACTGAGGGGAAAAAGCCAGCAACCCAGAGTCCAGGCCTCTACATTCAAACAACAGGATTTCTTCCCACTGAGGGGAAAAAAGCCAGCAACCCAGAATCCAGGCCTTTACATTCAAACAACAGGATTTCTTCCCACTGAGGGAAAAAAAGCCAGCAACCCAGAGTCCAGGCCTTTACATTCAAACAACAGGATTTCTTCCCACTGAGGGGAAAAAGCCAGCAACCCAGAATCCAGGCCTCTACATTCAAACAACAGGATTTCTTCCCACTGAGGGGGAAAAAGCCAGCAACCCAGAGTCCAGGCCTCTACATTCAAACAACAGGATTTCTTCCCACTGAGGGGAAAAAAAGCCAGCAACCCAGAGTCCAGGCCTCTACATTCAAACAACAGGATTTCTTCCCACTGAGGGGAAAAAAGCCAGCAACCCAGAATCCATTCCATGCAGGCCTTTTCCATTTTTTTACTCCTTTCTGTTTTACACCGGTATACTTTCACAGGCCAGGGCGGATATGTGGCAGCCACTTTCACAGGCCAGGGCGGATATGTGGCAGCCACTTTCACAGGCCACAGCGACCAGCGCGGGTGATGGACCTGCACCAAACTTGGTACACATAACCCTCCCTATGACATGACCCACGTATTATGGGATTTGTAGTACTTTCCAAGACTTTGGTTCCCACAGACCACTGAGGCCACCAAAAAGGACCAATACAGACCACACTCAGCACACACAGCCCCCATGACCCACTCTACGTCCCGGTGCAGTTCGGAGGAGGGTGGGCCATGGATGATGGGACTTGAAGTGCCTCTACTCACTTCCAAAGTCCGCTGCAACCCTCATCCAATCACTGATCGAGACCAAACTTGCCATACATAACCCCCATGACTGCCTTCACGTCCTGGTGAGGTTTGGGGGAGGACTGACAATGGATGATGGGATTTGTAGTACTTTTACACCCCTCTGTTCCCACAGACCACTGTGGCCCCCAACAAACACCGAGAAAGTCCACACTTGGCACACAGAGCCCCAGTGACCCACTCTACATCCTACTGAAGTTTGGAGGGGACAGAACATGGATGATGGGACTTGCAGTACCTTCCCTCACTTCCCAATCCTGCTACAAACCTAATCCAATGACTGATCAACACCAAATCTGGCACACAGAGCCCTCATGACCCACTCTACAGCCTGGTGCAGTTTACTGTGAGACGGACCACGGATGATGGGACTTGAAGTACCTTCACTCACTTCCGAAAAACAATGCATCCCTCATCCATTCACCAATACAGACCAAACTTAGCACACAGAGCCCCATGACCCAATCTACATCCTACTACACTTTGGGGGACGGGACACACAGAGATGATGGGACTTGCACTACCTTCAGTAATTTCATGATACCACTGCAACTCCCAATAATGATG
This sequence comes from Anolis apletophallus, assembly GCA_030556195.1. Classification (NCBI taxonomy): domain Eukaryota; kingdom Metazoa; phylum Chordata; class Lepidosauria; order Squamata; family Anolidae; genus Anolis; species Anolis apletophallus. Next base: position 197,735,796 of record JARBWK010000004.1, on the reverse strand, counting down.
GATCAAGACTAAACTTGGCACACAGAGCCCCCATGACCCACTCTACATCCTGCTGCACTTCTCAAATGACCCGGGCAGGGCCGGGTCCCCAAGCTAGTTGTGAATAAAGGTTAGTTGGATGGATAGAACAGATAGTTAGCACCAAGCAATACCCTACAGTAACACGGTGCTGGCCTACAAAGTGAGAGTGGTTTCAATGTGAAAGTCTTGGCAAGTGAACGTCCAGATGAGCTAGATTTCCTCCTGACATCTCAGCCTGCAGCACCGGATTTGTGAGTCAGTATGAAGGTGACATTGGTTCAGTTTCGGATAAAGATATTTGTTAGACATATTAGGAATATTTCATATCTATAGCAGATTAGAGTGCAGTGTAGCCAGTGCTTATATATGAGCCTATGGTAGAAAAAAAGGAGAGGAAATATGCAGGATGCTGTCTCTGGGATGGCTTAAAAAAGATTTTTTAAACCCTTGTTTTTATTGTTGCAAGTAAAATACAACTTGGATAAAGGAGGTGATGGAAAGGCGAGTAATAAATTGAGGAGGAGGAGGAGGAGGTTATCTAATGCTGATTCTCATGTCTCTGAAGCCCCATGATGTTCCCTTATCAAACAAAAAGCAATAAAGACATAGTAAAGAAGAAGGGAGAGGTGCGATCTGCATGCAGGCAGGAAGCAAAACATCTTGAGTTGCATCAGTCTTGGAAACAGAAGTGAAAAGTAAAGCAGCAGACATGCTCCATAGGGTTCCCTCTGTCCCTAATGGCGCTCTATATACAAGTGTAGATGCTTCTTCACTTCCAGCACGTTGTGAAATGGAATTGAAGCGGAAACTGCTGCATGGCTAGTGTTTAGAGTGCTGCTTGTTTCCTTTTTAGGTTTCTGTGTTTGCACACATTTGGAATTAGTAAAAAGTTAAAAGAAACAGGGCCACATTAATAGTGGCTGGAACTACACCGGAAGGGTGTTCCCACTTGCCTCCCGTCTTATCTCTATCAGGTCCGTGTGACTGTTTGTCTTTTTAGTTGTGGTTACCATTTGTTTCAGCCCTTGTTGCAGCCTAAGGTTTTCCAAAGATCAGGAAGGCAAGGTTGTAATAATGCGTGTCTTGTTTTGGATTGTTTGTGTCCCTCGAGGGTTGAATGGCTCACAATTCTAAGTAAGCGAAAAAGGGGCCAAGAAGGATTTGGCCAGGAAGGGGCCAGAGGCAAAAGCAGGTTTGTCCCCCAGTCGGTCAATGTACTTTTATCGGAAGTTGGTTCCTTTTCCAAGACCGACGTCAGCAGTGTTCAGGCTTTGCATGCCAGCGCCTGCCTCTCAGGGAAATTTCTGCCTCTGTCCACAGAGAACAGAAGCAGCTGGTCCTGCCTTTAGGAGGCAAAGTGATCATGAGCTGCATGTAGTTTGAACTTCCTATTCTTTTCAAGCCACAAATGTGTTTGGTACTCAATAAGCAAATGTGTATTTAAATACTAAGTACAGTACCTCTTGAACAGTGTCTCTACATTTGGTACTACATAAGTAAATAAGTAAATAAGTTTGGTAATTGTTTACTTATTTATTATAAACATAGAGTTCAGGACACCAAACTTGGAGGACAATCTTACTCGGACAACAAGGGATCGCCTAAGTAAGCATTTAAATACTCATTTGCTTATTGAATATTTAAATGCTAGTACCTCTATAACAGTATGCCAGTCTGGTATTTATTTACTTATTTAGTACCAAATGTTCCACCTGAACATAAGGAAGCATGTCCTGACTACAAGAAGAGCTGTTAAACGATGGAACTCACTGTCTCAGAGTCCAGTGCAGCCTCCTTCTTTGGGGGCATTTAATGGAGACTGGATGGCCATCTGCTGGGAAGGCTTTGACTGTGCTTTCCCTGCCTGGAAGAAATGAGTTGGGCTGGATGGCCAGTGGGGTCTCTCCCAATTCTGCTGTTCCATTATTCTACTTACAGTATGTCCTACCAATCCTTTCCTTGGCAAGATTTGTTTGGAGGAGGCTTGCCCTTGTCTCCCTCTGAGGCTGAGAAAGAGTGACCTTCCCAAGGGCATCCAGTGGGCTAAAAGGGGCTCAGACCTTTGTTTCCCCGAGCCATTGTCCAGTCCTCCAACCAAAACACAATGCTGCCTTTCCATTTCATGTCAATTTCGACATCTCTCAATAGGATCCTAGGATTTTCTTGGCAAAGCTTGTTCCTATGGTGTTTGCTTTTGCCTTCCTCAGAGGCTGAGAGAGTGTAAGCTGCCAGAGGCCACTCAGTGGGTTTTTATAACTGAGCAGGGATTGGAACCCTGTCTCCCAAAGACCTAGTCTGAAACAATGGGCTAAATCTGGGATCTGGTCACCCTGTATGATCTGTGATTGTGGCTCTACCTCAGTGGTTCCCAAAGTGGGCGGTACCGCCCCCTGGTGGGCGGTGGGGTGATCCAAGGGGGTGCTGGGAGGCTCTGGAGAACCTCTGTAAGGGGGCAATAGCGTGAGCCAGGCTTGCTTACCATTTGCAGGGTTGGGCTCTTGCGAGGAGGTCCCCGTTGGAAGAAAGAGGCGATACACAGGACTGCGCCATGGGCGGGGTTGACGAGAGGAAGGAGGCGCGTGCTGCGGTTTCCACGGCAACACCTGCCCGGGGATTCCAACACACAGGGACGCAGTAGCAAGTGCGCGATCCCCGGGCAGGCGTTGCCGTGGAAACCGCAGCACGCGCCTCCTTCCTCTTATCAACCCCGCCCATGGCGCAGTCCTGTGTATCGCCTCTTTCTTCCAACGGGGACCTCCTCGCAAGAGTGCGAGTAATGATACTGCCTTTGCACTTGAAGACCAAGGTGGATAGTTTTGGACTTTCTGCAGTAGTCGCAGGCCTTAGAAAGGTGACTGGCAAGTTGGTGGCCTGGGGCCTGTACAAATCTCAGTGAGAGAAATCCCTACACTACACACAGGAGTTTGCAGATCCAAATTCATCTTGTTTGCAATCTCTGGTCTCATTTTTGTTCAGCTGGGAGTCACTTAGTTTCCCAGATCTTCTTTCATTTCCATTCTCCTGGGCTCATTTCATTCACCAAATGATAGATAAAATACAAAGGAGGATTAAATGAGGACGTGCTCAGCTATAATGGAGACTTTTGGGTCAGGCAGGAATTGTAATCCTCCCTAGTGCCCCCCTTCGTCATGCTTTGGGGTGTAATTATTCATCTGACAAAAAAGGGCTGGGATTCCAAAGAGACCCTTTTGAAAGTGCCTGGAAGGCACCTCTCGTTCCTTATTTGCTGATGATCCAGTTGATAAGAGAAAGGCTGATGCCAGAGCAATGCAAGGAAGGGAGGAGGAAGGCAAAGATGAAGGAGACCGACTTGCTACTCTTTGTAGGAGTATTTGGTATCCTATGTTACAGTAGAGGACAGCATAGCCAGTGCTATACATACATACACACACGCACACAGAGACAGGCCATCCCGGAGTTACAAACATCCAACTTACAAATGACTCCTAGTTAAGAAAGGGCTGAGATGACAGGAAGCGAGAGAAACCTACCCCTTGGGAGGGAAATTCACTCCTGGGAGAGTTATTATCATGGGGAAAAAGTGTCCGTCCTAGTTTCCACAACAAGCCAAATTTATCAAAATTCAATTTTCATAGGGTCAGAACGTGAGGCAAAATCTTCTGAATAGGGGCACAGACAGTAAAACAAACACCACAACGGTGTTAACACTCCCCGATCCCATCCAAAACTTACACACACACACATTTGTGTGTGTGGCTGGAGTTACACTTAAAAATTTACCTGTTCCAACTTACATACAAATCCATCTTAAGAACAAAACTACAGAAGCTTTCTTGTTTGGAACTTAAGGCCTGCTTGTATATAGATTTATGGTAGGAAACAAGTGAGAGAGAAAAACATAGGAGGCTCTGGTAGGTTTTAAAAGGTAATACATGTATTTTTGCAGGTAATACATCTCAGGTGCAAAAGAAAGTGACCTGACTTTGGTGGACGAGTCCCTAGTGCTGATTCTCATATGTCTCTGGGTGCCAGGCATCTTGGGGCACGGAAAGGCCTCATGATGCTCCTTTCTCAAACAAAAGTGTCATAAAGGCTTTCTCAAACAAAAGTGTGAGGCACACTAAAGTCTTCTGGGAAGAAGAAGTAGGAGGAGGTAGGAAGGAAAGATACGTTGAGTTAAACAGATCTAAGGAACAGAAGTGAAAACGTGATGCAGCAGGCTTCCATCACAGGGGCCCCTCTGTCCCTAATGGCTTCCTAGATACAAGTGTCGAGGCTTCTTTGCTTCCAACAATTTTGAATATATATACAGTATATTTCTGACTTGATATTGGTGCTGAAATATAGCAATTGAAAGAGAATTAGGACAAATAAATGCAAACTTAATGTAAAAAGAGTTTTGCTGTATTATAATAACAGTTTTATGAATGCAGTACCTTTTCTTTGATTTTCTTGCTGATTGCTTGAAAGTTTTTTTGAGTTCTGGTTGATTGAATTCAGGTTAACTGAGAATCTATTGTATTAAAGATCAGAAAGAAAAAGTAAGAATTTACAAATCAAGATAAGATTAAGGCCATTTTTCTAACTGCTATGCATTATGAAAAAAAGACTATTTAGATGAGAAGGATAAACATTTTACCAAACTACAACTCCAATTATCCCATAGCATTGAGCCATGGGAGTTAAAGTGGGATCGAAGTGCATTCATTCCACAGTTCAGATGAACCCCTTGACTTCTGAAGCCCAATTGGAATAAAATAGTGTTTGCCTGCTGATGGAAGGACAGCAAGAAGGGGGCCATTCTGGCCTTCTTTAGAGGGGAATCCCAGGGCAGCCATCAAGGCCTGGGTTTCTTGCATTCTGACCAGCAATCTCTAGGACTGTTATGGCTGGGTTGCTTCTCATAGGGAAACTTGGGGGGGGTGGGGTTGATTTTTTAAAGAGAGGCTGGATCAAAGTCTTACAGGGTGATATAGACCGTGGATGAACCTGCTGACAAGCCAATGCGAATCTAGGCTGCATGTATAGGAGTCCAGTGTCTAGTTCAGTGTCTCTTCTGCTTTGGTCAGACCTCAGCTGGAATAATGACCTAGTGTCCAGTCAATTCAAGAAGGATATTATGGACAAGATGGAAGGTGGCCAGAGAAGGGCCACCAAAATGTCCAAAGCCTGGAAACTATGAATCCCCCTGAGGAGCAGGTTATGGAGCTGGGAATGTTAGCTTGGAGAAAGGAAGGCTAAGAGGAGACGTGGCAGCACTGTTTTAATATTTGGAAACATGCCCCATGGAGAGGGGTTGAGGGTTGTTTTCTGTTTCTCCAAGGACACAATGAAGCCATGGATTCAAACTCCAGGAAAACAGATTTGACCTGAACATTAGGAGAAACGTCCTGACAGAAAAAGCTGTTTAACTGCTTTGGAATCCAACAGAGTCTCATTTTCTGGTGTTTTGAAAGCAGAGACTGGAAGTTCATCTGTCCGCAGCAGCAAGGGAGTTAAATCCATTCCTGAAGTCAGCTTTTCCCATCCAAAAATGCAGGGCTGAAAGAGGTGGAGTTGTTTTGATTTAAGGCCCTTCTCCTGTTTGGTTTTGGGTGCCTTTTAGTATAAGGGCAGGTAGGCAGTCTTCAAAGGTGTTGCTAAACAAAGGCTCCTTTGTTCTTCTTGTAGCCCAAGGGTTGTGTCTGGATACCAACAATTGCTTTCAGTTGGCCTTCAAGACTGAAGTGTCAACAGAGATAATATCTCCAGATAAAGGCTTTCCTCTGAACTCTGGGTTGATGGGCCTTTTGTTGAGAGTTAGAGCCACACAATGCAACACTTATCACTTGAGGAGTCAGCGTGCCCCTTGGCAGCGTGCTGGGAAGCAGAACATGGGCATATATGTTCTGAGCAGAAGTGGTAGCTAGTGATCTCACACTCCAGTTCCTAAAAACAAGAACAAACCTGAAGCCTTGCATTAAGGCATGTTAAATGCATTTTTGGGGAACAATAGCACAGTGACTGTGCAAAGAACATTCTCCGTATATAGTCTTCTGGTCAGCAAATCCTTTTTCATAGGAATAAGAGCCAGAGGTGGTAGGTAAACATGGTTTTCCTTGTAACAAGATTCAAAAACATAGGATTTAGCATCTCTGGAGAGCAAACGATCCCTCCCTCCATTGCAGCAGAAACTCAACACGACACACAGATCCTCTTCTTAAATGTAGGAGGCATCTCTTGGTATTTCAAGATTAATTTATAGGTTTCAAAATCTAAAGATCTAGAGGTTTTGAAATGCCTCATGATATTTTACATCTTCTTTTAAAAGTTGCATAAATACTGTCAGCCGTCGCATTCATTGAATTTAGGGGCACAAGGCCCATGTCACAGTGAAAAGCCATAAATAAAGAAATTGCTGGGTTGTTGCTTTTTTAAAAACCTAAGTGAATATGTTTTTAGGAATGTCTAGGTCCTCCAGCACAACTCTGTGGTCAACATTGGATAGCAAGGGAGATGCTTGCTCATCCTGGAAAACCCACAGAGGGCATTTTAATCAAATCCAGGGAGACTCAAATCTGCAAAAAGACAATACTGCAAATGTGGAGAGACAACTGTGGGTTGTAGAGTGAATGGAATGTGTGCTCTCTCCTTGAAAGCCAAAATGACTAAACGGATGCAATCCCATTTTGGATATATCATGTTTCACTGGAAAGGGAGATAGTGATGGAACCAGTGGAAGTGCTAGGAAAAGTGAAAAGCAACAGGAAAAGGAAAACCTCGCAGCAAGTGAATTGACTTCATCCACAGCCGTCCTGAATTTACAAGTGTCTCTTGGAGGTCTCCTTTTAACAAGGTTCATTGATGACAAATAACAACAACAAATTCTTGGAGAAGCAGAAAGCATCCCCCCCCCCCCCGGTGTTTCCTATGGCATTCCTCCAGCACCAGGCACTCCTTCTGTTGAATAGCTCTTTTTTCCATCAGGAAGTGCTTCCCCATGTTTAGGTCAGCAACCAATATAGAAACCAATTGTTGAAATAGAATTATATAACATATATCAGAATTTAAATTAAAAAGGAATAAAATCTGAAGGAGGGGGGAGAGAGGCTGAGGTGATGAGCTAAACATGAATTTCCAATCATTTGAACCTTAACAAAAATGGAGTAATGTTTGATATGAATATTACTTGTATTTATTTAGTAATTTTAAATACATTGCTTTATATTTAACTGAAGCTGAAAGATGATTAAGTAAACAAGAACTGTGTGTAATAGTTTGGCGGTTGACTTTGCTTGAGGAGAGGAAAAGTCAGTTGTGTTTTTAATTATTTTTTCTTTCCTAATTCCTTTTATTTTTTGTATCTCCTTTTAAAAATTGGTGAAATAGTTCAATTGTTAGTTTTAGATGGCGGGGAAGTAAGGAAGTGAGAATGTTGTGGGGCTATTTTTGTATTGAATCCACCTTTTGTATGGGTTCTTATTTCAATGTCTGCATTTGCTTATTTTTAATTGTTAATTCATTATGAAAATTAATTACAATCAGTTAAAATTAGTTGTGCAGCAGAAGAAGAGGACAAAGTCAGAAACGGGGGTTGTGTGTGCATGTAAGGTTTAGGTTTTCTGTAAATAAGAGTGACGAAGAACAGGCTCTCCATCGGTGGAGATTTAAGGCTCCACTTGACCTGAAGGTTTCAGATGAAAAGAACGGCTGCAGTGGGGCACTTCAGAAGAAAGAGCAGCAAAGCAGAGAGACTTCTTGGCTGCAAACGGGCTGGAGAGGAAGGATCTTGGATGGAAGCTTTACAAGAGGAGACATGCCTGTGTTTGATATCCCATTCAGTGGAAGTGAAGGTTTTATGTCAGGGGCCAGGATCCCCAGGAATTTATGAGACAGCACTTCGGCTTCAGTGCGGAAACCTCCTGTGCCTTATGTTTTCTTATTGATAGTTTCTCCATTTTGACAGGGATCCTGCACCCGTCACCGTTTAGCCGTGACGGGAGTTAGGGGGACTGCCCTTAAATGGGTGGCCTCCTTCCTCCAGGATCGGGGACAACGTGTGGAGAGGGGGGAGGAGGTCTCTGGGAGGCTCCCATTAAGTTGTGGGGTCCCCCAGGGGGCCATCCTCTCCCCTTTATTATTCAACATCTATATGCGCCCCCTGGCCCAGCTGGCCCACGACTTTGGTCTGGAGTGTTATCAGTACGCTGACGACACCCAGCTATTGCTGAGAATGGACGGCAGGCCGGATACCATACCCGATTGTTTCCATCAATGCCTTGAAGCTGTGACTCGATGGGTGTGTTCCAGCCGGCTGAAGGTGAATCCATCGAAGATGGAGATTCTGTGGCCTGGTCGCCCTGGGCTGGATGAGTGCCGGTTGCCTACCCTGGATGGCGAGCAACTTAGCCCGTCATCCCTGGTAAAAAGTTTGGGAGTCCAATTGGACCCATTGCTGTCCATGGAGACTCAGGTCTCCATGGTCAGCAAAACATCATTCTTCCATCTATGACAGGCTAGGCGACTGGCACCCTACCAGTCCAGGGATGACCTGGCCGCGGTGATTCAAGCCACGGTCATCTCGAGGCTGGACTACTGTAACGCCCTCTACGTCGGCCTTCCCTTGTCGACAATCCGGAAATTCAAGCTAGTGCAAAATGCAGCTGCTCACTTACTGGTGGGAGCACCGGTGAGGGAGCACATCACTCCCATCTTACGGCAATTGCACTGGCTTCCAATCGAGTACCGAATTGTCTTCAAGGTGCTGGTTCTAACCTTTAAGGCCTTGCACGGTCTAGGGCCTGTGTACCTGAGGGACCGCCTTACCCCGTACGTTCCCCCCGAGATCACTACGCTCAGAGGAGCAGAACTTGTTAGTTATTCCATCGATCCGCTCCTGCCATTTGTCCACAACAAGGCAACGAGCCTTTTCTGTGGTGGCCCCTGTATTATGGAATACACTTTCAGCTGACACCCGTGCGATCTCAGAGCTTATTCCCTTCCGGAGGGCATGTAAGACCGCCCTTTTTAGACTTGCTTTTAGCTAAACCGGAAATGTATTCTGCCTGCCGATTATTGTCTTATGAGTTTTAAGGGATTTGTAATTCCTAATATTTTTAATATTTGCTGTATTTTGGTGTTTTTATTGTATGTTGTGTGATCCGCCCCGAGCCTGCAGGGAGGAGCGGAATATAAAATTGAATAAATAAATAAATAAATAAATAAACTACAGCAAATGTGGAAGAATGAAGGTAGTTTGCCAGGCCTTTGGCAGGAACCATACATCATTCAGGGGTTGACCCCATCCTTCGATTCAAAGAGATGGGGAGACCCAGGTTCTTGGCAGAATGGAGAGAATTGGTCAAGGCAGAGGAAGAGCCTGGCCTACCTGCATCATTCTATCGTCCTTTTGGTGGAAGTCACCCACAGAGTTGTGCTGGAGGATTTAGAGATTCTTCAAGAGACCATATTAACCAAAACTGTTAATAATCAAATTCTTCAAAGTTGCACAACAGAACAACACCATTCGTTCTGCTGAACTTGATAATGTACTTTCCTATTTTAGGGAAGACAAAAACAAAAACAAAAATAAAAACAACAACAAAGGGAAAGACCGGGAAGCAGCCGAATGTGACAAACACAGAATAAGAATTGGTTTGGTGTAAACAAGAAGAAGGACGTACTCCCCCCTGGAACTTTTCTAGAGCACCACTTTTAATCCTTTTTTCACTTTCTTTTCTATCCACAAAGGTGGATACTCTTAGCGATCTAGCTCTTTGACTTTCTTTGCTATCCAAGATACTTGGTATCTGTACTTTTATCACTCTGTTACTATGTTGTATGCTGTGAAAATCAATAAAGATTGTTTTAAAAAAAAAGTTGCACAACAGAAAAAGCCAGTGCAGTTCTAGGCTGCATCAATAGAAGCATAATGTCCAGATCGAGGGGCGTTGTAATCCCGCGCTCTTATGCTTTGGTCACACCTGATCTGGAATAATGAACCTGGGCACAATTCAAGAGGGATATTAACAAGCTGGAAGGTGTCCAGAGAAGGGTGACCAAAACTATGCATCCCCCTGAGGAACAGCTCAGGTAGATGGGGATCCTTAGCTTGAAGAAGGAAAGACTGAAAGGGTAATGAGAACCATGTTTAAATGTTTGAAAGGAGGTCCAGTTGAGAAGAAGGGGGCAGGCTGGGACACAATGGAGCCATGGATTCAAGTAGCAGGAAAAGAGATCCTGCCTAAACATTAGGAAGAAATTCCTGGCACTAAGAGTTCTCCAACAATGGAATATGCTGCTGCCTCTGAGTCTGGTGGAGTCTCTTTCCTTCCTTTGGAAGTTTTTAAGCAGAGGCTGACTGGCCATCTGTTAGAAAGGCTTGCATTGTGTCATCCTGCATGGTTGAATTGGATTGGGCTGGTTGGCCTTTGGATCTCTTCCACCTCATTGATTCTGAACTTGCAAATGTAGAGGGCCAACTGTACCTTCAGATGGAGGAGAAAGGTATGCACGTAACAGATGGAAAGCAGCATAAAGTCTACTGTTTTCTTGGCCACCTTGAAGCCGTAGGAAGACAGGTAAACACAAGGCCTTCAAGCAGTTGAGTGAGCGAGTGTGTCCTGTCGTCTCTGCGTTGGGATCTCTGGTGCAATCCTTATAGTGCCGCAGTTTGGGACCCCGAAGTTTGCACCCTATTCATACATTGTCTGTGCCAAATCCTGAGCAAGTTCCAGCCAAAGGCAAATACAGCGTTGCATCTTGATCTCACAAACACAAGGCCTTGCTTCCGTGGCGCCTGGGTGCTTTGTCTCCGAGGAAGCGTTAAACAGGATTTTCCTTGCTCCTGGGAGAGTTGCGCAGAGGCACGAAATCTTAAAACTCAGTGTTCAAGTAAACTGTTGAGAGATCAGATGACAAACCGGGGAGAAATGCCAGGGCCCTGAGCATTGGAGGGAAGGCAAACTTTCTGCATTCCAGAGTTAGTTTTTCTCTTAAAATATACGCGCCAAGTGATGATTGCAGCGTCTGATTCTGATCTTCCCCTTGCCTGCGGAGATGGCAAATATTTTTCTTTTTTGGTATTGCCTTCAATCTGCGAAGATTCTCTAAATGCCTTGGCAGTTATATAATGTTGCTGTGTGTGGCGGGGAGCCGGCCTGCATGAAAGAGGAAGTGGATAGCCTTGATTGGAAGGCTATAATTTCATTCCTAGTCCAGGAGAGAACATTGAAAATGGCTAAGAGGACAGGAAGCAGTTGGCTTTGGGCTGTAACTGTCTTTGTTCCTTTGGGATATGGACATATCTTATTTGTCTTTCAGTCTTCTTTCAGGCTCTCTTATCTGTCTTTCAGAACTCTTTCATGGTCTGAGATTCCTACAGTTAACTTTTAGTTACTGTGGACTTGGCAGGCCCACCTTGAACAGGTGAGGTTTTGTCTTGGGGTCCCATCTGCTGAGGCCACAGGAAAAGGCATTTTCAGTGGTCGGTTCCATAGAATCCTATAGGTGGAAGAGTCCTCAAGGGCCATCCAGTCCAACCTCCTTTTGCAAATGCAGGGGAACACAATCAAAGCCTTCCCAACAGATGGCCGTCCAGCCTCAGTTGAAAAGCCTTCAGGGAAGGAGATTCCACCATAGGAGACTCAACTGGTTGCTTCTCCGTATTGGAAGTGAAGAAGCACCCTTACTTGTATATATAGACAGAGAGAACCTTGTGGTGCATGCCTGTCTTGTTTTTCACCTGTTTCCTAGATCTACTGTATGTCATAGAATCATTGAGTTGGAAGAGACTTCGTGGGCCATCCAGTCCAACTCCCTGCCAAGAGGCAGGAAAATTGCATTCAAAGCAGCCTCAACAGATAGCTATCCAGTCTCAGTTTAAAAGGCTATCATTGGCTTCCTGCCTGTATGAAGAGGGCATTTCTCCCTCTTCTAACCAAAAATCTTTACGGCTTAATTCCCCTTTGTTTGAGGAGAAGCATCATGAAGTTTCTCTGTGTTGGAAGTGAAGAAGCATCAACACATGTATATAAAGAGCAGCTGGAGACAGAGGGAACCTTGCGATTCAGTCCTTCTGCCTTGTTTCCTAGATCAGTTGTCTCTCAAGCTGTGTTTTGTGTCTTGCCTGCATGGAGAGGTCACTTTCCCCTTCTTCCCCAAAGTCTTTGGTGTGTCTTTACTCTTCTTAGTTTGAGAAGGGAGCTTCATGAGGCTCCTCTCTCTCACTCACTCACTCACTCAAGATGCCTGACACACAAACATGAGAGTCCACATTCAGGATCCTTACAGCAAACTTAGGTAACTGTTTTCTTTCTGTCTACTTTTTTGTCCAAGATGCATTACTTGGAGGAATAAAAGTACGTTTTTACCTCTTATGAAATATCAGCATAGCATCATGCGCGTTTTTTCTGGCCATATGTTCATATACTGTATATATGAACATACACATCATTCTAACAATATGTTCTCTTTCTGCAAAGACTTTTATATTTCTACAGGCTTTCAGTACCCACTAGCTAACTGGTGTACAGAAGGTGGTCCCTTAATGGGGTGTGTGTCCTGTATGTCTCTTGCTATTGCAAAGACTTATATAACAAACTGGATCAGTGGCTGCTCACAGGTGCCAGGACAAACATTTGCCTTCCCATCGGAGGGCAGAAGTCAGAGATTAACTCTTGTTAGCTGAGTAAAGGCTTATGGCCAGAGAGAGCAGGGTGAACAATATTCGCATGTGTGTTCAGAAGGCAGTGCTCTTTCTTCTGATGAAATGTACAGCTAGGGAGCAAGTTGTAGTCCCTGCACCTTCTGCTACTGGGGTTAACCAAGAATTCAGCAATATTGCTAGGAAAGATTGTGTGAGAGAGGGGAAAGTTGACCAGGAGTTCTGCACTTGGATAGACACATGGCCCTGTGGCTTTCAGATGTTGGTCCCAGAACAGGTCCGGGCACATCCGATTTTACCCAGGCCTCTGGAGTGTATGATGAAGGACGGGTGGAAAGAGCTATTTGACAATGGGATCAACTCGGGGCTCCTTCACTGGAGGATCTTACAGTTGGAAGGAACGAAGCACCAATACTTGTATATATGGAGCAGTTGGGGGCAGAGAGACCCTGTGGTGCAGGCCTTCTGTCTTACTTTTCTTCTCTGTTTTCTAGATCTTTGGAACTCAAGGTACCTTTGCTTCCTGCCTGCATGAAGAGGGCACTTCCTGCTTTTCCTTCCCAAAAGCCTTTAGTGTAGGGTGCCCACACTTTTTCAGCATGCGAGCTACTTTTAAAACAACCAAGTCAAAAAGATTTACCTACCGCGCGTGCGTCATCCTGCCGCCCGTGGGGCATTGCGGGAACGAGGGAGCGCCTTCCGCGGGGCATTGCGGGAACGAGGGAGTGTGAAGCGGGGCCTCCGGAGGCCCCGCCTCACGCTCTGCCCTGCCTCTCTCTTGTCCGGAAGCAACCGTGCAGCCTCCGCTGCCGGCGAGAGAGAGGGAGGGCGGGGCCTCCGGAGGCCCCGCCTCACGCTCCCTCGTTCCCACAATGCCCCGCGGAAGGAGTGCGTCGCGCGGAAGCGGTGCACGTCGTGCGGAAGCGGTGCACGTCGCGCAGAAGCGGATGTCGCGTCGCGCGGATGGCGCGCGCACGCAGGGCAGAAGCGCACATCCGGCTGCGATCGACCTCCTTTGGACTCGCGATTGACTGGTCGATCGCAATCGCCTTTGTGGGCAGCCCTGCTTTAGTGTATCATAATTATAGTTTCATTTGAGGAGGGAGCATCATGAGGCTTCTCTCTGCCACCAAGATGCACACAAACATGAGAGTATCAGAGACTCTTCTGCCAAAGTTAGATAATTTTCCTTTATCTATTCTATTGTCTGAGCTGTATTACTACCTGCAAAACTAATAAAAGTAAGAGTTTTTTCCTTCTTCAACCTTACCAGGACATCATTCTGCATATTTTTTCCCCTGTTTCTTTCCATAACCTCATATATGTAGCTCTGCTACAGGTGCCGGATATTCCTGCAATTAAGCAGAACTTGAAGGCCCCCTCCCTTTGGGGCATTTCCAGCCATGGACTCCTGCTTGCCTGGGGCTTGGGATAGATAGCCCTTCCAATCGTCTCAATGTGGTTTGCCTCTCATGCTTTCTGCCAATGTTTGTTGTTTTCTTTTTCTCCTTTCTGTTACACATCTTTGCACAGAGCTAGGGCTTTCTCTGCCGGACCAGACCAGGAGAACCTTGGAGAGGTTTGTGTGTTGCGCTATTAATAGACCCAATAAACCTCCACATAAATGCAGAACTATAAATATTATCAAAGGAAAGTTTCCGGTCAGCTTGGGTGGTAGCAGCTACGTCTTTCCCCTTCTCTGAACTCTGCTGGCTTTTAAAAGGAGGGCTTGGCCCCAAATGCTCATTCCACTCTACCAATTCTATACATCTCTATAGTTTTAACCTATACATTTCTAAAACCATACTGTTTAAACTATAAGCAATTTTCACACCATAAAAAATTACATACTGACATTGTCATCGTCACTATCCTGTGCCTCATTTGCAAAGCATATCCGACAGTCCTGCCTTTGAAAGCGGAGGACTCCTTTATAGCTCCCAAGGCTCCAGAACTCATCTCCTTCTGCAATTGGTAGCAACTAGAGCATGTGAAGTGGGAGATAAGGCACCAAGTGGGCAGAAATTGGATTTTCTCTCCCTCAAGGCTATGTTTCTGGAGCGAGGCAAGGCAATTCCTTTAATAAGTGCAAGTGTTGTGCCAACAAGCCACAAAGTCTAAGGTGTATTCTCCCCCCCCCCCAATCCATCCTTTTAGGTACTCCCAGGTGAACGGCTTCTGAAAAACAGGTAGTTGAGGGGTCAGGAACTGAATTGAAACTCTCCTTGACTTTTGCTTCACATTCAGCCTTGGAAAAAGAACCATGATGGAGCTGTAGATGAAATCTTTTCTGTCTAGAACACTCTTTGATACACATCCCATTAGTTAAGAGTCCACTTGAAAGTACATCAACATTAGAGAGACATGAATAATATCTACCTGCGTACACAAACATACACACACACACACACACATATAGATACATACATATACATACAGGCATACATGTAAAGGTTAAGGTAAAGGTTTCCCCTGACATTAAGTCTAGTCATGTTCAACTCTGGGACTCTGGTGCTCATCTCCATTTCTAAGCCAAAGAGCCGGCATTGTCCATAGACACCTCCAAGGTCATGTGGACAGCTTGACTACATGGCGTGCCGTTTGCTTCCTGCAGAAGCGATACCTATTGATCTACTCACATTTGTATGTTTTCAATCTGCTAGGTTGACAGAAGAGAATTCATCCACTCCCGGGATTTGAACTGCCAACCTTTCGATCTGCAAGTTCAGCAGCTCAGCGGTTTAACCTGCTGCGCAACCAGAGGGCCCACAGACATGTATAGATGTATTTTTTATCTCCTGTCTTTCCTTTAGTCCTGGGGTTCAAGGCAAGTTATAGAAGTTAAAACAAATGCTGGCTAAAAATCTGATTATAATTAGATATGAATTCAAACTATCAATAGTTTTAATTTTAAAAGCAATTGAAAAAGACAGCATCCCCTTATGGCAGACCTCCTGAGCATCAGTTCTCAAAGGCTAGCTGAAATCAATCAACAAAGAAATGACTCAATTTGGTCCTTCCCAGCAGATCTCTAGAGAGGCAACCTAGTGAAGTAGTGTGAATTTTGGAGACCAGGGTTTGAATCTCTGCTTAGCCATTGAGACCCTTTGGGGAAGTCACGCAGAGGCAGGCCATGGTGGCAAACCCCTCTGAATAAACCACCCTAGGAAAACCCTTCAATGGATTCGGCTTAAACTTTTGGCAGGCTAGGAACTTCAAATCCCAGGATTCCATAGGCTAGAGCCATAGCAGTAAAATTGGGATCAAAGTGCTGTATTTGCATAGTGCGACCTTGTGCGACTTTGGCAGAAGGACTCTCTTCCTTTCTCAGTTGTACCTCATTCAGGAGATGAACTCCTAAACAAATCGTAAATCTTTTCCTTCGCAGTCCTTAACTAACCCAAACTTTTCATGATTAAGAAAACAAGCCAAGCTCTTCTTTTGTGCCGACCTGCCCAGGCCTCATTCTCTGGGTGAGACCTTTTCTCTCCTGGCTGTTTTCCAGTGGAATTCACTTTGGAAATCTCTCCCCAAGGAGATAAAGGTCGCTCCCTGCCTTTTGCTTTTGGGGAGAAGCTTAAAGACTTATTTTTAAAATTCCAGGCAGCTTTTTAATGACCTCAGCACTGTTTTATTCTGCACTTGCTTTTGTTATTGTTTCTGCTCCCTGCTGCTATATATTTAGATCCGTTGGCCTTTTTAAATATTGTGCTTTTGGTGTTTTAATATACAACGTTGTAAATTAGTTTGGATGAGGTGCCCTGAGGGGTTTGCTACTAATATGGAAATAGATATCTAAAAAGGAAAAAAGGAAAAAGAGAACAGATTCCCACTTCTGGGAGTTAGCAATCCAGTATTCAATATAGAAGGTGAAGAAGGGAAAGAACCAGAGACTGGAAGGGATCTTAAGAGGCCATCTAGTCCATCCTCTGCCAGTGACTATTGCTTCCATTGATCAGTGTTGTTTATGCTTAATTACTTTTTAAAACTAACAATTTGTTTTCATATTACATCATTTCACTCAGAAAAAAACAACTTTATTTTTGTCCTCAGCTCCATTTCCCCGAAGGGACTTGGGGCGGCTTCCATATGGCACAATGTGCCTAAAAAATGCGAAAAATAAACACACAGTACAGTACAAAATAAAACCAAAAGCATATAATACAATAATTTCAACTCAAACAGCACCCAATAATCTATGGTGAGAACTGTTGTAAAACCCAGCCAACTGTAAACAATAACAAGGGAATGGATAGTGCAAATTGTAGCTAAGGAACTAGGGCATGGGATGAAAGTGCAGTGTTGTGTCATTAATTGTGAACCATTGGGCTATTCTCAAAGGCTTGTCCAAACATCCAAGTTTTCAATTTCTTCCAGAAGGAAGACAGTGTAGGGGTCTTCCTAATCTCCCTGGGGAGGTGTTTATATACTCTTGTTCTTTTTAAAAATGATGTTTTTAGTATAAAAAACCCCAAAAATATGGTTACAGAAGAGTAATAGTACCTACAAATAAGTTTTTATTATTATATATATTAAAACTATGCATCTATACGGTATTTAATTTACTACAATAGTACAACGAAGTACCCATTGAAACATAACAGAACATGAACACAACAATAAAACACACACACATAAACTGACAGAGAGATAAAAAGACGAATCTACGAAGCTCCCTGTCTAATGGCTATATCTCTTATTAATCTACTACCTTTAAATCAGGCATGGGCACATTTCGGAATGAGCATACTGACAGGACATTTTAAAAAGAGAAAAGTTTCAGATAAGAAAGGTAATTAAATCCCAACTGTTTCTTTAATCCAGGCATGGGCCAACATTGGTCCTCCAGGTGTCTTGGACTTCAACTCACACAATTCCTAACAGCCTGTTAGGAATTGTGGGGAGTTGAGGTCCAAGACATCTGGAGGGCCGAAGTTTGCCCATGTTTGCTTTAAATAGCAATGCTTCTGTTTTTAATTGCACTCTTCTAATGCGTAAATCTCAGAATAGACATCAGATCCTGTCTGATCTTGGAAGCTAAGCAGCACCAGGCCTCTGGTACTTGGGTGAGCCGGACTGTATTGTCAGAAGTATTAAAAATTAACTAGGTATTTTTGATTACAAAAATGTGAGTCAAGTACTGAAAGAGTGCATGTTTATTTGTTTATAGAAACCTTGTTTCAAATAGTGCAACCATATTATTTTTCTACAAAGAAAAGCCTTCTATGGAAGAGATAACATTGGTCGGAGTGTTTCTGTTCTTTTTATCATTTTGGGCTATTGGTGCCGGGCATGCTGTTGCTATTAAGTTACTCTGCTATACGTTTTTGAGGAGGGTCTTTTGTTATTAAGTCCATTCATCCAACTTGTATTGCTCTTTCAATGTATTTGCCAAAATGTAAAGGAGAGGCTGGTTTCACCCTTTCAGCTTTGTGCACTGTGTGTTTTCTGCTCCGCATTTGCCTGTAGATACATAAAGCCTCTGCTTGTTTTGGGAAGCCCCCTTTTCCTTTCTTGACAATGCGTTGCTACATTTGGCTAATAGCTCTACTTAGAAGTAAGTCCCCCTGAGCTTCATTGGACTTTTCAGCAGCATGTTCTATTCGTGCAGCTTGGCTCGCTTCCTGGAGTCACTCATTCTGCTCAGCAGGCCTTAGAATTATTATCTGTCAAAAAATGAATGAAAACTGGCCTTTGGGTGTTCACTGGGGCTGCAGTGTTTCCTGAACATTGGGTAGATATTTGATAGCTGGCTTATAAATCTATGCATGAATACAAAGTGTATCAAACTGTGCTCCTCCAGGTGTTTTTGACTTCAGCTCCCCCTATTCTTAAAAGCTCGTAAACTTGCTGGGGTTTCTGGGAGCTGAAGTCCAAAACACCTGGAGGAGCACAGTTTGAGAAACACTTTATTAATATAGATTGATACCACTTGCATTGCCATGGCTTGATGCTATGGAATCCTGGGAGTTGCCATTTTACAAGGTCTTTAGCCTTATCTGACAATAAGTGCTGGTCCCTTCCCAAACTACAACTCCCAGGATCCCATAGCATCATCATCATCATTAATAATATTTGTATCCAGCTTTATCTGTCTTAAAAATACTGCATTAATTTGACAGTGTAGCAAATGCACCCAGAGAAGACCTTGCAAAACTACAACTCCCTGGATTCCGTAGCCTTGAGCCATGGCAGTTAAAGTAGCATCAAGCTGCATTCATTCCACAGCTTGGATTCCATCCAGGATGGCTTTTTCTCCCAGCAGGATGGCTCTTTTCTTTCCCTTTTTTGCTCTTTTCCCTTTCTGCCACTTTCTGACTCACCGGCTGCGCATTATGTGCTTCATGGGCTCCTTCCCCTGCTCCTTCCTTACCTTGCTTTTCAAATGGTGATTCGCTCTCCTCCTCCGCTGCTCCTCCTCCTACTTTTCTCCCGAACTCCCCTCCATCCATCTTTTCTCTTGGAAGCGGCAGGGAATGCAAAGACCTTTCACGAGTCAGAATTAATCAGTTTGCCCCAAACTCAGGCTTACATAAGCCAGGAAGAGAATAGCAAAGGAAGAAGAGGGTTGTGTGTGTGTGAATCAATCCTAAACTTCCCCAGAAGAGCTTGGCAACCTTTTATATAAAGTCCCTGTTTCCAGGGTTTCTTTAAGTGTCCATATTGGCCTCTCTTGCCATAGGATGAATGGTCCTGAGAGTGGATATACAGTACCTGGATCCCACACCTCTTAATGGCCACCTCATTGAAATCCTGCAAAGCGCACAGTAAAGTCAACCAAGTACAGCATGGAAACTGCAAAACTGAATGCCTCCAGGGTACAGTATATATACATGCATGTATATCTCAAATATAATTGTCTGCACAGCTCTGCGTAAATCAATGCAAAATGCATTATAGAAAACATGGGATTACCATTCCAAATGATCAAGAGTCAGCATTAATGCTCTGCTATAAAATACTCTCCCATTTACCTCACCCTCCTTCATGCAGAATGGAAATGCCATGCACTGACCTTGCTTTCAGCAGAATCCTGCATGCAATTTTATTTGAAATATACAGTAGACTTTACTTGAGATACAGTAGACTCTCAGTGAGCCAAAAACTCAACTGGCAAAAAATAATAAAAGAAATAATATTTTAAATAAAAAATAAAACCAAGTAATTAATTGTATTACAGTTTTCTTTTTGTCTTAATTTTCTTTTAATGACTATATTAATGTCAAGTCAATATAGAATTTGTGGTATGGTATGGGGTCTAGTATAAGTTGGGCCTCTTTTTTAATATTAACTCTCAAACATCCAGATATTATATTTATCCAGCATCTACCAATCCTCATAGGACCATAGGTGAACTCAGAGTCTACTATATATGTGTATATGTGTACCCTGGGGCCTTTCTCTGGCTGCTCCAAAATGATGGAGCATTATTGGGAAGTGTGATCTGGCCACGGTGGTCCATGCTCTGGTCACATCCCGAATAGATTACTGCAACGCACTCTACGTGGGACTACCTTTGAAGAATGTTCGGAAACTTCAACTAGTCCAGCGGTCGGCAGCCAGGTTACTAACTGGAGCGGCATACAGGGAGCACACCACTCCTCTGTTGTGCAAGCTGGCTGCCTATCCAATTCCGAGCACAATTCAAAGTGTTGGTTTTGACCTTTAAAGCCCTTTACGGTTCTGGCCCAGCTTACTTGTCCGAACGTATCTCCCCTTATGTCCCATCTCGAAATTTACAATCTTCCAGGGAGGCCCTGTCTCAATCCCATTGTCGTTGCAAATACGTTTGGTGGGGACAAGGGTCAGGGCCTTCTTGGTAGTGGCCCCTCGCCTGTGGAACTCGCTCCCCAGCGAAATAAGGTCAACTTCCTCCCTCCTTTCCTTTAGAAAAAAGCTAAAGACGTGGCTGTGGGACCAGGCATTTGGTTGATGTGGAGCAGCGGACAGACAATTTGAGTAGGATAGGGTTATGTTGGCGGACTGCGGATCGGCTTGAACAACCTATGAATATGGAATGGGGATTATGGGGTATCTGATATGTAATTGTTTTAATCTGTTTTGTTGTATTTTGATATGTCGATGTTTTTGTTTCTTTGTATGCGGCATTGAATTGTTGCCTTCTGTTTGCCGCCCTGAGTCCCCCTTCTGGGGTAAAGAAGGGCGGGTTATTAAATAAATAAATAAAGTGTTAATACTGGTTCCTTGTGGCATCTCCATTAGCTTTCCTGTTTGATGTTTACAGACCTTTGTCTGTTTCCAGAAAAAAGAGTCACTTCAAGAACTAGTAGTGACGGCCGACAGGGAGCTCTGGCATGGGCTGGTCCTGGAGGTCACGAAGAGTTGGAAGCGACTGAACAAATAAACAACAACAAAATAATAATTATTAATGTTCAATTTTATTCTGACAAGGATTCTCACGTTGTGGAGGAAGTAACCCTTTTGCATTTTGTTGTTTATGACTTTGGAGTATGTATTGATAAGCCATGCAAAGCTGGTGCTGTCGATATGTGGCCAGCCAAAAGTTTCTGTGCTGCATCCCCCAGCAGTAAAACAGTATGGTAATAATCACTATGCAAATAATAATAGCAAACGTGTAGACTTTATCCAACATATATAGATATCATGGTGTCTTCAATACAAATAGTAACATACATACATATAAGCATACAAGTCACAACACGGCCAACACACTCTCAGGAGGAGAGAGAACAACAGTCTCTACAACCCGTTGGTTGAAATTCAATCCCTGAATGTGGACAAATCAAAAGGGAAAGTTCCCAAAGTAACAATGTCCGCAGAGGTCGAAACAACTCAGTGGAAATGCTCACTGTTGGGTCAAAATTCACGGAGGAGAAGCCTCCAGGGAAGGAGAGTGGTTGGTGAAGCCGGAGTAGCTCAAACGCCGTCTTTGCAAGTGTAAACAAAAGCGACGCCGGCTGCTTGGGCGAAAAGCCGCTGCCGAATCGCGAACTGCTCCTGGAGATCCAGGCGGGGAACAGTCGCGTTAGGGGATAACACCACAAGGGACGGGCCGACAAGGAGGCATTTGCCTTGGCCACATCTCGTTTCGACCTTCCGGTCTTTCTCAAGGCCACGTGGTAATCAGGAACATGTAGTGTACAATACACATTTAAAGGCGGCTGGCGGTATACAATCTGGAAACAGAAGCTCAATGGTCAAGGCGCAAGGCGTCTAATGGTAAGAGCTTGACCATTGAGCCTTTAAACCCACCTGTTCTTTAGAGCATCCCCCAGCAGCACAGGACTGATTAGAGTTGTATTGTGAATGTGGAGAGGCCATAAAGTATTCAGTTGAGAACCAGAGGTTTCCTGTGATTATCAGGATCTAGAAAGCCAGCAGGCAAACAGAGAAAGGTTCCTGCAAGATAAAAAAGAAAGTCTGTTTTCCAGTAAGTAGAATACTTGGCCTGGTCTTTTCAGTTAGAAGCGTCCTCTTTTCAACTTTAATCCAACATTCCTGGGTAGTGTATCTTTGCTATTTTATGGCATTGTAGTTCTCTCAATATTACATGAGAGGTAAAATTGTGCCTTGGAACCTGCTACTTGTTTGTGGCTGTTTCAAAGCAGCCAAAGCTGTGCTCTGTTTTTACCATTAAACCCCTGAATTAAAAGGATGTCTTCCTCCTTTAGAGATTTTGCTGTGTCCTGATCAAATCATGTTATTTATGCCGTTTTTCTATTTCACATCCACTGTACAAATAGAGTTTGAAATTTCCAGTTAGCAAAGGCAAAATCAGATCAAGGACCAACTGAGTGAAAGCCTCATTAGGATCTCACTTGTTGAATTCATCCTCTCTCTGGAGAAAAGACAATGGAAAGATGTAGAACAGATCAGTATATTTGTCTTCCCCATTATAACCCTTTTAATGGTGTGGAATGGAACATCTCCCTCAAAAACATGGATTTATCGGCAGACTCTTCACCTGCCGTCCCTCCTCATGTTTTTCCAATGAGAAACCTGTTGTCTTTCCTTGTCTCTTTAAGGGAAGATGGACTGAAGCTGCTGTAAAACAGTCAGTTGTTTAAGTTGCCTTTATTCTGACCTTGGTTTGTAATGGAGCCGGAGCAGTTGCTGCAGACTGGGAAACCTGCTTTGAGTGCTGGATTAACATTTGTGCACAACTAACCTATTTACCTGTCGTAGTTGCTTAGGTTTGCATTTTCTTTGTGGCTCTTTCTTTCCTTCCTCCGTTTCCCATGTCCACCTTTTCCCTCTCTCCTTCCTTCCTTTTCTTCCTTCCCTCCTTTCTCTTCCTTCTTTTCTTCCTTCCTTGGACGGTATAGCCCTTCTGATTCTATTGGAATCTGCTGCTGCCTGAAAGTCTGCCTGGAATCTGCTGCTGCCTTTTCTGGAGGTTCTTAATCCGAATAGATATCTGTTAGGAAGGATTGAATGTAATCTTCCTGTCTGACAGAAGGGGGTTGGACTGGATGGCCCTTTTGGGCTCTTCCAACTCTAGGATTCTGTGAGGAAGCAGGTTTAGGTTACTGGGATCCATAGTTTGTGGGGCACTCTCAACGGAGGCTTTCAGGGGACAGAGCCTTTCCTCTTTCCCTCCACAGACTTCAACTAATAAATACAAAGAACAGCCCATTCTTCATTGAAATGAGTCTCTCCTCTATCTGTATTCCCTAACTCAGTGTTTCTCAACCAGTGTGCCGTGGCACACTAGTGTGCCGTGAGCGATCATCAGGTGTGCCGCGAGCGATCATCAGGTGTGCCGCGAGAAAAGCTCTCTGCCCCCCTTCCTTCCCCCCTCCTCCTGTCGAACTCTTGCTGCTTGGGAGAGGAGGAGGAAGGGCCGGGCGGCGGTGAAGAAAAAGAAGAAGGGACCGGGGCGCCGCCTCCTTCGGCCGTTTGCCCAACCAGCCTCCAATCTGCCATGACTCCCGCCCCTTGCTTGTTGAAGCCACGCGGAGGAGGAGCCCCGCCTACTGAAGCCCGTCCGCCGCTCATGCTCCTCCTCTGTGAGAGCTGAAACCAGGGGGAGGGGGGGGGCATGACGCAGCCTGGCTCCGCCCCCTCCCCCCGGCTTCAGCACTCCCACAGCTTCGCCAGCCTTGAGGGGGCAGTGCCAAGCTAGTGATGGCAGAGCCAGCACAATGCTGGCTTGCCCCTCAAAGCTGGCAAAGCTGTGGGAGAACTGAAGCCGGGGGGGGGCGGGGCATGGCGCGGCCTGGCTCTGACCCCTCTCCTAGCTTCAGCGCTCCCACAGCTTCGCTAGCCTTGAGGGGGCAGTACCAAGCCAGCGGTGGCAGAGCCAGCACAATGCTGGCTTGGCACTGCTTCCTCAAGGCTGGCAAAGCTGTGGAAGAACTGAAGCCGGGGAGGGGGCAGGGCATGGTGTGGCCTGGCTCCTCCCCTGGCTTTGGCACTCCCAGCAGCTGCTCCCAGCAGCTCACCATCCCCCAGCCGTTCTTTTCTGTGTTACAGTGTCATTTTGTGTCATTTTGGTTAGTAGTGTGCCCCCCGGGTTTTTTTAATGTTAAAAGTGTGCCGCGGCTCAAAAAAGGTTGGGAAACACTGCCCTAACTCACCCCCCTATCCACACTGACCATGTAATGCAGTTTCAAAATGGCATTGAAGAAAGTAGTTTTGGTGTGCAGGTGATTACATAGCAAATCTTGGAACCAGTTTGAGAACCAAATGAGGAAGTCATGAACCGCAGAAGAGAGATGAGGCCCATTGAGGGCTTTATTTTTCATACTTCCTTGGGAGTTTATTGTCTGGCTGATGCAGTTTGAAGCCAACTTCAAGCTGCATTCAATTGCCAGTGGGGCCTAATGGTCTTCAGCCAAACAACAACCGCAAAATATGATTATGCTAATATAATTAACTCAGAATGAAGCATTTCCCCAAAGTTTGAGTGCAGACAGTCCTCAGTTGATTTAGTATTCTTTGCACATTTGCAATTACAAGCACCCCCCTGCCCCCAATGATGTATTCTGGATGCTCACAGGTTGGCTCCGTTTGGAAGAGCACTGGTGTTTCTGTAGGAAAGCACCTGAGCAAGACGTTCTTTCCAGCTGGGAGGAGGGATGTTTGGCTGACTGCCCTGCTTTATGGATAAGTCACAGTGCCGTGCTTTTGTATGGCTGCTCTTTAGAACAATGGCACAGGTGAACCCAGCCCTGGAGCCCAAGTAGGCTTGTTCTGTTCAGTTGGAGTGCTTATGGCAAGGACATTGATTGAGGAGGTCAGCATTTTAGGGTGATGACCACAAAACACTTTGAGGAAGCCAATGGGGTCATGGTCTGAAACCTTTTGCAAAAACAGGGAGGAGGAGGATTTCTAGCTCAGGAGGAAACCCTATTCCTCACCTGCAGAAAATTTCAGGTTCAGAGGAGGAAGCAAGGCCCTAGTGCAGGGTTGGGCAATTACCGGCCTGTTCTTTAGAGCAGTGCTGTCCAACTTCTACGGGGTCCAGGGCCGGATAAAAGGTCACTGATGACCTAGGGGGCCACTCGGCCCCGCCCCCAGGCCCCGCCCCCAGGCCCCGCCCCCAACCCCAGGCCCCGCCCCCTCCTAAAACGGCTGAAAAAGGGCAGAAGTCGCCGTCAAGAGCAGCGCGTCACAGGCCTGGCGTGACGCGCTGCCCCTTGGCACCGCCTACTCCTCCTTTTCGGCACCCCCTCCCTTCCTAAGGCGGAGGGGGGCGCCGAAAGGAGTAGGCGGCGCCAGGGCAGCGCGTCACGCCAGGCCTGTGACGCGCTGCTCTTGACGCCGCCTTCTGCCCTTTTTTCGGCGGCTCCCGCCCTAGTTAGGGAGGGCGCCGGAGGGTAGGCGGCGCCAAGAGCAGTGCGTCACAGGCCTGGCGTGACGCGCTGCCCCTTGGCACCGCCTACTCCTCCTTTTCGGCGCCCCCCCTAGGGGCGGGCGCCAAAAGGAGGAGTAGGCGGCGCCAAGGCAGCGCGTCACGCCAGGCCTGTGACGCGCTGCTCTTGACGCCGCCTTCTGCCCTTTTTCGGCGGCTCCCCCGCCCGGCTGAGGGCATAGGTGGGGCCGTGTCCAACAGGCTACGGGGCCGGATCCGGCCCCGGGGCCGCCAGTTGGACAGCCCTGCTTTAGAGCATCCCCCAGCAGCACAGGACCGATTAGAGTTGTATTGTGAATGTGGAGAGGCCATAAAGTATTCAGTTGAGAACCAGAGGTTTCCTGTAGGGGATTATCTAGAAAGCCAGCAGGCAAACAGAGAAAGGTTCCTGCAAGATAAAAAAGAAAGTCTGTTTTCTAGTAAGTAGAATACTTGGCCTGGTCTTTTCAGTTAGAAGCGTCCTCTTTTCAACTTTAATCCAACATTCCTGGGTAGTGTATCTTTGCTATTTTATGGCATTGTAGTTCTCTCAGTATTACATGAGAGGTAAAATTGTGCCTTGGAACCTGCTACTTGTTTGTGGCTGTTTCAAAGCAGCCAAAGCTGAGTAGCATGACTTCCCTGGACCTAGACACTATATCCCTATTGATGCAGGCCAAAATCCCATTGGCTTTTTTTTGCCACCGCATCACATTGTTGGCTCATGTTTAACTTGTTGTCCACAAGGACCCCAAGATCTTTTTCACACGTACTGCTCTTGAGCCACGCGTCCCCCATTCTGTCTCTTTGCATTTTATTTTTTCTGCCTAAGTGGAGTCTCTTGCATTTTTCTTCATTGAACCTCATTTTGTTAGTTTTAGCCCATCTCTCAAATCTGTTCAGATCGTTTTGAATTCTGCTCCTGTCTTCTGGAGTATTGGCTATCCCTCCCTATTTGGTGTTGTCTGCAAACTTGATGATCATGCCTGGCTCTCAGTTCACTTTTTGTAGATAGATAAAAATACAAGGCAGTTATAGATAATGATATGTAGATATAATTGCCTCTCCTGGTGGGTTTTTCAGAAGCCAAAGAAGAAACTCCCTGACCCCCTCCTCATCTTGCTCTAGGCCTCCCCATTTGGGCATTGGCTTGACCCAGCTTGGGGGGGGGGGCTGCTTTTTGGTTTAGCCCTTTTTCTTCTCGGGGGTTGGAGAAAAGAAGGCTGGGAGAAGAAGGGGCACGAGAAGAGGAGGTTTAATTGAGGGGAAGAGCTGGGCTTGGTTTTCTGCTGCTGCAGAGACTGGTATATAAGGGAGCCATGGGTTCCAATTACAGGAAAAGATATCCCACCTAAACACGAGGAAGAATGTCTTCGCAGTTTGCTGGTGGAATGGGCTGCTGCCTGGGAACCTGGTGGAGTCTCCTTCTCTAGAAGTTCCTAAGCATAGGCTGGATGGCCATCTGTAGAGAAGATTTGGATGGTTTGTCTCTAATGGGGAAGAGGGGTTGTACTGTCAGGATGTACAACAGGCATGGGTAAACTTTGACCCTCTAGATGTCTTGGACTTCAACTCCCACAATTCCTAACAGCCGGTAGGCTCTTCGGGACCATGGGAGTTGAAGTCCAAAACAGCTGCATGGCTGAAGTTTGTTCATGCCTGGTTTAGGTCTTTCTTTTGCAGTGAACACATTTGCCAGAAAGAACTGCTAAAAAAAAACCTCTGGGTGCTAAGGAGTAGTTAAAGTGAGATGCGCTCTGGTTTCTTTGGGTCTCGATCAAGAGAGAAAAGCAGGGTAAATAAATATAACAACAATACCCCCTTCCATTCCTCATTGTTGTGGGATGCTGTGGAAAGTTTAGCTTTTTGAGAGCAGTCTCTTGGCTTCATATCGAGCGTTAATGAAAGTGGAGTCGCATAGCGAGCAGATAGCTCCTTTTGCAGCTCGCCCTTCATGCCTGTTCAAAGCACCGCTGGGGATTTCTGGCAGCCAAGGATCAATGTGGCCTTTTTTGGTCTTTCAGGAGATAATTTCTGAGGAAAATTAAAAGGCAGCTTGAAATTTGATCCTAGAAACAAAACCTAACAGAGACAAGAGGCTGGACAGGGCCTCAGCGAAAACTGAGAAGAAATGTGAATAATGAGCACAGAATGTGATTGAAGGCAGGAGAATTACCATGCAGGCTCTTCTTTGCGCCCATAAGCGTGGTGTACTTGGCCACACAATTTAATCATTCTTCAGACCCTGTGAGCATGCCTTCTGTTTACTTAAAATGATGTAGGGGTCCATCTACACTGGACAAGGAATGCAGTTTTACTCCTAATTTTACTGCCGCTTATCTGTTGATGGATTCCAGCACCACAAGAACGGTGGGTTCAGAGCCCAGCATGTCTAGTTTTCCAGAAGGCCAAATCGGACATTGAAGACAAAAGCAGGGCATTTCAGTGGAGAAAGCACTCCAAAGTACTGACATACCCCAGTTGCAAATACAGAGCATGTTTCATTTGACAGCTATTCAAGAAAACTGTGCCAGCTCCTGGTTGGTTTAGAACAGGGGTGCTCACACTTTTTCAGCATGCGAGCTACTCTTAAAGCAACCAAGTCCAAAAGATCTACCTGCCCCTGCCGCCGTGCGTTCCCGCCGCTGCGCGTTCTTGCCACCGCGTGTGCTCCTGCTGTTTTCCGCCCGCGCAGCGCTTCTTCCACCTGCGGGGCATTGCAGGAAGGAGAAAGCACGAGGCGGGGCATTCAGAGGGAGCGCTCCGCCCTGCTTGTCTCTCCGGCAACGGAGGCTGCACAGCTGCTTCTGGACGAGAGAGAGGCAGGGCACTCCCTCCAGAGGCCCCGCCTCATGCTTCCTTCTTCCTGCAATGCCCCGCAGGCGAAAGAAGCACCGCGAGAACAAAAGCCAGCAGCAAGAGCGCCCGTGCACGCAGGGTGTGCGCGCGCATGGCAGGAGCGCCCCATCCGGCTGATGAGGCCCAAAGATCACCTGGAAGAGGGCCAAAGATCTACTAGTAGCTCCCGAGCTACCTAATGAGCACCCCTGGTTTAGAAACTGTCCGGCTGGGATCTGAGTCCTGAGTGGCTCAGGACTCTTTTGGACGTTATTGCCAGTTGGCTCTTACTTGGTGGTGGGAAATTCAATTAACTGTCATTGGAGCATTTGAAGCGTTGGTCTGTTTCATGGTCCGCTGCCAAAAGGGGCACAGGTTCCAAAGGAATGTGGCGTTGTGTTAGGCAATGAGTCTTTGATGGGTTTTAACGGGTGAGCTCTAGGTAACACAATAGAGTTAGTCCAAGGAATACAATGGATATTTGGGGATGATGACCATCTCAAGAGGGTAAGCTGACTTGGGGCCTGGGTACCAGATAATTCCCATAGATAGCTCTGATCTTTTCGATGGGAGCAGGAAACGGGCTCAGGAAATGACTCTGATGTGTATCCATTGAGTGATTTTCCCCTCCCCCCAATCTCCAAGGTTAATGGGAGGGGATTATGGAAATTAAAGGGAGAGGGATTTGGGATGAGACCAGGCAACATTCCAAGGGCAGTTCATAGCAAAGGTGGAGGTGAGTTCCTGTTCTGGGGATCTTCCAAGGAATGTCATAGGAAGGTTACTTTTTAAGGTGATTAGAAATGACAGTGCAGCTGGAACGACAGAAAATAACACTCAGGTTTTGTTCCTGGGTTATAAATGTCAGTTCCTAATTTATTCTATCATAAAAAAAACATGGAAAAAGTTTATTAAAGTGCAAAAACTTGGTGTTTGCAGGAGGGATATCCTGCAGCATATTTTGGACTAGGTTTTTTTAATGAACATCTCATAGAGTCTTAACAAATTCAACATAGTCTGTGTCAGCCCTAAAGTTTCTGGAGTAGAACAAGTCATTTCAAAGTAAGTACCTTATTCCCAGCACCGTATTCCCAGCCCAGCCTTACAGTTTTACGTTTGCACAAGCCCTTGTCCTACCCAACTAGTCTCAAATCTACGCATGCCCACTTTTTCTGCTATTGGTTGTTGTGTGGTTCATGTTTTATTATGTTTTATATTTTATTGGTTTTACTGTTTTTAATATAGTTGACTGTTATATGTTTTAATTGTGTTACTCTATACCTTTGTTTATAATGGGCTTGGTCCCCATGTAAGAATAAAGTTGTTGTTGTTGTTGTTGTTGTTAGTACCACACAGTTAAATAGGAAATTACACTTTTAAACTAGGAACAGAACGTTTTCAAATTTTATTACAGAGTGTAATAATTCAGCTTTGGGGTCCAATTTTTCAACACCATGTAATGCTTTGGAATCTTGGGAGTTGCAGTTCTGTAAGGCCTTCCCCGCCAAATAGTTCCGACTACAACTCCCAGGATCCTATAGCCTTGAGCCACGTGGTGCCAAGCTGCCTTCATTCTGCAGTGTGGAGGCACCCTTAGCTGACAGACAAAACAATGTTTCTCTGGGGCTGGGCTGCTGCTGCGGCGTTGTGACTCAGCTGCTCTTCCTTCGGTGGAAGAAGAGTGCATTCCCTCCCACCGTGGCAACAAGCAGCTGACTCATCTGGACCCTTTTATCACCCCACCCCCAATCAGCCTGTTGCTTTTGCTCCTCTCATGTTGGTTTTGCTCATAACTGGGGAACCCACTGGCCATCCTCCTGGGGATAGATCCCAGTGGCATTTAGGCAAAAGCATAGTTGTTGTAAAGCAGGTATGGGCAAGCCTTGGCCCTCCAGGTGTTTTGGACTTCAAATCCCAGAATTTGTTAGGAATTGTGGAATTTAAGTCCAAAATACCTGGAGGTCCAATGTATGCCATGGCTGTTGTAAAGGGTCATGGTGAGGTTGAAAGAAGAGATCTAACCCCCTTCTGCTGTGCAAAGATACCTAACCCAAGCCCTCCCGACTGATGACCACACCGGTTCTGTTGAAAAATCTCCAGAGGAGGAGACTCCACTGAATGCCCCAATGTTCTACATTCTATTCGGTTTGGACGGGACCCCCAAAGGACCATTTGATCCAACCTCATTCAAAACCCTCCCAAAAGATGGCCATCCATCCAGACTCCAGAGGATGAAGGAGGCTCCATGAGACTCCCAGGCAGCAGCAGCAGATTCCACAGCCCTTAATCCTCAGGAAGTTATTCCTAATGTTTAGGCAGAATCTCTTTTCGTGCAATGAGAATCCATTTCTCTGTTGTGTCCTAGTCTCCAGAGCAGCAGAAATTTGTAGTATAGGAAAAGAACAAAGATGTGGGTAGATCAAAGGGGCTGGTCATCATGGTTTGCAGCCAAATTATCCTCACCCCACTCCATGGGGACCACCTTTGGAACCTGGATCTGTTTAGTTTGGAGAAGAGAAGGCTGATAGAAAGAGACATTAAATATTGCAAAAGCATTTCACATTGAAGAGGGGGCAAGAAGTTTATTATTATTATTTATTATTAATATGACTACACTATGTAACACAATGCTTGTTCCTGGGTTTTAAATGTCATTTTTTAATTTGTTCAATCATAAAAACATGGAAAAGTTTTTGAAACTGCAAAAACTTTGTGGGAGGAACATCCTGAGCACATTTTCCAATAGTTTTTCAATGAATGTCTCATAGGGTCTCAATCAATTCAACCTAGTTTGTGGCAGCCACAAAAACCTAAATTTCTAGAGTAGAACAACTCATTTCAAAGTAAGTACTACACAATTAAACAGGAAATAATACTTCCTGGTTTTTTAGATTTTTCAAATTCCGTTATAGGGTGGTAGTATTATTATTATTAGCCATAGTAGTAGTATTATTTTTCTCTCCTAAAAGAGACTCAAAGTGGTGAATGCTGCTAAAAACCAAACCTTGGGGCATAGAGGGAGAAGGTGACTATTCAGTCCAACCCTATTCTGTAAGGCAGTGCACTTAATGTTACTTTCCCCCCACTTAAAACGGGATGGGCCTCATCTAGTTTTAAACTCTCTGGAATAGATTGAGATGCAGAGATGTCCTTTAAATCCATGTTTGCCTGCAGAAATACATTGGACGTGGGTTCTCTGCCCAGCAAAGAAGAGTCTTGCAAGCAGAATGGCGTTGGGAGCAAATAATCATCTGCCCTGGAAGGAGATGAATCTTCCTTTCTTTTGCTTCTCCAACTCCCGCTGTTCCCTGGGTTCCTCTCCATGCTGCTTGGCTTGACAGCCTGTTTGGATTGTTGCTTCTTATGTCTTTCAAGGCAAATCCTGCCAGCTCCTTCCATGACTCACCTGGTTAGACTGAGGTCTGCCTCCGTCTGTCTGCCTCTTCCGTGTCTGATTGCTTTTCATACATTTGCTTTTAAAATGGATATTACTCCCTTTCAGTTGATTCCGTAGTTTCAATTGGAGTTTATGTTTTTAACCATGTTATGTGTTTATTGCTTGTTGTATTTTAAGTTGTTGTTTCCTGTTTAGATTAATAGGGAAAGCTATAAAATAAATGGTTATTGTTCAGATTAAGCCAACAAGGAGGAGCGTTCATTGCTGCAATTTCCCAGGGTCTTTCTCCTTGGCAGAAACTGGCCAGGTGTGCCTTAATTAGGATAATGCCCTCATTTCCAGATGGCAGGGAGAACAGTTGCAATCTAATGGCAACCAATAATGGTGTTTCCTCGGAAAGTTTCCTAAGCCCTTCCTCTAAAGCTGAGAGATAGAGAGTGGCTTGCCCAGGGTCAGATTTCTGTGGCTGAGGATTTGAACTCTGGGTTACTGGTCTCTTAGTCCAAAACTATTTGGAGGCCCTCTTTCTCTTGGGATTTTATTCAGAGGCTGGGTGGCCCTCTGTCAGGAAAGGTTGGATTGTGTCTTCCTGTATAGCAGAGTGGGGGTTGGACTGGATGGCCTTCAGGGGTCCCTTCCAACTCTTCACAGCAGGTTGAAATTGTGTGTTTAGCATTGTATGTTAATGTCGATATGTGTTAGGTTACGGCGGTTGTTTTAGATTTAGTTTTCTAGCACATCTTAGTGGCTAGTCATAGAGCTATATAGTTTAGTGATCTATAGCATGAAAATCTGCTTTTATGTATTTTCTTTGTTCTTGTATTGTTTTCGATTTATTTCTGAATAAGAGTTCTTCAAAGGAAGTTTGCCATCATTGCCTTTCTCTGGTCTACATGTCTGAGGTTCTACATAATTTTCAACGCACTAGAAGATGATGAACACACTCTTGACCAGTTGTGCTTCTTTGCCGTGTTTTGAGTGGAATTGCCAGGCTCTTGAATAATCTTTTAGCCAAAGAAACGGTCACTGGTCCCGTACAAAACAGTTTAATGATGAGCCAGATATTGGTAAATAGACCTTGCATTTTTGTTGTAGTTGTAAATTACGCTCGGAGTCTCATGGGGCTTCTTTCAGTGCCAAAAACTGTCTTGGGAATCCTTTGAAGGTGAAGGATTTCATGCAGTAAGCCTTGTGACGGATCTTTCTCAGATATTTTTACAACTTTTACTGCTTTTGTGCTGTAAGTTGACCATCTTTTCACTTCTGGAAGTTCAAAATGGGTGAGAATAACTCACATATATTATCTGCTTCTTCAGATCTTGCTTTTAAGTCATAATAAAGCTTAATCTCGAGTAAAGTATGGGAATTCTGAAACCTTGTTCAGATCTTACAGAAGTATAGGTTTCTGGGAAACTGAGGTTGTTCTACGGCTTCAGAAACTATTTTTACCTCTTGAGCAACACTAAGTGTTGTGCTAAGCCTCTCATAAGTGTGAATATTCCTTTATTTTGTATGAGCTTTAAATAAATAAGAGATTGATTTTATTTTTTAGTGTATCAACTCAGGCACGTGTCATCCACCAGTATAAATAAGAGTATGAATAGGGATAAATCACAAAGAGGAAACAAAAAGTTGGTTTGATGAGAGGATAATGTCATGTGCCTAATAAAATAGACCAAAGAAAAGTCAATATTTTATGAAGTTGCTTTTTATGTTCTGGTCATCTCATCATCATCATCATCTGTAGTTGTAGTGTTTATACTCTGTTTTTTTCTTTGCCAAAGGAGACTCAAAGCTGCTAACAATAAAAACCATAACAATGTCTGAACTAAAACCTAACACATACTAATATGTTTAATACTAACATTGAGAGTATTAAAAATCAGCAGTTAAAGCCATTAAAACCAGTTATTATGCATAACTACTTGGGCCCCTGCTTTTCCTGTCAAGTTATCAAGCTGAGATGCGTACCGATGCTTCTTCTCTCGAAAGGCTGGTTCATTTCTCTCATGGGTTGATGCAGGTCTGGAGGAAGAGTTCTTGTGAATGTACTTACCTTCCTTCTGGATGTCCTGTGCTAACACTTCATCTCTCTTCCGTTCTGCATAGAATTCTGCCGCATCGACCAGCCCTTGTGCCACAATGAGGATGAGCAGCTCAGCTTTGAGGCGGTCCGCAACATCCACAAGCAGATGGACGATGACGCCAATGGCAACGTGGACGTTGAGGAGAGCGACGAGGTGAGCCCAGGAACACCAGGCACCATAGCAGGGTGCAACATAGCCAGGGATAGATAGATTCTCCACACAGGAGGATGCTTTGGTTATGTTCCTAAAGAGGTCATAACCTACTTTTATTGTTGCAGGTAGTACAGATAAAAGAATAGACAAACTTTATTTAACTTTGGTAGATGGGTTCCTAATGCTGAGTCTCATGTTTGTCTCTGTGTTATGCATCTTGAGACAGAGAGAGGTCTCATGGTGCTCTCTTGCCAAATGAGGAGCAATAAAACACAGCAAGACCTTCTGGGAAGAAGGGAGACGTAACTTCACTATAGAGGCAGGAAGGAAAAACACATTGAGTTCCATAAATCTAAGAAAGAGATGAAAATAGAGTGGCAGGCCTGCCCCACAGGGATCCTATGGGCCCCAATGGCTTTCTATTTCAAGTGAGGGTGAAGGGGACGGTGGCAATAATGGCACCTACTTTCCAAGGGCTCCAGGGCCTCCGTCTCCTTCCTGCCTCACCTGCTACACCCAAGTTACATACATTGTGTTGTGATTTAGTTTCCTTCCAGGACAATGTATTTCTGCTGTATTTCTGTATAAATGCCCACCACACACACAGGGGGGTAAATAAGGGTACATCTACACTGGCACCATCCTGTGGTGAGGCCCCAACATCCTTTGGCAGAGAAGGCTAAAGGCTTTGCAAAACCATAATTCCCAGGATCCCATAGCATTGAGCTATAGTGGTTAAAGTAGGTTCAAACTAAGTTCATTTTACAGTGCAGACGCACCTAGAGAGAAAAAAGGCCTTCCCAAAAGAGCTCATCTTTCCTCTCTGGCGCCCTTGCAAAAAGTAGTGTACATCTCCCTTAAAAGGAAGCCACAACATCCCTCCTCCTTTGTGACTTGTGTTCCGAAGTCAGTTTTCTAACCTTTTATTGTATAAATGGGCAAAATCTGAGTTGCCTACGGGCTGAGAGGGGCGGTATACAAATATAATAAATAAATTAATAAAATCTAGGCACAAACTGCATTAAACTACATTACTGTGTGTAGATGCACCCTGTGAAAAGAGCTGAAGAGGCAAATTATAATGAGTGCAATAAGTGACTCTCTGGAATTTGTCATTATCTGATACATCTCTGATTCCTAAATGGAATTTGAATTGCTAGTGGTCCAAAATGCCAGTTAGTAGCACCTGTTGGAAGAGCATGAATGAAAAATAATTGTTATAATAATAACAATAGTGTGGTTGACTGTCTTTATCCAGGGATTCTCCCTGGCTTAAAAATATTTTGGGGGGTTTGATATCAGGGACACCATTTTACTCTGCCATTGGGTGCATCTGCACTGTGGAATGAATCCGGTTTGATGCCACTTGTAATGATCATGGCTCTGTGTCTTTAGCTGTCTATTTGCTGGTGCTCCACCAGACTACAGCTCCAGCGATTCTGTAGCATTGAGGTAGGGCAGTTAAAGTGCATTAATCCTAGAGCACACTATATTCTGCCTCTCCTGACCTAGGACTTTTAAGCCTCGGCTTGCTTGGTGACATTAAAAGAAGATGGAAAATGTTAGGTTGCCCTTAAGCCCTGAGGCTTTCTTCTTCCATCCCTCCACCTGCTTCTTCCTCCAGTTTCGGGCGGCAAGAGTCCAGCTGCTCCTCTTGCCAGGCATTTGTCCCCATCTGCGCTCCCCCCCCCCCAGGCAGTTTGGAAGTGGAGCGCACATTAAAGCAGTTCTGTCATGTGGGTGTGTCTATGTGTTGGGTGCACGTGTACAAGGGATGAGCAAACAGTTTCTGGACCTGTTGACTCATACCGCACCTCCTCAAAGTGGTGCATGCTCAATAAATCAATGGGTCTGCTTTATAATGTGCAGTCATCATCAGAGTCATAATAGTGGTAAGAGATTCCAAGAACCT
Source organism: Anolis apletophallus (assembly GCA_030556195.1). NCBI lineage: Eukaryota > Metazoa > Chordata > Lepidosauria > Squamata > Anolidae > Anolis > Anolis apletophallus. Next base: position 197,699,946 of record JARBWK010000004.1, on the reverse strand, counting down.
TCCAGTCCAACCCCCTTATGCTAGGCATTTCATTCAAAGAGATTAAGTAGAGATAAAATAATCATAATGCAATTAAAGCATTCTTGCCAGATGGATATCCACCCTCTACTTCAAAACCTCTAGGTAAGGAGACCTCACTGGACTCCTGAACAGCTCTGACCCTCAGGAAGTTCTTCCTAATATTTGGGTGGACTCTCTGTTCTTGTAGCTTGAATCCATGACTCCATTGACCAGAGCAGCAGAAAAATAAGCCTGTTCCCTCTTCCTTAGGACCTCCTTTCAAATGTTTAAAAATGGACCCCATGTCTCCCCTCAATGTTCTTTTTCTGAGCTATACATCCCTGACTCCCTCAGCCCTTCCTAGGGGATATTAAGTTTACTGACCTTGGACTTTTAGTTGTCGTCCAGACAGCTTCCTTCTCGTCCATATCACTCGTGAACTGCTTTGCTTATAAATGATTCCAGGGTTGTTCCAGGTGAAGAGTTCTGACCCAAGCAGCCATATAATAAGAAGGCAGAACATCCCACAATATCTGCTTTGAGCTGGGTTATCTGAGTCCACACTCAGCTCATAGAATCATAGAGTTGGAAGAGACCTCATAGGCCATCCAGTCCAACCCCCTGCCAAGAAGCAGGACAATTGCGTTCAAAGCACCTCCAACAAATGGTTTAAAAGCCTTCACAGAAGGAGCCTCCACCACACTTCGGGGCAGAGAGTTCCACTAAACAGTTCTCACAGTTAGGAAGTTCTTCCTAATGTTCAAGTGGAATCTCCTTTCCTGTAGTTTGAAGCCATTGTTCCACGTCCTAGTCTCCAGATAACGTGGGATTTTCTGCCTTGATATGCCGAGATGTAGGATTGTGTAGAAGAGCTCGATGTGGACTCGATTGAGGAATTCCGGAATCCTGTTAGCTTTTTGAGCTGCCTCATCATTAATGTTTTGAATTTGAATTTGAAAAAAGCAAATTCTATGCTTGGCATGATCAGGAAGGGAATCGAAAATAGGTCGGCAAATGTTGTATTGCCTCTCTACAAATATATGGTGAGGCCACATCTGGAGTACTGTGTACAATTCTGGTCACCGCACCTCAAGAAGGATATAACGGAACTGGAAAAGGTACAAAGAAGGGCAACAAAAATGATCCAAGGGATGGAGCAGCTCCCTTATGAAATCAGGTTGCAACGCCTTGGTCTTTTCAGCCTTGAAAGACGGCGTTTAAGAGGTGACTTGATCGAAGTGTATAAAATCATGCATGGGATAGAAAAGGTGAATAAAGAAAAAAATATTTTCTCTGTCACACAACACTAGGACTAGGGGGCACTCCCTAAAGCTCCAAGGTAGGAAAGTTAGGACTAATAAAGGGAAATATTTCTTCACCCAGAGGGTCATTGGGTTATGGAACTCACTTCCAGAGGAGGTTGTGACAGCTGTCAGCCTGGACAGCTTCAAGGCAGGATTAGACAGATTCATGGATACCAAGGGAATCAGTAGTTACTGAAATGGACATCCAAGTGCCACCTCTGTGTTGATGGAGGCAGGCAGGATTTTCCCGGGTACTGGTTGTGGGGGGTCGGGAGCAGGTGAGGGTTTTGCCCTCCTTTCTGCTAGAGATCCCTGTGTACAACTAGTGGGCCACTGTGTGACACAGAATGCTGGACTAGATGGCCTGAGGCCCGATTCAGCATGGCTCTTCTTATGTTCTTATGTTCTTAATGTTGGCGCATGTCCAGCTTGTGTTCTCCTAAAACTGCCAGAGGCCTCCCTTTTGTCTGGGACAAACTATCCTGCTTCCTGCCCATCTGGGGCCCCATCTCTGTCTAGACAGACCTGTTGAGGCCTGCTCTTCCCACCATGTACAAATCCCAGGGCTTTCACCCTCATTGCCTTTCTAGGACTTTCCCATCCCACCTTGTATCCCCTGAAGGATAGATTCCCATGAAAAGCATTTTCATTGAAATGTGACCGTTTCTTTACAGGGAGGCAGGTGTTGTGGTTATGTTCTATACAAAAACACAATCCCACCCTCAGCAGTGTTTCCTTCCCCAGTTACCTTGTGAAGGTTGAAGAAAAGGAGAGTCTTGACATTGGTTCCCTCAGAGCACCCCTCTCGCTCTCAATGTTGTCCCCCCCCCAAGAAAACCACTCCAGCATATCCTGAAAGTGATGCTTATTGTGTGCAGCAACAGCGGTTTCTGCACTGTCTGCCTTCTGCTTTGGATGCCTTCCCTTGGTTGCAGCTGAGCTTTCCTCACAATGTTTTTGCAGAGCAAAGTCAGGTAGTGCATTGAAGAGGAGTCACGTGGAACCATAAGGTAGATACTCATTTCATACTCTGAGCAACAGGCTACATTTATATTGAGTGCAAAATTCAGTACGGAAACAAAGACATTGTATGCAGCTATTGATTTGTCCCTTGATAGGAAATACCATGCTAGGACTACATCCAGAGGAGGACAGTGTTGAGATCAAGGGAAGTCTATTCTGTTTTGGTCAGATATCACCTGAAATCATTTCCTTTTGTCCAGTGGAGCGGCTTAAAGAGCTGGGCATGTTGAGCCTGCAGTAGAGAAGGCTGAGAGGAGACATGATAGCCATGTTTAAATATGTGAGGGGAATATGTCATAGGGAGGAGGGAGCAAGTTTGTTTTCTGTTGCTCTGGAGACTAGGACACAATGGAGTAATGGCTTCAAACTACAGGAAAGGAGATTCCACCTGAACATTAGGACGAACTTCCTGACTGTGAGAGCTGTTCAGCAGTTGAACTCTCCACTGCTCCACTTTGGAGGCTTTGAAACAGAGGCTGGATGGCCATCTGTCGGGGGTGCTTTGAATGCGAATTTCCTGCTTCTTGGCAGGGGATTGGACTGGGTGGCCCATGAGGCCTCTTCCAACTTAATGATTATATGATTCTGGGCAAAGCCATTCAAGTAGGAGATGGACAAGATGGAAGGGATCCTGAGAAGGCCAGCAAAAGGGTCAAAGACCTGGACACTGTGAATCCTTCTGGGAACAGCTAAGGGAGCTGGACATGTTTAGCTTGGAAAAGAGAACGCTGAGAGAAGAGAGCATGAAAGCCTTGTTTAAATATTTAAGGAGGAAGAAAGCTTGTTTTCTTCGACTCCAGAGACCAGGACACAACAGAGCCATAGATTCAAATTACAGGAAAGCAGATTCCATTCAAATATTACAAAATATCTTGATGACAGGAGCTGTCTAACCATAGAATTGGCTTTTTGGGAGTCCAATGGAGACTTGTCCCTTCTCTAGAGATTTTCACGCAGAGTCTGGGTGATGTATTGTCAAAGTCTTCCATGGCCGGAATCATTGTGCTCTTGTTTTCAAGGCTGTATGGCCATGTTCCAGAAGCATTTTCTCCTGACGTTTCATCTGCATCTATGGCAGGCACAACCTCTAAAGATGCCTGCCATACATTTAGGTGTAACTTCAGGAGAGAATGCTTCTGGAACAATGCCATACAGCCAGAAAAACTCACAACAACCCAGAGTCTGGGTGGCCACTTGTCCAAAGGGCTTGAATTGTGCTTCCCATCTGGCAGAAAAGGGGGGTTGGACTGGATGGCCTTTGTGGTCTCTTCCAACTATAATTTTATGAAAGTTTAAAGTGTGAAGGGAGTCATGGTGCAGCTGACCTTCTTCTCACAGCCAGTCTGCCCTCTGGCTGTTTGCTGTGGACCTGGCTAAGAGCGTCCTCTTTGGAGGGACATTGGAGGCCGGCTTCCATGCGGATGGGGCCCTGCCAGGAGATCACTTTTCCTTCCTGAGCTAAATTTACCCAGCAACAGCTGGTTCCCTGGCTGGAGAGGAAGGGGGGATCATAGCTGGATGGACGGCTGGAGAGTCTCTCTCTTGGTCCACTCTGGATGGATCACATTGCCCTCCTGCTGCCCATGGAGGTCACAGCCTACAAAAGGGAGGGGGGCACAGAAGAGAAATTGTCATTTTGCATTCCTCCCCCTCTGTGCCTTTTTCTTCCATCTCCTCTGGATCATCCCCACTAAGGGACCCCTCCTCCCCACCAAACCCTTCTGTTCCTTTTCCTCGGCTGTGCACTTGGCTCCCGGATAATGTCACAGGGCTGCAGCGGATTTCCTTAATCCCTCTTTCTCAGGCCTTGCGGCTTCAAAGCGCCACTGGACCTGCCCTGGGGAAGGGATCTGCAGGAGGCATTGCAGGAAAAGGGTCTGCTGGACACTTCCTAGCATTTAGACTGTACCCCCCACATCTGTAGTCAGGTGTGTTTTCACTTTTGAGCCCCCACTCTACCCCAATTGATTCCTCCATTGGTGCAGCTGGGGGTGTTATGCCTTTGGTTCCCATACAGTCATAAAATATCAGAGTTGGAAGGGACCTCTAAAGGTCATCCAGCCCAACCCATTCTGCCAGGCAGGAAGACACAACCTAGCCTCCGTTTAAAGAACTCCAGGAGATAGATAGGTAGATAAACAGACAGAGAGATTTCTAGAGTTGGAAAGAATACCAGAGGACGTACAATCCAACCCCTGTCTGCCATACAAGGACACACAATATAAGTCCTCCTGACAAACAGCCATCCAGACTTTGTTTTAAGGCCTCTAGAAAAGGGGATATTGATTGATCAGATAAACAAGTGAGATAGATAGGATTCTAGAATTAAAAGATACCTTCAAAGCCATCCTGTCCAACCCACTCAGGAAGACACAATCCATGTCCTCTGGAAATATGGCAAGCCCAGCCCTGCCAAACAGTTCTCACTGTGTTCCTTTGGGTGCATCTACGCTGTGGGACTAATACAGTTTGGCACCACTTCAACTACTGTGAGTCAGTGGTATGGAATCACAGGACTTGTAGTATCATAAAGCTTTTACCCTTCTCTGCAAAAGAGTGCCAGGGCCTCATGACACTATGACTCCAAGGGTTCCATAGCCTCATGCTATGACAGCTCAAATGGTGTCACATTAATTCTACTCATGCATTAATTCTACACTGTAGATGCACTTCTTGTTAACTTTAACCTTGCTCAGGTTTGGTCCCCAGGGCTCAAAGGCAGAGGGTTTGCAGCCCTTGTGGTGGACATTTGAGAGCCTTAATCTGGCTGCAGTTGTATTTAGGATATTATTTTTATTAGTATTGATAATTTTATCCCAGTTTTATTGCTTGATTGAGCCGGAACTGAGGCTCATGTCACCTGTCCATGTGAGTTTGCAACCATCTCTGTGTGTGTGTGTGTGTGTAAGTGTGAATGTGTGCATACACCTGCCAGCCTAAATAGCCTTTCAATCGGCAGGTGTAAAGAACTTGGAGAGAAAGAGGAGATGCAGCAGATTTGACCGGTTTTAGCTGCAGCTTTGGGAGGTGATGGGTCCGTTTATTATTAGCCGCCCAGCATCAAATAATTGCACAAGGGGTGGATTTCCTCTCCTTGGCCTCTTTATATCACCTTTCCTTCAGAAAATGTCCTAATTTGGTAGCCTCCGCCCTCCTACTAGATCCACCATGTTGATCCGTGATTTCTCCACTTTGGGTCAGAAATTCTCAGCATTGGAAGTGTTTCTCTGCTTCTCTCTCTCTCTCTCTCTCTCTCTCTCTCTCTCTCTCTCTCTCTCTCTCTCCCTCCCTCCCTCCCTCCCTCCCTCCCTCCCTCCCTCCCTCCCTCCCTCAATTCTGTTTCCTTGACAAAGCCATGAGGTCAAGGCAAGATAAGGCCAGGGAGGGAAATATATCTCTATTCTGTGCAGATCATCTTCAGCCAATTTTCTTGCATTGGAATAACTGATTCCTTCCATCCAGTAACCTTGGAAGTTGTGTGGTTTTCAGGCTTTTTGACCATGTTTTAGCAGCATTTTCTCCTGACGTTTCACCTGCATCTGTGGCTGGTATCTTCAGATCCTATGGCGAAACGTCAGGAGAAAATGCTGCTAGAACACTGCCATACAGCCAGGAAACCATACAACACCACAGTGATTCTGGCCGTGAAAGCCTTCAACAATACATTCAGGTTCATGTTCAGGCCTTTTAAGGCCATGTAGAGCTTAGGTCTTTCCATTTGCAAATTAATAGCTTTCTCTGTTCTTGGAGAGCCTCCTGGCAAAAGAAGAAACCCTGCCCCTTCTGCAGTAACCCTCCAAGGTTCCTTTCTAGTTGATTTTCCACATTCCCAAAAAATAATACTGCAACCCAATACTCTGGCTTCCTTGTGACTATAACCTTCACCTATTCTTCCAGCATCCTATTTATCTTAGTCCAGTATTTCTGGGTCTTCCTGCAAGATTGCCTTTGGAGTCTCTGGACCTGACAGACTGTCTGTGTTTTTCCACTCTGTAGTTCCTGCGGGAAGACTTGAATTATCACGACCCGACCGTCAAGCACAGCACTTTCCATGGGGAGGACAAGCTCATCAGCGTCGAAGATCTCTGGAAGGCCTGGAAAGCCTCCGAAGGTGAGCCCCATGCTGTACATGTGCATCTCTACGTGTTATGCAAAGGGAACCGACACCTTAGTGAACCCAGATCAGTGTGCCTGGTGCTGCCTTTGGCTTTTGCATCCCTGCCCTGATGGATTTTAGTTTTTAAGCTGCTTCATAGATCAGAATAGACCAGGAAGGAGGGGAAACAAAAAGCAATGACATCTCCTCCAGAGCCAGGGTTTCAGCAGGGCATTATAGAATCAATGTCATTCCAGTGTGGCTTAAATCCTAAACTTCCTGAATGAGGACATAATGGGTAGGAAGGGGTTTTTTTGGCACCAGAGAAGTCTCTTATACCAGAGAAGTGATCTCATTCCCTCCTCTGTGATACTAGAAGATGTGTGTGTTTGGGGGGGGGGGGTGTTGGAGCAGAGCAGCCTCCACCTTCAAAAATTTACATTATTGTTCTTAACTTGGCTTTCCTACCCCCCCCCCCCCAATAAAAAGTCTCTGCAGGTGTCAACATCTTGGCATTCAGGGTTATTGCAGTGTTGTGTGGTTTCTAGACTTTTTGACCATGTTTTAGCAGCATTTTCTCCTGATGTTTCACCTGCATCTGTGGCTGGTATCTTCAGATCCTCTGGCGAAACATCAGGAGAAAATGCTGCTAGAACACTGCCATACAGCCTGGAAACCATACAACAACACAGTGATTCTGGCCATGAAAGCCTTCAACAATACATTCAGGTTCATGTTCAGGCCTTTTAAGGCCACGTAGAGCTTAGGTCTTTTCATTTGCAAATTAACAGCTTTCTCTGTTCTTGGAGAGCCTCCTGGCAAAAGAGGAACCCCTGTCCCATCTGAGACAGGCCCTGTTTTGCTGCCCAGGTGAGATGCCCAAGACTGGAAGCTGAGGCACTTGCCTGCTAACTTCCCGAAAGCTGCCTGTTGATTAGTTCTGTCCTCCTCTCCCTCTGTTTGAGTGACAGACCCCAGTGGCTGGCGGCCAGCTGGGTGTTGAATGGCCTGAGATAAAGGCCCTTCCAAGCACCTCGGCCTTGTTTCCTGCACTCAACAGACTCTTCTGAGGCCCTTCTGGTTTTTGTCCCCTTTATTGCCTTGTTAATCCTTCTAGGCTGCTGATAAATCGTTATTGTCATGTAAATGTCAGGATTCCCTTGCAGCTGGAAAGGCTGGCTCCTTCCTTTGTAGTTCAGGTCTCCTCCACCAAGCAACGGCTTCTCTGGAGTGTTGTGTAGTCCACGGGCAGGGCTTTAGGTCTCTTGCCCTGTGCTTGATGGGCTACAAGGCTCTGAGGTCCTTTCAGTGCATACAAAAGCAGTCAGATAGAGGCTAGGAGAGATCTCCGACCTGAAGGGCTAATTTGTGGCCCAAAGCTTACTTCTTCCAGGCAGGAATATATAGCTAAAGCACTCTTGAAAGATGTCCATCTGACCTCTGGATTTTTTTAAAAAAATTCAGCAATAAGTATTATCATACAATGTATAAAGGCAAGACTGTCTCCCTGTGTGCATTATATCACTATATATATATATATATATCACTTTGAACTAGTCTCCCCAAACTGCCCCATTGAGAAACAATAATCAAAATAATAAAAAGATTAAATAGGCTTCCCCACCTCAAAGACACAAAGAATTCAAAACGATCTTAACAGATTAGAGAGATGATGGACCAAAACGAACACAATGAAGTTCAACAGGGATAAATGCAAGATATGTTGTGGAAGGCTTTCATGGCCGGAATCACTGAGTTGCTGTAAGTTTTCTGGGCTGTCTGGCCATGTTCCAGAAGCATTCTCTCCTGACATTTCACATGCATCTATGGCAGGCATCCTCAAAGGTTGTGAGGTCTGTTGGAAACTAGGAAAAATGGGTTTATGTGTCTGTTGAATAATGTCCAAGGTGGGAGAAAGAACTCTGTCTGTTTGAGGTAAGCGTGAATATTTCAATTGGCCACCTTGATTTAATGGCCTAGCAGTTTCAAGGTCTGGCATCTTATTGCCTGGTGGAATCCTTTGTTGGGGGGTGATTAGCTGGCCCTGATTGTTTCTTGTCTGAAATTCCCCTGTTTTTGAGTTATGCTTTTTATTTACTGTTATAATTTTAGTTTTTTTTAAATACTGGGAGCCAGATTTTGTTTATTTTCATGTTTTCCTCCTTTCTGTTGAAATTGTCTACATGCTTCTTGTGGATTTCAATGGTTTCTCTGTGTAGTCCAACATGGTGGTTGTTGGAGTAGTCTAGCATTTCTGTGTTCTCAAATAATATGCTGTGTCCAAGTTAGTTCATCAGGTGCTCTGCTATGGCTGACTTCTCTGGTTGGAGTAGTCTGCAGTGCCTTTCATGTTCCTTGATTCATGTTTGGGTGCTTAAGCAGCTGAGGGGGAAAAGGAAAGAGCCTGAGCCTGTTAGGAATTGTGGGAGTTGGGATTCCAAAACAGCTGGAGTGAGGGCTGAAGTTGGCCCATGGCTGCCTTAATTAGCAAGACTCTGCATCCATTAGTAGAAAAAAAAACCCTGCAAAATATCCATACTACTCTCTTTAAATGATATTATTTATCAACACTTCTACATTTTCTACATAGGAAAAAAACCCCTATGATGCAGTCCATATAACTACATTTTAACTACTCCAAATAGACACAAATCTACATCAAAAGCACATAACACAAAGTCAAAATTCACTCCTATACACACAAACAAGAAAACTCTTCTCTGAACATTCGTCCACTATCCCTTGGTTTTTATCCCTTGTCAATCGTAGGATTTAGGAATTAGAAAAATATTACCAAATGTAGAAGCGTGGTTATGTAATACCATTTAAAGAGGGCAGAATTGTAAAGGATTGTAAGGGATATTTCCAGGATTTTATATCATTGTGTTGTAATCCATCAGTCAAATAACTATGTAGCGATGTGTGTACAGGGGTGTTGTGTGGTTTCTGGCCTATATAGCCAACATGTCCTTTCACCATTTTCTCCTGACATTTCATCTGCATCTGTGGCTGGCGTCTTCAGAGGATCAGATGGTAGTCAAGCAAATGGAGTATATATGTAACTTTGGAGTGTCCTGAGTGGAAGGAAAGAACCATTATCCATTACACAAGTGTAAAGGGTGCAATTAGCAAGCTGTGTATATTGTTGAGTGGGATCCACCCATTAGTATGTGGATAACCATGACGATAGCATTGTCAATTGGTAAGGGCATCTGCATAGAAGTTGCCTGACAGTAAGCAATCAACTATTAATGAACACCACCCAGACAAAGGATGTCTCCAGGCAGCGAACAATTCAAACAGAAAAAAGTCACTTGCCTTACTATCAGATCCTCTGCAGATGCCAGCCACAGATGCAAACAAAATGTCAGAAAAAATGCTGCTAAAACACAGCCATACAGCTTGAAAACTGCACAACACTCCAGTGATTCTGGCCGTAAAAGTCTTTGAGAATACGGTGTATGTCCAGTCCGTTAATGAAAGCTGTTTCCTTGCTTCGGGTTGGTGTACCTGGTCTGCAAAGATACAGAATGGGGGATACATGGGAGGAGGGAGCAAGCTTTCTGCTGCCCTGGAGACTAGGACGCAATGGAACAAGGGCTTCAAACTACAAGAAAGGAGATTCCACCTGAACACGAGCAAGAACTTCCTGACTGTGAGAGCTGCCGGAGTGTGGTGGAGGCTCCTTCTTTGGAGGTTTTTAAACAGAGGCTGGATGGCTATCTGTCAGGGGTGCTTTGAACGCGATTGTCTTGCTTCTTGACAGAATGGGGTTGAACTAGATGGCCCACCAGGTCTCTTCCAACTCTAGGTTTCTATTCTATGCTCACATGGCTCTCTGCTCCTCCTACAGTGTACAATTGGACGGTGGATGAGGTGGTTCAGTGGTTGATCACTTACGTGGAGCTTCCTCAGTACGAAGAGACCTTCCGGCGGCTGCAGCTTACAGGCCACGCCATGCCCAGGTCAGTGGGGGACACAGTGAGTCCTTAAAAACAATGTGAGGACCACAAACAACACAGTTTGGATATTAGTGCGCAAAATTACTCAAGAGCCACGTATATCTTTGTATGTGTAGTGATGTCCCATAGAGTCCAAGTCCTCTCGATCTAGACCCGTGGCCCACTCGTAGTTGATATTTGCTGTTATCAGAACAGACACACACTGGATGCTGCTCCCACAACTTTCATTGGTGGGTTTTCAAGATAATCTCTGTGGTCGCAATCCCTGCTATCTATCTGTTCTGCAACTGAGCCTCTCTCTTCTAGAAGTCATGACCACAAACTCATGCACACAAACCTGACAGAGCAACTAGTTAACAGTTGGAGGATAATACAAGGGACAGCTAGTCCTACTCCATCCTGCCATGTAGGAACCCATGTTCATAGCAAACTTGCTTGAGTTACTTTTGAAGGTTTTTTTTATTTGTGTGTCTAAATATTATTTTAATATATCCTTTTTAATAGTAATCTATTTTATCTCTGTGTTTTAACCTTGTTGTATCCCACCTTGGGCTGTGAGGAAAGGTGGGTAACAAATGTTGTTGTTATTATTGAAATGTCTTTGTTATTTCAAATGTCCATCTCCCCAGGGGCCTTGGTAGAATGTGAGGTGCTTTGAACCAACACAACACTTCCAAAGGAGTGCCACTTTAAGTCTCCTTGTGGAGAGATAAAGCGGGATATTGTTGTTGTTGTTATTGTTATTATCATTATTATTAATAATAAACAACTGGAAAATATGAGGATTTAAAGATTCAACTGCAAAGACTCTGGCACAAACCAGTAAAAGTGGACCCAATGGTACTCAGCACACTGGATGTAGTGCCTAAAGACCTGTCTTGCATTTATAAACAATCAGTGCTGCCAAAATTACTGCCTGTCAGCTGCAAAAGGCCACCCTACTCAGATCTGCATGCATTATTTTCTGATACATCACACAGTCCGAGACACTTGGGAAGTGTCCAACGTGTGACTGAATACAAAAGCTAGCATAGTGATCTTGTTTGCCATGTACTAATCTTGTTGTGTATCAAATAATAATTATTATTGATGTAAGGTTGTCCTCCATGGCTTCTCCCCATGACAGAAGAGGAAGGAAAGGAAACCAGCTGTGGGGCAGCCTGTATCTCAGTGGACTCTCTTCACCCTTTTGCCCGCACTGACTGGTTCCTGAAAGGCCTCTGAAGTGTAACATTTGTCATTGGTAGGCTGTGGAGATCACCTCCTTGTATTGGGAGAACTCCCTTAAACAGAGAGGATGTCCCAATAGAGAGAGGAGCTTCCTTCCTCTCTGAAATGAAAATAGCAGCTGCCTCTAGTCCAAATGTCCTTGTGAATAACAAGGAAACACTTGTTCATCCACATCCTGTATGCATGCCCTGTCTGGGGTATCTGCTGCCATCCAACCTGCATTTTTCATTTCTTGAATGTTTTTCATGCCCCCCCCCCCCCCCAATTGAAGAATGACCTCTGGCTCAATCTCTCCCTCTCTCGCAGATTGGCCATCACCAATGCCACCATGACCGGGGCTGTCCTGAAGATGACCGACCGGAGCCACCGGCAGAAGCTGCAGCTCAAGGCCTTGGACACCGTCCTCTTTGGGCCTCCCCTCCGTAAGTCACGTTCCCTGTTCAATGTGATCTGAGATTGGCCCCCAGGAACACCTTTGCCTCGTGTTTTTCTAGCATAGCGGCCCTTTCTTCTGTGAGCTAGGCCAGGACTCCCTTCTCTCTATTCAAGCTCACCTTTAGGCTTAGGGTGCATCTACCCCAGGCAAGGCCAAAGTTCGACTCTCCCTCCAGGTGTTTTGGACTTCAACTCCCACAATTCCTAACACCTTGCCAGCTGGAGGGAGGACCAAAGGTTGCCCACACCTGGATTAAGACCTTGCAAGACTAGAATTCCAATAATTCCATAACATTGAGCCATGGCAGTTCAAGTGGTGTCAAACTGCATTCGTTCTACAGTGGAGATGCAGGTGTGGGCCAGAAGGAATTCCATGGTTATCAATTTCAGTTCCATGGGCCTGGCTAGAGCCTAAATCCAGCCATATTTATTCTCCATTTGTTGTATGTAGTTTATTGCCTTGGCTAGCGATTATGTGCACAGGATGACAGGTATCATCATGCTGAAGAATGGCAGTTTTTCTCAAAAGTGTTTATCTTTGCCTGATAGATTTACGGCTTGCAGCTGCAAAAAAGGGGTCGTAACTGGCAAATTGCTTCAGGGACATTTTTGGGAGAGACCAAATATGAATTGGTTTCTGAAATGTTTTGGATTAATGAGCCATTACGTGCTGGGGAAAGCCTGCGCAAGAACAACAAGTGGTTGTGTCTTGACAAATGCAATGGAAGCCTGCAGAATATTTGAATTGTTTTACCTGGGCATGCATTGTGCAGTTATTCACTCCTTAGAATTAAGAATGTCTGTTGCATTGTGATCATTTTCTTAAATGAAGCTTCCAGAGTTTGAGAACCTTATTTTCTGAATTAGGGACCACCTCATCCCATACTGTCCCGCTAGGCCATTACGTTCAGAGGTAGGCCAACTTCTAGAGGTGCCTGGTATTAAAACATACCACCTGACGGCCACGAGACGGAGGGCCTTCTCAGTAATTGCTCCCACCCTCTGGAACGCACTGCCCTCACGAACTTAGTGGCATTCCGGAAGGCGTGCAAAACCATCCTGTTCCGGCAGGCCTTTGGGCACTAACGCTGAGATCCGTGGGCTACTCTGCCTCCTTGTTTTGCGTGTCCTGATGTAGTATACACACCTGTGCAATTGGCCTGTTGTGTATTTTTATTGTATTTTACTGTGTTTTATCTGTTTTTATGGTGTTTTATATTCTGTTTTAATCTGAATGTATCGTGTAAGTCGCCCCGAGCCACCCGGGAGTGGCGACTCACAAATTTGAACAATAAATAAATAAATAAAATTTGAGTTTGCCCGTACTTGGCCTCCCCAATGGAGACAGTTCTGGGATAGATGGACTCAAGATCTCATTCGGTGTGGGGCGATTTCCTATGCCCCACATAATAATTCTCATTCTAGTTGTTCTTGGGTATCACCTCGAACCCATGGCAGCCCTAAGACAAACCTATTGCAGGGATTTTTGGCAATATCACGAAGAGGTTTTTGCCCTTGCCTTCCACTGAAGTTGAGAGAGTGTGTGATGCCGCACTTTGTGTCCCAGTCAAGAGATAGAAGCAGGATATAAATTAATATACTGATAATACAATAATGATGTGTCTTGCCCAAAGTCACCCAGTGGGTTTCCAGGAATGAATTGGAATTTGTACCCATATTTCAATGTTCATAAAGTGCCTGGCTTCATTTAAAAGCTGCTTCCTTGATTGCTCATTGAGAATTCCAGGTTCAAACATTATGAGAGAGATGATGGTGATGGTGATAGATAAAACAAATACCTACTACTGCTGTTAATCCCACTTATTATTTCGATTATCCTGACTTCCTGTACCAATAAGACTTTACTGGTGCAAAGAGCAAAAGCAAACTACATTGTTTGGTCAAAACTGAGAGACTGATCACAGCTACAAGATTTATTAATGTCTTACATTTTTGAACTTTGGCACAGTGGGTTATCCTTTGGCTAATGTTGGGTTACCTGTGTGTTCATTGGTTCACTACATTACGTTTCATTGATCTCATGCCTTTTCCTAGGAACCGGCTTCGATCCCCATCCTTTGCATCTCTTTCCCCTCCAAAATCCCTCAAACTATATATCACTCTGGATGCCATAACACAACTCTTGCATGCCCTCGATTGTGACATTTATAGCATGACTTCCAATTAGTCACGACAGAAGTGATCCCAGCATTATATGTATTTGAATGCAGTATCTCTGGGCCTTTTTCCAAGACCATCCTCCTATGGTGATATAGCCCAACATTGTGCTCACATTTCCAGCTGCCTTAGAGAGTCTTTTTCTGGTGTTCATCCTTGCTGTGATTGTGCTTTTGTTGCATGGGGGTTGGACTGGATGGCTCTGGTTGGCCCTTCCACTCTATGATTCTATGCTTTATACATCTTAGAAAGTTTCTTTCTGGTGTCAGTCCTGTTTCCAAGGGCCTGAGGTCGAAGGAGAGGCCAGAACATCTTGAGCTGGTCCAGCCTCCCAGCTTTTGTGTTAGCTGGCTCTTAAATTCCTTTTGCGTGGCACTTGGTCTCCAAGGGCTGCATGGTGTTTGTTTATTGCTGGTGTGTGTAAGAGAGAGAGAGAGAGATTGACCCGGTCTCCATAGCGCTGGGACTTTGGCTTGGCCCAGTTAAGTTTGCAAAGCACTGCCGGCACACAAAACGCAAGCAGCCGAAAGCGGGAGACCCACTGCCTTCAGCAGAGACTGGCCAGAATGGGAGACCTTGGCTGTGGCACCTGCCCAGAGAGAGCCATAGGTTCATGGAATTACAGAGCTGGTAGAGACCATGTTTAGGTGGAATCCCTTTTCCTGCAATTTGAAACTGTGGTTGCATTGTGCTCTAGTCTCTATAGCACTAGCAGCTGGAAAATAAAACTTGCCCCCTTCTCAATATGGAATCCTTTCATGCACCCTTCTCCCCTCCAAAATAAACATCGCCGGCTCCTTAGGCTGTTTCTTAGAAGGCTGAGTTCCAAACCTTTGACCGTTTTGGTTGCCTCCTCTGAACATACTATATCATATCTTGAATTGCTTGGCCCAGAGCTGAAGACTGGGCCATTATTCCAGATAAGGCCTGGAGAGTGGGATTATTATTCCTATCTGTCTGGATACTATATTCCTCTCGATGCAGCCTAGAATGGCATTGGCCTTTTTAGCTGCTGCATTGCACTCTTGGCTCATGTTCAGCTTCTGGTCCGTTCAGACTCCTAGATCCCTTTCACATGTTTTCAAACCAGGTGTCTCCCATGCTATACCTTTGCATTTCTATTTTGTTGCCCATGGGCCTCATCACAATAGGGAATGAATCCACTTTAAATCCAAATTCTGCCTCTGGCAGAATTATGGGTTTGTAGTCTAGTGAGGCTGTTAAAGACTCCTCCCTAAATTACAAATCCCAGAATTCTGCAGGAGGCCACAACTGGATTTAAAGTGGATTCATTCTCTAGTGTGATGAGGTAGCAAGTGTTGAACCATGCATTTCTCCCTGTCAAAGTTCATTGTGTTTTGGCCAGTCATCAATCTGATTGTTAAAAGCCCTTTGGGATTATGATCCTGTCCTCTGGGGTATTCGCTCTCCCTCCCAATTTGGTCCCATCTGCAAATGCAGTCAGCACACTCTCAGTTCCATCATCCAGATCATTGATAAAGATCCCAAATAGTCCCGGGAGAAAGGCAGGAGAGAGGTGCCTGTCTGGTACAGGACTCCCTTTTCAACCCTCTCATGTCAGGAGGAAAGAGAGATGTTTGGGGGGAGAGTTAGCAAGGCATGTCGCGAAGGGCCTGGGGGCAGCACACCATTCCCAGGTGAGGCAGCCAGGCCCAGCTGTGCTCACCTCTGGTCCCAGGCAACAGGTGTGCCTCAGCGCCAATGGGAAATTCCTTGGTGAAGAGATCTGCCAGAACACAGAAGGAATTTGGAAGACTCCTTAGGAAAGAAGAGGGGAGAGGCTGCAGACAAAGGAAGAGTGCCTTACACAGGTTTGTGCAGAATGATGGCATCTCCTCTGATTGGCAGCAGCTGGGAGGCCTAGAGAATTATGTAGTAACCCTAATGGACCATCTAGCCCACCCCCTTCTGCCAGGCAGGAAGATCATAATCCAAGCACTCCTTGCATACTCCCAGGAGGCTCCAGCATACTCCCAGGCAGAAGCATATTCCACTGTTGAGCAATTCTGACATGGAGGAGAAAGGGGCAAGCCTGTTTTCTGTTGCTCCAGAAACTGGGACACACTGGCGCAATTGACTCAAATGGCAGGAAAAGAGATTCCATCTAAACATTAGGGAGACCATCTTGACAATCAAAGATGTTCAATGGGGGAATATGGGCTGCCTATGAGTCTGTTGCAGCGTCCTTCTCTGGCAGTCTTTGAGCAGAGGATGGATGGCCATCTGTCAGGAAGCATTGAGTTGTGGATTTCAGCTCACATGTAGTAGGTTGGACTGGATGGCCTTTGGGGCTCCTTTCCAACTCTCTTGTGTGACCCATATTCCTTTCCTTAACGTCTGTCAATAGTGAAATAAGCCAGCCTACCACTTCTTCCAGCAGCAGCAACAACAATAATAATACTTTTATTGTATTGTTGAAGGGTTTCATGGCCGGAATCACTGAGTTGTTGTCAGTTTTCTGGGCTGTATGGCCATGTTCCAGAAGCATTCTGGAACATGGCCATTCATACTGGAAAACTCACAACAACCCAATAATTTTATCTCTTACCTGCCTCTCCTCATGGCTTGAGGCAATATTGCTAAAACACATAACACTAAATTTGATTTTTTTTCCTGTTCCTGGATTGAAAGTCTTATTTTTTGTTTACTTACGTGGTCCTTACTTTGAAAGTAGTTGTTCTGCTCCAGAAACTTTGTGCTGCAGGATGTCCTGCAGAAACAAAGTTTGTGCAGTTTAATAAACTTTTTCAGTGCTTTTCTGATTAGGAAATGACATAATCCAGGAACGAAAACCGTGTCGCATAATGTAATCACCTAAAACATTCTTAATAATACACACATTAAAATATATTTCTATCAAATACGTATCAAAATGTATAGAAGAAGGATGAAACTTAAGACGTAAGTTTAAAATGCATGATTACAACTGCCTGGGTCGGCCTTCTGACAGAAAAGATCTGTCTTCTCCTTGCAGGCCTTCTTGGCTCTCTGCTGCTAGGCCTGGGTGCGGCCAAATGCACAGAGCACAGCTTTTATGGATCTCGCTTTGCCCCAATGGGATCCTTGCCATCAGCCCTGAGAAGAGAGCAAGGCGACCGCACCTTCCTTTGTGGCCGGTATTTCCAGGCACGCCTGCATTCTTCTCTGCAGCGACCCGTTGGCGGTTTCTGCTGCAATTCAATACAGCAATACAGGAATAGTTTTCCCCTAATGAATGGAAATAATGGCTGTTCAGCATAGTGGATAGGCTGTTAGGAATTATGGGAGTTGAAATCCAAAACACCTGGAAGTTTGCCCATGCCTGGTATAGAATCACAGTGTTGGGAGAGACTCTCAAAGGCCATTTAGTCCAAACTCCTTTTTGCCAGGCAGGAGGACACCATCCAAGCTCTCCTGACAGATAGACATCCAGCCTCCACTTACAAACCTCTAGAGAAGGGGACTCGCTGGACAGGCATTAATATAGTCCACAATTGAACAGCTCTTCTTACCATCAGGAAGTTCTTCCTAATGTTTTGGTGGAATCTCTTTTCCTGTAGGTTGAATCCTAATCTCTGGAGCAGCAGAAAAGAATCTGACTCCATCCTCAGTCTGACAGCCTTTCAAATATTTCAACATGGCTCTTGTGTCCTCTCTTCACCTTCTCTTCTTTAGGTTCAACATCACTAACTCCCTAGGCCTCTTCATTGTTTCTAGACCATTGACAGTTTGGGTGGCCCTTCTCTGGACACATTGCATCCTACGTAGTCCCTTTCCATTCCCTAGAATTACCCAAGAGTGGGCTCTGATCCTTCATTTCTCTGGAGTCCTCATAATGCAAATGCTTGTGGAACTAGAGAAGTGGAAGGTGCAGAGAGCTTTGTCTCCATTTCATGATGATGAATGGGCTGAGGTCCAACTTTGGCCTTATGGGCTTTCTTTGGCTTTCTGGAGCCGCATCCAATGTTCTGAAGGCTTTTGAGGCTCCTTTGTGTTGGGCATGGGCCTTGTCTGCCTGCAATTCCAGCGTCCTTTTCCTCCTGCAATCCCTCAGGTACTTCTCTATGGCTCTGGTTCCGATCCTCCAATTGGGTTAATGGGGGGAACGAGGCTGGTTTAGGTCTCTTGCGCTGCCATCTTCCGGAGGCAGAGGGTGCCTAAGTGTTGAGCCTGGCATCAGAAACAATTGCACTTAAAGGCAATGTAAATAATTTAATGGAATAATTTCCCTTCTTTGTTTTTGTTGCCAAGAGCAAGTGCTTGCTTTCAGAAGAGTTTTCAAATTGGGGGCCATGAGCCCATGCGCCATTGATATGAGGACTGGTTCCCATCTTTATGTTGGTTGCAGTCTCATTTCTACCATTTGTATCTTGGGAAATCAGAGCAGACAAAGGCCACCTGTTGACAGACTATCCAGGGCAGGTCTCTGTCCTTTTCTCAAAAGGCATTTGGTGCATTTGCAGACCCTGGCGCTCACTCCTAAGAGGCATGAAAGGGACATCACCACAATCCTTTCATGAGTGAGTTATTATACAACTAGCTGTACCCACCACACATTGCTGTGGTCAACCTTCCCTCCTCTTTCTCTCCTTCCTTCCCTCCCCTTCCTTCCTTCCCTTTTTTCTTCTTTCCTTCCTTCCTTCCTTCTTTCTCTATGTCTTTACTTCCTTCCTTCCCCTCCCCTCCCCTTTTCTTTCGCTCCTTTCTTCCTTCTCTACCTATTCTTGGACTGCAACTCCCAGTAGTCCTCCTGATTGATCTATCTACCTACCTACCTGCTATCTATCTCTATCTAATGTATATATCTTATCTATCTGGAGGATTGCTGGGAGTTGCAGTCCAGGAGTAGGAAATAGGAAATAAGTACGGATTGGGATGTTCTCAAAGAAATCCAAGGAGAAGCAAGCTTGCAGCTTGGAAGCAGTGCATTTGGAGCATCTTCCTCCTCTAAAGGGCCTAGTCTAGGGGATGTTGGGAGCTGTCATTTTCACGCATGTGCTGTATCATCATTTAGATTTTGTGGGTTTTAAAGTCTTTTCCGCTGTTTTTTGGGAGGGGTTTATGAGTGATGGTCACTTGTTGGTCTGTTAGGGGTGTAGTGTCCAAAATTGGTGTCAATTCATCCAGTGGTTTTTGAATTATGTTAATCCCACAAACGAACATTACATTTTTATTTATATAGCTCACAGACCAGGAGTTTGAAACATTATAATCAGAGCGTTTTTGAAACGTTATAATCAAAAGTTCAAAACATTCAAAGAAGAAAGTCCAGGATATGCAACCCTCCTCATTGGCTTCATATTTGACACTTAATTAAAATTTGTGGAGATAGATATTAAAAGGACTAGGTTAAAATTTTACCCACCACAACCATCCGCAACCTCTCTCCTTAATTGTATAGCTGCAGCACAAACCTATCCACTCTAAAAGTGACCCATGATTCCCTACTCTCTATCAGATAAAGATAAAGGTTTCCCCCTGACATTAAGTCCAGTCGTGTCTGGGGGTTGGTGTTCATCTCCATTTCTAAGCCAAAGAGCCGGCATTGTCCATAGATCACTTCCAAGGTCATGTGGCCAGCAAGGAGCGCCATTACCTTCCCGCCAGAGCGGTACCTATTTATTTACTCATGTTTACATGTTTTCGAACTGCTAGGTTAGCAGAAGCTGAAGCTGACTGCGGATGCTCACGCTGCTCCCCAAATTTGAACTTGCGACCTTTTGGTCAACAAGTTCAGCAGCTCAGCGATTTAACCCACTGCGCTATCTCTATTAGATGTTTCAAATAATATCATTTCTGCCAAGGATCTTCTGTACAACAGGAGTCATAAAAGCAGATCCAACACCCCTAAAGTAGTGACAATGTAATAGGACCTGCCTGGCTGTTTCCACTTGCTCCAAACTGCAGGGGCATACTCGCTTACAGCAGAGGATACCTGCAAACCCACCTTGCCATATTGCTACTAGGAACTGCAGAATGGACCAAGGATGTAGGAAACATACTGATCATAAAAGCAGCCCAGAATCCAGTGAGACTTTAAACGACTAACAGAGCTATCCTTCCCTGAGCATCACAGAGCTTGACTCCACTGTACCGGACTGCAAAGTGCCCCAGGTCTCTGGTGGTCTTTGTTAGTTTTGCCCCCTGAAATTCAATAACAGAATATGTGTTTCTAATTGAAAGCTAATGAATGTCACTGATGGATCCAAAACCACCCATTTGCTGCCACCTGTAGGCTGTAATACTGCCTCCTGTTCCCCTGAATTAAAAAAATGGGGTGCCAGTGGGAAGGGAGTCCATATTTCTCCTTTAACCCAATGGTCTCGTTTGACCAAGAGACTATCGCACCCCCAAATCAAAGGGCGATGTCTGATTTAGAATGGGAGAGAGAGAGAATAGGTGGAGGGAGGCTTTCTCTTCTCTCTCTGAATAGAAGGGTTAACCGTAAGCATACCCTCCAGGACCAAGGAATTATTATCCCTTTATAGCCGGTCTTCCCTTCTCTGTAGTCCTTTCATGGTTTTTTTTGAAGGCCTGCCACTCTAATCTCCAAATCTAGTTGTGGTTTGATTGCCCCAAGCTCTTTTCAAGCAAAGTAGCCCACACTCTCTTTCACCCGTCATGGAAGGGAGGCAGAGCAACCTCTGGCAAATCTTTCAATTTTTGGTGAAGCAGGAGACCCCTCCAAGCCTCCCTGCCTCCAGATTCCTTTGCCAGCTGACCTGAGGTCAAAGGGGATGACTGACCAAATGCCATGTGCAGGACCATTGTAGTGAAAGCCTTGCCTGGACTGAGTGAACTACAACTCCCATGAACCTCAGCCAGAATGGCCAGGAGTCATGGTGCCTCTGTATTCTGCTTTGGTTAGACCTCTTTACCTGTAACACTATTTCCAGTTCTGGGCTCCACACTTTAGGAGGGATATTGACTTTAAGTTGTCCAGAGGAAGAGGGTGACTAAAAGAGTTAAAGGTCTGGAGACCATGAATCCCTCTGAGGAGCAACTTAAAGAGCTGAGTCTGTTTAGCCTGCAGAAGAGTGGAGACATGATCGCCATGTATACATATGTGAAAGGGTGGCCTAAGGAAGAGGAGCAGGCTTCCTTTCCACTAACCTTGGAGACCAGGACTCAATGGAGCCATGGGTCCAAATGACACTAAAAGAGATTCTACCTGAACATTGTTAGGAAAAACTTCCTGACTGTAAGAAGTGCTGTTCACTGTTCACTAGTGGAACTCTCTGACTCGGAGTCTGGTGGAAGCTCCCTCCTTAAAGGCTTTTAAACAGAGGCTGGGTGATTTGATTGTGCTTTTCCTGCATGGCTGAAGGGGGTTGGACAAGATGTCCCATGTGGTCTCTTCCAATTCTTATGATTTTATGAACTAGTCTAAAGTGTGTGGAAGACCCTGGGTTTCCTCCCCTTTGCCTGGGGAGTGAACCACGTAGCCCTTGAGACCAATGTTTCCCAAACTGTGCCCTCCAGATCTTTTGGCACTCCCAGAACTTCTGGCCGCTGCCCAAGCTAGTTGGGGTTTCTGGTAGTTGAAGTCCCAAACACCCAGAGCAACAAAGTTTGGGAGATGCTGCTCTAGATCATGCATGGGCAAACTTTATCTCTCCTCCAGGTGATTCGGACTTCAACTCCCACATTTCCTAAAAGCCGGATGGCCAAAGTTTGTCCATGCCTTGGTTAGGAGGATTGTTTAGATTTAGTTTTGTTAGATGTGGCACTTTTAGGTTTATATTATGTGAAAATGCGCTTTTTGTGTTTCTTTTATCTTTTCTATTTTCTTCAAAATGATGATGATGATCAAGTAGAAATGAGAACTGTGGGATCAGATGTTCTGGGCCAAAATTGACCATTCTGAGACTTGGGGTGTGTCTACACTGTTAAATTAATGGGGCTGAGTGCTACAGGGTCCCTTGAGCTGCTGTTTGGCAGGGCCTTTAGCTTCCTCTGGGCCTGGACCCTGGCAAAAAGCAAGCGGATGGTGTAATGCACCGGCAGACTCTTAATTCAGAAACACAAGCTTCATTTTAGTTGGCCAGGGTGTTGAGTGGGAGTTATGGGGGCAAATACAATGGTGTTTTTTTGTATTTGATTCTTTGGTTTTGCCTTCTGTTTTAGGTACTGTATTTTTATTCATTTAAAAAAAATATTTTCAACTTGTTGGATTTAGGATACATTTTAAAAATCTAATGAATTAAAAAAACAGGAGCTTTTGGCAAATTCAGATAGCTTTATTCAGGAAGCAACAATTTAACACACTGACCTTATAGAGAGAAAAAGCAGAGTATAAATAATAATAATAATAATAACTACTACTTCCAGCTAGCTTGTCTGACTACTACCCATCTCAGAAATAATCATCAGGTTCCAGCTCCTTCTACCCACCTCCAACCCTACCTAGCTTGTTCCACCTGAACCTTCTCCTGATCCCTCCTTCCTTTTTGACCCATCTCAGAAATTAAGATCATCAGGGAAGGCCCTGCTCTCGATCCCACTACCTTCGCAAGCATGGCTGGTGGGGACGAGATACGGGTCCTTTTGGGTGTTGGTCCCCCAACTGTGTAACACCCTCCCTAATGAAATCAGATTGGCCCCCTCCCACCTATTCTTCAGGAAACAACTTAAAACATGATAGTGGGACCAAGCATTCAAGTAGCAGGCATAGCAATAATAATGAGAATGATTTATCTAACTGACAATAGACAGACCTGGATTATGACTTGAACTTGTGTAATTTTAATTGGATGTTTTTTTATAGTTGATATTTTAACTATTTGTTTAAATGTAAACTGTTATTATGATGGTTTTTGTTTGGGCATCTAATGGTTGCCGGTTGTGAGGCCGCCCTGGATCCCTTTCTGAGGGTGAGAAGGACAAGATATAAATGTATGAAATTAACAACAACAACAATGCTCGAATGTTCTCAGAACTGAAGACTCTGCAGCCACATGCCACAGAAAGCGGTTCAAATGTTTTCAAAGGCTTTCACCCCATTTGTTGGTAACCATTTTGGATGGAGAAGATGTCCATTTAGGCCAGGATCTGGCTTTTAACCAGTTGCTGCTTTTTCGTTCAGAGAGCAAAGCTTTTCTGTACTTCTGTTTTCATGATTCCAATACTTTCAAATGGCTTTTAATTGAGTTTTCAACGGGAAAGGTGGATTCGTGACTTTTAAATGGCATGGGTTTTCTAGCAATACTTTGCTTGAGCTGGTGCTGAGAGCTGCCTTATAGGAGTAAAGCCTCTTATCTAAAAGGAAAAGAATCCAAGCATGAAATAATGCATATGTACACTATGGCTCGCTCTGATGATGATGACGATATTATTATTATTATTATTATTGTTATTGACTTCATTTATATCATGCCTTTCTCCCTATAGTGACTTAAGTCAACGAACAATAGCACGATGCAAGCCAATAAAAATTCAAAACAAGACACATACAAAGAATTTAAAAACCAATTAAATATTTAGATACAAAACTTAAAATACAGTTAAAATGCAATTACGTTTAAAAACTAAACATCAAAACCCCACTCGCAATATCCCCCTACATTATACAGTATATGTTTGTATCCCAGTGTTTTCTTTTCCCCAGGAGGCGGAAAGTGGCTAATGCTTAAAAAGATCAAAGCAAAGTGTAAATCAAAACCTAAAGCACATAAACATTAAAATAGATTTAAACATAGGAACATTAAAAATACCAATGAAACCATTAAATACCAATTAAACTACATAAAACACAGCACTGCTTGGGTGTGTCTCAAAACCTAAAAGTCTTCCTGAAAATAAAGTTTTTTACTAGGAGTGATGGGGAAGGAGCCGGAAGCGAAAACCCAGGCATAGGCAAACTTGGGTCCTCCAGGTGTTTTGGACTTCAACTCCCACAATTCCTAACAGTGGATGTTAGCAACTGTGGGAGTTGAAGTCCAAAACACCTGGAGGACCTAAGTTTGCCTGTGCATGATTAAACAAAAAGTTGCGTGATCCAGCCATTGGACTTGGACTTCAGATTTCTGCTCAGCTGTGGAAGCCCACTGGGTATCTTCCTGGCTTCAGTGTACAGCTCTCATCCTCATCATGGTGGTTGTTATTGTTGTGTCTCCACAGTGTCCCGCCACAACCACCTGAAGGACTTCATGCTGGTGGTGTCCATTGTGATTGGGGTGGGCGGCTGCTGGTTTGCCTACATCCAGAACCGCTACTCCAAGGAGCACATGAAGAAGATGATGACGGATCTGGAGGGACTCCACCGGGCCGAGCAGAGCCTCCACGACCTCCAGGAAAGGTCAGCTCCTGCATTCCATGGGTGCAGGAGGCGAAGGGAATGGGGAGGGGTCCTATGCTTGGCCCCTTTGACAGTTATGGAAGACCCTCTTTCTGGGCCATTCTGCAATCTGGTCCATCTTTCATGCAGAATGCCCTGCGTGATAACCATGTTGATCACAGTGGGCATGTTCTGTTGTTGTTGTTTATTCGTTCAGTCACCCCCGACTCTTCGTGACTTCCTGGACCAGCCCAGGCCAGAGCTCCCTGTCGGCCATCAGCACCCCCAGCTCCTTCAGAGTCAAGCCAGTCACATCAAGGATACCATCCATCCACCTTGTCCTTGGTTGGCCTCTCCTTTTTCCTTCCATTTCCCCCAGCATCATTGTCTTCTCCAAGCTTTCCTGTCTTCTCATGATGTGGCCAAAGGACTTCCTCTTTGTGTCTAATCTCCTTCCCTCCAATGAACAGTCGGGCTTTCTTTCCTGGAGAATGGACTGGTTGGATCTTCTTTTGGTCCAAGGCACTCTAGCATTTTCCTCCAACACCACAGTTCAAAAGCGTCTGTCTTCCTTTGCTCAGCTTTCCTTATGGTCCAGCTCTAACATCTGTAGGTTACTACGGGGAATACCATTGCTTTGACTATGCAGATCTTCGTTGCCAGTGTGATGTCTCTACTCTTCACTATTTTATCGAGATTGGTCATTGCTTTCATCCAAGGAAGGAAACGTCTTCTAATTTCCTGGCTGCAGTCTGTGTCTGCAGTCATCTTCATGTCTAGAAATACAAACCCTGTCACTGCCTCCATGTTTTCTCCCTGTATTTGCCAGTTCTCAGTCTTGTTGCCATAATCCTGGGTTTTTTTAAATGTTTAACTGCAACCCGGATTTTGCACTTTATTCTTTCCCCTTGGTCAGAAAGCTCCTCAGCTCCTCCTCACTTTTGGCCATCAAAGTGGTATCATCTGCATATCTAGGATTGTTAATGTTAATTCCAGTAATTTTAACTCCAGCCTTGCATTTGTCAAGCCCCGCACATTGTATGATGTGTTCTGCATACAAGTTGAATAGGTTGGGTGTGAGTAGACAGCCCTGCCATACACCTTTCCCAATCTTGAACCAGCCTGTTGTTCCCGGGTCGGTTCTTACTGTCGCTACTTTGTCATTATACAGATTCCTCAGGAGACAGACAAAGGTGGCTTGGTATCCCCATACAGACCACCAAGAACTTGCCACAATTTATTATGAGCCACACAGTCCAAGGTTTTAGAATAGTCAATAAAACAGAAAGAGGCGTTTTTCTGAAACTCCCTGCCTTCCTCCATTATCCAGCATCCGGATATTGGCAATTGGGTCTCTCGTTTCTCTGCCTTTTCTAAACCCAGCTTGTACGTCTGGCAACTCTCGCTCTCTCTATGTCTTGCTGGAGTCTTCCTTGCAGGATCGAGCATTCCCTTACTGGCATGTGAAGTAAGTGCCATTGTACGGAAGTTTGAGCATTCTTTAGCATTTTCCCTTTTTGGTATGGGGATATAAGTTTTTTTCCAGAAAAAAATCAATTTATATCCTTATGGGTATGTTCTGGGAGCCCATTAATTCTCCCAATACCCTGTGGGAACAGTAGAGACTGCTAAAAATCCCAATCCTTCTGTTTTGGGGGTGGGGGTGGGGGTTGATGTTGAAGAGTTCAAGGAGAGGGAGGGCTGTGGTTTATTTGGAAAGAGAAATACTGCTCTGGGAGGTTTCCAGAAAAGATGGTTTGCTCCCCAGAAAGACTGGTCAAAGGGGGAGCCAGGGCTGAGCAGGTCTTCTCTGAGGGATTGATTGCCTGAAAGCCCTGAGCCAGAAGCACTTCTTTCCCATCCCCATCCAGAGCCCCTTTTATCCACATTAGCTCTTGAGGCACAGAATTGGTGGTGCCTTGAAGCGCAGAGAACACAAGGTTATCTCTGAAATTTGTCACATGAGAGCCAGGGAGGGGAATGCGTTCAGCCTTCCCGGCAGAAGAGCCTTTCTTGGGGACGCATCCACAGAGGAGAATAATCCCTTCTTGCAGCAGTCAGGACCAAGAGTTGGGACCCTCCTGGGATTGTGGCTGCCTATCTTAAATGCATTCACAGACAGGGCAACGGCCGCTTTAGCACATGCTGCTCTTTGCTGTTCCCGGCCTCATGCGTTTCCCACGAGAGATGTGTTTATTTGATTGTAAGCAAGCAAGCACACATTGTTCACATTCTGGGCTGCGTTCTATGCAGCTTTCGCTTGATACTTAGTCAGAGGACTGAGGGCAGCATCAGGCCCCCAAATTCCAAGCAGGAACTGGCTGCAATTCCAGCCCTGGCCTAGAATTCATTTGGAACCAAACACTGCAGTTTGCCTTCCCTGCTTGGGATCCTGGTGTCTTCCGCAGGACTTTCCCCCTCCCTCCCTTCTTCCAGATGCCTCTTCCATTTAATCCTTCCTGTTGGACCACCTGAAAGTGCTCCAGAACCCGGCCACATCATTGCATCCCCACCGAGCCATGCTCTCACTCCATCTCCCTTTCCCTCTTGCTCTGCAGGCTGCAGAAGGCGCAGGAGGAGCACCGCACGGTGGAGGTGGAGAAGGTCTCCCTGGAGAAGCGACTCCAGGACGAGATCAGCATGGCCAAGCAGGAGGCCCACCGGCTGCGGGAGCTGCGAGAGGGCACAGAGAACGAGCTCAGCCGCCAGAAGTACGCTGAGCAAGAACTGGAGCAGGTACCCACCCCGTCAGGACCAGGACCTGTTTCTCTTTGGCCTTAGCTGCCCCGCTCCGTTCTCCCTCCACCAGCCTGGTGGTTTGGGCCTGGCCTGCCGCCATCTTGAAATTCATCAATGCTAACTTTCTGTAGGAATAATTTTTCCCTGTAGCAGGGTGGGTTGCAGCATAGCCAGTTTTATGCGTGATATTATGGTAGGAACAGGAGAACACACAACTCTGGTCAGGTTTAAAAATAGGTTATCTCCCTGAATCATAGACTCATAGAGTTGGAAGGGACCACATGGGCCATCTAATCCAACCGCCTGCCATGCAGGAAAAACACAATCAAAGCCATCCAGCCTCTGTTTAAAAGCTTCCAAGGAAGGAGTTTTCATCACACTTTAAAAGAAGAATTGAATATGCGAACGGATATCGTAAGGAGAACTGGGAGTTGAAATGGAAAGGGCTTATAACCAGAGTAAAAGAGAAAGAAAAATACTGTATAAGGAACTGATTTTTTAAAAAAAAATACAAAGAGTAGAGTAGAGGTACAATACTTCCTAGGAGGAGGGAGGAAGAGGGAAGGGGAAAAATCTGATCTGTGGAAGCAGTGGATAAGTATAGAAATGTAAGAATATATGGGGATAATATTTTTTTGTAAAGGTGACTGTGACAATGTGCTGTTGTGAGTTTTCCAGGCTGTAGGGCCATGTTCCAGAAGCAGTCTGTTTGAAGTCCAAAACACCTGGAGGGCCAGAGTTGGCCCATGCCTGTGTTAAACCAGATCTTACTGATTAGATTGAGGCTGGAAGTGAGGGGCAATCATTTGGGAGGCAGCTGGATCCACTCGTGCTGGCCTTGCAGGCCTGGACTCAGCTCCAGTTCCCTTAGCCAGTAGTCCCTCTTGCCCACTATCCCTGCCGGCCCTGGGCTGGAGGCTGTTCTCTGTCCCTTCCCTGGAGGGTTGTGGTCTCTTCCAATTCTGTGGCTCTGTGGTTCCATAGGTCCGGATGGCACTGAAGAACGCAGAGAAGGAGCTGGAGTCACACAGCAGCTGGGCCGCCCCAGAAGCCCTCCAGAAGTGGCTGCAGCTGACCCACGAGGTGGAGGTCCAGTACTACAATGTCAAGAAGCAGAACGCAGAGAAGCAGCTGCTCCTGGCTAAGGAGGGGGTGAGTCCGGGGCAGCTCCCATAATCCCTAGCGCCTTGCAGAGTTCTGGTCCGGGTGTGGCTGGAGAACTGTCAGGGTTCTATGCAGTCATAAAACTCCTGTTCTTGCAGGAGTGATTCTCTTAGTTCCAGTTAAGGAACCAGGTATCCATAAACAGAGTAGCATCCCTGGTCTTCCTAACAGTACTGTTGTCTTCCTCCTTGGGCCCTTATATTTATGCATGGCACTTACATATTGCTTCTTCACCTACCGGGACCTCCACAGCAATGCACCAGAACTGGAAGCATTATTCAGCTGGAGCAGCAGTGTTGCCCATTTCATTATATGCCCTTCCTGGTGGGGATGCTCCCTGCTCTGCAGTCTTTGGCACAAGAGGCTCTATGCTCCAGGGATCCCGTGGAAGGGCCCTCCTTCTTTCCTGTGTTCATATGTTTCCTAGCATAACTTTACTTGTCCCTAACTACATAGTAAAGATGCAGCAGAACCCCCAAATGTATTGCAAATATGTAGATGAAACCACCAACAAGAGTATCGTCATTGGCACCTGGCCCTACTGATCCACACTGGCACTTTCTAGTGTGTTGGCCATCTCAGACCTTTGTCTGGATGGGTCTTGGGAGCACCTGATGCTCATTGATCCCAATGCGAAGTGTTCCCTTGGCTGGCTCGCATAAATAGTCACATCACAGCAACCCCTTACTGAATAGAGGCATTACAAAACTCCTTTCTGATTCGCTGCACATAATGCCTAATTCTATGGGCACTTAAGGTGTTTCTGGTTGCTCGTCAGGCAGGAAGTCCATTGAATGCAAAGGAAACTTATTCTGAGTAGGCTTGTCGGGGACTTAAATAAATAAACCTTTTGGTGGAACCAACAGTAAAAACACCCACCTCCCATGGGCCCCCATGGAAAGAAGGAAGAAAGGAAGGAAGGGGCTTCCAGTGTTTCAAATTGCTTTCTGTTTTTCCCAGGCTGAGAAAATAAAGAAGAAGCGCAACACCCTCTTTGGCACGTTCCATGTGGCACACAGCTCCTCCCTGGACGACGTGGATCACAAAATCTTGACCGCCAAGTAAGTTTGCCCTCCAGGCGCCTTTTTGCTCCCATTCACCCTACACATACACACACCCTGCTCTTGTGCCCCTTGCTGCTCCTCTTCTCTGAAACATAATAAAACCAGGGCCCCCATCCCGAGGCTTCCCTTGTTCCATTTGGAGCCTGTAGTACTGCAGGAAAGGCCTGGGGAAAGAGAGGAGCCACCCAGCTCATGCATGGTGTTCAGATTTTGGGGAAATGTCATGCCTAATAGAGAAAATAACTGTCTGATGCCCACTGTTCACAATGCAAATGCAGAGAGGAGAACTACAGGGAGATCTACAGATCCAGAGGCAGGTCTGACTCTTGCAGTAAGGTCCACTGGAAAGTTCTCCTGCAAACATCCGTTGTCTTAAAACGCGCATAATGCAGAGCGAGCTGGTAGTAGGTTTCCGTCTCCTGCATGATCCAGTGGGGATCCTTCCCTTCTACCATCCTCCATATTGAAGGCTTGGATGATCCAGTGTCTTCAGCAATTTGCTCTCAAACCGCCTTGGGACCACCCAGGGACACTTTCTCCCAGGGGGCTCCCCAAAAGGGGAAGAGGTGGCATTCTTGCCCTTTTATACTGGCACCGACAGCTGTACCTATCAAGGCCAGTATTCCTAGATTGACAGAGTTGAAGGAGCATCTAGTTCAGACATGGGCAAACTTCGGCCCTCCAGGTGTTTTGGACTCTCAAAATTTGCCCATGCCTGATCTAGTGCACCTGCCATTTGTCCTTAACTCATCCCTGGAGATGGCCCATCTAGCCCTCCTTAAGACACTCCAGTGATGCAACTCAGACTCCGTCCCACTCACAAAACTCTTTGATTTCTTGCCCTTTGAAGCAGATTTCCTCCTCTTGACTTGGAGCGTAGAGTCCTTTCTCCATCAGCTTTTTCTTAATCCGGTTTTTAAAGTGTTGGGTTGTTTCATCCCTGGACTGCACAAGTCTCTTGTGCCATCAAGTCTCCAGACCTCAATGGAAAGGATTAGAGTGAGGGATTCGTCCTCCCACATTCCTGTGCACACTTTCCCAGAAAGGGCTTTGTCTTTACTCTTCCTTCTTGCCACTGTCTCCTCCCCCTTTGAAGATGCAGCAATGGAATTTCTGTGAGGGAACATCCCTTTTAAAGGTATTTTATTGCCCTGGGCTTGGCCATGTGGCCATTTGCCATTTTCCAGTCTTCTTCTGCCTTTTTTCCTTTCATTGGAGGTGCATTTTGCCTCTCTCTCTCTCTAGGCAAAATGTAGCTGCATGGATCTTTTGACTTTTTACCCTTTTTACCTTTCTTACAAGATGAGACTTAATAATCTCGTGAGTTCCAAGACCTTTTCTATAAAGAATGTATTTCTTTTACTTCAGTAAGTTCTTTTGAACCTAAAGTTCTGACTCTGCAATCCTGTGCCAACCTGTGAAAGGAAAGCTTATCCTAACTCGCCACACATAAGTTTCTGGTGCTTATGAAGTTTGCTTCTGGTACTCTGCTATAGTTATTTACCCTATTTATACCCTTCCGTTCTCTACCCCAAAGGGGAGGCTCAAGATTTTTGGTGGAATCACCCAGCTGAGGGTTATTTTTGAGCGTAACAGCTCAGATTCCCCAACAAAAAGGATGGACTAGGTTGTGGTGCAGCTGGTTGGGAGTCAGCTGCATTAAAATCACTACTGACCATAAGGTCATGAGTTCGAAGCCCAGGTCGGAGTAAGCTACCAACCATTTGTCTAGCTTACTGTCGACCTTTGCAGCCCAAAAGACAGTTGCATCTGTCAAGTAGGAAATTTAGGTACCGCTTATGTGTGTGTGTGTGGGGGGGGCTAATTTAACTAATTCACGCCATAAAAATATCCAGCAGCATGCAAAAGAACAAGGAAGTACTCCATCAGTACTTCCTTGTGAACGGTGAAGTGACAGCTCCCCAGTGGCCAGAATTCGAGCATACCCTCATGAAGCTGGAAAGTCTGTGTGTCTGTCTATATATGTTGTATGTCTACGGCATTGAATGTTTGCCATGTATATGTGCATTGTGATCCACCCTGAGTCCCCTGCGGGGTAAGAAGGGCAGAATATAAATACTGTAAATAATAAATTAATAATAATAATGGAAGTTCTGCTGGGGTCGGAACGTGGGACCCTTTGCTTGTAGCTCCAGCTACCTCTTCTTGGGCCACACCATCCTCTGCCCACATCCATCTCTGGCTTTTCCTCCCTCCTTCCCCGCAGGCAAGCCCTGAGCGAGGTGACGGCGGCCCTGAGGGAGCGGCTACACCGCTGGCAGCAGATTGAGATGCTCTGCGGCTTCCAGATCGTCAACAACCCAGGGATCCACGCTCTGGTGGCTGCCCTGAACATTGACCCGGCCTGGGTGGGCTCTTCCTCCACCACACGGGCCAATACCTCCCACTTCATTATGACCGATGACATGGATGACCTCGACGAGGAGATCGTCTCCCCCATCTCCATGCAATGTAGGCGCCTTCCATGTGTTTGAGGGCGGGAGGCAGGCGGGAACAATCCATAGGGGGCCCAGAGGAGGTGTGGGGAGCAGGGTGAGCCACCAGTGTTAGGGAGGTAAGCCTCTGCTTCCTCCCTACACAGCCCTGGCACAGGAGGGAGGAGTCTACTTAGAGGCGACTCCGCACCTTGATTTACGTACCGTATGTACTTGAGTATAAGCTGACCGAATATAAGCCGAGGCACCTAATTTCACGACAAAACAACCTGGGAAAACTTATTGACTCGAGAAGAAGCCGAGGTGGGAAATGAAGCAGCTACTGGGAAATTTCAAGATAAAATAGATACCAATACAATTACATTCATGGAGGCATCAGTAGGTTAAATGTTTTTGAATATTTACACAAAACTGTTATTTAAGATAAGACTGTCCAACTCTGATTAAACCATTATTTTAACTTTCTTCAAGGTAAATGTGCTTACTTCTCCTTCCAATAATAATAGAGTAAAATAATAAATGCAGTAAATAATAATAATAATAAATCAAACTGCAAAGGCTCTGGCATAAACCAGTCCAGGTGGTCCCAGTGGGTGCCATGCCAAAAGATCTCAGCCAGCATTTGGAAGCAATAAACACTGACAAAATCATGATCTGTCAACTGCAAAAGGCCACCTGACTTGGATCTGCACGCATCATTCGGAAATACATCACACAGTCCTAGATGCTTGGGAGGTGTTCAACTTGTGATTTTTTTGATACGAAATCCAGCATATAGTTCACGTTTGCTATGACTACTGTGGTTTTGTGTCAGTAAAATAATAAGAGTAAAATAATGGAATTGTGATAATAGTAACAATAGAGTAAAAATAAATGTAATAAAAATAATAATAGAGTAAAATGATAAATGTAATAATAACAATAACAGTAAAATAATGTAATATTAATACTAAAGTAAAATAATAAATGTAATAATAGAGTAAAATGATAAATGTAATAAAAATAGTAGAGTAAAATAATAAATGTACGGTAATATTAACAAAGAGAGCAAAATGATAAATGTAATAAAATAATAATAGAGTAAAATAATGCAAATATGTATTAATAATAGGGAATAGAGCAAAATAATAAATGTACAGTAATATTAATAAAGAGCAAAATGATAAATGTAATAAAATAATAGAGTAAAATAATGCAAATGTGTATTAATAATAATGAATAGAGTAAAATAATAAATGTAATAATAATAATAATAATGACAGAGTAAAATAATAAATAACTTAGACTGAAGTATAAGCTGAGGGGGGCTTTTCAGCCTTAAAAAGGGCTGAAAAACTCAGCTTATACTTGAGTATATACGGTAGATCTCGTAACCAACGTTCCCCCTCTGCCTCCAATTGCTCTATAGATACAAATGTTGGTGCTTCTTTACTTCTGACTCTTGCAATTTGCTCCCGGGAGTTGTAGTCCACGCACCCCAGGATAGGGCCCATTGCCCTTCCTCCAGAGATGGCTCTGAGGTCTTGCTCGGATTGGGAAACAGGGCGGGAATGGCATTCTCTGGGACAGATACTGGGAGCCATCCTAGGGCTCAATTGCAACAAAGTGAGTGGAGAGGGATGTCTCCCTGGCCACTGACCCTCTTTTTCCCCTCCCCTCCCCTCCCCTCTGGGGGTCTCCCGCCAGATGCCGCCTTGCTCTTGGGCCAGTCCCGGTTCTGCTCCGAAGACCCCTCAGCGGCCTGGAAATACCCTGGTTTGAGGACGACTCTTTAGACTCTCCCTTTCTCTCACCCACCTACTGGACTAAAACACAACCAACCTCTCCCCACGGCCACCCTCCCACTGCTCCTACTGCTGCCTTTTTGAGCACCAGAAGCTAATGTTCACCTCACTCCTTATCTTCTCCCCCCTTGCTCCGCTCTGGCAAAATTGAGTTGGCGCCTGTACTAATAATGCCCGTTGGGTGCAGCGTTTTAGGGAAGGGGCTGCTGAGATGGACCAAGAACCTCCTCCACAAGTTGTCTCTCGTTTGGGTGGCCTCTGCTGTCCCCTGCAGGAGGGAGGTGGAATTGGCCTCTTCGGGGCCAGTGGTCTCAGTCCTCCTGGCTTGCCCCACAGGGTTGGAGGGAAGATGAGGTGACCTTTGAAAGACTGAGGAGGGGCCCCACAGATGTGCCCTGTAACAATGGATTATGGTTAGAAGCATTGAGTTGGAAGAGACTCCAGGCACCACCCAGTCCTCTTCTGGCATGAAGAAAGACACCATCTAAGCCAAGCTTGGGCCCTCCAGCTCTCTGATAGGCTGTTAGGAATTGTGGGAGTTGAAGTCCAAAACACAGGGAGGGCCCAAGTTTGCCCATGCCTGATCTAAGCCCTCCCAACAGATGGCCATCCAGCCTTGGCTTAAAAACCTCACAGTGAAGCCTTTAGGCCTGAAAAAGGCCATTGATACAAAGCCAGGTTTGATCTTGGCATCGGGTGGAGGGGCCTTTCCTATCCCAAGGGCCTTGAGGGAGACTGGGACCTCTGCCCTTGGCCTTCCTTGGCTGTGATTTTGCCATTTCAAGGAGGAAACTAGGTCTACAAGGGGTGCATGATCACGGGAGACTCCCATTTTAAAACTAGAGCAGCTAGGAATGGAACCCTCCACCTTCCCACCCATACCTTTCCAAATGCTGCTTGTGCCAGGTTGCTGTGAGTTTTCCGGGCTGTCGGGCCATGTTCCAGAAGCATTCCCTCCTGATGTTTCGCCCACATCTGTGGTAGGCATCCTCAGAGGTTGTGAGGTCTGTTAGAAACTAGGCAAGTGGGGTTTATATCTGTGGAATAATGTCCAGGGTGGGAGAAAGACCTTTTGTCTGTTTGAAGCCAGTGTGAATGTTGCAATTGACCACCTTGATTAGCATTGAGTAGCCTTGCAGACTGGCTGCCTGGGGGAATCCTTTGATGGGAGGTGTTAGCTGGTCCTGATTGTTTCCTGTCTAGAATTCCTCTGTTGTTTGAATGTTGCTCTTTATTTACTGTCCTGATTTTAGAGTTTTTAAAATACAGGTCACCAGATTATGTTCATGGTTTTCTCCTTTCTGTTGAAATTTTCCACTTGCTTCTTGTGGATTTCAGTGGCTTCTCTGTGTAGCCTGACATGGTGGTTGTGGGAATGGGCCAGCATTTCTGTGTTCTCCAATAATCTGCTGTGTTCAGGTTGGTTCATCAGGTGCCCTGCTATGACTGACCCCTCTGGTTGAGTTAGTCTGGAGTGCTTTTCATGTCCTTTGATTCATTTCTGTGTTGGTCCCTGTGTAGACCAGGCCCGGATTACCCATAGGGCCAATGAGGCCATGGCCTAGGGGCGCAAATGTTATAAAATAATTTTAAAATCGTGCTGCGATTGGCTCCTGCCACCTGGTACCCAAAAGGAAGGAAGGCAGGAGGGGGGGGGGGCTCCTCAGCACCCTGCAGACAATACAGCCGGGAGCCAGCCCCCATGTGACCCAGCAGAGGGCGCACCACGTGACCAGGGCTCCATATGAGGCAGCAGCAGCAGCAGCAAGAGGAGGAGCATGCTGCTGCTGCTGCCTCATTAGAGGAAGAGGAGGAGCATCACGACCAGCTTGGGCAGAAGGAAGAGGCCCCCTCCGAGGCGGCCTCGTCCTGCCGCCCATGCTGGTCGCGATTGGCTCCTGAGGCGGAGGAAGGCCCCGACTTTCTGCAGCCACTGCCCTCTGCGCACCCAGCGTGAGGCCGCAGAGCTGCCTTTGAGGCCGCGGGGGCTGCTGGGATGGGGTGGCAGCGCCAGCCTCTCAGCCGCGGGGCATGCTGGGACCCGTAGTTCTTTGGGATCGCCAGGCGCGCATTCCCGGCATGGGGAGGAGCCTCAGCGGTGAGTGGATGGATGTCGGGGGAGAAGAGGAGGAAGGTGAGCGGGGGAAATGGGGATAGGCCTCTCTAATGTGGCAGCGCGAGGCAGGGGGGGGGGGATCGGACATATTTCCAAACTGTGGCCTAGGGCGCCAGAAGGTGTTGATCCGGGCCTGGTGTAGACTTGTGCATGGCTGCATGGTATGTGGTTGACTCCTGCAGAGGTGGGAGGATCCCTCTTGTGTTTTGCTGAACGTAGCATTGGTTGGATTTTCTTAGTGGGTCTGTACAAACGATCAAACCTGCAAACTACCCATATCTACAGGCCCACTAATAAAATCTCACAATCTCTGAGGATGTCTGCCATAGATGTGGGTGAAACGTCAGGAGAGAATAGTTCTGGAACATGCCGAGGCAGCCCGGAAAACTCACAGCAACCTAGTGATTCTGACCATGAAAGCCTTCACCAACACGCTGCTTGTGCCCTTTGGGTTTCCTTGCCCTATGGTCAGAAATAGTTTGGGGGGGGGGGACACGACTCCTTACCAGAGACCTTGCCCGTCTTCCTGGTTTTTCCATTGCCCAGCGGCCTCTCTTTGCCCTCTAACCTCTTGGCCACCGCTGCCTCCTCTGCATGAGCCTCTTCCAAGCCCAGGAAGCTAGGAATTGGTCCACTGGGGGTCCCATGGGGAGGAGGGGGCCCCGTGGAGGAAGAGTGAAGGAACCTGGGTGGTTGTCTCTTAGAGAATCATTGAATCCTAGAGCTGGAAGAGACCCAAGGGCCATCCAGTCCAGGAAGGACCCTTAAAAAGACCCCAGGGGAAAATGCCTCTTACAAAGTAGTGCTGTACAAAGCAACAATTACACAAGCCAACAAAATCAAACTTTTTGTAATCATCGGAAATTAGAGTAGCACAGTTTTAATCCTTTTTATATTGCTTTATTTTTTTCCCATCACAGCAACTTTTTAAAATATGACGAATGGTGCATTACAGCAGACTACTGTAAAGTGCTCATTTCACATCATATGCGTGTAACACAAGCCATCAAGTATTTTTCATCAGATATGATTTTAGTTCATTCATATAGAGGATTTTGCGCTGAATTCAGATCTGTGCATATATTTTTCTCTATCACATGTAGTTTTTTGTGATGAGGCCAATTGAAGAATTAATCCATTTATGCACTGATATCAGTTAGATTCTATTGATATCAGTGCATAAATGAATTAATTATTCTATTAGCCTCATTGCAAAAACTACACCTGATAGAGAAAAAATAAACACAGATGTGAATTCAGCACAAAGAAAACTCTATAAGAATAACCTAAAATTATATCTGATGAAAAATACTTGTTGGCTTGTGTTATTACATGGATCTGCAGCCAATTTTTCTCTCTGAAATGAGACTCCAAGTGGCTTACACTATTAGCAACTGTACAATTGACACTTTGAAACCTGCAACATATAAATATCAAATTGGAATTAAACATGGGAAATGGGCAAATGGGGTGAAAATCACCTAAAACCCTAGGAAACTATTAGAAAAAATAGCATTGGCCAACTCACGTTTTGGTGCCTGCAGTATAAGCCCCGTTTCTGGGTATATTTCACCTGCTGATTCCAAAAACGGCACCGGTTTTCTTTTAACAGATTTAGTTTTTGAGATACAAAACATATACCATCTACCAGTCGTTATCTGCTCACCCATAGAAAACCATGATAACCCT
Source organism: Anolis apletophallus (assembly GCA_030556195.1). Taxonomy (NCBI): domain Eukaryota; kingdom Metazoa; phylum Chordata; class Lepidosauria; order Squamata; family Anolidae; genus Anolis; species Anolis apletophallus. The sequence goes on along the minus strand of JARBWK010000004.1, from coordinate 197,662,430 downwards.
GTCTAAGAAACTAGAGTTGATGCAATCGATTCAACACTATTTTTGAACCAGTGCCCCAAAGAAGACAAGGAGCAGGCCTAAAGACCAAGGGTTGCTTTGGGGTGAAGGTGGGGGGAGCTTTTCCCCAGTGGAGCCAGTTTCCTCTAGTGGCCGAGGGGCCCCTTTCCTAGGACAAGTGCCTTTGTCCTCCATTGACTTCTCTCTCTCTCTTTCTTTCCGTCCCTCCAGCGCCCTCTTTGGCCAGCAGTGTCCGCCAGCGCCTCGTGGACCCCCAGCTCGCCTTGGGATCACAGAGGTTGGTAGAGAGCCAGGCCGAGGCGGGGCCCCTGGTCCACTATTTGCCCGGCGGAAGGGTCACTCTGCGCCGGATGCCCAGCATCTCCGGCGGGCAGCCCTTCGGCCCGGACGTCCATGGTGCGGCGTCCTCTGCTGCTGCAGCCTCCTCTCCTCCTTCCTCCTGCCCCTCCGCCGGCCACACGCTGCCCATCCTCTACCACCACACCACCTCCTCCTACATCCTCCAGATGGATGCTCTGCCCAACCTGCCCCCGCCGGACGTCACCTCTGGGACCCGTGGCCGCGCCGAGAGCTTTGGGTATCTGGCATGGCGTGTGGCACGGAGAAGCCCACTTGCACTCAAACCCCGCCGCTTCAGCCTCCTTTGTGGGCCTGGCTGTCCTGCCCCTTTGCCTCCTCCTCACTGTCTGAAGGAGCCAAAGGGCAAGGAGGGACGCTCACAGCACTAATACCTTCCTGAGTGGTCTGTGGCCTGAAGACCTGCCTCCTGGGATTTGTGTGATTAACCTCCCTGGCCCTTTGTGGGTGCAGGTGGCTTGGCGTGTCTCTCTGGAAGGGTGTGGGCATCTTGAGCAGGAGTGTTTATGCATTGCTTGATCGGTCTCGAGCACACTCTGGTCACATCCCAAATAGATTACTGCAACACACTCTACGTGGGGTTGCCTTTGAAGACTAACCGGAAACTCCAAATGGTCCAATGGACGGCAACCAGATCACTCACCAGATTGGCGTAAAGGAAGCATACAACCCCCCTGTTATGTCAGCTCCATTGGCTGCCAGTCTGCTACTAAGCACAATTCAGAGTGCTGGCCTATAAAGCCCTAAACCAGTGGTTCTCAACCTGTGGGTCCCCAGATGTTTTGACCTTCAACTCCCAGAAATCCTAACAGCTGGTAAACAGGCTGGGGTTTCTGGGAGTTGTAGGCCAAAACTCCTGGGGCTCACAGGTTGAGAACCACTGCCCTAAACGGTTCTGGCCCAGTTTCCCTGTCCAAATATATCCCCCTATAAACCACCTCAGAGATTAAGATCGTCTGGGGAGGCCCTGCTCTTGGTCCTGCCTTCTTCACAAGAGCGACTGGTAGTGACAAGAAACAGGGCCTTTTCAGTGGTGATCCCTCGGATGTGGAACTCCCCATTTATATCAGAGCATCCTCTTCCCTCTTGGCTCTACTATCAAGACTTTGGAGATTAACTACAATGCAATAATAGTTAAGGAATTATGTGCAAAGACGTTTGGAAATGCCCTGGGTTACGATTGTGGATGGCGCGATTTTTAATAGTGATTGTAATATTTCATATGTTTTTAATGTGCATTTAATTTTAAATCTTTAACTTAATTTTAACTTTGAATGCGATTTTCCTGCTTCTTGGCACAATGACCCATGAGGTCTCTTGCAACTCTAGGATTCTATTATTCTAACTGTTTGTTGTTCAAAGGCATTGAATCGTTGCCATATGTAAAGCCGCCTTGAGCCCTCTTTGGGGTAGAGAAAGGCGGGATACAAATAGGGCAAATAACTAAATAAATAAATAAGGAGGCCCAAAACAAAGAAGGGGCCCTGCTCCATTACAGCCTATAGACCGCTTGCAGCCCCAAAGTGACTAGCTCCCTTTGTCCTCGGCCCTTGCCGTTCTCCTCCTGCTACAGACAGGGAAGTGCGCTTGTCTGTCCAGGCCCTGCTTTTGAGTAGCCCAAACTGGCCAAAAGGTAGCCTCCCCACCTCAACAGAGAACAGTTTTTTGGGGGGGGCAGCCAAGGTCCAAGTGGAGTCCTGGGCCTGCAAACTTCTGAATCTGTGGTTCTCAACCTGTGGGTCCCCAGATGTTTCGGCCTGGCTGGGATTTCTGGGAGTTGTAGGCCAAAACACCTGGGGACCCACAGCTTGAGAACCACCTCAGTCTGAATGCTTTACTTGGTTCCCTCCTGGCCAGCTTTGAAGAGCCTTTGTAGCAGCCAGTGGAGGGGCTCACTGGCTGACCCTCCCTGCCCACCTGAGGTGTCGGTCTTCCTGTACCAGCTGCATGTCCATATGTGCACGTGTTTGTTTTTTGAGCATGAGAGTCGCCTTGAAGTCAAGCGCTATCTCTTCTGGCAGGGCTATTCAGGCATTTTTAAAAACGATACATTTTAAATTGTCATTTTAATGGCTTCATGTGTGTTTTAATCTGAAAATCATAGCGTGGGATGGTAACCCCACAGCCATGCAGTCTAACCCCCATCTGCCATGCAGGAAAACACATTCCCACCTGACAGCTGGCCATCTTATATCTGTGTGTTTGGAATGGTTTTGTATATTTATCTAATATCTTTTAATTGCCTTGCAACCGGCCTTGGGGAGAGACGAGTATGAAAGACAGGTCGCTTACCTGTAACCATTGATCTTTGAGTGGTTGTCTGTGAAATCACACAAATGGCTTATTCTGAATTTAAATAGAACACTCTCAGAACTTTCTAGATCAGCCTTGGGCAAACTTCAGCCCTTCAGATGTTTTGAACTTCAACTCCCACAATTCTTAACTGCACCACAACCTTATTGAAAAGGTAAAAATGATGTCACATCTGTTTGGCAAATGTGAATCTCCATGAACATGTGGAGACCACCTTTTGAAAACCACTAGTCAAGAAAAGCATGACCTTGTTAGAAGTCAACCTTTTGAATAAGTGATATGCAGAAGCATTGGTGCAATGGCACACGAGTAACTCAGGTGTTAGACTGAAGAATCATGTCTTTAAATTGCCTATTTATTTATTTATTTCGGGATTTTACCCCGCTCTTCTCAACCCCCAAGGGGGGACTCAGAGCAGCTTACAGTACGGCACAATTCGATGTCCACGTAATAACAATATAAAACCCCAAAACCCTTCAACAATTAAAATACATTAAAAATACATTAAAATACAACTACATTAGCACCATACACATACACAAGGATAAAGTCATGTCACTACAAAAATGTATTGGGTTAGCAGAAGATGGTTGTTTCTTTGAAGTTAAATTTGCAGTTTCCCCAAAAGATATAAACTCCATTGAAACCTCTTAGTTAAAATATGCACTCAGAGAAAAGTAACATCTCTTGTTTACTCATAAACAACTTGTATAATTTCTTATTAAAGTTCAAAATTTAGTTTCTTCTCTGTGTATTGAATACGCAGGGTATCATTCTTAATAATTCATAGTCTTTAGGTATAGTTGTACTCCAAAAGTCCAAAAGTCATATTTCTGTACTACAGTCCAAACAGCAACATGCATCCACCTCCACTGAGGTCTAAAGCAGACACATCCACTTCCAATGAGGTGGTAAGCAGACACGGAATACAAAATGGAGTCCTGAGTCTGAACATGTTCCCTAAAATAAGATGTCTATAACCCTTCCCACAACAAAGAGGTAAGTCAACCTGGCAAATCAACATACACATAGAATACAGGTTAGCAAATGTATACATTAACAAATTAACAAATAAATAGCGAAAATCTTGAGAGGTTGCTGTTTTCAACACATGTTGGGCCATTCCTGCTGTCGAATGTTCTGAGAGTGTTCCATGCAGGCGCAAAATAAGCCATTTCTGCAATTCACAGAGACCTTAGCGAAGGAATGAAATGCATTACTGGGATTGACCTCTTTTATCCTTGTGCTCCGGCAGGGACCTCTCCCGCTCAGACTCGGACTCATCCATCCCTCACCTGAGCGACAACCAGCGCATCTCGGGCTCCTCAGGCTCCAAGCTGACGTCTGCCCGGCCTCCTGCCGCCAGCCTCCTGAATAAGTCGATGGAGGAGGTGGGTCCATCCAGCCTCCCAGCCCTGGGGGCCCTGTCTTCCGGTGCCAGCTGCGGCAGCCACTCAGAGGGGGGGCCTTCCTCCTTGTCGGAGCATCTTGCCTCTGAGAGCCCCATTGTGCTGAAGAAAGCGCTGATGCTGAACCACGGTGGCCTGGAGAAGTCCACCAGCCTGGGGGAGATCTCCCAATCCAGGGGTGGGGCGGGGGGCTCCCGGCACAGCCCCTCCGATTCCTCGCGCTCGCACAGCCCCAGCTCCACGGAACCCGAGACCCCCTCGCCCACCTCGGAGGGGGGCCGCCCCAACAGCCTGGGCAAGGGCAACAGCCGCATCCCACACCTGGCCTCCAAGAAGAGCACGGCCGGCGGAGAGGAAGACAGCGGCTCCACGGGTGAAGAGACCGACTCGGGCCCCGGAAAGAAGAAGTTCCCCCTCAAGATCTTCAAGAAGCCCAAGAAGTAGCTTCTGCTGCTGCCACCGCCTTTGGAAGGGGAACAGGAAGCCCCGGGACATGAGCCCTCCCTCCGCGGCCAATTGAGGGAGGAGCAGGCCACACAGCAGGGACCTCCCCTCCCCCCTGAGCACCTTTTGAAGGGGAGCGCCACCCACCTGCCGCCCGGACCCCCGCCTCCCTCCCATCCTCCCTCTAGGGCTGCTGTGGCTGGAGGAGCCAAGAGGCCTATTTATTTGTAGTTGTCAGTGACCTTGGCCTGCCCCTGCTGACCCCCTCCAGCCCCAGCAGCCTTTGCTTTTGCTGCTGCTTCCGCTACGCATGGCTTCACCTCGGACCCCTCCTCAGTTTGGCACACCGGACTGGAATGCCTTTTCTTTGCTTCCGTTCCCTTTGCTTTCTGCTCAACACCGAACCCAGCAGGTCCAAATCCTTCCCCAAAGAGCCCCCCTCCTCTCTTAAAATGGGGCAGGTTGCCCCCCTTCTCCTGGCTCTATGTGGATTAGATGCAGAGAGAGGCCCTGGGGTGGGCTTTGCCTCCCATACAGCCAGGCAACAGTAGAGCCCCCTCCCCGGTCCCATTTTTCCATTTTGGAGAACAGGGCCTTCTCACTTCCTGCACCTGGAGACCCACAGCTTAGCAAAGTAAGGTAGGCCTTCTGAGGCACCAAGTTTGCTTTGCAGAGGAGAGCATCTTCCTTCATACCCAAACGCTTCAGGTTGCTATCACTCACTTGGGGGGTCCGCAGAAGCTGTGGCCCATTCATTAAGGCTGCACCGGAGTGCCCTGCAGCCCTTTTCCTCCTTGTCTTCCATTGATTTAATTTGGGGGGGGGGGTTCCTCCCTGAGCTTGCCAACCAGAAAACAAAACCAGGGTTCACCACAGTCCCCCATTGCTGCCTTGGCTGTTTTCCTTTCCTTTCCCTTGCAGCAAAATGCATTTCCTTCCTTTTTGCCCTTTGACTGGCTAGTTTGGGGGGGCTTGCAAAGCATTTCCTGGGCCCTGCCAATCTTGTCCCTGGAGAACCTTGAGAGGGCGGCAGCAACGGGTCCCTCTTCCTGGGCTCAGGTGCTAAGGAGCACCCTGCTTCCGGCTGAATGTTGCAACCCCCTCCCAAATCTTCCTTGCCGCCAAGTGCCTGGAGACCCCCTTTTGCCTCCTCTGCTTTGCCCTGGGCCCCCTTTGGCCCCACGGTGGAGCCCAGTTCCCAAGGAGCCCTCCGAAAAGAGCGCCGCCTGCCCCTTGGTCCGGGGAGAGGGGCCTTTGGGCCGGGGAGCTGCTACCGCTGCCGCTGCCTCCACCTCTTCTTTCGTTTCCTCCTCCTTCCCAAGAGGAGACCCTCACTCTGCATCTGCCCAAACTTCTTGGTTTTATTTAACAGCCATTTCATAAAAACGGTTTTCAGTCCAATAAAAGCATGTTGACTCTTGTAAGACCCTGAGCCGTGTGGCGTCCTTTCTCCGCCAAAATGGCCAGTGGCCCTGACCGCAGAGCAATGACTTCTCCCCAAACAGACCGCCTTTCTGCAAAATGGGGGTTGCAATGTCTTTCAGGTGGTGTTGTACTGCAGCTCCCATCATCCCGAGGTAGCCTGGCACATAAAGGGGGCATTCCAAGGGGCACAGGTGTGGCTGAGCAGTGGGCAGAAGAACCCACCTTGATGCAGTAACAGGGAGGAGGGATGTGGATCTTTGGGAATTGTTCCAATAGCTCCAGATCACCACAGGTCTTGTGATGGATGCTGGGTTCTGCAGTCCAGCAGCCTCTTGAGGTGCTTACAATCCTACCCATCAAGTACCTCTCCTCTCACAGTGGTCATCCAGGAGGGGGAGAGGCCCATTCTCCAGCTTTGGAAGAGGTCACTGCCTTGGAGAAGCCCCACTGCACCCCTGGCTTTCACAAGGAGAATCCCATCTGTCCTCCCCCTATTGCCTTTGTTGGAAGAGCAGAGGAAAACCAAAGAGTTGGACTTTGAAAGGAGCGAAAGTAGACTTTGGCAAACTTCGGCCCTCCAGGTGTTTTGGTCTTCAACTTCCACCATTCTAGGAATTAGGCATGGGCAATGCATGGTTCTAAATGATTCTAAAGTATGTACAAAACTAGGGGGCACTGCTCCTTTGCTTCTACAGTGTTGCTAAAGTTCTGGTGGTGAATATTTCAGAACTCTAGAAAAACTTTCAAAATTTTGTTATAAATGGCAGTTCCTAATTAGTTCTGTCATAAAAATTGCCAATAATGAAATGATGAAATTTTCGAAGTGTTGTTAGCACCAGTGCCCCCTAGTTTTGTACGTACTTTAGAACCATTTAGAACCATGCATTGCCCATGCCTACTAGGAATTATGGAAGTTGAAGTCCAAAACACCTGGAGGGCCAAAGTGCCCACGGTTGGGCTAACACTACCTTGCCCAATCTCATAGATCAGTTTTCCACTTGTGAATCCTTTTCACCCAAGAGTAATTTACCTAACCACAGATCTATATGTATATAAATACCAAATCTTTACTGATAACAAATCAGCATTTGCAAAACTTGCTAAAGAGCCTCATTTCACCTTTTTAAATGAAGTATAGCTGAAACATTTTCTGCAGAGTCCATTGTAAGCACTGCATGTTATTGCTAGCAGATTCATGTAAAACAGCCAGTAGTTTTACTGCTGCCAATTTTTTTGCGACCCTAGCATTGTTCACAGTGTTTGGGACCCCAGTTTAAGATGCAATGCCATCTCCGCCAGACACAAGCCAAGATGGCTGGCTCTGCTGGGCTTGTGGCCCTGGGCCTGGCAATAGTAACAAGGCAGCTGGAAAGCTCTTTGAGAAACACCAGGCACCGCCGCCACCAAAAATACATGGGGGTACATTCACAAAAATGCAAGAGTGGATGGTCCAGCTGTTGGGGCTCGGTGAGTTTCTCATATCCTTTCTTTTAATGAGATGCTAGAGACAGGAGGGTCCAAACTACAGCTTTATTTCTGGCCAGAGCAAAACAGGGTGGCCAGCAAAGACAGAAGTATGCCACACAGTCTGAGGTGCATCTGGGTACTTTGTAGTCCAAAGCAAAAACATGCAAGTGCAAGGCTTTTCCCCACTCACACGTCTTCTGTTGCCACCTCTTATCCACAATTCCCCCCCTCTCATCCTGCACTCTCTTCTTCCAATTATAAAGTCCCTTTGAACCCTTTTACCTCCTTTCCTCTTTCTCCATGGCCTATCTGCTGTGCTTTGTTTTGTCTAGCAGAGACTGGCAGAGGGAGCTTTAGATCTCCTCAAACTCTCCAATTTCTCCTATCTCAATGCCATTCTTCCAAAACATTTATAAATATAGGGGTGCTCTATTATGATTCCACTTCCATCAAGATCATTAGCATCATCATTGGTGGTCCCTCGTGTCCTGGTCTGGTTGCCTTCCAAGTGTAAGGTCTTGGCGGTGGGTCTGGAGGTAACTGCGGGGACCTGCTCTGAATCCGCAGATTCTTTCTTTAGCAGTGAGGACATCAGTTTCCAGATGATGCCTCGCTTCACAAAGGCTTCAACTGTGGCTTGGAGTGAGTCCTTTTCGTGCTGGCAGGGGAATAGGGTATTGGCTGTGTCGGGTGGTGGCCTTGTTCTGCAGGAGGATTTGCAGGTGCCAAGGCCTGGGAAGGGGCACACTCTTGTCTGCAGAGCCCACAGTTCCATGAGGACAATGGGCCACAGAATGGCTCCGGTCCCAGTGGAAAGGCTCCATCTCCTGCGCATCTAGCCAACCTCCTGGTGAAGGTTCCTGGGAGACTCCGGCCCGCTCTGGGAAGGACTTCTGTCCAAATGAAGCGGCTGCCAGCAGCGGAGCCAGAATTCTATCCCTCCGAAGCGGTTGCTGGCAGCAGCAGTGAAACCAGGAGGGCCAAATTCCGTTCCTCGCCCATCCCTTGTCCCTCCGCGTTTGGAGTCAGGCCTCGCTGAAGTCATGGTCCGTCAGGTTGACCGTGTAAGGGACCTCAATGACCGCCTGGGAGATCTCCCGGCCCGTGGCAATACGCCAGGAGTTGAGCGGGCAGATGGCCTTCCGGAAGCGCTGCAGGGAAGAGCAAGGGGAATAGCGAGAGATCAGGCACTGTTCCGAAAGGGAGGCATCCACTTAAGAGGGACATAGTCTTTGGCCCCCACTGGCCTCCCCAAAATCCCATCTGGACAGTCATGAAGACTCCCTTTATATCCAAAGGAACTTTTTTGGCTAGCAAACAGACATGCTGGGGTGTTGTGTGGTTTCTACACTAAATAGCTGTGTTTGAACAGCATTTTCTCCTGACATTTTGCCTACATCTGTGGCTGGCATCTTCGGAGGATCTGATGATAGTCAAGCAAGTGGACTGAAATGTCCAGGCAGTGTCTGTTAAACAGGTGTAAAGGGTGCAATTAGCAAGCTATGTGTTGGGTGTGAGTCACCCAGCACCGGGAAGAGGCGCAGCTGTCTTAAGTATCAGCTGCATAAGATCTCTCTGACCTGTAGGTCATGAGTTCGAGGCCTGCCCGGGTCGGGGTGGGTGCCCGACCTTAAGGGTAGCCTGCTGCCGACCTTTGCAGCCCGAAAGACAATTTCATTTGTCAAGTAGGAGATAAAGGTACCACATCAAGTGGGGAGGCGAATTTTGACTGATTTATGAGGCCATTAAAGAACTCCAGGAATAGCTGAAAGGAATGCGGAAGAACAACAAGGGAAGCTGGAAAATGCTGAGAGAGATGAGTGCGTCAGCTCCCCCTGGTGGCCAGAAGTTTGTCAGAAGTTTACCAGAAATTTGCCTCTTTGTTCATCTATGTTCGTCAATATATGTTGAACTGCAGGGATTGTCTGCAGTATATGTACTGTAATCCGCTCTGAGTCCCCTTCGGGGTGAGAAGAGCGGAATATAAATGAAGTAAATGAATAAAAATAATAATTAGCATATCGGTGACCCTGCAGATAGCATGGAAGCAGCATTGCCGGTGCACCCTTTTAATAGTTTGCTGCCTGGAGACAGCCTTTGTCTGGGTGCTATTCACTAGCCCTTTATTACTAGCTACTAGAAGACCTCCTGTGCCTGGATGGTGTTCATTAGTCACTGTCTTGATTCTAATGATTTTCAATACTGGTAACCATAGAACCATAGAGTTGGAAGAGACCTTGTGGGCCATCTAATCCAACCCCCTACTAAGAAGCAGGACAATCACGTTCAAAGCACTCCCAACAGATGGCCATCCAGCCTCTGTTTAAAAGCCTCTAAAGAAGGAGCCTCCACCACACTCCGGGGCAGAGAGAGAGAGAGAGTTCCACTGCTGAACAGCTCTCACAGTCAGGAAGTTCTTCCTCATGTTCAGGTGGAATCTCCTTTGTTGCCTGTAGTTAGAAGCCATTGTTCCATTGTGTCCTAGTCTCCAGGGCAGCAGAAAACAAGCTTGCTCCCTCCTCCCTAGGACTTCCCCTCACATATTTATACATGGCCTTCATCATGTCTCCTCTCAGCCTTCTCTTCTGAAGGCTCAACATGCCCAGCTCTTTAAGCCGTTCCTCATAGGGCTTGTTCTCCAGACCCTTGATCCTTTGAGTCGCCCTCTTCCTCTGGACACATACCAGTTTAGAGTCAACATCTCCCTTCAATTGCAGTTCCCAGAATTGGACACAGTGTGATTCCAGGGAAAGTGGTCTGACCAAGGCAGACTAGAATAGAGAATGGGGAGCATGACTTCCCTGGATCTAGGCAGTAGGCTCCTATTGATGCAGGCCAAATTCCCATTGCCTTTTTTAGCTGCAGCATCACATTATTTAACTTGTTATCCACAAGGACTCCAAGATCTTTATTGCATGTCCTGCTCTCGAGCCAGGTATCGTCCCCCATTCTGTATCTTTGCTTTTCTTTTTTTTTTCTGTAGTATCATGCATTTATCACCATTGACCTTCATTTTGTGAGTTTTGGCCCATCATCTCTATAATCCGTTAAGATCGTTTTGAATTCTGCTCGTCTTCTGGAGTATTGGCCATTCCTCCCATATTTTGTTCATTTTCGTAGTTTCCATTGAAATTGCTCGTGCCCTTATGGATTTCAATGGCTCTTCTATGTAGTCTGACAAAGTGGTTGTCAAAGTGGTCCAGAATTTCAAAAGAAAGGCCAGGCTACTTCCATGCAGATGCCCTACTCACATGCTAATGGGTGGATTCCACTCAACACACACGTCCAGCTTTTTAATTGCACCTTTACACTTGCTTAACAGACAATGGTTCATTCCTCCCACAGGTATATAAACACTTGCTTGACTATCATCAGATCCCCTGAAAATGCAGGTGAAATGTCAGGAGAAAATGCTGCTAGAACACCTTGGCCATACAGCCCAGAAACCACACAACACCCCATTGTAGCTGACACATCCATTGTAGCCAGGGTCATAAATCACCTCCTGTAACGCAGTGAGAAGAGGCTTTCATCTCTTCCTACGAATCCAGGTGCAATTGCCTTTTTATCATTTCCTGGCGACACCTTTAGGGTTCCTGCCATTTGGCCCCACTCCCACCGTAGGTCCTCGTTTGTCCTTTCCATGACAGGGCTACGACTTAGGATTTCCATAGGGTGGATGAGGAGAGTCTCTCAATGCGGCCTCTCAATACCCCCCCCCCCTTTCTCCCCATACTCACATCAGCCAGCGTCCCCGTCTCCTTGCACAAGGCGATGGTGGCCCAGAGGGGGATTTGGGCACAGGTCAGGACCCCCATGCAGACCCCCAGGGCCTCCCCCCAGGCAGGGAAGGCGTAGGCCCCGTAGTGCAGTGTGGTGCTGGAGAGGTCCAGGAAGATGTAGAAGAGGGTGAACTGGGGACAGAGGAAGGAAGAGGAGGGAGAGGTGACATATGAGCCATGCTTACCAAAGCCCCCTCCCTAAAGGATGCTATGCCATTCTCCTTTGGAGCAGCCACGGGAGCCCAGAAGCCCCACACCAGGGCTTTCAGAGTATCATCAAATCATAGAGTTGCAAAAAGACCCACGGGACAATCAAATCACCCCCCCCAAATGGCCTCCCAGCATCTGTTTCAAAGCCTCCAAGGAGCTTCCACCAGACTCTGAGGCAGAGAGTTCCACTGCTGAACAGCTCTTCTTACAGTCAGGAAGCTCTTCCTAATCCTTCCTGTCATTTGGGCCCATGGCTCCATCGTGTTCAAGTCTCCAGGGCAGCAGTAGGCACTGGAACCACTGAACACCACCAACCAAGTTGTTGCTGGACTGTAACTCCCATAATCCCTCCCTGCGGCTGGGATTTGTAGCTGAAAAGCTCCCGGAACAGGGCACAGCCCCTCCAAGGGGAGGATAACCCACAATGTTGTAGGAAGATGAGTGAGACAACCCGTCATCCTGGGGAAGGTAGGAGGAAAGGGTTCTAAACAGAAAGCAAAGGAAGGGATTCAAATGATAAGAAAGAGGGTTCTCACTGAACTTGTGGGAGGGATTCCTAGAGGCAAGAATGACCTGTGGTCTCCAAAGGACTCCTTCGCATGATTGTGGTGGGCTCTTTCTAATGGCTGTTTGACACAGCCTGGAGACACACACATACTCTCTCTACAGCAGCAGTTCTCAACCTGGGAGTCATGGCCCCTAGAGGGGTCAATAGAATAGACCATCTAAGAGGGGTTGCGCCACCACTTCCTTTGGCCCCACCTCCCCAGAATGGCTGCTGGGCCCCCTCCTTCTCTTTTATTTCCTTTTCTGTCCCTTTCCTGCTCCACCAGACCTTGAGCCAGGGAGCAGGAGGAGGCCTCTCTGCCTCCACGCTGCCCGTGCTGGTGCCAGCGCTGTCGCAGTGACTGTGCCTGGGCAAGGCCCATCACGGGCAGCACGATGGAGGCAGAGAGGTCTCCCCTTGCTCCTGCTTCCTGAGTCAAGGCCCGGCGGAGCACTCCCAAGGCCTCCTCGCGAAACCACTCTGGCCTCACACTGTGCCAGAGCGGTGTCACAAATAGGCCCTGGGCTGCTCCGCTGGGCCTTAAGCCAGGGAGGAGGGTCAGGAGGAGGCCTCTCCACCTCTGCCACACTGCCCATGCTTGCAGTTTCTCAAGTCGCTCCTGACACACAAAAAAACCCCTATGATTCAACTTGTCCAGGTGTGCACAGCAACCCCTTGCACGCTCTCTGCTGGAGAGTGGCTACTGTACCGGAATGAGCTTCTGTCATAATGTTATTTAATTACAACATCCCCGGTGCAATCTCATCAACTTTGATGTGTGGGAAAGGGAGGGACATCAGATATTTAGGGTCATTGACACATGGTGGGTGAGAGGCCTATACATATTGATGGCAGGGGTGGGGCTGATCATTGGCTCTGATGTGTGAGAAAGGCGAGACACCAGAGGATTTTTGTGATTCATAGCAGGCATGGGCAAACTTGGACCCTTCAGGGCTTCCCACCAGGCAGAGAAGATGTAGGCCCCATAGTGCAGGGTGGTGCTGGAAAGCAGGCCCGGATTAAGAGTTTGTGGCACCCTAGGCCACACTCTGGGCGTCTGACGTGGATTCCCTCCGCCGCCTCCTCGCTCGCGTTCCCCCCCCCCGGAGATTGATTTTAAAAAAAACATTTTGGGGGTCCCGGCCGGCTCCCCATGGGTGCCACCCGAGGCCATGGCCTCGGTTGGCCTTATGGGAAATCCGGGCCTGCTGGAGAGGTCCAGGAAGATGTAGAAGAGGGTGAACTGGGGATAGAGGAAGGAAGAAGAGAGAGGGGTTGACAGAATGTTTTTTGATTGTAGGTGAACTATAAATCCCAGCAACTAAAACTCCCAAATGTCAAGGTCTATTTTCCCCTACCAACTGTTAGGAATTGTGGAAGTCAAAGTCCAAAACACCTGGAGGGAGGGCCCAAGTTTGCCCATGCCTGCTCTGCAGGCAATGCACAAAGGGACCTTACAGACCCAAACCTCCTTCGTTGCATGAAACGAATGTCGTGGGCCCCCTTCACCCTCTGGACTTGAACCTTGAGGCCGAGAGGAGCAATGAGTAAGGAGCAGAAGAGTCCTGCAACTACTCTCCTACCAGGAGGAGCCCCGGAGTGAAGGCCACCCAGCAGGCCTTGAAGTAGAGCACCAAATGGCTGCACCAGGGAGGGCACCGGCTGATCATGTCCACAATGTCCCTGCAGAACTGGTTGATCCCTGCAAGAGAGAAAGGGAGAAGAGAAGGGCTGAGCCGGTGGAGCGGCTCACTGGGACACACTATCCCCTGGCATCCCACAATCAGGAGGGCTGAAGCTGAGAGGTGGGTGCAGAATAGGCCCCAAAGTAGGTTTCCATGGTCCGTTGTGTCTCTCACCTTATCACCTAATGGTCCTTGTCTCCCACTTCACCTCAATCAGGATAATCATTATTATTATTATTATTATTATACTAGCTTGGGGACCCGGCCCTGCCCGGCTTATTTGTGAAGCGCAGCAGGATGTAGAGTGGGTCATGGGGGCTCTGTGTGCCAAGTTTGGTCTTGATCCATCATTATTGGGAGTTGCAGTGGTATCATGAAATTACTGAAGGTAGTGCAAGTCCCATCATCTCTGCCCCCCCCCCCCAAGTGTAGTAGGATGTAGATTGGGTCATGGGGGCTCTTGTGTGCTAAGTTTGGTCTGTATTGGTGAATGGATGAGGGATGCATTGTTTTTCGGAAGTGAGTGAAGGTACTTCAAGTCCCATCATCTGTGGTCCGTCTCACAGTAAACTGCACCAGGCTGTAGAGTGGGTCATGAGGGCTCTGTGTGCCAGATTTGGTGTTGATCAGTCATTGAATTAGGTTTGTAGCAGGATTGGGAAGTGAGGGAAGGTACTGCAAGTCCCATCATCCATGTTCTGTCCCCCTCCAAACTTCAGTAGGATGTAGAGTGGGTCACTGGGGCTCTGTGTGCCAAGTGTGGACTTTTTCGGTGTTTTTGGGGGGCCACAGTGGTCTGTGGGAACAGAGGGGTGTGAAAATACTACAAATTCCATCATCCATTGTCAGTCCTCCCCGAACCTCACCAGGACGTGAAGGCAGTCATGGGGTTGTATGTACCAAGTTTGGTCTCAATCGGTATTGGATGAGGGTCGCAGCAGACTTGGGAAGTGAGTAGAGGTACTTCAAGTCCCATCATCCATGGTCCACCCTCCTACAAACTGCACCAGAATGTAGAGTGGGTCATGAGGGCTCTGTGTGGCAAGTTTGGTGTTGATCAATCATAGGATTAGGTTTGTAGCAGGATTGGGAAGTGAGGGAAGGTACTGCAAGTCCCATCATCCATGTTCTCTCCCCCTCCAAACTTCAGTAGGATGTAGAGTGGGTCACTGGGGCTCTGTGTGCCAAGTGTGGTCTTTATCAGTGTTTGTTGGGGGCCACAGTGGTCTGTGGGAACAGAGGGGTGTGAAAGTACTACAAATCCCATCATCCATTGTCAGTCCTCCCCCAAACCTCACCAGGACGTGAAGGCAGTCATGGGGGTTATGTGTGCCAAGTTTAGTCTCGATCAGTAATTGGATGAGGGTTGCAGCGGACTTGGGAAGTGAGTAGAGGCACTTCAAGTCCCATCATCCATGGTCCACCCTCCTCCGAACTGCACCAGGACATAGAGTGGGTCATGGGGGCTGTGTGTGCTGAGTGTGGTCTGTATTGGTCCTTTTTGGTGGCCTCAGTGGTCTGTGGGAACCAAAGTGTTGGAAAGTACTACAAATCCCATAATCCGTGGGTCATGTCCCCCGACCCGCGCCAGGACGTAAAGGGGGTTAGGGGGGCTCTGTGTACCAAGTTTGGTGCAGGTCCATCACCCGCGCTGGTCGCTGTGGCCTGTGAAAGTGGCTGCCACATATCCGCCCCTGGTGGCTGCCACAAATCCGTGGCTGAAAGTGGCTGCCACATATCCGCCCTGGCCTGTGAAAGTGGCTGCCACATATCCGCCCTGGCCTGCCTGGCTGCCACATATCCGTGGCCTGGCTGCTTCCGCCCTTCTGCCCTCCCGCCCTCCGCATACACACATACACACATACATACACACATACAAACATTCCGTTTTATAAATGTATACAGATACAGATGTATACAGATGTATACAGATACAGATTGTTGTTGTTGTAATTGTTCAAACCTAATGCTCACCTCTCTGGACTAAATGGCCTTGCCAAAATTAGGGTGTGCATTAGATTTGAGTAATGTGGTCATCTTATTTATTTATTTACTTACTTACTTTATTTATATTCCGCTCTTTTCACCCCGAAGGGGACTCGGAGCGGATTACAGATACACATACTTTAGCAGCCAATTCCTGCTATTTCACAAACACACATATAAACGAACAGAGGCAAACTCTGGCCACCAGGGGGAGTTGACGCACTCCTCATCTCAGCGTTTCCAGCGTCCCTTGTTGTTCTTCCACATTTCTGGAGTTCTTAGTGGCCTCATAATTCAGTCAAAATTTGCCTCCCCACTTAAAGTGGTACCTTTATCACCTACTTGACAGATGCAACTGTCTTTCGGGCTGCAAAGGTCGACAGCAGGCTACACTTAAAGGTCAAGCACCCACCTCGACCCAGGCAGGCCTCGAACTCATGACCTACTGGTCAGAGAGTTCTTATGCAGCTGACACTTAGCCAGCTGCGCCACATTCCTGGTGCATCTTCGTGCTGAGCCAAAGGGGAAGCTGCTTCTGGACCCCCTCTTTATGGACCATATTTCTCATTTAATGGCCAAGGCTTAATGCTATGGGATCCGGGGATTTGGTGAGGCATCATCATTCTTTGGCAGCTCCCATGATCCCAAACTTCAGCCCCCATAACCCCATGGCATTGACCAAGGATTCATTCTGCAGCATAGATGCACCCCGAGGTTTTACTTAACCGTTGCTGGAAGCCTTGGTGTCCTAACACAATAACACAACTGTGTTTTAAAGAAGAGGTTCTAATCAGACTTCAACTGAAATGCACGCCTTTTGCTACTGCGCATTACATCTGCCAGCAAATACTTTTTTTGGTTTCAGAGTTTTGAAAATGGTGTGCATTAGATTGAGTCAATAGAGGTGATATTATTATTATTATTATTATTATTATGCCCATTTTCCGCTCCCCCAAAAAAGTGGTATATTTTCTCATTCAGAAACTGCTGGGAGAAGCAGGTTTCACATGATTATTTGCCCTGTTCAAACAACAAATATTTATTTATTTCCAACATTTCTACCCCGCTCTTCTCTACTCCCAAGCGGCCTAATAAAAGGCACAATTCAATGGCAACATAATAAAATACAATATAAAACCAAAAGCATACAGCATTAAAATACATTAAAATACAATTAACATTAATACATCATACACATTCTCTTAAGACAGTATTTCGTCCATAACAGGAGCATTGAGCCATATCCATCAACTTGCCAGTCCAAAGTGCTGCATTGTGCTAATGTGCAAATGCCTGGTCCCACAGCCAAGATTTCACTTTTTTCCTGAATGCCAGGAGGGATGGGGTTGATTGTATGTCGTTTGGAAGTGCGTTCCGCAGATGGGGAGCCACCACCGAGAAGGCCCTCTCGTCCCCACCAACCGCGTTTGAAAAGTTGGCGGGAGCGAGAGCAGGGCCTCCCCAGCTGATCTTAATTACGAGGTGGGACATAGAGGCTGATGCGTTCGGACAAGTAAGCTGGGCCAGAACCATATAGAGCTTTAAAGGTCAAAACCAGCACTTTGAATTGAGCTCGGAAGTGGACAGGCAGCCAGTGGAGCTGACACAACAGGGGGTGGTATGCTCCCTGTATGTAGCTCCAGTTAGTAATCTGGCTGCCGCCCGTTGGACTAGTTGTAATTTCCGAACTGTCTTCAACGGCAGCCCCACGTAGAGTGTGTTGCAGTAATCTATTTGGGATGTGACCAGAGCATGGACGACCGTAGCCAGATCAGACTTCCCAAGGAAATAACCCCCATTTCCCAAGACCAGGAGTGGCCATGATTTTTGTTGGAATAATAGAACCATAGAGTTGGAAGACACCCCAAAGGGCCATCAAGTCCAACCCTTTTCTGCCATGCAGTAAAAACACAATCAGAGCACCCCTGCCAGATGAACATCCAGCCTGTTTCAAAGCTTTGAAGAGTTGCCTTTTTGCCGTTCTGGGCACACACTGGGTCTTGGAGACAGAAATGTGAACTGACAGCACTCACCCTCCCACCAATCATTTATGGATTTGTTTACATCTCAAACGGAAGCCCCCCTCATGCCGAATGTTCCTGCAGGAGGGCAGTCCTGTTGGGCGAGTGGGCTTATTAACAAGACCCTCCTCATAAATGTACATCATAGTAACTTATTAGCAGCATCGTGACCCCAGCACCAGTTGCCCAAAGTGAGAAAAAGAACCAATGTGATCTCTTCCTTAGGATTTTCTTTATAGCAAAACTAGCTTGGGGACCCGGCGGTGCCCGGGTTATTTGAGGAAGGTATTGTGTGCCAAGGTTGGTTCCTATTAGATGTTTATGTGGCTTGCAGTGGTCTCAGGAACTTAGTGAAGGTACTGCAAGTCCCATTGGCCATGGTCCATCACCCTCCAAACAGCACCAGGATGTAGAGTGGGTCATGGGGGCCCTATGTGTCACATTTGGTTTTGATCATTCTTTGGATGAGGGTTGCAGCGGTCTCGGAAGGTGAGTGAAGGTATTTCAAGTCCCATCATCTGTGGTCCATCCTCCTTGAAACAGCACCAGGGTGTTGAGTGGGTCAAGGGGGCTCTGTGTGCTAATTTTGGGGGAGGGCCACGTTGTGAAGTGGGCCATTGGGCCCCTGTGTGCCAAGTTTGGTCCTGATCCGTCACTGCTGTGGGCCGCAGTGTCTGACTGCCTGAGGCCTTTCCTTTTCCCTCTGAGTCACCTTAGAATGTTGGAATGTGGATGGCCAATTGGAGTCCTTTATGCAAATACCATTTCAGTGGCAACCAATCCCCTCTGTCTGGGGCCGTATAATGTTGGAGTACTGAGGCTGGCCAATCAGAGTCCTTTATGTAAATAATCCCATAGTGGCAACCTATCGAAATGCTGTCACATATTCCTTGGCACCTCTGCACCTCCCAGAAAATGAACTTTCCATTTCCAATGGAAAAAACCCTGTCATTTGGCTAACTCAAGCATTCTGTTGCATTCTGTTTTGCAGGCCAATCAGAGTCCTTTATGCAAATAGTTCCTCAGTGGCAATCAATGCCCTCTGTCTGGTGCCTTAGATTGTTGGAGTTCTGAGGCTGGTCAATCTAAGTCCTTTATGCAAATAATCTGGTGCCTTAGTGTCGGAGTTCTGAGGCTGGCCAATCAGTGTCCTTTATGCAAATAATCCCACAGTGGCAACCAATCGAAATGCTGGCACATATTCCTCTGCACCTCCCACCCTCCGCACCACCGCAAACACTGACTTTTATTATACACATATTGTAGATAATATGGTTGCACTATTTACAAGAACTAAGTTTTCACGACACAAATAAAGTTCAACCGTCACACTGGAGCTTCACAACATAAGGCCTTCTCATACCAAGGCTTACCTCACACTGAGGCCTTCTCACAGACTGAGACCTTTCTCCCACTGAGGCAAATTAACACAGAGGCCTACCAAGCTACAGGCAAACCTGCTTATATTGAACTGCACTTGTGCTAAGTTATTGCATCCATTTAACCTTTTCAGTGGTTGACTCACATTTTTGTAATTAAAAATACCTAGTTAATTTTAAATATTTCTGACAAGCCCAGTCCAGCGAGGAGCCTGGCAAAATGTTTCGGAGACATTAAAAAAACAATCTGACTGGGCCACGTTTCCTGCAAAGGACTCACCATAAAAGAAGGCCATGCCGAGGCACATGAAGAGGGCGATGATGATGAGGCCGAAGCTCGTGCTGTAGGCGTCAATGAGGGTGAACCAGTAAATGCCGCCCTGTCAATGGAGAAGCCACAGATGTTAGGAGTGGAGAAGTCACCCAGGGGACCACAAAGGCCATCCAGCCCAACCCCTGTCTGCCAAGCAGAGATACACAACCCAAGTCCTCTCAAAAGATGCACATCTGACCTTCAGGTGGAGAGTCCACCACCTTCCAAAGCAGATCATGTTATTTACAGCCATGAGAAAATTCATCCTAATGTTTGGAGGAGAGTGAAACTGGAGATGGCCTTTGGAGGCAGTGGGGTCTGAACCATTGCATTTGCGGCCAGCTTTTGGGGTATTTGGATAAGTACTGGGATTAAACCATTCCTAACAGCCTCCAGCCCTTTCCTTTACCCCCTAAGCCGCTTAAGGCTGTTAGGAATTGTGGGAGTTGAAGTCCAAAGGGGAGAGGGTCCAAGTTTGCCCATGCGTGATCCAACATCTAAGACGGGGGGGCAATTATTTTTTCCAAGGGGCCACACGAGAGCCAAAAAATATTATGGAGGGCCGCACCTAAAGGCTGAACTACATTCTAATCTACATTATTTATTTATTTACTTACTATATTTACTATATATTACACATCATTAATATTAACATATTAATATATCAAGAAATATTCATATATTATTAGTACTAATATAATTATTATATTATAGTATATATATAGACATAATATATTGAAATTATAATTTAATATAACATATTATATTATTTATTATATTATTATAAAATAATAATAAAAACCACTAAAATAAAATGAAATTCAAGAAGACAAGGTGCGAACCAAGATGGAGGTTGACATCCTCAAGAGAGGAAGGATCCCAAGGACCCAGCCCAGAGGATGACAAAGCGGACCCAGCCGCCGCAGCAGCAGAGCAGAACAGCAGACGATCAGAGGCTGCAGGCCTCCGCCCGCTCTCACCCCCAGCCATTCTGCCAGAAGCATTCCCGATCGGCTGATCGCCCTGCCATGGAGTGCCTGCCATCCCGGCTTTGGAGTGCCTGCCATCCTGGGAGGCGATCCGGGCCTGCAGCAGGAGCTGCCGGCGACCTGCGGTGGCTGATCAGCCTGGCGACCCGGAAGACTTGATTGTCTTCCGGGTCGCCAGGGCGATCAACCGCCGCAGGTTGCCAACTGCTCCCGCTGCAGGACCGGATCGCCTCCCGAGATGGCAGGCACTCCAAAGCCACCGCTCCTTCGATTGTTCTCCGGAGTGGCGGGCTGTCTGCCGACGCAGGCCCCACAGCCCATGATGGGATGGCAGCAGTGGCAGCCCTTCCTCTTGCAGAAATGGCCCCGCCCCCGAAGCTCTTCTCCCCGGGCCGGTCAGAATTGGCCGGTGGGACGCATCTGGCCCGCGGGCTGTAAGATGCCCAGGTCTGATCTAAGAGGTGAAAAGCAATAGAGCAAGCCTGCCCCCCAGGGTTCTTCCTGCACCTCATTGCTCTCTTATGTGCATACAAGTGTGCATGCTTCTTCCCTTCCAACAGGAAAGACATGAAGCTCAAAGGGACACTCCACCTGTGTCCCATCTCAAAAGGAAGGCCACTTTACCTCTGTGATCAGGAGCAGGCCCAAGAGGTAGAAGGAGGCACAGAGGAGGGCCAGGAAGAGGGCCTTTCTCTTTCTCTCCCGCAATGAAGGGAACTCATCCATCAAAGCCGTGGAGATGCCCTCCATGTTGCCAAACTGGAAAGGTCATAAAGAAGAATAATAGAATCATCGAGTTGGAAGAGACCCCAGGGGCCAGGCATGTAGCCGGGGGGGGGGCTAAGGGGGCTTCAGCCCCCCAAAATCTCAGGGTGATCCGCGAGAAGGCCTCACTGGTACATTATTTAAACTGTTATGTGCACTTATATCATGATCTGATCACCATGCTCATTATATCCCACATTAATGGGGTTATTGGGATAACAATACAAAAGGTTTGCTAGGGTAGACCCTCTTCCACCCAGTCTCAGCCCCCCCGAACCAAACTCAGCCCCCCCCCCCAAATCAAAATCCTGGCTACGGCCCTGCCAGGGGCCATCTAGTCCACCCCACTTCTGCAATTATGCAGGAAAAGCACACTCAAAATACCCTCGACAGATGGCCATCGGAGACAGGAAAGGGGTCAGAGAAGGATAGAGACCCCAAGCCTAGTCTTACAAAGGGACATTGTCGCACGCTATCCCAGGAACATCAGTTTTAGACTAATTTATGCAATGCTTTTGACACAAAATAAATAAATAAATGCAATTTCCTAATCGGTTCTATCATAAAAACATGGGAAATGTTTATTAAACTGCAAAAAAAATTTGTCATTACAGGAGAGACAGCCTGCAGCACATTTTGCTATTGTTTTTCAAAGAATCTCAACAATTTTCACAAGGTTTGTGGCAGCCACAAAAACAAAGTATCTGGAGTAGAACAACTACTTTTGAAGGAATGCACAATTGAAGGAATGCACAATTAAACAGGAAATAACACTTTCAAACCAGGAACAGATCCCCCCCCCCAAATTTTGTTACATAGTGTTGTTATGTAATTTGCAAATAAATTCATAAAAATCAAACAATGTGATTTTCTGGATGTGTATTCTCATGTTCTCTCTCATAGTTGAGGTCTACCTAGGATGTCAATTACAGGCCTCATCTTTTTAAGTGGGAGAACTCGTACAATTGGTATCTGACTAAATACTCCCCCCCCCCACTGTAAATAAATATCATCATCATAAGTCTCAGGTGAGGACATTGACCTGGCGGGCCTCACTCACCAAAGTGTCCACTCCAAGGGTGAAGAGCATCAGGAAGAAGAGAACGGACCAGAAGGCCGAGCCGGGCAGCAACGCAAGGGCTTCTGGGTAAGCCACAAAGGCCAAGCCGGGACCTGGAAGAGTTTCAATTAAGCTTCATGGGAAGGGACCCCAGCCCCCAGGAAGTGAAGGGAAGGGAAGGAGTCCACCTCCATCCGTACCTGAGTCGGCCACCTGCCCCACGGGCACCTTCTTCCGCCAAGCCATGTGGCCCAGGATGGAGAAGATGGCAAAGCCAGCAAAGAAGCTGGTGCCACAGTTCCCAATGGCGATGACCAGCGTGTCCCTGCGAGAGGGAGGCAACAAGAGGGGGCTTCAGTCTGGGAGCAAAGAGCAAGAGTCGCCCAGAAGGGCTGAGGAAGGGACTGGGAGATTAGAGCGGAAGGCTGAACACTACGAAGCCCAGAATCCACACCGGGTGCGCTGGCTCTAGGGTGTTCTGGAAGCAGGAATCCAAACATACTTCTCCAGTCACTGGGACAAATGGTTTCTCAACCCAGAAGCTTCCCAGATGTTTGGATCCCAGTTTTGGAGAACAGGTGAGGGAGGGAGGAATAGATGGATGGATGGATAGACAGATAGATAGACATAGATAGACAAACAGACAGACAGGAAGGCAGATGGATGAAGATATATAGATGGATGGATGGATGATAGATAGATAGATAGATAGACGGACAATAGATACATGGACAGACAGAGGGATAGATAGGCAGATGGATGGATCAATGGATGAACAGATGGTGATAGATACACAGGGATAAATGGGAGATGGATAGATACTTGAATAGATGGATGGACAGATGGAAGGATAAGATGCATGGATAGACAGGTGGGTGGATACATGAAGGATAGATGACATACTTAGAGAAAGACACACTGACAGATGGCAAGAGAGTTCATATTGATAAACGGATGGAGGGATGAATAGATAGACAGAAGATTGACGAATCAATGAATGGAGGGCTGGATAGATAGATAGATAGATAGATAGATAGATAGATAGACGGATGGACAGATGGACGGATGGATGGATAACATGGATGGATACATGCATGGATAGACAAATGGCTAGATAAATGAAGGATAGATGAAAGATATACATAGAGAGATGGATAGACAATTCGCATGGATAGAGGGATGGATGGACAGACGGACAGACAGATAGACATCTCAGAGTTTTAAAAACCCAGCGGATGTTGGTGCTGGATGGAGCCATGCTGGGCCTTTCCCCTTCCAAAAAGGATGGGCCGGACCATGTTTTGGTCCCATTTCAGGTGCCAGGGCCCCTTCCGCAAAAGGCCCTTCCACCCCCAACTCCCCCCCTCCGGGGCCCCCACCTGATGACGTTATTGTGGAATTTGTTATAGGAGGCCATGGAGAGGAGGCCCCCAAAGCCGATGCCCAGCGAGTAGAAGATCTGGGAGGCCGCGTCATTCCAGACCTGGACAAGGAGGAGGAGGAGAGGAGGAACAGGCAGTCAGGCGTCAGGAGAGAGGTGGAGTCACATAGGTCGATAAGCTTTGTATGTCTCCAAATAGTATATACAGGCAGTGCCCAAGTTTCAAACAAGAGAGGTTCTATAGGTTTGTTCTTAATTTGAATTTGAACAATTCAGTTGAATACACAACAGTTGTATATTGCATATGGACCCCCATGGCACGCCTGCAAAGGAGCTTCATGCAGTCCAGAGGAGCCACCCAGCCCCGTGTCCACACGTCTCCGGCCGCGGATGACCCACCTGCGCACTGCCCAGGCGGCTCCAGTCGGCGGAGAGGTAGAAGCGGACGCCCTCCAGGGATCCCTCCAGCGTGGCACCTCGGATGATCAGCACCAGGATGACCAGGTAGGGGAAGGTGGCCGTGACGTAGACAACCTGCACAAGACAGCAGACATGAACACCGAGTTGGGAGGAGAGGGTGGTAAATATCCACTTGTATTCATACAAGGCAAATTAGGTTTCTCAGTTGTTAGACTGATATCCCTGGCTATCAAAGATATGCCAATGCACAAAATATATAGCAGATCTTCAAAAGTGTTGTTTTCAATTGCCCAAACACATATAGTCTCCCTTAAAACATTTTGGTTTTAAATCATGCTCTCAAGAGACCAAAAACAGATAGTCTTCATTAAAAGTATCATAGTTGATTTACTCACAAACTTCATGTATTCAGCATACAGGTACATTTCTTATTGGTTGAGAGTTTAAACCAGGGGTGCCCACACTTTTTCAGGATGCGAGCTACTTATAATAAAACCAAGTCAGAAAGATCTACCGAGAGAGAAGCAGGGCGGAGCAGGGAAAGGGGGTGGGGCTTGGCACAGCATGGCTCCGCCCCTGGCTTTAGCGCTACCACAGCTTCTCAGGCTAGAGGAGGGTAATGCCAAGCCAGTGGTGGCATAGATAGCCACTACCGGCTTGGCACTACCCCCTCCTCAAGGCTGAAGAGGCTGTGGTAGCGCTGAAGCTGGGAGGGAGCGGGGCTTGGCGTGGCAGGGCTCGGCCCCCTCCCCTCTGGCTTTAGCGCTCCCACAGCTTCTCCAGGCTAGAGGAGGGTAATGCCAAGCCAGTGGTGGCATAGGTAGCCTCTACTGGCTTGGCACTACCCTCCTCTAGCCTGGAGAAGCTGTGGTAGCGCTGAAACCGAGGGAGGGGGCGGGGCTTGGTGCGGCCTGGCTCCGCCCCCTCTCCCCTCTGGCTTTAGCGCTACAACAGCTTCTCCAGGCTAGAGGAGGGTAATGCCAAGCCAGTGGTGGCATAGGTAGCCTCTACTGGCTTGGCACTACCCTCCTCAAGGCTGAAGAAGCTGTGGCAGCGCTGAAGCCGAGGGAGGGGCGGGGCTTGGTGCGGCCTGGCTCCGCCCCCTCCCCCTCTGGCTTTAGCGCTACAACAGCTTCTCCAGGCTAGAGGAGGGTAATGCCAAGCCAGTGGTGGCATAGATAGCCACTACCGGCTTGGCACTACCCTCCTCAAGGCTGAAGAGGCTGTGGTAGCGCTGAAGCTGGGAGAGGGAGCGGGGCTTGGCGTGGCATGGCTCCGCCCCCTCCCCCCTCTGGCTTTAGCGCTCCCACAGCTTCTCCAGGCTAGAGGAGGGTAATGCCAAGCCAGTGGTGGCATAGGTAGCCTCTACTGGCTTGGCACTACCCTCCTCTAGCCTGGAGAAGCTGTGGTAGCGCTGAAGCCGGGGAGAGGGCGGGGCTTGAACATGGCTCCGCCCCCTCTGAGAAGGGTCCCATCCAGCTGGGATCGACCTCCTTCGGTCCCGGGATCAACCAGTCGATCTCGATCGACTTCCTGGGCAGCCCTGGTGTAAACAGTAAGTTCTCTAAGGCATTCTGTTGCAGTCACTTCGCTGTCTCATGTCTAATGCATAACAAACACTGACTATACAAAACGCTATACAACACAACACTGACTTCTAAAACGGAGTCTCAGTCTGAGTAGTCCCAGATCTGATCACATGGTCTGCAGTCCCTCCCACAACCTCAAACAACATAGAGTTAAGGGAAAACTGCATACCAATGCACATATAGACAATATAGTAAGCAATCTGAATTATATACATAACAAATACCTAGTATAGGAGGCTTGTAGAAGGTTGTTCTTTCCAACTTGGAGTTATATCCTTTCTTATACTTATTCCACACATTTAGTAGCAATCTCCTTATGTAGTGGTCATTAAAATTAAGAGCCCGCCTTTATTTCACCTTACCTTACCATAGGTAATATAATAAATTGTATATACACATATTTATTATAATATTATAATGTAATACAATATAATACTAATGATAATACAATATTATAATTATATATTTTATATTACATGTAATATTACTAATAATATTACAGTATAACAGTATAGTACAATATAGTAATATATAATACTAATATTGTGCTATGCTAATAATATAATATATTGTATGTATATATATCTTGTAAGCCGCTCTGGGTCCCCTTCGGGGTGAAAAGGGCAGCATATAAATGTTGTAAATAAATAAAATAAGCATGAACCCCAAATTCCAGACCTTCTCCTAGTTGTAATAACTGTTCATTTCTCAAGAGCAACCAAGTCAAACAGCATGCCTGGCAGTAAGTTTCTTTTCTGATCTACATCCTTATGTAACTTGTTGTCTGCTCTCACCTTTCCTGAGCTGTGGATGCCCTTCCAGGTGCAGAGGAAGAGGAGGGCCCAGGCCAGGAGCAGGCAGAGGGCCAGGGGCCACCGCACGGGGCCAGGGTCCCCCAGGCCAGAGCTGGACGTCACCCCCAGGACCTGGTCACTACGAGGCAGAGAGGACAGGGGTGTAGTCAGCAGCACCGCGGTCAGCAAGGGATGCCCCCTGAAACCCCAATCTCCTTTCCCCTCAACATCTGTGTAGGTGGGACCTCTCCTCAATTCAGAGCAGACCAGGATCACCTCCAAACTGTATTTGCAGGGATTTTGCAGGATCCTCCACCCTCCAAACTGCAACCATAGGAGCCTTATTTGGGGGTGTCACTTTGGGATATGACCCTTCGCAGAATAGTCATCCTAACTGGTGGAACATGGGAGCTCTTGTCCCCTCCCCAAAGGTACCTTTTCTAAGCCTTCCGCCCACTTGCTACCTCTGACCAAGGACCACAGCAAGATCTCTGCTCCCACAAACATTCCCCATGTTGTAGCTCAACCCATGTGGTGTCTGGTATTACTGTTGATGGGGATTCGGGGCCTTAGATTTTAAGTCTTGAAACAGAGCAGTCTGTGCCTCCAACAAGTCAAGGCCACATTCCAGAGGATGCAGTGGAGCAGATCGCTAGGGCAGTGTTTCCCAACCAGTGTGCCGTGGCACACTAGTGTGCCGTGAGCGATCATCAGGTGTGCCGTGGGAAATTGGAACCTCCAATACCCTTTCTTCCCCCTCCTGCTGAACACCTTTTTCTTCTCCACTCGGGCTCCCTTCTTCCCAGGCTCACTCTGTTCGCTTTGGCTCGCTTTGCTCTGGGGCGAGTCTGCGCAGTAGCGCCCACACGGGTCACATCTTCCTCCCTCCCCCCTCCCCCCCTGAACACGCTCACGCTGCCCCCTCGGATCAAAATGGCGGCATAAGCAGCTGTGTAGAAGAAAAAGTAAGTGTTCAGCAGGAGGGAAAAGAAAGGGTGCAAAGAGGAAGGGGGAGGAAGAGGTCTCTGCCGAAAGCTGGCATGGGCAAACTAGGACCTTCCAGGTGTTTTGGACTCCAACTCCCACCATTCCCAGCAGCCTCAGGCCCTTTTCCTTTCCCCCCTCAGCCACTTAAGCAGGAAAGGGCCTCAGGCTGTTAGGAATGGTGGGAATTGAAGTCCAAAGCACCCAGAGGGCCAAAGTTTTCCCATGCCTGTTTTAGGGACCTTAAAGTGTTGAGCCTCCTTCCAACATTGTGATTCTGGATAGAAAATAAACAACAACATAACATAACATTGTTTGAGTCCACAGTGCTCTCTGGGTGTAGGTGAACTACAACTTCCAAACTCAAGGTCAATTCCCAAGCAAACCCTTTTAGTAATTTCTGTTGGTAATGAGAGTTCAATATGCCAAGTTTGGTTCAATTCCATTGTTGCAAGAGTTCAGGATGCTTTTTGATTGTGTGTTAACTATAAATCCCAGAAACTGTAACTCCCAAATGTCAAGGTCTATTTTCCCCAAACTTCATCTGTGTTCACAGTTGGGCATATTGAGTATTCATGCCAAGTTTGGTCCTGATCCAACATTGTTTCAGTCCACAGTGCTCTCTGGATATAGGTGAACTACAACTCCAAAACTCAAGGTCAATGCCCACCAAACTCTTATAGTATTTTCTCTTGGTTATGGGAGTTCTGTGTGGGAAGTTTGTGTGTCTCTGCCATTCCTGCCAGGATATCTATGTTGTGTTCATCGAAACAGGGCAAAAACAAATAACAATGTATCTATCTTGTGTTAGGAAACTACAGCAACTTAAGCCTACACAAAATCATATAGGCATCATGCAAAATGTATCAAAATATATAATTACAGTTCATAGCAAGATGAGGACGCTCCCTCTAAATTCATTAATAATAACAACTCTTGTAGTGTCACATACATATATACAAGTTATGCACAAATACATAGGTAGTCCCGCATCAGCGCTTCTCTCTATTGGTACAGGATGCGCGATTATACAAAGCTGCCCATACAATGCGGCTTCAGGGTCTGAGGGCTGCTGAGTTCCGTTTGCAATGTTCAGGGGTCAGTACTCACTGTCCTGTAGGTTTTTTGTCCTCAAATGAGGCGCCAATGGTATAAAGCAAGCCCCTTAATTCTCCGAAGTTTGTTCAAGCGGGCAGCTTTTGCGACCACTCCCAAATGCAGCGGTAACTAGAGAACACCGGGTGAATACTTCCCTTCTATTGAACATTACCCGATGCATCTGCCCTGATAACCTATCCTACATTCACCCAGTTCATAAATGCTGCCTAAAACGGTGCAGCAGTCACAAAAGTTTTCCTACGCGACGGAACGGGTGTACTTTACGGCGTTCTGAACATTGTAAACGGAACTCAGCAGCCCTCAGACCCTGAAGCCGCATTGTATGGGCAGCTTTGTATAATCGTGCATCCTGTACCAATAGAGAGAAGCGCTGATGCGGGACTACCTATGTATTTGTGCATAACTTGTATATATGTATGTGACACTACAAGAGTTGTTATTATTAATGAATTTAGAGGGAGCGTCCTCATCTTGCTATGAACTGTAATTATATATTTTGATACATTTTTAGTCGAAACAGGCCCAGGTTTCACACTGAGTGTATAAATACATTAAAAAACATATTAACTATATGTATTACTGTGTTAGAGTGTCATTTTGTGTCATTTTGGTTGGTGGTGTGCCCCAGGATTTGGTAAATGTAAAAAATGTGCTGCGGCTCAAAAAACGTTGAAAAACACTGATCTAGGGAAAGAGTTCAGAGGCTGAAACTCCAGGTGCCGAGAATAATCAGCTGCAAGATAATGGTAATGAGTTTGTTGATAGGAGACCTAAGAACATAAGAACATAAGAAGAGCCATGCTGAATCGGACCTCAGCCCATCTAGTCCAGCATTCTGTATCACACAGTGGCCCACCAGTTGTACACGGGGATCTCGAGCAGAAGGGAGGGCAAAACCCTGACCTGCTCCCGACCCCCCACAACCAGTACCCAGGGAAATCCTGCCTACCTCAACCAACTCCGAGGTGGCACTAGTTTTAGTAGATTTCTGGCTGATCAACAAAGAATGCAAAGGTCACGGTGCTTATTCGTAAAGAGGCCCATATCTGAACCTCATGTGAAATGACATGATTTTTGGGTATATTTGAGTTGCCATATGGTTGAGAAAGGCGGGCTATAAATGTTGCAAATAAATAATAAATAAATATTTGGGAGGCCGGGAGTTTTGCCCAGCAGTCTAGTCAGCATTTATATTTCAACTAAACAATATGAGCAGTATAGTTACTATCTATGTTCCTACAACACAACAACACACAGTGGGGTTCTGTATATAATCAATATATTCAGGCTTGCATATAAGCTCAATCTTATTACTTTCCAATAACCCAGGGTCTCGAAGAATACATCACAGAAGAATGGGACTATATTATTGAGTCTATTAGACTCCGTGAAGAGGGACTTACTGTATCGTGAGTAACTCTGGTATTTTCCTTTGGTTTGTGCGCCGTTTATATGTAATAGATATACTTTTGTGTTATTGGAAAGTAATAAGATTGAGCTTATATGCAAGCCTGAATATATTGATTATATACAGAACCCCACTGTGTGTTGTTGTGTAGCATTTATATTTCAGGCTACAGCTCTCGCCAAGGGATTTGGGGCAGACCACTGTCATGCAATGCCTTTGCTGCAAAATAAGTAGAGCCATGCAATGTTGCGGTTACTTAGAAGTCTTCTTGGAAATCCCATGCAACCCAGACAGATTGCATTTCCTGCGCGCCTCTCCTTGCAAAAGAGAAATTGTGCCATCTGCACAAAGGGAGGTGCGGATGGTGGAGAAACAGGAGGGAAGGAAGCGCTCTGCAAGACGAGCGAGTGCCACGGGCATCGTAACAAGGCCCCCGGTTGCAAGACTTTCCGAGCTTCAAGGGGGTCAGAAAGCCTCAGGAAATGAGCTGTGGTTGCTGTGAGTTTTTCGGGATGTATGGCCATGTTCCAGCAGCATTCTCTCCTAACATTTCGCCTGCATCTGTGGCTAAAGGCATCCAGCCATAGATATAGGCAAAACGCTAGGAGATAATGTTTATTTATTTATTTATTTATTTCAATTTGTTCATCGCCACTCCCATCTGGCTCGGGGCGACTTACATATGGTAAAAACACAGTAAAATACAACACAATAAAAACAGTTAAAAACATCAGAATTTACACCAAAGTTAAAACATCCAATGGGACGTAGCACCCAGTAGATACTCCGGGGCCTAAGGCTAGCGTTGTTAACCGAATGCCTGTCCAAATAGGAAAGTTTTGCAGGCCTTCCTGAAGGCCAGGAGGTTGTTGAGTACGCGGACCTCGGAAGGAAGAGCATTCCAAAGAGTTGGAGCTATTACACTAAAGGCTCTCCTCCGTGTCGAGGTCAGATGGAGAGTTTTGACGCTCGGAACCACAAGAAGGTTAAGGGACTCTGAACGCAGTGGTCTTGTGGGACAATGTAGGGAGAAGCGGTCTCTTAAGTACACTGGCCCCAGACCATTCAAGGCCTTAAAGGTTAAAACCAGCACTTTGAAGGCGATCCGGTGCTCAATCGGAAGCCAGTGCCGCTCGTGCAGGACAGGCGTCACGTGGCAGGAGGATGGTAGGCCTGCCAGTAGCCGAGCTGCAGCGTTCTGCACCAGCTTCAGCTTCCAGATCACTGACAAGGGAAGGCCAATGTAGAGAGCATTACAATAGTCCAATCTTGAAATGACCATGGCTTGGACCACTGTGGCTAGGTCATGGCGGGACAGATATGGAGCTAGCTTCCTCGCCTGCCAAAGATGGCAAAAAGCCACTCCACTGACGATGGAGATGTGTTTCTCCATCGTCAGTTGAGAGTCTAGAGTAACTCCAAGACTTTTAACGGATGATGACGGACAAAGTGTCGCGCCATCCAGGGTTGGAAGCTGGATCCCACCCGGACGGCCCAGCCACAGGATCTCCGTCTTAGCCGGATTCACCTTTAACCTACTGGCTCGCAGCCATCCAGTAACGGCTTCAAGGCAGCGATGGAAATTATCGGGTACGGAGTCAGGTCGGCCCTCCATCCCCAGAATGAGCTGGGTGTCATCCGCATATTGATGACACTCCAGCCCAAGGCTGCGTACCAACTGAGCGAGTGGTCTGAATTGCTGGAATATGGGCATACAGTCTTAAAAACTCACAGCAACCCAGTGATTCTGGCCATGAAAGTTTTCAACAATACATTGGTATGAGCTGCTTACTATTTACTGTATCACACAGGCTTACTATTTTCTTGAGCTTGTTGCAATAGCCCAGTGTTTCTCAACCTTTTTTGAGCCGAGGCACACTTTTGACATTTAAAAAATCCGGGGGCACACCACCAACCAAAATGAAACAAAATGACACTCTAACACAGTAATACATATAGTTAATATGTTTTAAAAAGTATACACTCGGTGTGAAACCTGGGCCTGTTTCAATGAACACAACATAGATATCCTGGCAGAAATCAAAGAGCTTTTGCTAAAGGCTTTCATGGCCAGAATCACCAGGTTGCTGTGAGGTTTTCAGGCTGTATGGCCATGTTCCAGAAGCATTCTCTCCTGACGTTTCAGTCACATCTATGACAGGCATCCTCAGAGGTGGTGAGCTGTTAGAAACTAGGCAAGTGAGGTG
Source organism: Anolis apletophallus (assembly GCA_030556195.1). Taxonomy (NCBI): domain Eukaryota; kingdom Metazoa; phylum Chordata; class Lepidosauria; order Squamata; family Anolidae; genus Anolis; species Anolis apletophallus. Next base: position 197,630,358 of record JARBWK010000004.1, on the reverse strand, counting down.
TATATATCTGTGGAATAATGTCCAGGGTGGAAGAAAGAACTCTTGCCTGCTTTAGGCAAGTGTGAATGTTGCAAATGGCCACGTTGATTAGCATTTAATGGCCTTGCAACTTCAAAGTCGCTGCCTGGGGGAAGCGCTCCTCCTGGCCCCCTCGCCCGTCCCCAATTTGGGAAGGGCGCGGGGGACAGGCGGAGACGCCTCCCTGAGGCAGCGAGGACCTTGCTGCCTGGGGGAAGCGCTCCTCCTGGCCCCCTCGCCAGCCCAATTTGGGAAGGGCGCGAGGACAGGTGGAGAAGCCTCCCGCAGGCCTCGTTGGCTCGCGGGGGAAGGTTTTCGCCCGGCTCTCGCGTCCTTCTGACTTCGGAAGGGCACGGAGGCCAGGCGGAAAAGCCTCCCCCAGCCCGGCGCCCTCCCGCTCCTCCAACCCTCTCCTCTCTCACACACACAAGACCTCAGAGCCCGCCTCACCCAGTAGGCCCGGATCCGCCTCCGCCCGCTTGGCCTCCTCCTCCTCCTCCTCCAAGCAGCAGCAGCAGGAGGGGGAAGAAAGGCGGGGGGAGGGGACGTTTTCACGGCACACCACATGCTCTCGCACGGCACACTGGTGTGCCGCGTCACACCGGTTGACAATGACTGCAATAGCCCACTTCATTGGAAGTGAATAAAGCAACACTCCTTGCTGGAGAACAGGTGTGACTTATGACCAGGTATTTCACACAAACTTAAAGTCCTTGGAGCAAAAGGCTCCGCATCTCACCAATTTGAAATGTCTCCCAAGCAGGCCGTAGGACGTGCTGAGATAACCCCATCCTATATACCAGGGGTAGGGAACCTATGGCTCGGGAGCCAGATGTGGCTCTTTTCATGATTGCATCTGGCTCTCCGGAGCAGCCCGGGCCTCAGTTTCCCAGCATGCAGCGGGGAGGAGTGATGCAAATGTGTCGCCACTGCTGCTTCTGCACCGCCATCACCACCTCTTCCTCATTCCCCGCTGCTCTCGGGGCCCTGCGCCCTCTTCACTGGGGATGGCACAGCAGAGCCCGGCGGCAGCGCCTCGGCCTCGTCTTCCTCTTTGTCCTCCGCCACGGGCCTCGGGGGAGGTGGCGGATGTGGTCCTGGCCCTGGCACCTTGGACCAGGCCTCGCTGCCCCCGGGGGACACACAGCTCATCACCCTCGTCGTCAGGCAGTTCAAGAGCTGCTGCCTCTTTGACGCCTTCTGGAGGGACTGCCTTGCCGATGTCGACACCAAGGTCCGCCTTGGCCCTACGCCCTCCTCCCCCTTCCTTCCTTCCTCTTCCTTTTCTTTTCCCTCTCCTTTTCTTTCATTCCTTTTCCTCCCTCTCTCCCTACCTTCTTTCCTCCCTCCCTCTTCATTCCTTCCTTCCTCTTCCATTCTTTCCTTTTTCCTTTTCCCTCCCCTTCCTTCTTTCCTCCATTTTCCCTCTTTCTTCCTTCCTTCTTCCTTCCTTTCTCCCCCTTCGCCCTTCCCTTCTCTCCTTCCTTTTCCCTCCCTCTCTCCCCTTCCTTCTTTCCTCCATTCTCCCTCCTTCTTCTTTCCTTCCTCCTCTATTATTTTTCCCCAAGTCTTCCTTTCCTTCTCCTTCCTTTCTTTTCACTTCCCTCTCTCTCCCCTTCGTTCTTTTCTTCTTTTCCCTTCATTATTTTACTTTTTCCTCACTCCCTTTCCTTTCTTTTCCCCACCCTTTCCTTTCCTCTCTTCCCATTTCCTTCTTTCTTTTCCTCTCCTTGCCTCTCCTCCTGCTTTTGTCTTCCTTTTCCATAGCATGTTCTTTTCTTCCTTCCTTCCCCCCTCCCTCCTTTATTTCTTTCTTTCTTTCCCCCTTCATTCCTTCCTTCCGTCTTCTCTTCCTTCCCAGAGTCCTGAGCATGCCTTTTGCAGAGCCAGGACTGAAGTGTCCCGTCATTCTGCCAGGGAATCCTTTTCTCATAGTATGTACGTATAGACTCACATTTAGTTGAATTCAGTCTTAAAATATATAATATATATCAGGGCTATTCAACTTCTTCGGGCCCAAGGGCTGGAATTCAGGTGACTGATCACCTTGGGGGCCAGAGGAAGGTAAGCCCGGGAGCTTACCTTCCTTCAGGCGCAGCCGCTGCAAGAGCTAGGGACACGGCGGAGGGCAGCTCGCCGATCCCTTCCTGGTGCGCATGCCCAGCGTCCTGCGCGGCCTGCCCCTTTTCGGCGGGGTGACGTCAGGCGCCCCGCCAGACGTCCCCCCGCCACGTCGCAAAGGGGCGGGTCGCGCAAGATACCGAGCTTGCGCCCAGGAAGGGATCGGCGAGCTGCCCTCCGCCGTGTCCCTAGTTTCTTGCAGCGGCTGCGCCTGAAGGAAAGATAAGCTCCCGGGCTTGGGTCTGCAAGAGCTTGGGTCACGGGGCGGAGGGCGGCTCACCGATCCCCGGCCCGCCTCCCGCCCCGCCCTGGCGCGCAAGTCCGGTATCTTGCGCCGACCGCCCCTTTTCGGGCGGGTGACGTCAAGCGCCCGAGGGCGTGTCGCGCAAGATGCCGGGCATGCGCACCAGGGCGGGAGGCGGGCTGGGGATGGCGAGCCGCCTTCCGCCCGTCTCCCTAGCTCTTGCAGAGGCTGCGCCTGAAGGAAGGTAAGCCCGGGCTTACCTTCCTTCAGGCGCAGCCTCTGCAAGAGCTAGGGAGACGGCGGAGGGCGGCTTGCCGATCCCGCCCTGGCGCGCAAGCCCACGAGCGGCCCTGCACGAGCGAGGAAAAGGCGGGGGGAAGTCCCTCCCCTAGGACATCTGACGTGGCTTCCCTCCACCTCCTCCTCACTCGCGCCGCTCCTCCCCCGAGGACGAAATGTTTTGGAAATTTTTTGGAATTTTTTTTTTAAAAAAATAAAAACTGATGTCTTGCAGGGGGTTAGGGGGGCGTAGGGAAGGGGCTTGGGGGCCGTGTATGGCCCCCGGGCCGCCTGTTGGGCACCCCTGATACATATTATATGGCTCTCACTTAAATAAATTTCCAAATTTTTTGCTTTCATGGATCTCAGAGTCAAAAAGGTTCCCGACCCCTGCTATATACATACAATCCTCTGCTTAAGAGTTTAGGAAAGCAGCATTTGCTTGGAGGAGGAGATGCAAAGTGTCACAGACCTGCATTCCAACTTACTTGGAAGGTTTTTCCCTGCTTAAGAGTTTAGGAAAGAGTGTTCTTATGTCATAGAAACACCAAATCATAGAGTCAACTAGGCTTCTAGGGAGAATTTCAGGCTTGATTTACCTGGGACTCATTCCCTGACAGTAGAGCTTTCCAAACATAACCATCATTATTATTTCAAACACAACAAGATGAGTCCACAGCAACAGGCCCGTATCAGGCCCTTTTGGCGCCCTAGGCCAATGGCTCTGCCCCCGGCTCCGCCCCCGCCTCCTCGTCGGCGCAAGGAGGAGGAAGGAAAGCCCCACCCCTGGAGCCGATGCGGGGCTTCCCCACTGCTCCTCCCTCCCTCCTAAAGACATCATGCCGGCCTGAGAAGCAGCCAAAATCGCGGCTTTAGGAGGGAGGGAGGAGCCGTGGGGAGGCCCCGCATCGGCTCCGGGGGTGGGGCTTTCCTTCCTCCTCATCGCGCTGGCGAGGAGGCGGGGGCGGAGCTGGGGGTGGAGTGGAGGTGAGGGCAGAGCCGAAGGGAGCAGAGCAAAGGAGGGGGGCAACAGTGGCTGATGCTTACGCCGCCGCGCGCATGCGTCCTTTTTTTTTTGAATTTTTTTTGAATTTTTAAAAACTTTTTTTGGGGGGTCCAGACCTTCTCCCCCCCCCCCCCAAGTAATCCGGGCCTGCACAGCAAACAAGATCACACTGCTGGCTGTTGTATTGGATCACACGCCAGACACTTCCCAAGTGTTTAGGACTGTGTGATGTATCGGCAAATACTTTCTGTCCAAGGTTTCACTATCCTCTCCCTCATTAACTCCTGTACCTGGCAAGTCTATCTCAGCCTCATTTTCAGACAGTTGCTCTGAGAAAAGTGATGAGACGCCTCTCTCAGGAATATGGCCTTGTAGTTCTTCCTGAGACAGTTCAGGTCTCTCTTCTGAGCTTAGCTCAGGCCCAAGCAACAACTCATCCCCAATCCCATCAGGAACATTCCAATAATGAACATCAACGTGAACATCATTCCCATCAGCATGAACATCAGGCACAATCACAGGATGGACAGGCTGACGTACAACAGCACCCTTTTCTCCCAACAAAACCAACTCACTTCCAGAAGGCTTCACTGGCGCTGATCTGGGAGACGTTGGCCAAGGAGCCATTCTGAAATGCAATGAAAGCAGGTCACCCTAGATGCTGCAGCCCTTTGAATGCATGGCTTTGCAGAGGGAGAGCCTCCTGTCTTGCATCCCTGTGGTGTCCTTGGTGGCCCCCACGTCCCCCCATAGAAGTCAGAGGGCAAGGCTCACCTGTGTCTGACAGAGGGGAGCGTTCTGGGGGGCCTGGCAGGACCAAGGCAGCGGGCTCTGGAGGGACATGGCCAGGTAGTAGAAGGTCCAGGCGATTATGACATTGTAGTAGAGAGAGACCAAAGCGGAGACCAGCAGCATTCCAATCCCAATACCTGTGGAGGACAGGAGAGAGGTCAAGGACAAGCATCAAACCACAACATGGACTGCTACAACATTGTGTTTGAGGCATTCATCTAAATCAGTGGTTCCCAACTTGTGGCCTATGGACCACCAGTGATCTGCAAGAACAAAAATAAGGCCCGCAACCTCACCATTATTACACCGTTGTATCAAAACCATGCAACAAAAGCAACTGGTCTCGCAAAATGGGGATGTTGAGAGGGGAGAAGCTGACTCTAGATGATTAAATATGGTTTTCTGTGGGTGAGCAGATGCCAACTAGTGGATGGCATGTGTTCTGTATCAGAAACTAGAGCTGATGTAGTCTATCCAATGGAATTTTCTGAATCAGCGCCCCAAATCTAACGTTGACCAAAACGTACTCTTTTGGTACTCAAGTTGGAGAGTCAAAGTGGTCCCTGGTCAAAGTGGAACCTGTTCAAGTGGTCCCTGTTCAAGTGGTCCCTCATCAAAGTGGTTCCTGATCAAAAAGGGTTAAGAACCACTGATCTAAATTGATTGCAGGCAATTCCCATGTTACAAACAAGGTAACTTCCACCTGAACATCAGGAAGAACTTCTTAGAGCTGTTCATCAGTGGAATCTGCTACTGCCTCAGAGTCCAGTGGAAGTTCCTTCTCTGGAGATGTTGAAGCAGAGGCTGGATGGTGTCTTCCTTCCTGACAGAGTCTCCTGATTGGGGTGTCTTCCAATACTAGAATCCCATATGCCATTTCAGGTAAGGGGGGGGGGTTGTTATTGCAGAAAGAGGAAGAGAACCCCTACCTTAACGACAACAACGAAACTACCCACACAAGTGTAAGTTGGCCAGCATTGGAGATCCCACCATAACTTAAGTGCATTCATAGAAACATAGAATCCTAGAACCCCAGAGTTGGAAGACAAGTGCAACCCCATTTTGCCAAGAAGCAGGAAAAACGCATTCAGAGCACCCACGACAGATTTATTTATTTATTTCTTCTATTTCTATACCGCCACTCTCGGAGGCTTGGGGCGGTTTACAGCTTCTGTTTCAAAGCCTATTTAAAAAACGCAGGATGCAGAAGCAATGGTCTGGGAAGCAGCATTAATGAGTGAGGGTTTATATTGCTGCAGAAGCCTTGGATTGTCCGGGGAGTTAATGAATGGAGGCCCATTAAAACATCAATCGCAGCAGATAAGAGCAATGGGTTCTTGTGATCAGAGGAGGGTGGAAGACAAGCACAAAGCAGGATTCAGGTTTATATGGCATTTAAAACCATTTGGAGGAATCTGTTTTGACAAAATCCAGGAATATCAAACCACTTTTGCAAATTTAATTGTGATGTTATCCTCTAGGAATCTTTAGGGTCCCCAGCGTGGTTCTAGATTCTACCACCTTGGCAGGAAGGTAAAAGGGTGCCTCATGCAGACATGCCAGCAAAAAGATTGGAAACGTTTGTAACAGCAGGGGTCTAGGATGCATGTGGTCACCCCTCACCTCTCCGAGTATCTTGACCACATTCTCAGGTTTCACAAATTGAAATGAATTCAACAAAATTGGACAAGCAGATGCTCGTGTTACATCTCAGAGACTGCCGTTGATATGTTGTCCAGGCCAGAATGGATCAAAGCAACTTTGTCCGCAAAGAATTAAGCAACTGCTTCACAGCGGGCTGTTGAGTAGTCAGGGTTACAAAGAAAACTGAGCATGGGTTGCGCAAACGCGCAAGTATTGCACAAAGGCAATTTTCAATATCAAATATATATATAATAATTATATAGGTACTAGGGACAACACAAATCACATTGAGGACCAAAAGCACATACTGTACCTGTAATAGACGAAATAAGTTCGCATGACATTCTTAAACCAAGAGTATAGTGTCCAATAGCCGGGAAATCGGGAGTAAATTCTCTGGCTAACCTTTTCACCATTGGAGTATACTGCTCTCCTTATTGTCCTATCGCTCTTTGGATATTGCCTACTGGTCTACAGGGGACTCTTATTGTTTACATCCAACTCATCTACATTGTGGAACTTGCTACAGACTTTTCTCGACTGACGCTGGACTGATTTGATACTCTTGGTTTAAGAGTGTCATGCGAATTTATTCAGTCTATTACGGGTACAGTATGTGCTCTTGATCCTCAATGTGATTTGTGTTGTCCCTAGTACCTATATAATTATAATATATATATTTGATATTGAAAATTGCCTTTGTGTAATACTTGCGTGAGTAGTCAGGGTTCCCATCCTGAGAGGCAGGATTTAATAGGCCTCTGACAACTCACCGGACAGTTTCTTGCGGATGCAATATTGGCCTCCAGAAATGATTTCTGTGCAGCTTTTATTGCCACAGCCTATGCCCTTAAAATGTATTATTATTATTATTTAGTGAATATCTCGTAGAGTCTCAATCAATTCAGCACAGTTTTTGACACAAATTAGGACATATTCCTCTCCCACCCCCCAAATTTTGTTCCATACTGTAATGTTTTTAATGGGGGTTCTTTCTCCCATTTAACACCTTAAAGCTCCCCCAAAGGCCTCCCAGAGAAGAGCCCTCCCCAAATAAAAAGACAGCCGGTACCTTTGAGGAGGGGGCAGCACTTCCAGACGGTGATGGGTCCGGCGGCACCATATTGGCCCAGGCTGAGCTCCATCAGGAAGAGGGGCAGACCGACAAAGAGGAGCATGATGCAGTAGGGGATCAGGAACACCCCTGTGAGGCGGGAGACACACATCGGAGGGTCAGGCATGAACTTCTTTCAATCAAGGCATTTCAGGCTACCATACTGACTTGAGTAATATATGAAGCATGGACAGTCATTTCACTGTAACCCAAAGTCACAATAACCCAGATAGTCATTTCCTCTTCCTTCACCCTTTGCTGACTAGTTGTTGCCAGCTGAGTGTAACCCTATAATTTCTATTGAACTATTTTTTCTTTCCTGGTTGCACTTTAGGGATCAGAAGAAACAAGACTAAAAACCAGAGTTGCAGGTCTTGGCAAAAGAGAACCCATGAAGCAGTTATCTGTCCCTCAAAATGTAACTACTCATCAATGGCTTGATGATCCAGAACTGGACTTTGCCATGCATTCTGTTGCACTCTAGGCTTGAGACACCTTTCCACCCAGCATCACACCAGAGTCCAGTAGTACTATCTACAAAAGTTTATTAAGGAAAGCATGTAAAAGGGGGAAATGGCATTTCCCAAAAATACAGTAGAGTAGAAAATACAAAATAGCAACAATAAAAAAATGAAAAAGAACATGAAGTCAAGAGAGCCAAAGTCCACAGCAGTCATTCAAACATAAATCCATAAGTAGGAAACAGGAGCTTTTCCAAGGCAAATCTTTCAAGGAACCAAGAAAGACAGGAAACTTAAATCATTAATTTTAGAGCTGAGACAAGAATGCCATCCTTTGGCAACCTTGTCTCCTCTGCAGGCCCAGATTGCCCATAAGGCTAACATAGGCCTTGGCCTAGGGGCGCAAGCCGAGGGGGGCGCAGATCACGGACCAAAAAATAAAGAAGTTGAAACAAAAAACGCCGTGACCGGCCCCTGGGGTCTCTCCCAACTCTCAGAGCTTGCGAATGCCAAGGAGGAGTTGGGTGTGTTAGTTGTGGGGAGGGTGCCTGGCTCTGTCCCCGGGTCCAATCCCGAGGACCTGGCCTCTTCTCCCTCCCTCGCTCCCTTCCGGACATGGCCTCCTTTGCGGAGGGAGGGAGGGAGCGAAAGGCGTGCGGGCCTGGAGGGAGACACAGAACACTGCTTCTTAGCGTGCTGATCTCTGCCCCTGGATGGGGACGTGGCCTCACGCACTGGCTCCTTGCCGAATCCGAGGAGAGCAGCGGCAGGGAATACGGTCCCGATGGAGGGAGTGACATCTGGAGCTTCTTGATGAGGTGAATCCTGGATAGCGCCTCCGAATCCGGGCGCCTCCAAAGCTCCCTCTTGCTCTGGTATCGGAGTGGGCGGACCCACAGGCCCCAGCCCTTTGCCCTCCGTGGCGGACGGGAGCGAAGCTACTCCCTCTGCCTCCAGCAGGGGGAGCTGCGCCTGCACCCAAGGCTTCACTGAAGGAAAGGATGGAACAACTTCTGGCAATGAAGGGGGCCTTGGCTTTCGCGCCTTTTTTGTCTGAGGGTGAGTTGAAGAAGCCCCTTGTTCGCCATCTTTTCTGGCCACCAATCTTGGGCTTCTTCAGTCGCTTCTTGGGCAAATCCTCCCCCATTGACAGCCCTGACAATGCGCTCCCCGCTGGGGAGACAGGCAGGCTCTGCAGGAGCGACAGGGGTTGAGAAGGCATCAGAGCTCTTTTATAGAGCGTAGCCTTCAGCCTTGCCAATCTGTTCTTTTTTGCCTGAGGCTTAAAGGGGGCGTAATTCCAAAGTGTCACCTAGGGCGCAAAAAAGTGTTAATCCGTTGTGCTCCTCTGAGAGGCACAAAGTAAACACCACTTAACTTAAGCCCGACCAAGAAGCCATGAGGTCATGCCGAATGCACCTGGGCTTCAAGGACTACTCACGGATTCTCTCAGAACATATAATGAATCTATTTTTCACTCCCTCCGTTCTTAAACCTAATCTGGCTTCTTGGGAAAATTCTCCATCGGCCAAAGGCCATTTCAGAAGGGAACTGAAATCTTCACTTTCTGTTGCCTGGGAATGAGCACAGGAATCCACAACAGCTTTCTTGGCCTGCAATTCTCTCTGATCACTAGCAGACTCTTCACTTTAAAACCTATGAAATTCATCATCATCATCTGAAAAATCCTCTGCCACTTGCTAAGCCACAACACATTCTCAGATTATGTTCTCTACTCATAGAAACTTGTATTGCTCTACAAGCATCAGTAATCCAAGCTTCAAAAACAATAGGAACGTGTTAGGTCTGAAGTAGAAAACCTTGGGGTGCATCTATGCTATAGGACAGACCTGGGCATCTTATGGCCTGCAGGATGGATGTGGCCCGCCGGCCAATTCTGGCCGGCCCAGGGAGAGAGGCGTCGGGGGCAGGACCATTTCTGCAAGAGGAATGGCTGCCACTGCCACCATCCCATCACGGGCTGTGGGGCCTACATCGGCAGACAGCCCGCCGCTCCGGAGAACGATCGGAGGAGCAGCAGCTTTGGAGTGCCTGCCATCCCAGGAGGCGTTCCGGTCCTGCAGCGGGAGCAGTCGGTGACCTGCAGCGGCTGATCGCCCTGGCGACCCAGAAGACTTGATCGTTATGCGAATCTAATGCGCACCTGAATTTTGGCCGGGTCTTTTAGCCAAAAAAGGTGACTGTTAGATTGGGGTAAATAGGGTAACAACAACAACAGAAACAACAATAGCAGCTCCTCCTCCGGACCATGGATGGCACTCACCTCCTCCATTGCGGTAGCAAAGGTAGGGGAATCGCCAGACGTTGCCCAGCCCCACACAGTATCCCAGGCAGGAGAGCAGGAACTCATACTGGCCACCCCACGTCTCTCTGGCTGGAGCGGCTTCGGGTGTCTGGATGGCAGCAGGAAGAGAATGGTGGCCCTCCGGAAGGGCACCGTTGAGCTGGACATCACTGCCCTGCGTCTGGAGGACAGAAGGGCAACATGAGGATCAAGGCAAGAAGGAGGAAGAGGCCAGAAGCCCAGAGAGATGACCGTTCGGAGAAGGGGGACAAAGAGAGAATGGAGATGAGAGGAGGAAGGGAAAGTGGCATTCCTCCTCCTACTCTTGTCATTGGGGAACACATGGGGATAAGTGTTTGATGTGACACTGATTTTTGTGCATATATACAGTAGGGGCCACCAGGCAGGAACTCTGAAGGCAGGCATGGGCCAACTTCAGCCCTCCCCCAGGTGCTTTGGACTTATTTGGCAGTGCGGACAAAACAGATATTGTGGGATTTTCTGCCTTGACATGGCTGTGTGGAAGGGCCCTGGGAGTCTACAAAGAGAGGCTGAATAGCCATCTGCCAAGAGGACTTGGATGGAGTGTCCTGCCTGGAAAAAGGCGGGTTGGGCTAGATGGCCTTTGGAGGTGCCATCTATCTCTAGTGCAGTGGTTCTCAACCTGGGGTCCCCAGATGTTTTTGGCCTTCAACTCCCAGAAATCCTAACAGCTGGTAAACTGGCTGGGATTTCTGGGAGTTGTAGGCCAAAAACATCTGGGGTCCCCAGGTTGAGAACCACTGCTCTAGTGGAATATGGACTAAATGGGAATCCGGTAGAGTATCCTTCTCTGGAGGTTTTTAAGCAGAGGCTGGGTGGCCATCTGTTGGAAGGGATTGGATTGTGTCTTCTTTCTCTGCAGGTGGTGGCTGGACTGCATGGCCTATAGAGGTCTCTTCCAACTTTAGGATGCCATGAAAACAATGAATCTTGTCCTCTCTGCTGGCAACTATGTTTGCAATGTTTACCTATCCAGCCGTCCCACAGAATGTAGGGGATGGGGTGCATGGATGCGCACCTAAACCAGAGAAGCCAGGGACTCAGCTTCTAGTCAACCAGTGTCCACACACAACACAACACACACACTGGAGCAGAAAAAGATGCTTCCTTGCCCCGAAAGGTCCACCTTGGCTCCCTTTGAAGGACTGCCTGAGGAAACCCTGGGAGACACCCAGCAGGGAGTGCATCCACACTGGAGAACGAATGCGGTTTAACAACATTATAGCTGTTTTAGTGCAATGCTACGGGATCCCAGTTGGAAGAGGAAAAAGAGAAAGGAAGGAAGGAAGAAGAGGGAAGAGAAAGAAAAGAGGGAAAGGTATGAAGGGTGAGAAGAAAAGAAAGAGAAAGAGAAGAAAAGTACAAAGAAAAAGGAAAGAGAGAGAAGAAAAGAAAGAAGGAAGAAAAGAAGGTAGAAAAAGCAAAGAGAAAATAGTATGAGGGGAAGGAAGAAAAAGAAGGGAAATGGAAAGAAGAGAAAGGAAGGAAGGAGGGAAAGTATGAAGGGAGGGAAGGAAGGAAGAGTGAAGAAAGAAAAAGAAGGAAGACAAAGGAAAGAGAATAGTATGAAGGAAAGGAAGAAAAAGAGGAAGGAAGGAAGGAAGGAAGAAGAGAAAGGAAGGAGGGAAAGTATGAAGGGAGGGAAGAAAAGGAAGGAAGGAAGAAAAAGAAGGAAGACAAAGGAGAGAGAATAGTATGAAGGAAAGGAAGAAAAAGGAAGGAAGGAAGGAGGAAAGAAAAGAAAGAAAAGTATGAAGGGGGTGAAGAAAGGAAGGAAGGAAGGAAGGAAGGAAGGAAGGAAGGAAGGAAGGAAGGAAGGGGGAAGAAAGAAAAAGAAGGAAGAGAAAGGAAAGAGAATAGTATGAAGGAAGGAAGGAAGGGAAAGAAAATGGAGGAAAAATATTAAGGGAAGGAAGGAAAGAAAGAAGGGAAGAAAGAAAAAGAAGGAAGACAAAGGAGAGAGAATAGTATGAAGGAAAGGAAGAAGAAGAAGAAGGAAGGAAGAAGGAAAGAGAAAGGAAGTAAGGAAAGTATGCAGGGAGGGAAGAAAGGAAAGGAAGGAAGGAAGAAGAAAGAAAAAGAAGGAAGAGAAAGGAAAGAGAGAATAGTATGAAGGAAAGGAAGACGGAAGGAAAGAAGGGAAAGAAGAGAAAGGATAGCGGAAAAGTATTAAGGGAAGGAAGGAAAGAAAGGAAGGAAGGAAGGAAGGAAGAGAGAAGAAAGAAAAATAAGGAAGAAAAAGGGAATAGTATGAAAGGAAGGAAGAAAAAGAGGAAGGAAGAAGGAAAGAAGAGAAAGAAAGGAAATTATGAAGGGAGGGAAGAAAGGAAAGGAAGGAAGGGGGAAGAAAGAAAAAGAAGGAAGAGAAAGGAAAGAGAATAGTATGAAGGAAAGGAAGAAAAAGAGGAAGGAAGGAAGGAAGGAAGGAAGGAAGGAAGGAAGGAAGGAAGGAAGGAAAGAAGAGAAAGGAAGGAAATTATGAAGGGAGGGAAGAAAGGAAAGGAAGGAAGGTGGAAGAAAGAAAAAGAAGAGAAAGGAAAGAAATAGTATGAAGGAAAGGAAGAAAAAGAGGAAGGAAGGAAGGAAGGAAGGAAGGAAGGAAGGAAGGAAGGGGGAAAGAAGAGAAAGAAAGGAAATTATGAAGGGAGGGAAGAAAGGAAAGGAAGGAAGGGGGAAGAAAGAAAAAGAAGGAAGAGAAAGGAAAGAGAATAGTATGAAGGAAAGGAAGAAAAAGAGGAAGGAAGGAAGGAGTGAAAGTATAAAGGGAGGGAAGAAAGAGAAAGAAGGGAAGAGAAAGTAAAGAAGTAATTTGGGTAAAGCAACAGCCCTCTTTGGGCAAAGCAAAGAGACCGGCAGGATCCCACAGCACTGAGGCTAGGCAGATAAAAGTGGTGCCAAACCGCCTTCATTCTCCAGTGCGGATGCACCCAGGCAGCATTCTTTGCAGGGCAAGCGTTTCAGCCTTTTCCGGTTTTGTGGGTGGATTTCTTTTGCCCTGAACTTCAAAGGGCGGCCTCAGGGCTTGGCTTAGGTTGCAAACCCATCAGGAAACAAGAGGCATTTGGTGACGCAAGGCCAGCCTTGAGCAAGTCCAGCCAAGTGCAAGAGGCGCTTCTGGGGCCCTGGGAGCCTCTTGCCTCCCCTGCCCGCCTTTCCTTCTCCTTGGATTGCAAATGGCCCAGGAGTTTGGCATCCAAGGCCTGGAAGCAACACAGTGGGGCAGTTAAACAGGTGTCGGGTGGGGAGGGATGCAGTGTGCGAGAGCTTGCGTGTGCGCATGGGAACAAGGGAGTGTGCAAGCCAGGCTGCAAACAGCTTCTCGCAAGCTATCAAAAGTGATTGTGCCTGAAACGGTCTTAAAGGCAACCCTATAAAGCCCCAGAGCAAACACAAGGCCTGGCCGCAGTCCAGAAGCCGTTTCCGGGAATATGCCAAGCGGCTAATAAGGCAGCAAAGAGGGTGATATGGACGCCTTTCTTTGCCATTGTCTCTGGCCCCTTCCTTTCGCATTGGTAGCTGCTTTGAGTCTCTTTGTGGAGAGAAAAAGCAGGATATGAATAAACACCATAATAATAATGTTCCAAAAGCAAGATAGGAAGTTCCCTAGAGATCCCTAACAAGCCATTGGGAGGTTATTGGCACACAAAAGGAAGGACTTCCTAGCGGCAAGAGCCCTTTGGTCATGGAGTCTACTGCTGTTCCTGCTTTTGAGTCCATTGGGTCTCCTCATTTATTTACATTTATTTATTTACATCATTTCAACCCCACCCATATCAGCCCGAAGGCGACTCAGGGCGGCGAACAGTCGGCACAATTCGATGCCATATAAATACACATATCACTAGAATAAAAACACTACATCGCGCAATATCTTAAAAAACCATCAAAAACATCGAAACAATAAAACAATGAACAATTAAAACAATTTAAAATTATGTCGTCATATTCCTTCCTTCTCTGGAGGTTTCTAAGGAGAGGCTTGATGGCCATCTGTCAGGAGGGTTTGGATGGGGGTGTTCCTATCTGGAAGGATAGGAACACCTTCTCCTTCTGGATAGCCTTTGGGGGCCCTTTCTAACTCTAAGAGTCCATAAAGAGAGATTGGATGGCCATCCGTCAGGAAGGCATTGGTTGTGGGTTCCTGCCTGGCAGGAGGGGGTTGGACTGGATGGCCCTTTGGAGACCCGTTCCCACTCTGTGCTTCTATGTTGTTGCTGTTGCTGTTACTGGCATTTATACTCTGCTTTATCTCACCTGAACGAGACAATGACTCAGTGAGACAGCCCAACATGAACTTAATAGCACTGAACTAACAACAAAATTAATTGCCAATTTATTACCTGTTGTTAATTCACTTAGACCCCACCTTTTCCTCAAAACTGGGATTAAACACAGATCTTTAAAAAAAACAAAGGTTTTTTTTTAAAAAACCCACCACAGCCAGCCCTCTGCATCTATGGAGGATAGCCTTGATCGTGCCATTTTATATTTACTCTGCCATTGCATACAATGACAGTGAAGCATCCATGGATTTGGGGGTCCAAAGGGGTCCTGGAACCAAGCCCAGTGGCTACCAAGGACCCACTGCCATTCAAGCCAACCCAGCAATTTGGCTCAGAAACCCTGGAAATGGCAAGTGGGCAACTGGATGGCATGGCCATTATCAGGAGGCAATTGAGTTATGGTGAGCTCAAGGAGATGGGGGCGTTGTGCATCTCTAGAAGGAACCCCAAACGACATCCGGTCCAACCCCCTTGTAGTTCTGTCTCTATCTCTAATCCCTATCTATCTACCTATAGATAGGAGTCCTCATGGGCAGGCCCGGATTTCCCATAAGGCCAACCTAGGCCATGGCCTAGGGCGGGGCTGTCCAACTTCTACCGGCCCAGGGGCCTGAATTCTGGCCACTGATGACCTGGGGGGCCGTAGGGTCTGCCCCTGCCCCCGGCTCCGCCCTCTCCCCGCCCCCCGGCTCCACCCTCTCCCATGCGCCCTCTCCCCTTATTTTAATTTAATATTAAATATATTTAATTCCATCCTCCCCTCTCCCCTTATTTTTATTTAATATTATATATATATAATTCCATCCTCCCCTCTCCCCTTATTTTTATTTAATATTATATATATATAATTCCATCCTCCCCTCTCCCCTTATTTTTATTTAATATTATATATATATAATTCCATCCTCCCCTCCCCCTTATTTTTATTTAATATTATATATATATAATTCCATCCTCCCCTCTCCCCTTATTTTTATTTAATATTATATATATATAATTCCATCCTCCCCTCTCCCCTTATTTTTATTTAATATTAAATATATTTAATTCCATCCTCCTAGGGCACAAGCCAAGGGGGGTGCAGTTCACACGGACCAAAAAAAAGTTGAAACAAAACTGCAATGCATGGCATGGAGATTACTGTCTCTCTTTCTCTCTCTCTCGGGGGAGGGCGAAGGGAGAGTGCTGCAAGGGGGCGGGGGAGGAGGGAATGGCACCCCCCTCGCCATCGCCCCCGCCCCCTTGTCAAGGAAGGAGGGCACAAGGAGGAGTAGGCGGACGGTAGCCCCAGGACCACTGCCGGGCATGCGCAGCACAAAGGAACATGGAGGAGGCAGGGGCGCTTGCGCCCTCCTGCTGCGCATGCCCGGCAGCAGCCACCTCCTCCTCGACCTCATGGGCCATCCACCTTCCGAGCATGCGCGGAACCCAGGAACATGGCGGAGGAGGCAGAGGTGCGCGTACCCTCCTGCTGTGCATGTCCGGCAGCGGCCCCAGGGGTGGGGCTTCCCTCCGCCTCCTCCTCCTCCTTACGGCACGCCCTCCTTCCTTGACTCAAGGAAGGAGGCGTGCCGCAAAGAGGAGGAGGAGGTGGGGGTGCAGTAGAGGTTGGTTTGGGGGCGTAATTCCAAAGTGTGGCCTAGGGCGCAAAAAGGGGTTAATACAGACCTGCTCGTGGGACAAGTTAAACATGAGCCAACAATGTGATGCGGTGGCAAAAAAAAGAAAAGCCAATGGGATTTTGGCCTGCGTGAATAGGAGCCTAGTGCCTAGATCCAGGGAAGTCATGCTCCCCATGCTCTATTCTACCTTGGTTAAACCACACCTGGAATCACACTGTGTCCAATTCTGGGCACCACAACTGAAGGGGGGTGTTGACTCCAAGCTGGAATGTGTCCAGAGGAGGGCGACTAAAATGATCAACAAGCCCTATGAGGAGTGGCTTAAAGAGCTGGGCATGTTTACCCTGAAGAAGAGAAGGCTGACAGGAGACAGGATGAGAGCCAGGGATAAATATGTGATGGGAAGTCCTAGGGAGGAGGGAGCAGGCTTGTTTTCTCCTGTCCTGGAGACTAGGACGCAAGGGAGATTCCACCTGAACATGAGGAAGAGCTTCCTGACTGTGGGAGCCGTTCAGCAGTGGAACTCTCTGTCCCGGAGTGTGGTGGAGGCTCCTTCTTTGGAGGCTTTGAAACAGAGGCTGGATGGCCATCCGTCGGGGTGCTTTGAAGGCGATTTTCCTGCTTCTTGGCAGAATGGGGTTGGACTGGATGGCCCATGAGGTCTCTTCCAACTCTATGATTCTATCATAGAGCTTCCACGGGCCACCCAGTCCAGCCCTATCCTGCCATGCTGGGAAAGTCCAATCCAAGCCCCACTGATTCCAATAGATGGAAGGTATTGACATACCTCAGACAAGGCATCTCCTCTGTCTCCAACCCTCCAAAGAAGGAGCTTCAACCAGACTCTGAGGCAGAGAGTTCCACTGTTGAACAGCTCCTGTTACAGTCAGGAAGTTCTTCCTAAATGTTCAATGGAATCTCCTTTCCTGTCATTTGAACCCATGGCTCCATTGAGTCCTAGTCTCCAAGGGCAGCAGAAAACCAGCCTGCTCCTCTTCCTTAGGATACTCTTTCGCATATCTAATACATAATTGATCAATCAATCAATAACAGAATCCTAGAGTGGGAAGAGACCGGAAAAGCTCAATCAAAGCACCCCTGATAGATGGTTATCCAGCCTCTGTTTAAAAGCTTCCAAGGAAGGAGATTCCACCGGACTCCGAGGCAGAGAGTTCCAATGCTGAACAGCTCTTCTTGGGGTCAGGAAGTTATTTCTCATATTTAGGCGGGATCTCCTTTCCTGTCATTTGAACTCATGGCTCTATTGAGTCCTACTACTGCTTCATCATCACACTAGAGAATGAATCCACTTGTAATCTGGTTTCTGCCTCCTGCGGAATTCTGGGATTTGTAGTTTAGGGAGGCTGTTAAAGGCCTCTTGAAACTACAAACCCTAGAATTCTGCAGGAGGCAGCAATTCTCCGGATTTAAAGTGGATTCATTCTCTAGTGTGATGATGTAACTAGGCCAGAAGCAAAGAAGAATGCTCCTCTTCCTTTGGACATGCTTTCACATATTTATTGACACGTGACTCTAGGATGGAGGACCACCGCCTCCCAAAGATACTACTCTATGGTGAACTCGCCACGGGTCAACGCAAGAGAGGCGCCCCCAAAAAGAGATATAAGGACTCCCTGAAGCAACATCTCAGGCTCAGCCAGATTGATCACCAACAATGGTCCACCCTGGCCTCACGCCGGGAGGCATGGAGACGCACTATCCACAATGCTTTCGAGAAGACATGCCGAACAAGTCTCGAAGAGAAATGACAATGCAGAAAGAACCGCAACTTGGAAACAACCATGCCCGGATTATCCGTAAGGCCACCCTAGGCCATGGCCTGGGCGGCAGCCATGGGGGAAGGGGCAGGTCCGGACCCCCCAAAATTAAAAAAAATTTTAAAGTTCAATCTTCGGGCACTTCTGCACCTGCGCGCCATCCACGCCCGCCCTGCGCCCCCTCCCCTTTCCTGCACTCCTCCTTGGTGCCCCCCCACACCTCCTCGCGGCTCCGTGCGCCTTGGAGTCGGGGCTTCCCTTCCTCCTCCTCCGCGACACGCCTGGCTTCCTTGACTCAAGGAAGCCAGGTACATGGTGAGCAAGAGGAAGAAGCAAGGGATGGCTCGCTTCCGAGGGCGAGCAAGCCCTTCCTTCCTTCTCCTCTTCGCCATGCGCCCGGCTTCCTCCTCCTCCGCGACACGGGGCGCATGGCGAGGAGTCAAGGAAGCTGGGTGCGTGGCGAGGAGGAAGGGAAGGTTCACCCCCGGGGTGCGCGGAGGAAGAAGGAGGCGCACGGAGTCGCGAGGAGGTAAGGGGGGGTGCGGTAGAGGTTTGGAGGCGTAATTTGAAAGTGTGGCCTAGGGTGCCAAAATTGCTTAATCCAGGCCTGGAAACAACATCACCCAAGGAGACTTTCTGCTGTGCTTTCTGCAACCGAACTTCCCTATCTCAGATTGGCCTTTTTAGTCATCAAAGCGCTTGTAAAAAGTGTGGGATGATTCCTTCCTAAGAATCTTCGTTCACGAAGTAATGCCGAGAGATAGTGGCACGTGACTCTCATGTCTCCTTCTCTCAACCTTCCCTCTATATATATATCCACCCTACTTGCCTCACTAGCAACACAACTTCTGAAGATGCCATTGGCCACAGATGCAGGTGAATACTTTTGGAAGATGGCTAGACAGCCGGGAAAACTCACAGCAACCCAGACCCAGCTCTTGGAAGACACTCCTCAGAGGGATGATGCATGATCTCCAGACCATCATGGTCCTTCTCTGAACCCCTTCCAACATAAAATCATGGAATTCTAGAGTTGGAAGAGACCTGGCGGGCCATCATCCAGTCCAACCCCATTCTGTCAAGGAGCAGGGAAGTAGCCTTCAAAGCCCCCCTGACAGATGGCCACCCAAAAACTCACAGCAACCCTGAGGTTGTTTTGGGGTGTAATTTCAAAGTGTGGCCTAGGGCGCCAAAAGGGGTTAATCCGGGCCTGAGTTGGAAGAGACCTGGTGGGCCATCATCCAGTCCAACCCCATTCTGTCAAGGAGCAGGGAAGTAGCCTTCAAAGCCCCCCTGACAGATGGCCACCCAAAAACTCACAGCAACCCAGAGGTTGTTTTGGGGGTGTAATTTCAAAGTGTGGCCTAGGGCGCCAAAAGGGGTTAATCCGGGCCTGAGTTGGAAGAGACCTGGTGGGCCATCATCCAGTCCAACCCCATTCTGTCAAGGTGCAGGGAAGTAGCCTTCAAAGCCCCTGACAGATGGCCACCCAAAACTCACAGCAACCCAGAGGTTGTTTTGGGGGTGTAATTTCAAAGTGTGGCCTAGGGCGCCAAAAGGGGTTAATCCGGGCCTGAGTTGGAAGAGACCTGGTGGGCCCATCATCCAATCAACCCCATTCTGTGGGCCATCAGCCAATCCAACCCCATTCTGTCAAGGTGCAGGGAAGTAGCCTTCAAAGCCCCCCTGACAGATGGCCACCCAAAAACTCACAGCAACCCAGAGGTTGTTTTGGGGGTGTAATTTCAAAGTGTGGCCTAGGGCGCCAAAAGGGGTTAATCCGGGCCTGAGTTGGAAGAGACCTGGTGGGCCATCATCCAGTCCAACCCCATTCTGCCAAGGAGCAGGGAAATCGCCTTCAAAGCCCCCCGACAGATGGCCACCCAAAAACTCACAGCAACCCAGATCCAGCTCTTGAAGACGCTCCTCATGATCTCCAGACCATCATTGTCCTTCTCTGAACCCCTTCCAACATAAAACCATGCAATCCTAGAATCCTATTCTGCCAATATTCTGCCAAGAAACAGGGAAGTCGCCTTCAAAGCCCCCCCCAGCAGATGGCCACCCAAAAACTCACAGCAACCCAGACCCAACTCTTGGAGACACTCCTCAGAGGGATGATGCATGATCTCCAGACCATCATGGTCCTTCTCTGAACCCCTTCCAACATAAAATCATGCAATCCTAGTATCCTAGAGTTGGAAGAGACCTGGCGGGCCATCATCCAGTCCAACCCCATTCTGCCAAGAAACAGGGAAGTCACCTTCAAAGCCCCTCCCCCCCGAAAGATGGCTATTCTGCCAATATTCTGCCAAGGAGCAGGGAAGTCACCTTCAAAGCCCCCCCAACAGATGGCTACCCAAAAACTCACAGCAACCCAGACCCAACTCTTGGAGACGCTCCTCAGAGGGATGATGCATGATCTCCAGACCATCATGGTCCTTCTCTGAACCCCTTCCAACATAAAATCATGCAATCCTAGAATCCTAGAGTTGGAAGAGACCTGGCGGGCCATCATCCAGTCCAACCCCATTCTGCCAAGGAGCAGGGAAATCGCCTTCAAAGCCCCCCATAAAATCATGCAATCCTAGACAGATGGCCACCCAAAAACTCACAGCAACCCAGATCCAGCTCTTGAAGACGCTCCTCATGATCTCCAGACCATCATTGTCCTTCTCTGAACCCCTTCCAACATAAAACCATGCAATCCTAGAATCCTATTCTGCCAATATTCTGCCAAGAAACAGGGAAGTCGCCTTCAAAGCCCCCCCCAGCAGATGGCCACCCAAAAACTCACAGCAACCCAGACCCAACTCTTGGAGACACTCCTCAGAGGGATGATGCATGATCTCCAGACCATCATGGTCCTTCTCTGAACCCCTTCCAACATAAAATCATGCAATCCTAGTATCCTAGAGTTGGAAGAGAACCTTCTGCCAAGAAACAGGGCCATCATCCCCCGAGTCTATTCTGCCATTCTGCCAAGGAGCAGGGAAATCACCTTCAAAGCCCCCCCAACAGATGGCCACCCAAAACTCACAGCAACCCAGATCCAGCTCTTGAAGACGCTCCAGTCATGATCTCCAGACCATCATTGTTCTTCTCTCATTGAACCCCTTCCAACATAAAACCATGCAATCCTAGAATCCTATTCTGCCAATATTCTGCCAAGAAACAGGGAAGTCGCCTTCAAAGCCCCCCCAGCAGATGGCCACCCAAAAACTCACAGCAACCCAGACCCAACTCTTGGAGACACTCCTCAGAGGGATGATGCATGATCTCCAGACCATCATGGTCCTTCTCTGAACCCCTTCCAACATAAAATCATGCAATCCTAGAATCCTAGAGTTGGAAGAGACCTGGCGGGCCATCATCCAGTCCAACCCTATTCTGCCAAGGAGCAGGGAAATCGCCTTCAACGCCCCCGACAGATGGCCACCCAAAAACTCACAGCAACCCAGATCCAGCTCTTGAAGACGCTCCTCATGATCTCCAGACCATCATTGTTCTTCTCTGAACCCCTTCCAATCATAGAATCAGGGAAACCTTGCACTGGAAGAGACCTAGTGGGCCACCCAGTCCAACCCCATTCTGCTCAGAAGCAGGGAAGTCACCTTCAAAGTCCCCCCCCCAAATCCCGACAGATGGCCACCCAGCCTCCAAAGAGAGTCAGTATCTCCTCTGGAGGCAGGGCTATTCTCCCAGAGGCAAAGAGGTCTGGCCAAAGCAGAAGAGGAGAGGGGGGCGCCAGGAGGAAGTGACCCTGGGGCAGGGCAACCCCCAGCATCCCCCCACCCCAAGGGGCTGACTCACCGGCAAGGACTCCGGGGGAGAAAGCTGCATCGGGGGGGAGCCACAGGAGCCCCTTCCTTCCCTCCCTCCCTGCCTTCCTTCCTCCTCGCCGTCAAAGGCTCTGAGAAAGAGGAGGAGAAAGAAGAGGAAGCCCTGCGGTGAAGGAGGGAGGCAGGGAGAGAGAGAGAGAGAGAGGAAAACGCCTCACCTGTCCGGTGCCTCACCTGGGCAGCTCAGGCCACGCCCCTCTGGGCAGGGCCATGGGTGGGGCCAAGGCACAAAGGGGAGGGGCTGCCCCAGAGTCGGGCCTCACCCAGAGGAGGTCCCTCCCTCGCCTTGCCTTGAGGCTGAGAGAGAGTGCCACCTGCCTACCTTCTCCTGGAGACAAGGGTTGGGGATACAGTTTCATTGGAGACCCCCTTTCCCACAGGATAACCCAGTGTTTTTCAACCTTTTTTGAGCCACGGCACATTTTTTACATGTACAAAATCCTGGGGCAGACCACCAACCAAAATGAAACAAAATGACACTCTTAACACAGTCATACATATAGTTAATATGTTTTTAAATGTATTTATACACTCAGTGTGAAACCTGGACCTGTTTTGATGAACACAACATAGATATCCTGGCAGGAATGGCAGAAAGACACTCACGAAGGTCTTGCTCAACACCTGGGAGTTATAGTTCACCCGAAATCAAAGAGCATTCTGAACTCCACCAATGATGGAATGGAATCAAACTTCCCACACAGAACTACCATAACCAAGAGAAAATACTATAAGAGTTTGGTGGGCATTGACCTTGAGTTTTGGAGTTGTAGTTCACCTATATCCAGAGAGCACTGTGGAGGGGAGGGAGGAAGACGTGGGGCGAGTCTGCGCAGTAGCCCCCGCACGGGTCACATCTTTCTCCCTCCCCCTTCCCGCAGAAGCGGCAGCGTGAGCAAAGTGAGGCAAAGCGAGCAGAGCGAGGCTGGGAAGAAGGGAGCCCGAGTGGAGAAGAAAGGTGTTCGGTAGGAGGGGGAAGAAAGGGTATTTGTGGTTCCAATTCGTGGTTCCAATTTCCCACGGCACACCTGATGATCGCTCACAGCACACTAATGTGCCATGGCACACTGGTTGGGAAACACTGGGATAACCCACTCTGGAACACGATTTCTCTTCCTGTGTTATCAATGCCATTTTCCTAACTGGTTCTATCACAAAAAACATGGCGAAAGTTGACTAAAGTTGAGTCACCCGGAAGGACCTTCTGCTCTAGCCCATTTGGCTCTAGTTCTCCAAGAAATATCTCATCCTAGGGCCCTTCCACACAGAATACCAAGGCAGATCGTCCACAATATCCACTTTGAACTGGGTTATCTGAGTCCACACTGCCATTCCATATAATCCAGTTCAAGGTGGATTTCATACGGCTGTGTGGAAGGGGACATAGTCTCAACAAATGTCAGCGTGCTGGAGGAACAAGCAAAGACCACCAGCATTGAAGCCATGCTCCTCTACCATCAACTCCGCTGGACCGAAGGCCACGTTGTCCGAACGCCCAAAGATCAACGCCTTCCAAAGCAGTTACTCTACTCCCAACTCAAGAATGGAAAACAGAATGTTGGAGGACAGGAAAAGAGATTGAAAGATGGGCTCCAAGCCAACCTTAAAAACTGTGGCATACGCACAGAGAAAGAACTGGGAAGCCCTGGCCCTTGAGCGCTCTAACTGGAGGTCAGCTGTGACCAACAGTGCTGCAGAATTTGAAGAGGCACGAATGGAGGGAAACAGGGAGAAATGTGGCAAGAGGAAGGCACGTTAAGCCAACCGTGACCGGGACTGCCTTCCGTCTGGAAACCAATGCCCTCACTGCGGAGGAACATGCGGATCAATAATAAGGCTCCACAGCCAGGCCCGGATTACCCATAAGGCCACCCTAGGCCATGGCCTAGGGCGGCAGCTTGGGGGGGGGCAGCGGATCCGGACACCCCAAAATTGAATTTTTTGGCAAAAAATTCATCCCATCTTCGGGCTTCGCCTGCCTTCTGTGCCTGCGCACTGAGGAGCAAGGCAGAAGGAGCCGGGGGGAGTCCCGCCGCCCCTAGGGCGTCTGACGTGGCTTCCCCCGCCGCCTCCTTACTCGCGCGGGCAGGTGCCACTCCTTCCTTCAGTGAAGGGAGGAGGGGCACCCATGCGAGAGAGGCAGCGGCGGGGGAAGCCACGTCAGACGCCCTAGGGGCGGGACTTCCCCCGGCTCCTTTTCACTCGCGCCAGCTCCACCCCTCCTCCTCTCTCAGTGAAGGGAGGAGTGGTGCCCGCCCTGCGCGAGGGAGAAGGAACCGGGGGGAAGCCCGCCACCCCTAGGGCGACTGACGTGGCTTCCACTGCTGCCACCTCACTCACGAGTGAGGAGGCAGCGGGCGAAGCCACGTCAGTCGCCCTAGGGGCGGGACTTCCCCCGGTTCCTTTCCCCTCGCACCGGCTCCGACCCTCCTCCCTTCAGTGAAGGGAGGAGTGGCGCCCGCCCGTGCAATGGAGAAGGAGCCGGCAGGAAGCCCGCCGCCCCTAGGGCGACTGATGTGGCTTCCCCCGCCGGCGCCGCCTCGCAGCGCGCGCGGCGGAAAAGCCACATCAGTCGCCCTAGGGGCAGGACTTCCCCCGGCTCCTTTTCCCTCGTGCCTGCTCCGCCCCCCGCAAGTGGCCCTGCCCCTGCAAGTGCCCCCGCCCTCCTCAAGCAGCCCCACCCCCGGGGGTGGCATTTAGAGAGTGTGGCCTAGGGCGCCACAAAAGATTCATCCGGGCCTGTCCACAGCCACCTACCCCTTTTCTGTGATTCCCTGCTGTGGCAAGCATACAGATCAGCCCCAATTGAAATCATCCAGCAGCAAGGTGAGAAGGTGATTTCATCCAAGGAAGGTTTTATTATCTGCAGATAAGATCCTAGCTTGTGATACATTCACAAAGAAACTAGAGTAGCAAATATGGATACAGTCTCCTCTTATATACATAAGAATTTCAAATTTCCCATTGCAGCAACATCAGCTGTAGAGAAGCTCATTGGACGAGTCTCCCAATTCTGCCCAATCACCGAAAGGGGGCTTGGCTGAGCAGTCCACTTGTGAAGAGACAAAGGGCATTGAGTGGCGGTGAATGGGTTTCCCTTTATTCAACAGGGAAAATAATTAAAAAATGATTGAGGGCACTTAGCCTTACCCAGGAAAAGTTTATTGTGTGCAGGAGGGCCATGGTAGAGCCCCACTTGGGGGGGTTTCCCAGAGGTTCTGGATCATGGCAGCAACAAGCAGGACATATTGCCATAATCAGGCCTGTCCAACAGCCGACCCGCGGGCCACAGGCGGCCCGCCAGCCCCTGGATGCGGCCCGCCTACCCTCCTGCAAGAAATCAGCTGTTTTTAAATTATTTTTTAAAAAATTCGATCTCGGGGGGGGGGGGATGTGAGGAGGGGCGGGTCCGACGCGAGTGAGGAGGAGGCGGAGGGAAGCCACGTCAGACGCCCTAGGGGCGGGACTTCCCCACGCCTGTTCGTCGCTCGCACGGGGCCGCTTGCGGGCATGCGCGGCATGGCGGGAGCGGCGAGGCCCCCTCCGCCATGGCCCTGGCTGCTGCAGCGGCTGCCCCGGGAGCTTACCTTCCTTTCTCTTCCTTCAGAGAATGAAGGTAAGCTCCCGGGCGCAGCCGCTGCAACAGCCAGGGATATGGCGTCTGCCTGCCCGCCCCTTTCGGCGGAGCTGGGTGATGTCAGGTGTGGCGCCGGCGGTGAGGAGGAAGAGGTGAAGGGAAGCCGGGGCGGGCCACGCCTGACGTCACCCAGCCCCGCCGAAAAGGGGCGGGCTGCGCAGGACACTGGGCATGTGCGGCAGGGCGGGAGCGGCAAGCCGCCCTCTGCCATGTCCCTGGCTGTTGCAGCGGCTGTGCCCGGGAGCTTACCTTCCTTCTCAAAGGAAGAGAAAGGAAGGTAAGCTCCCGCGGCCGCTGCAGCAGCCAGGGACATGGGGAAGGGCGGCTCCGCCTCCCGCCCTGCCCGTGCCCGCGAGCGCCCGCCCCATGAGCAGCCCCCCCCGTGAGCAGCCCCACCCCGCTGCAACCACACCCCCCACTGCGGCCCCCCAGGTGATCAGCGACCAGCATTCCGGCCCTTGGGCCGGTAGAAGTTGGACAGCCCTGCTGGCCATAATCATGCAATCCTTCCATAGCATGAGGTCCCGCACACAAAGACGCATTGTGAAGAGTAGCTACTTCCCCCAGGCAGGCAGGAAAAGGCAATGGGGTCATCTTGTATACTTGGATACAGGTGGGGTTTGGGGAGGATTGACAAATGATTTTGGGAATTGTAACTCACCCAGACCCTTATGCATTTTCCAAAGGGAGCATTTCATTAAAGAGAACAGTCAATGTTTAGTTTTTCCTCATAGCCTTACAGATTACAAAACTGATAATACTGAATACTCCAAAACAAACAATGCTTACTTCTGATAACGCAATCACCGCCAGGTCCCCAAGCTAGTTACACATAATAGAAGTGAAAATCTGTGTGTATGTGGCAGGTGTGTGTGTATATATAAAGGGGTGTGTGTGTGTGTGGCAATGCAGGTAGATATCCTTTTCTACGTCCTGCCGTAACTTGGGGTTACTTCCAGGTCCCACGTGGACTTGGTTACCGGCAGGATGTAGAAAAGGACGTCTACCTTCATTGCCTCTAGGAAGAGGCTATTTTGTATCATATAGAGCAGGGGTGCTCATTAGGTAGCTCGTGAGCTACTAGTAGATCTTCGGCCTTCTTCCAGGTGATCTTCGGGCCTCACCAGCCAGATGGGGTGCTCCTACCGTGCCCGCGCACATGCGTCTGCTGCTGGCTTCTGCTCTCGCGGTGCTTATTTCGACCTGTGGAGCATTGCAGGAAGAAGGAAGCACGAGGCGGGGCCCTGCCTCTCTCCCTGCCTCTCATCCAGAAGCAGCTGTGCAGCCTCCGTTGCCGGCAAGACAGGCAGGGTGGAGCGCTCCCTCTGGATGCCCCGCCTCGGGCTTTCTCCTTCCTGCAATGCCCCGCAGGTGGAAGAAGGGCTGCGCGGGCGGAAAACAGCGCGCGGCGGTGGGAGCGCGTGGCGGCGGGAGCAGCGGGAGCGCACGGCGGCGGGAGCAGCGGGAGCATGCGGCGGCGGGAGCACACAGCGGTAGGAGCGTGGCGGCGGGAGGGAGCGCACAGCGGCGGGAGTGCACGGCGGCGGGAGGGAGCGCGCAGGAACGCACGGCGGCGGGGGCAGGTAGATCTTTTGGACTTGGTTGCTTTAAGAGTAGCTCGCATGCTGAAAAAGTGTGAGCACCCCTGATATAGAGTGTTTATTATTATTGATGTTACACCTTATGCTTTTTTGACTTGTCGTTGGCATGATCTCACACACTGTATGTGCTTGATGTGCTGTATGGTTTCCAATTTGTGTGGCAGTATTGTGTGTTGATATTATTCTATTCATTGTGTACTCCAGTACTTCTTGAGAGTACTTCCTACCTGGTTGGTAGTTGCCCAGTTTGAGTGCACTCCAACTGGAATTCAGCTGTGACCAGCAGTGCTGCGGAATTTGAAGAGGCACGAATGGAGGGCGAAAGAGAGAAACGTGCCAAGAGGAAGGCGTGTCAAGCCTAATTATATGAGAGATAGAGAGAGAGGTGTGTATGTATGTGTGTGTGTATAGGGGTGTGTATTTGTGTATATCTAGAGGTGTGTGTGTGTGTATATGTGGCTTTTGCTTTATACCAAGTTGACACTCTGTAAATGGAGACTGCTATCAATGCAGAGAGCCATGGGGAATGAGTGCAGACTTCATTCATGTTTCTCCAAATTCCACAGCACTGCTGGTCACTGCTGGCCGGGGGGATGTTCCCGAAGCCGCTGACCCGGGGTGCCAGGTCGATGTTCTCTGTGGGTCCCAAGGCCTCCAGGGAGAAGTTCTGCAGAATGGTGACCAAGTAGAGAAAGAGCTCCATGCGGGCCAAGGCTTCCCCCAGGCAGGCGCGCTTCCCTGGGAATGGGAGAGAATCTTGGCATTACTTCGCAAACGAAGATTCTTAGGAAGGACTCATCTCACGCTTTTTACAAGAGCGTTGATGACTAAAAAGGCCAATCTGAGATAGGCAAGTCCAGTTGCAGAAAGCACAGCAGAAAGTCTCCTTGGGTGATCTTGTTTCTAAGTTGCAGTTCTTTCTGCGTTGTCGTTTCTTTTCGAGACCCGTTTGGCATGGCTTCTCGAAAGAGGCCGCAGCATTGTAGATAGTGCGTCTCCATGCCTCCCGATATGAGGCCAGTGTGGACCATTGTTGGTGATCAATCTGGCTGAGCCTGAGATGTTGTTTCAGGGAGTCCTTATATCTCTTTTTGGGGGCGCCTCTCTTGCGCTGACCCGTGGCGAGTTCACTGTAGAGTAGTATCTTTGGGAGGCAGTGGTCCTCCATCCTAGAGATGTGCCCTGCCCAGTGCAGCTGTGTTCTCAATAGCATGGCCTCAATGCTGGTGATCCCTGCTTGCTCAAGGACAGCGACATTCGTCACATAGTCAGTCCAGTGTATATTTAGGATTGTGCGAAGACAGCGCTGCTGAAAGTGTTTGAGGAGCCGTAGGTGCTGGCGATAGGTGACCCATGTTTCAGACCCATAGAGGAGAATAGCCAGTATGATAGTTCTGTGCACAATTATTTTGGTCCTTCGCTTCAGGTGCTTGTTGCTCCAGACTCTTTTGTGAAGCCTTCCAAATGCACTATATGCCTTTGCTAATCTGTGATCTATCTCTTTATCAATCTTGGCGTCTGAAGAGATGATGCTTCCCAGGTAGGTGAACTGCCGAACAGACTTAAGCACAGATTTGCCTATGCTGACGTGGGGATGATGGTGTTCTTCCTGTGGTGCGGGCTGGTAGAGAACTTCCGTTTTCTTTAGGCTGACTTCCAGCCCAAACAGCTGTGCAGCTGTTGCAGAGGAGAATGTTAGGAGCTGCAGAGCTGCTTCTGAATGGGCGACAAGGGCAAAAAGCAGCTCACTGACTAGATTGTTTAGAGTCTTAGTGCGAGCCCTTAGACGGCTTAAGTTGAACAAGCTGTCATCGGTACGGTAGCACAGTGTTTCCCAACCAGTGTGCCGGGGCTCACTAGTGTGCCGTGAGCGATCATCAGGTGTGCCGTGGGAAACTGGAACCTCCGGGAAAGGGGTGGTGGTGGAGAGTCTAGTGTGTTGAAGTATAAAAACCCTAAGAAACCTCCCTCGATAAAGGCACAAAATTACAAACTCCCCACCCGTTGTCTACTTAGTCTCTCCCTCTCCATGCATTGGGAAGGCCCGCCTCCCTTTCCCCAAGTAGAGACCTCCTCTTGCCTCCTGGGTGTTCTGTGTGGGAAGTTTGGCCCAGTTCTATCATCGGTGGGGTTCACAATGCTCTTTGATTGTAGGGGAACTATAAATCCCAGCAACTACAACCCCCAAATGTCAAGGTCTATTTCCCCTGAACTCCATCTGCGTTCACATTTGGGCATATTGAGTATTCATGCCAAGTTTGGTCCTGATCCAAAATTGTTTGAGTCCACAGTGCTCTCTGGATATAGGTGAACTACAACTCCAAAACTCAAGGTCAATGCCCACCAAACTCTTATATCATTTTCTCTTGGTTATGGGAGTTCTGTGTGAGAAGTTTGTGTCTTTCTGCCATTCCTGCCAGGATTTCTATGTTGAATTCATCGAAACAGGCCCAGGTTTCACACTGAGTGTATAAATACATTTGAAAAACATATTAACTACTAGCTGTACCCGGCACGCGTTGCTGTGCCCTATTTAGGAGATGCGAGAAAGTCTGAGTATGTAAGGGTTGGAATTGATGTTACTTCTGGTCTTGGTGGGGTCATGGCTGTGTCGTTGTGGGTTGTTCTGGTGGGTGGGATGTTGAAGTCCTGTGGAGTTGTCGGTGTGTGGTGTTCCTGGCGTTCTGCAGAGCTTGTGGATATACAATGTTTTTGTCTTTCCGTCTGCTGTGTTGATGTAGAGGTTCTGTGGTTTCCCAACTCTGGAGCACGCTACGTAGAGTTGTCCGTGGGAGAAGCATTCTGTGTCAAGGTCTATGCCACAGATTTGTAGTGTTTGTCCTTGAGCCTTGTTTATGGTGATGGCAAAAGCTAGTGTAGTGCAGTGTCTTTCTGTTCTGGCGTTTGTTCTGCCTTTTTTTGTGTGATGTATGTAGCGTTACGAGTGTGTTGTCCGATACTGTTCTTTTTAGGAGGCATGGCTTGTCTTTTGGGTCAGCTTATGCCTGTGTGGAAGGAAGGAATGGCATACAAATGGGTTGAGCAGTAGACGCAAGGTTGTGTTATGTGCGTATTGTGTTGTGTGTAGGTATTACTTTTGTGTTATTCTGGGGGTATGTGTTTGTCAGTGGTGCCTGTGTCCCTGGTGCCCTATTTGTCTCCCTCCTAGATCTTGACCGTGGCAGTTTAACCCTCAACTGAAATCACTCAGCATTCTAAGTGGCTTTGCCCACCGTTACTATGGTAATTGATGTTGGCCAATGGGTTTCGCTGGGTGCCGCAGAGAATGCTGGGAAATGTAGTTTTTTTTATTCATTGTTTTGGGGGCCTTCTAGGTTGGGGGGGGGGGAGTTTCTTTGCTAAAAACCTTCCTTGCCTGAGGCCTATTTGTGTTGGCAAGTTTGGTGTCTCTGCCTTGGAAGGTTTCTCTGTCTCTGTCAGTCGTTCGACGACGGGACCTCCTTTATATAATAGATATGTATGACTGTGTTAGAGTGTCATTTTGTGTCATTTTGGTTGGTGGTGTGCCCCAGGATTTTGCAAATATAAAGTGTGCCGCGGCTCAAAAAAGGTTGGGAAACACTGCGGTAGTGTATATATATGCCACCTTCTTCTTCGAGGTCTGCCGTAGCCCTTTGGAGCATCATGCTGAAGAAGATTGTAAATAGGGTTGGTGCAAGAACACAACCTTGTTTCACTCTGTAGGTAAACTATAAATCCCAGCAACTACAACTCCCAAATGACAAAATCAGTGTGTGTACCCCCCCTCCAACCCCACCAAATTTGGGTGCATTGGGTATTTGTACCAAACTTGGTCCAGTGCATCCTGCATATCAGATATTTACATTACAATTCATAATAGTAGAACAATTACAGTTGTGAAGTAGCAATAAAAATGATGGTTTGGGGTCCCCACAACATGAGGAACTGTGTTAAGGGGTCACGGTGTGTGTGTGTATGGCAGTATTTCCCAACCAGTGTGCCGTGGCACACTAGTGTGTCGTGAGCGATCATCAGGTGTGCCGTGGGAAATTGGGACCTCCAATACCCTTTCTCCCCCCTCCTGCCGAACACATTTTCTTCTCCACTCGGGCTCCCTTCTTCCCAGCCTCGCTCTCTCGCTTCGCCTCGCTTTGCCCATGCTGCCGCTTCTGCAGGAGGGGGGAGGAAGACGTGACCCGTGCGGGCACTACTGCGCAGACTCGCCCCACGTCTTCCTCCCTCCCCTCCACAGTGCTCTCTGGATAGAGGTGAACTACAACTCCAAAACTCAAGGTCAATGCCCACCAAACTCTTATAGTAATTTCTCTTGGTTATGGGAGTTCTGTGTGGGAAGTTTGATTCCATTCCATCATTGGTGGAGTTCAGAATGCTCTTTGATTGCGGGTGAACTATAACTCCCAGCTGTTGAGCAAGACCTCCGTGTGTGTCTTTCTGCCATTCCTGCCAGGATATCTATGTTGAGTTCATCGAAACAGGTCCAGGTTTCACACTGAGTGTATAAATACATTTAAAAACATTTTAACTATATGTATTACTGTGTTAGAGTGTCATTTTGTGCCATTTTGGTTGATGGTGTGCCCCAGGGTTTTATATATGTAAAAAATGTGCCACGGCTCAAAACAGGTTGAAAAACACTGGTGTGTGGGTATATAATAGTGCCAAGGCCTTTCAGAACTTGTGTCAGTGAAACCCTCCTTCAGAAATGGAAAAAGGCGCCAAAACAAGCCAAGCCCTTCTCTGAGGTAAAAGGCAAGGTGCGCATGCGCCGACGCCGTTTTGGTCCCGGGCGGACATAGCCCCGCCCCTTCCCCTCACTTTATGGCGCTTGGCGGGGAAAGAATGGTAGGATATGCCCGTAGTGAAGATGGCGTCGGAGAGTGGGCGGAGCTACGGCGGCGCAAGAGGGACACCGGCGGTTGGCGGGAGAGCGGGAAAAGAGTCACTTGGGCACTCTTCTCTGAAGGAGGAGGACGCCGGGGAAGGAGATGCACGTCGTCAAGAGAGGTCAGCGCTCAAGGGAGAGTAGGGATCCAGCCTGAATTGTTGTTAATACTCTGGATGGTGTGTTTAAGGCAGTTTCAGCCCTGAAGACTTTGTATTTAATAGAGTTTGGATCTCTTTGTGGAGAGAGAGCAAGAAGGGTGCCAATAAACATCCTCCTTTCCATCACAACCCTTTGTTTACTCTCTGCTTTGTGCATTTGCATATAGGCAACTGATAGAGATACGTTTCCATATGTAGTTTATATAGAACTACCTTTTGGTATGTGTATAAACATATATATACAATAGTAACATTGTAATGTAATAACACTAATATATTAATAACTATATATTATTATATATTATCAATGTATAGAATTATTAATATATAATATATGATATATTAATAACTATATAGCATTATATATTATCAATGTATAGAATTATTAATATTAATATACAATATATTAATAACTATATAGCATTATATATTGTCCATGTATAGATATTATTAATGTAATATATTAATATATAATGTTATAGTTTAATAATTATGTAATATTATATATTTTCAATGTATAGAATTATTAATATAAATATAATATATACTATATAGTATTCTATATTATCAATGTATAGAATTATTAATGTAATATAATATATTAATATATAATGATATAGTTTAATAATTATATAATATATTTTAATAACTATATAGAATTATTAATATTAATATAATATATAATACATGATATATTAATAACTACATAGTATTATAAATTATCAATGTATAGAATTATTAATGTAATATAATATATTAATATATAATGATATAGTTTAATAATTATATAATATATTTTCAATATATAGAATTATTAATATTAATATAATATATAATACATGATATATTAATAACTACATAGTATTATATATTATCAATGTATAGATTTATTAGTGTAATATAATATATTAATATATAATGATATAGTTTAATAATTATATAATATATATTTTCAATGTATAAGATTATTAATATTAATATATAGTATACGATATATTAAGAACTATATTGTATTATATATTATCAATGTATAGAATTTTTAACGTAATATAATACATTAATATATAATGATATAGTGATTAATATAATATATAATGATATAGTTTAATAATTATGTAATACAGTATATATTTTCAATGTATAGAATTATTAATATTAATATATAATATACGATATATTTATAACTATATGGTATTATATATTATCAATATATAGAATTATTAATATAATATGATATATTAATATATAATGATATAGTTTAATAATTACATAATATATATTTTCAATGCATAGAATTATTAATATTAATATATAGTATACCATATATTAATAACTATAGTATTATATATTATCAATGTATAGAATTATTAATATAATATATAATATATGATATATTAATAACCACATAGTATTATATATTATCAATATATAGAATTATTAATGTAATATAATACATTAATATATAATGATATAGTTATTAATATAATCTATTCATAATATAATAGTAATTATTACATATAATTATTAATATAATATATAAGAATTCTATATTATTATAATATACTAGCCGTCCCCTGCCATATGTTGCTGTGGCCCATTCTGTCTATATGTGTTTTGTGTGTGTATATAAATTTGTGTATATATGTGGTTTTGTGCATGCGTTGTAATGTAATATTGTTGTTTTTTTGCTTTTTAAGTCCCTTCTGCTATGTTTTTCAGTGTTTTTATTAGTGATGGTCACTTGTTGGCCTGAGAAGTGTGTTGTGTCCAAATTTGGTGTTAGGAATTGTGGGAGTTGAAGTCCAAAACACCTGGAGGGCCATAGTTTGCCCATGCCTGTAGTATAATATACTGATAGTGTATTATATATTGTGGTATGATAACATAGTACAATATAGTAATATTGGATTGTAAGGCAGTGTAGACAGGGCCTGGACTTCATATAATTGTCTCTCTAGTTGTATGTTTGTAGGTTAGTATGTGCACATTAATATAGGTATGTGTTAGGTTTAGGGCCCTTTCCACACAGTCATGTAACCCAGAATATCAAGGCAGATAATCCACAATATCTGCTTTGAACTGGATTATCTGAATCCACAATGCCATATAATCCAATGCAATGTGGATTTTACACAGCTGTGTGGTGGGAGCCTAAGTTTGGTAGAATATTTAGCAGTTAGTTAGAAAGCTAGGAGTTCCCGGTGGCGCAATGTGCCGGCAGGAGTGCTGACCAAGAGGTCAGCAGTTCGAATCCGGGGAGAGCGCCAATTGGCTCCCTCTGTCAACTCCAGCTCCCCATGCAAGGACACGAGAGAAGCCTCCCACAAGGATGATAAGAAAACATCAAACATCCGGGCGTCTCCTGGGCAACGTCCTTGCAGACAGCTAATTTTCTCACACCAGAAGCGACTTGCAGTTTCTCAAGTCGTCCTGACACGAAAAAAGAGTTAGAAAGCTACTGAGTTCTAGCAATATATATCATAAAATATCGTGAGTTTTTTGTATTATATGTTTTCCTTATTTCTGAACAAAGCTTCCTCTCTTTTTGACAGATGGCCGCCATGAGCGCGTCATGTTCGACAAGATCACTTCTCGGATCCAGAAGCTGTGCTACGGTCTTAATGTGGATTTTGTGGATCCGGTAAGTGGCTTCAGCGTTTCTCCCCATAGAGCTCCTGCTATGGGCCTGTCTTGAAGTAAACAAGGTGAATTCAGAGTGGTTGAGTGCCCTGAGCATTTTATGCAGAGGAAAGGCAGGATCCCCAAAATAAACAAACAAAAGTTCCTGAATGTACTGGGCAAAGTGATGGTAACGATAATATTGGCAATGTCATGCCACGGCAAAAGAAGCCAATGGGATTTTGGCTTGCATAAATAGGAGTGTAGTGTCTAGGTCCAGAGAAGTCATGCTACCCAGTGACTAGTACTAGCTCAACCTAGACACTGTTCGGACACGAACTTGCCCCCCTGTATATTACCCTGGTCATTCTCCAAACAAGCCCTTGGAAATAGCCCGTCCTCCCTTTTGTCACTTACCTATTATACTACCGTACCTAAATGCCGGTTCCATCTTATATCAATTTTAATTGTCCTGACCCATTCCTTTTCCATGCCCTAACAAATAGACATGAAGAGGCAGGATTTTTGCTTTTAATATTTATGTGTTGTTGGGTAATTCCATGCTTATGTTGCTGTTACTGTTATTTTTTTGTTCCATGTTGTGACTCTGTATGTTTTGATGTTGTTGCTTGGAAACCGCCCTGAGTCCCCCCGGGGAGATAGAGCGGTATATAAAGATTATTATTTATTTATTTATTTACGTCATTTCTACCCCACTCTTCTCACCCCCGCAAAGGGACTTAGATCAACTTATTATTATTACCCCTCTATTTTGCCTTGGTTAGACCACATCTGGAATCACAATGTGTCCAATTTTGGGCACCACAATTGAAGGGAGAGATTGACAAGCTGGAATGTGTCCAGAGAAAGGCAACTAAAATGATCCAGCGTCTGGAGAACAAGCCCTATGAGGAGCGGCTTAAAGAGCTGGGCATGTTTAGCTTGCAGAAGAGAAGGCTGAGAGGAGACATGATAGCCATGTATAAATATGTGAGGGGAAGTCATAGGGAGGAGGGAGCAAGCTTGTTAGCTGCTGCCCTGGAGACTAGGACGCAATGGAACAATGGCTTCAAACTACAGGAAAGGAGATTCCACTTAAACATTAGGAAGAAGTTCCTGACTGTGAGAGCTGTTCAGCAGTGGAACTCTCTGCCCCGAAGTGTGGTGGAGGCTCCTTCTTTGGAGGCTTTTAAACAGAGGTTAGATGGCCATCTGCCAGGGGTGCTTTGAATGCGATTGTCCTGCTTCTTGGCAGAATGGGGTTGGACTGGATGGCCCATGAGGTCTCTTCGAACTCTATGATTCTATAAGATAACATTGAGTTTCTGTGTTTATTTATTTTATTTATTTACAGTTTTTATATTCCACCCTTCTCACCCAGCAGGGGACTCAGGGCGGATTACAATGTACACATACATGGCAGACATTCAATGCCATAGACACAGAACACATATAGACAGACAGTCAGAGGCTATTTAACATTCGAACTTCTGGCCACCAGGGGAGCTGTCGCTTCACCATCCATCTGCGACACTGATGAAGTACTTTCCGCATTCCCTACATGCTTTTTGCTAGGGATTTTTGTGGCCTCATAAATTTGTTAAGTTAGCCTCCCCACACATAGGTGGTACCTAAATGTCCTATTTGACAGATGCAACTGTCTTTCGGGTTGCAAAGGTCGACAACATGCTACACAAAATTGGCCAGAAGCTCACTCCGACCCGGGCTGGCTTCGAACTCATGACCTTTCAGTCAGTAGTGATCTTAATGCAGCTGACACCCAGCCAGCTGCGCCACAGTCCTGGTGACTTCTCCTTAGAATGTCCTTTCATATACCGTATTTTTCGCACCATAAGACGCAGATTTTTTCCTCCCAAAGTGGGATGAAAAATCAGCTGCGTCTGATGGAGCGAAGATGGCTGGGGGGAGCGCTGGAGCAGAGGGAGGCGGCGAGAGACTGACCCTGTCGCTGCCTCTCCTCGTCTCGGGTCCGGTGCGGCGGCGGAGGGACGCTGGTTCACTCCCCTCTGGCGCCTTTTCCTCCTCCCCCCCCCCACCTTTCCTTCGCTCGAGGAAAGGTGGGAGGGAAGGAAAAGGAGCCAGGGGAGGAGTCAGCCAGCGTCACGTCAGAGCTGACGCGACCCTGGTTCACTCCCCTTTGGCTCCTTTTCCTTCCCCACACTTTCCTTTGCTCGAGGAAAGGTGGGAGGGAAAGAAAAGGAGCCAGGGGAGGAGTCAGCCAGACGCACCTGCTGATAAGATTTATCTAGATTTTAGAGGGGGAGCGAAAATATTTTTTTTTCTATTTTCCTCTTCTAAAATCTAGGTGCGTCTTATCAGCAGGTGCGTCTTATGGTGCGAAAAATACGGTATTTAATTCTTCTTTCAGTAATATTCTGAATCATGTATTCTGCTAAGTATTCGAACCCTTTTCTTATTGCCCATTATCTGTTCTCTTTCCAAAACCAGGCAACTTTTGCTTGTGCAGCTTCTATCCTATATTTTTGTAATTTGGGCCCATTCTTTAGTCTCATCTCTAACCTTCTATTTTTATGGGTTAAAAATTGATATTTAGTCAACTCTACTTATCTCTAATATTTCCTCCAGTTGTTTTTTTAAATCTTGTTTCAAGGTTTGTCTCCAGAGCTGCTATGAGGGGATGATATTAATGTTTTATGTGGTGGGAAAGATGAAGAAGTCAGAACCGGGACTTGCGCAGCTGGCTGGCTGTCAGCTGCATTAAGATCACTACTGACCAAAAGGTCATGACTTCGAAGCTAGCCTGGGTCGGAGTGAGCTCCCGACCAAAATTGTGTAGCTTGTTGTTGACCTTTGCAGCCTGAAAGACAGTTGCATCTGTCAAGTAGGAAATTTAGGTACTACTTTGTGGGGAGGCTAATTAACTGATTTATGAGTCCATAAAAAGTATGCAAAGAATGAGGAAGTGACAGCTCCCCTGGTGGCCAGAAGCTGGAATGTTAAATAGCCTCTGAATGTCTGTCTATATATGTTGTGTGTCTGTCTATGGCATTGAATGTTTGCCATGTATATGAACATTGTAATCTGCAGGGTGTAGTCCCCTGCAGGGTGAGAAGGGCGGAATATAAATACTGTAAATAAATAAAATAAATAAACTGCTGGGAAGCCCCCTCTTTATTGGAATTGTTTTTCGGATGCTTCAGGCCGGCTTGCCTGTTGATGTTCTGCTTCGTCCTTGTCCAGGCTCAGATCACCATGAAAGTGATCCAGGGCCTCTATAGCGGCGTCACCACTGTAGAGCTGGACACTCTGGCCGCTGAGACGGCCGCCACCCTGACCACCAAGCACCCTGATTATGCCATCCTCGCTGCTAGGATCGCCGTCTCCAACCTGCACAAGGAGACCAAGAAAGTCTTCAGCGGTGAGTGGAGGCCTGTGCCGTAACACGGCATCGCCTTTGCACTGCATTGCTCACTTGGCAACGTATTAACAATATGCCTCTAGTGAAATATTTTCAGACAGGACAGTATACTTGCAACACAGTTAATGCATATCATATGGATGTAGAATCTCTGTGAATTTGGTTTATAGCTGAATTGTTTTAATAGTAATGATATTTAATTCTATTTTAATATTTGCATATGGGAATGACCCAGAGCTTGAATTCGCCTCTTTCAAAAGCAAACATTGCTCCTGCGAATTGGTTTATTGCAGATTTCTATTTCAATCTTTTTGGAACAAGTGTATTTCAAGCCAACTCAGAATCAAAGCTGAAACAATACAATAACATAGGCCCACAATGAGGGGGAAAAGCCCATTTTCAGTATTGCAGCTGTTCTTAAATATTTATTATGTTTGTTATGTTTATTTATACCCTGCAGGCCTGTGTGTCAATAATAGCAGCTCTGAATACCCTAATTTAGGCATGGGGAAACTCGGGCCCTCCCTCTAGGTGTTTTGGACTTCAACTCCCACAATTCCCAAAAGCCAGTAGGCTGTTAGGAATTGTGGGAGTTGAAGTCCAAAACACCTAGAGGGAGGGCCCAAGTTTGCCTACGCCTGCAGAGGACAGCTTGATTAAATAAATGCACATTGGAATAAAACTGTCTTCATTGCCATGAAGGGTCGGATGGGCCTCTTCTGTCTTGTTTTGGGGGAAAAAACCCTCTTGGTGCTTCATTTCTTCTCCCAACTACTTTTTTGTTACTAGATGTGATGGAAGATCTGTACAGCTATGTGAACCCTCACAACAGCAAGCATTCTCCCATGATTGCGAAGGAGACGCTGGACATCGTTTTGGCCAACAAAGACGTACGTAGCACTTTCAAGGATCCTCCCCCCCCCCCCTCTTTCCTGAGTGTGTAACTAGATTAGGTATCAAGTACAATAACACATTGAGTACAACACAATTAATCAGCAGAATGAATATCAAATTCAATTCATCAAGTACAACACCGTAGTTTCCCGATAGTTCACATATGGTATTGGGTCATGTTTCCAAAGTTAGTACAAATCCTGTGAAAAATCTGGGATAAAGGCTCAATTCCAACTCAGGACACAGTACCTTAATGGATGTCGCTGTTATGCATTTGTCTGAGTGGGAATATAGAGAGGAAAGCCAGTAGTTCAAAAGTGCATCACTGGGCCACGGTCTAAAGGTCTGAAGGGTATAACCCACCGTATATTCAAAGGTTCGGGTGTAGTAGTAACCAGGAAATGTATCCAAAGGAAAACCGCGAAGATGTAAACAAAGAAATCCAAAGGGGAATGCCGAACGGTGCTCCACGGGGGAGGCTGCCGTACGCCAAACAGGGCTCCGCAAGGGAGGCTGCCAACGGCTGGAGCGCTCACCGAAGCCGGCTGCGGGTCGTTTTGTCCCTTATAGAGATTTCCTCAGGGCCTTATAGAGACTTTCGAACTACTGGCTTTCCTCTTAGTGTTCTGATCACATTTTGGTGTGTGTTGGAAAATCCGTATCAAGAGGAATGCCACGTTTTCCGGATGCCACTCCCAGGTTCAATATTAAGTCTCAACTTGCTGTTTCTTTTCTACAGCGACTGAACTCTGCTATAATTTACGACCGAGATTTCTCCTACAATTATTTTGGCTTTAAGGTAAAGAGCTGGAGTGTGTGTGTGTGTGTGTTTTTCTATACGAATGACTGTAATTGATGAGGCTTTGAAGGGAAAGCCCTCCACTTTCTATCCCAGGGAAGCCGGTTGACTAGAATTAAGAACCTCCCTGATGAGTGTTTTGCTAAATGTCAAGATTTCTAGAAATTGAGTTTGATAACCTCAAACTCAAAGACATTTCCTAGTGCAGAAAGGAGGCAGTGGTGGGAAGAAAGTGAATCTTGCTTCATTATTTTAGTGTCTGAAGAAGGGTTTTCTGATTTTTATTGTTTTTCTCTTCTCTTAAAGACACTTGAGCGCTCGTATCTTCTGAAAATCAATTCTAAAGGTATGTCTGACTTGAGAGCATTATCTCAGTTCTGTGTGCCCAGGTTTAGGCAGGCAGGACCCCCCCCGTGGCGCAGTAGGTTAAACCCTGGGTCCCCATCGGGGAGATGGTGGCGGGGTACAAATAAAGTTTATTATTATTATTATTATTAAAACCTTGTGCTGGCAAGACCAATGACTTGAAGGTTGGGTTGCGGACCTGAAGGTTGCTGGTTCGAATCCAACCTGGGGAAAACGCGGATGAGCTCCCTCTATCAGCTCCATGCGGGATGTGAGTGAAGCCTCCCACAAGGATGGCTAAATGGCAATGTCCTTGCAAACGGCCAATTCTGTCACACCAGAAGCAACATGCAGTTTCTAACGTTCCTGACACGGAAAATAAAGGCAGGCATGGGCAAACCTTGGCCCTCCCAGGTGTTTTGGATTTCAATTCCCACAATTCCTAACAGTCTACCAGGATTAAACCAGCCCCTTATAAGATTTATTTATTTATCGTGTCAGAAGCAAATTGAGAATACAGTTAAACAATGTTCCCTCACTTATATAAGAATTCTATATTATTATAATATACTAGCTGTCCCCTGCCTCGTGTTACTGTCTATCTATATGTGTTTTGTGTGTATATATCTGTATATGTGTGTATATATGTATTTGCGCATGCATTGTAATGTAATTTTTTGGTTTTTAAAAAAGCTTTTTAAGTAGCTTCTGTGTTTTTCAGTGTTTTTATTAGTGATGGTCACTTGTTGGCCTGAGAAGTGTATTGTGTCCAAATTTGGTGTCAATTCATCGTGTGGTTTTTGAGTTATATTAATAAAAATCTCATTGATCAAAATCACAAAAAACTGAAAATAATAAAATTCTTAAAAAGCAGTGGAAACTGCGGGAAAGCCGGCTATCATAAAAATAAATCCAAGTGCAGGCCTAGACTATCAATGTCTCATCACTTTGGCCATGGATGACTCAGGATCAAAGGCTTGTCTGAAGTGTTTTTAGACTCACCCGGAAGGCCTGAAGAGAGGGGGCTCATCTCATTTCTTTAGGGAGGGTATTCTAGAGCAGTCTTTCTCAACCAGTGTGCCGTGGCACACTAGTGTGCCGTGATGGACCTCCTGCTGTGCCGCGAGAAAAGCTCTCTGCCCCCTTCCTCCCCCTCCTGCCGAACTCCTGCTGCTTGGGGGAGGAGGAGGAAGGGCCGGGCTGTGGCGAAGAAGAAGAAGAAGGGGCCGGGGCGCCGCCTCCTTCGGCCGTTTCCCCAGCCAGCCTCCAATCCGCTATGACTCCAACCATGACTCTCGCCCCTCGCTTGCTGAAGCCGTGTGGAGGAGGAGCCCTGCCCACTGAAGCCCATCCACTGCTCATGCTCCTCCTCTGTAGGAGAGCTGAAGCTGGGGGAGGGGCGGGCATGGCGCGGTTTGGCTCTGCCCCCTCCCCGGCCGGCACTCCCAGCAGCTGCTCCAGCCTTGAGGGGACAGTGCCAAGCCAGCATTGTGCTGGCTC
Source organism: Anolis apletophallus (assembly GCA_030556195.1). Taxonomy (NCBI): domain Eukaryota; kingdom Metazoa; phylum Chordata; class Lepidosauria; order Squamata; family Anolidae; genus Anolis; species Anolis apletophallus. The sequence continues at coordinate 197,588,966 of JARBWK010000004.1, read as the reverse complement.
TGGCACCACTGGCTTGGCACTGCCCCTCAAGGCTGGAGCAGCTGCTGGGAGAGGTGAAGCCGGGGGTAGGGGCGGGCATGGCGCAAACTGGCTCCGCCCCTCCCCAGCTTCGGCACTCCCAGCAGCTGCTCCCAGCAGGCCACCATCCCCCAGCCGTTCTTTACTGTGTTAGAGAGTCATTTTGTGTCATTTTGGTTGGTGGTGTGCCCCCGGATTTTTTTAATGTTAAAAGTGTGCCGCGGCTCAAAAAAGGTTGGGAAACACTGTTCTAGAGCCTGGGAGCCACCACCGAGAAGGCCCTCCCCACCTCTCCCGTCCCCACCAACTGTGCTTGAGATGGTGGTGGGACTGAGAGAAGGGCCTCCCCAGCAGATCTTAATGCCCGTGCTGGTTCATAGAAGGAGATGCGGTCTCAAAGTTAGATTGCAGCTGACACAATTTGGAAAGCTCTGCCTTCCACCTCACTATGCCCATAACTGCACATGCCTGCGGTCACTTCTACACTGACAGTTTGATACAGTTTGAAGGCAGATGGACAATTATTTTACCCCTTTAAACAGGGATAACCAAAGTGGATGTGGGGACATAGAGTCCACAATATGCATCAGCACGCTCTGGTTGTAAAGCACACTGCACCACGAAATCAAATAGCTGTGGACATCCAAAGTGCTCTGTCAATTCAGAAATGCGCATTCTGCTGGGGAGAGCTGTAGGGGAAACCCTGCATTTACTGCAAATTTTGGGAATTGATTTGAGACCAGCCCTTGCTTGTGTCATGAATACTGTACTGTGTTCGGTGAAAATGGCTCTTTGTGATTTGAGTCTTGCTCTGTATTAATTCTGGGACATTGGAAGTCTTGTACCTTCAGGAGTTGTGACACTCTCCCTCTTTCTTGGACCTGATGTGCAGTGGCCGAACGTCCACAACACATGCTGATGCGGGTCTCTGTGGGGATCCACAAGAGCGACATTGACGCGGCGATCGAGACCTACAACCTCCTCTCCGAGAAGTGGTTCACCCACGCCTCCCCCACCCTATTCAACGCCGGCACCAACCGTCCCCAGCTCTCCAGGTGAGGCCGGGCTCCGGTGCAAAGGTTTCCACTGGCTTTTCTTGCACTGGCCTGTGGTTTTAGAGCAGGCGTGGGAAACCTTTGGCCCTCCCTCCAGGTGTTTTGGACAAGTTTACAATCCATGCTTCAAAGTGGCTGGGAAATGCATGGGTTTTGCTAAGGAATCCTTGCAGATTTGGCTTCCCCGCAGCGTACGTGGCCTTTGTTTTGTTGCACAGTGTGCCTTCCCTTTGCTTCTCTTCAGCTGTTTCCTGCTGTGCATGAAAGACGACAGCATCGAAGGTATCTACGACACGCTGAAGCACTGTGCACTCATCTCCAAGTCGGCTGGAGGGATTGGCGTCGCCGTCAGCTGCATCCGCGCCACTGGGAGCTACATCGCAGGCGTGAGTTCGCATTTTAAGCATGGCCGCAGTGGGCTCTCATGTTTCTTCCTTCTGTCTGTGAAATTGCCCATCTGGCTTTGTTTCCTGCATGTGGACTACTTCCCTGCAAATGTATCATGACTCCAAAGACGTACTCTTTTCTCCTCCCGTGAGAAAAGGAGCAAGTGACCAGATTGCATTCCTTGGCGGATCTGATCTGCCACTCCCAAGAGTACACCACCTCTTTCAATAGAGCATGGCGGATGGGCCAGACTCTTCCGGTCTGCCATAATTTTGGAATATTAGAAAGTCCTTATATAGCAGTATTTCTTGCTGATGTTGTCCCAAAGTTGTAAATGAGTGAGATATTTTTCCAGCCTAAAGCATCCTGGCTTTATCTCAGTTCCTGGCAGATGTTGACTCTCCTTAATTGGTGTTGGTCAACGTAAGGAGCCTTGAGTTGACTTCCTTCTTAACGTAAGGGACCTTGTAAACGTTTCCTTAACATAAAGAGCGATTGTCTCTGATAATGTAAGCACGTTGTCTTTCACCAAAAGTTCCACAGTTAATAATTTGTTTGTGGTCATCAATGTCAGCAGTTCATCAACTTTCCATGAATTCTTCTCCTCCTTTTTGTAGTTTTCCAGCCTTGGATCTTTTTAGTATTATGTCTTCAGCCCAATCAGGCCCCAGTCATACACCTTTCATACAGTTCCATTCAAACCAATGCATCATATTTCATAACATATCGATGGGACATAAAACAAACACAGTAACATAACATAACATACCTACAGCAACATACACATACTAAACACACAACTATACAAAAAGTGTTCTGCAAATGTCATGCTCAGTGTTGATTTTTGCTCCTTATTGTTCTGCTTCCTTTTGATAGGACTTTATAACCATGGTTATACTATTTACAAAGGTTAAAGGTTAAACGCCACTGCTCCTCCTTCTTGGGCTCCTTTCTTAAAAATACACTTTGTGCTCCTTTCACACCCAGGGTTTTAACCTTCTAATATTTTGTCCCATACATCCGGCCCGCCCTTTGTGTTGATTATACTATATAATGCTATATTGATTATTTTATTTGTCATTTTATATATTTTATGTTTTTTTCCCTTGTTGTTTTTTGTTAAGTTGTGTTGTATTGCTTTTGGGCTTGGCCTCATGTTAGCTGCCCCAAGTCCCCATTATTGAGGCTTTAGTTCCTCTCTTGCCAATGTGGTGACATGACCGGGTGCTCATTACGCGGTAGATCGCGATCTACTGGTGGAGATCGTGTGTGAGAGGCGTCTTGGTAGATCGCAGGCAGGGCGGGAGGAGGCGAGGCTGGGCAGTCCCAAACCCCGCAGGCCATCAGGACTCCCATTCCAAGCCGAGACCTGGGCGCCCAGGTGCAGAAGGAGGTTGGCTTTGATTGTGTTTTTCCCATATGGCAGAAGTAGGTTGGACTGGATGGCCCTTGGAGGCCCTTCTACTCTAGGAACCTATTGTTGTTGTTACTGTTATTATTAGTAGTAGTAGCAGCAGAGGCTGAATGAATATTATTATTATTAATAAATTCAGGGTCTTATTATACTCATGTTTAGTTGAATTCAGTCTTAAAATATATTATATGGCTTTCACTGAAATAAATTTCCAAATATTTTGCTTTTATGGCTCTCTGAGTAGTGGGTAGGTAGATCATTTTGACTTGGTTGTTTTATAAGCAGCTAGCATGCTGAAAAAGTGTGAGCACCCCTGATCTAATTCATCAATCCAACAGTTGACGTTTGCCCCCGTTTCCACTGAGAAAAAGTGATAAACAAGTCCCAGTCTTTCTTGAAGTTGGTCAAAGACTTCTCTTTGATCAGCATCCAGTGGTGTCCATCTCTGCTAATTCACAAATCTTTGTCAGCTGATTTTCTTGCATTGAGATGATTGGACCTTTCCATCTCTGTACATAAACCTCCTCAAGTTGCCTTTGGGCTGAGAGGGACGGTATATAAATAAATATGATAAATAAATAGATTATTCTTGCTGCCGTTATCCAGAATTGTAAGCTATCTTACATGTTTCCTTTCTAGTTGATGGTCCAGCATCCCCCCTAAAAATAAATCTCCGATTCATTGTGATTTTAAAAAACCTTAACACTATACTTCCAGCATTGTGTGTAGTTGACTCTAGTATTTCGTCGCTTTTCTGCAAGACTAATACATAGGACATTCTCATATTTTCTCAGGTTCAGCAACATTTGTGATAACCATTTTTTTGCATGTCTTGCTTCCCTCCCTAGACCAATGGGAACTCCAATGGACTGGTACCGATGCTGAGAGTGTACAACAACACAGCCCGCTATGTGGACCAAGGGGGAAACAAGGTATGTTGTTGTTATTGTTGGTATGATTATTGTTGTGTTTATTTATACCCCACTTTTTTTCTCAAAGCAGCTTATATTAAATAAGAGAGATGAGTTGATTTGGGGGGGGGGAATGAGCAGAATATTTTTAGGAATACAAGAAAATGTTTACACACACAAGGAAGGAGAAAACAAAAGAATGTATGGAACGGAAAAGACACAGATGCACTGAGTTGAGAGGGAAAATGACAGAAGAAAAAGAACACTCATTTTATGTCTGTGCATGTGTGTGTGTTTATTTATTTACAGTATTTATATTCCGCCTTTCTCACCCCGCAGGGGACTCAGGGCAGATTACAATGTTCACATACATGGCAAACATTCAATGCCATAGACACAGAACACATATAGACAGACAGTCAGAGGCTATCTGCGACACTGATGAAGTATTTTCCGCATTCCCTGCATGATTTTTGCTGGAGATTTTTTATGGCTGGTTAGATTCCCCACACAGGTGGTGCCTAAATTTCCTACTTGACAGATGCAACTGTCTTTCGGGTTACAAAGGTCGACAACAAGCTACACAAAATTGGCCGGAAGCTCACTCTGACCCGGGCTGGCTTCGAACTCATGACCTTTCGGTCACCAGTGATGTTAATGCAGGTGACACCCACCTAGCTGTGCTACAGTCCCGGTGCATGTGTGTGTTTACGCTTTTTTGAGATTATAAAACCTATGATTTAGAAACTGTCAAATGTGGCATGTTTTTCTTGACGCTATCATGGCTTGTCTTGATTGTAAGGACCACCCTTTAGTTGGGAAATAAAAAGGACTAGAGATATAGAAGGAGGCACTGTTCATCATCAGGGGGGCTTCCCATAAGGAGAGGGACCGCTCTGCTGGTGACCCCCCCCCCTTCCACTTTGTCCTGACCTGACTTTGGTGCCCTTTGCCCTAACCAGCGACCGGGGGCCTTTGCCATCTACCTGGAGCCTTGGCACTTTGACATCTTTGAGTTCCTGGACCTGAAGAAAAACACCGGGAAGGAGGAGCAGCGGGCCAGGGACCTCTTCTTCGCGCTCTGGATCCCGGACCTCTTCATGAAGCGGGTGGAGACCAACCAGGTAAGGAGCCCCACTCAATATTTGGGAGTCCCTTCATAGAGCGCAGTTATAGAGTTAGGACTGCACTTGAGCCACACTGGCTGCGTCCTGTGAAATCCGTTGGGGTCCAAAGCGAAGAGGGCTTAGTGGATTTGTGTTTTTCAGCTTGAGAAGCGCACGAAGGCCGTCTGTGTGAAGAAGTGCATTTTGGGTCAATCATTGGGATCCTTCTTGGTCACCAAAGACCCTTTTTTTTTCTTTTGCAGGACTGGTCTCTGATGTGTCCCAACGAATGCCCCGGCCTGGATGAAGTCTGGGGAGAGGAGTTCGAAAAACTCTACGAGAGGTATTGTTATTATTATGTTTATTTCCATCCTGCTTTTTCTCTTCACCAGGACAGGAAAAGAGGCATGTATTAAAAGCATTTCCATTCAACTTAGCATCCACAAATATACAAACATTAAAACAGAATTAAATACAGTCGCTATTTTAAAAATTCAGTTAAAATCCATAAAAACATATTCAAAACTAAAAACCACAATAACTAGTTTATAAACTTGTGCCTTGTGTTTAATCTCTGTTCTATATATTTTAATATGCATTTTATAGAGATATGTTTTAATATGGATTTTTAAAATAGAAGTACATTTACATATACTGTATGTATTTGTAGAATTTTTATAATGGTTATGTGTTTTAATTATGCTGTAACCTGCCTCGAGCCATGAGGGCAGGCTGGTAAGAAATAAAATTATTATTGGGTTCCTGTGAGTTCTGGGCTGTCTGGCCATGTTCTAGAAGCATTCTCTCCTGACGTTTCACCCACATCTCTGGCAGGCATCCTCAAAGGTTGTGAGGTCTGTTGGAAACTAGGAAAATTGGGTATATATATATATATCTGTGGAAGGTCCAGGGTGAAAGAAAGGACTCTTTGTCTGTTGGAGGCAAGTGTAAATGTTGCAATTGGCCACTTTGATTAGCATTGAATTGCCTTGCAACTTCAAAGCCTGACTGCTTCCTGCCTGGGGTAATCCTTTGTTGGGAGGCGTTAGCTGACTGATTGATTTTTTTGGTCAGGAATTACCCTGTTCTTTTGAGTGTTGCTCTTTATTTACTATCCTAATTCTAGAGTTTTTAATACTAGTATTATTGCTAAAATAATAATAATGATAATACATCTTAAAAGCCTTCTTTAAAAGCCAGCCTGAATAAAAAGGCTTTAAGTAGGGGAAACTGACGTGAGATATAGGTCTTTCCCTCTCAGAAAATAGGCTCACTTTGAGGAAGTAAAGTACCATTTAAGAGAATTAGGAACAAGCATCTATAGCCAACTATTGTCATAGCTGACAGCCATCACAATTTATTCCTAAATTGAGCAATTCCAAGATTTCCCGAGCTATTTCTCCATAATGTATATTATTATTTTCCTGGTCTTTGCTCTCATTGGCCAGGAAATCAAAGCAGCGCCTCATCCCCACTCTTATCAGGTTTCCCGTGAGAACAACCTTGAGTTAATGTCTTTTTCCCAAAACAAGAGTCCGTCCATCCTTCGAGCCAAACAAGTCAGGCCTGTATTCCTTGCTAATGGGATTTTGCTTTGCCTTCTTCCACCAATTAATCCATGGTCTAAAAAGCAGCTTCTCATAAAGCCCCCATTCCCTGTTACATATATTAACCCTTCCCTGTTACATATATGAACCGAAAAGCATGTACAATGTATGTAGATGTAGCCGAATATAAATATTAATGCCGAAGCATGTTCGACATGTGCAATAGTGATTAGAATGTGGAAGGATGGGTGTTTTGTCCTGAGGTTGGCCTTTAATTTCATTGTGTAATGGTATAATGAGTAGGAGTAAAGAGGCTCTGTGACTTATTACTTCAGGCAGGATGGACTTTCCTATTCAATTATTTATTTATTTATTTCCACCATTTATACCCCGCTTCTTCTCAACCCCCGAGGGGGGGACTCAGAGCGGCCTCACAACGGCAACGATTAGATGCCACACAATATACATATAATAAAAACAACAGTTAAGATTTAAATACATTAAAATACAACTAGAGTTAAAATACATTAAAATACAATTAACATTAAAATGCATCATGAACATTCACCACAGTTAAAACAGTATTCCATCCATAAGCATTAGGTCTTATCCACCAGTTTGCCATCTACCCAATCTCAGGTGCCGTATCGTGCTGAAGTGCAAATGCTTGGTCCCATAACCAGGATTTCACTCTTTTTCTGAATGCCAGGAGGGATGAAGCTGATCGAATATCAATAGGGAGTGCGTTCCCACCGCTGCCACCAATATAATCGGTTAAGGGTTTGTCTAAATAGAAACCCAAAAGCTGCACTGAGCTGGGACGCTCTTCTGGTCGGAAACCCTTTTGAAAACCCACTGGTCACCACCAGACTTATAATCACTTTTAAGCCTTTGGCTTAATGGAGGTATTTCAGGCAAGAATGCTCTGGACTTGCATTCAGGCCTGTGCACTGAGGTAAAATTGAAGAGATTCCTTCTTCCGAATGTAGGCTGCCACCATTAGACTCTTGATTGCTGCAGGGAACTGATTCTGGACTTCTTTGACAGCCACACGTGAGGCTGGGTGGTTTTTTTGAACAACAAAACAATGAAGTTTATTTAAGAGAATTTACAAAAATAGGTATGAAGCTTAATGGTTCAGAGATTTTGGCATGAAAGCATATGGTTCCTTTAAATCAGGGGTGCTCAGAACGGTGATTGCGATCACCAGGGTGATCTTCGGGCCTCATCCTGGTGATCTTCAGGCCCCTGACCAGGTTTTTTTGCTGTTGGTCCTCTTCACGCGCCCCTGCACGCTGCAAAGAAGTCCTCCGTCGTTGCTCCTCCCCGCTTACTGCTCGCGCGCTGCCTCCAAAAGCTCCAGACGTCCAGAGTCCAAGAGGCAGACTGGGCCCCCTCTTTTGGATTCTTCCTCCTCCCTCCATCCTTCTCCAGCCACTCAGAGTCGTAGCAGACCAAAGGGGCGGGCCTGGATGACGCGATGCATGGCTGGCCCCGCGTGCATGCGCAGAAGCGCCCATTCTGCCTCTCGGACTTCTCATGAGCTCTTGGAGGCGGCATGCATGCTGGCGGCGTGGAAATAGGAGCAACGACGGAGGAGAAGAAGAAGGATGCTTTGGGGTCATTTCCTTACCGCATCTCAAAGGTCGGTCTTTTTACTTTGGGGTGGGTGCTTGATTGTACTGTGGCATGTCTCTGTTTATTTTTAATGTTTAAAAATGGCCTTTTAGCTCCAAAGCCTCTCTGCTTGCTTTGTTCCTTGAGAATTATATGTTGGGGAATATGGAAATGTGGGAGAAATGGGGTGGTTGGATGTATTTTTGCATGCCCTTTTGTTTACCTTGCTGAGTATTAAATGGCCTTGCAGTTCAAAAGCCTCTCTTTTCACATTTTTTGGCTGATAATATGTGTGGTAATATGGCAGTGTGGGAGAAACGGGGTGGTTGGATGTATTTTTGCATGTCCCTTTGTTTACCTTGCTGAGTATTAAATGGCCTTGCAGTTCAAAAGCCTCTCTTCTTACTTTCTGGCTGATAATATGTGTGTTAATATGGCAGTGTGGGAGAAATGGGGTGGTTGGATGTATTTTTATGCTCTGTTTTATATTGTTGTTATTAAATTGAAATGTTGATGTTTTATAAGAGCTTCACAATAAAATATATAACAATAAAACAGTAAAAGCCTGCTGGAACACAATAAAACAATAGCGGTACATACAAATGAATAATAAATGTTGATATAACTTCAAATAAATAAATAAAAAAAATAGTTAATATAAATTTACATTTCTGGGTAGGTGATCTTTGGGACTTGGTTTTTTAATCAGTAGCTCCCATGCTGAAAAAGTGTGAGCACCCCTGCTTTAAATAGTTCAAATCTTAGCTACAAAATACCACTCCTTTCTCCCTTCAAGAATTTACTGACAGGAATTCCTCTCTGCCTAGCAAATCTTAACTCCAACACAGATAGTCCTACTCTGGATCTATTTAACTACTCCTCTACACTCTTATCTTAGCTGTAGAATCTACTTGCCAGCTAACTCGGCTAGCCACCTGACAACTTTTCAGGCTTCTTCACTCTAACACTAACTCCTTCTCCTTTGACAGATTTTAAAACACCTCTCCTTCAGGGCATTTTTTAATTTTTCTGAGTTAGGCGCCGCCCCCTTCTCTGTCAAAGTAAAGTTCAAGCGGTTAGCTGCAACACTAAAAGTCTTCAAAGTATAAGTTTCCAATATAATATTTATTATTTTGAATAGTTCTGTGGCATGGAAAACATATATCTATTCCCAAATGGGGATGTGGAATCGAGGAAAACTTCTCTTCAAACAATTCATAAATTCTCAGAGTCCTTATATCCGAATTAAATCATAGGTAAAAATCATCACATATATGTCGGATTAAGGAACTTCTGGGGTCGACGGACTAAATATCAAAGGCCTTGCCGTTTCGCCTGGGAAACCCAGCTTCATCGGGACAAAATCATAATATTGTTTTGTATTCCACTTTTGGTCCGTGCATCTAAAACATAGAAATATATACAATAATATCATTAGGTACATATAATCAAAAGCCCACCAATTGAACAGGACAACCCTTTAAGAAGGCTAACACATATAAATCACATATTACATACCATATTATGATTTTCATAAATCTCTGAGTGGACGCAGCCACTGCGTCGCATAGTAGTCAACGGACAACACCCAACGCTAGAGGTCTCCGGTACATACGCTCGTCCTCCGTTCAGGTGCAACCTACTCCAAAATCTCACTGATTGTTAGGAATCGTTATGCCCCAGGGGGTATTCGCTTTTAAGGAATGAATCAAAAACCTCTCTTTGGTGTAATAATCTCTTATGATCCTGGTATGGTTTTGGGTGTAATCGTTTCCAATACCAGGATTTTGAAATCATTGAAATCGTGATGACGCGTCTATAATGGGTATATAATGGTGAGGATTCATTCTTAGTGCGAAATCTCGATTTATGTTCCTGGGCCCTCGTGCGTAAGTCCCGCCCACTTTCCCCACGTAATATTTATGACATGGACATATTAAACAATAAATGACATTTTTACTCCCACATGTTGCCCCTCTTTTAAATTTGTAGGTGTGTTTGCCCTCAAGGTCTGTAATTGAATCTTGGGAAGAGATGTGTTTGCATATTGTACAATGATAACATGGTTGGGTACACCTCTTTCCACTTGCCATATGTTGGGGAATTCTATGATCGGCATGGATCAATAATTGTTTGAGATTGGATGTTTTTCTGTGGGCGACCATTGGGGGTTTGTTTAATCCTGGGATTGAGCTAACAATGGGCCAGTACTTACGAACAATTTTAAGAATCTCAAACAATTATTGATCCATGCCGATCATAGAATTCCCCAACATATGGCAAGTGGAAAGAGGTGTACCCAACCATGTTATCATTGAATCCTCACCATTATATACCCATTATAGACGTCATCACGATTTCAATGATTTCAAAATCCTGGTATTGGAAACGATTACACCCAAACCATACCAGGATCATAAGAGATTATTACACCAAAGAGAGGTTTTTGGATTCATTCCCTTAAAGCGAATTACCCCTGGCGTAACGATTTCCTAACAATCAGTGAGATTTTGGGTAGGTTGCACCTGGAACGGAGGAGGAGTATGTAACGGAGACCTCTAGCGTTGGGTGTTGTCCGTTGACTACTATGCGAAGCAGTGGCTGCGTCCACTCTGAGATATATGAAAATGATAATATGGTATGTAATATGTGATTTATATGTGTTAGCCTTCTTAAAGGGTTGTCCTGTTCAATTGGTGGGCTTTTTGATTATATGTACCTAATGATATTATTGTATATATTTCTATGTTTTAGATGCACGGACCAAAAGTGGAATACAAAACAATATTATGATTTTGGGTCCCGATGAAGCTGGGTTTCCTTATGAATTGTTTGAAGAGAAGTTTTCCTCGATTCCACATCCCCATTTGGGAATAGATATATGTTTTCCATGCCACAGAACTATTCAAAATAATAAATATTATATTGGAAACTTATACTTTGAAGACTTTTAGTGTTGCAGCTAACCGCTTGAACTTTACTTTGACGCTGCTTGGAGGACACCCTTCCTCTTCCTTCTCGCCGCCCCCTTCTCTACCAGCCAATCCTAACTCCCCTCATTTCCCTCCAGGCTGCTCCTTAGGCACACCCCCTTTTGGAAATGAGAATCCTGAGATGGATGCCCCCATTGCAGGGGTGCCCACACTTTTTCAGCATGCGAGCTACTTATAATAAAACCAAGTCAGAAAGATCTACCTACCTCTTCAAGGCTGGAGAGGGGAGGGGGCAGGGCTTGGCCAGAGGGGGCAGAGCCAGACCGTGCCAAGCCCCGCCCCCTCCCCCTCTGGTTTTGGAGCTCCCAGCAGCTTTACCTTTACCAGGCTTTACCTTTACCAGGCTTGAGGGTGGCAATGCCAAGCCAGTGGTGACATAGCTAGCACAAGGCTGGCTTGGCACTGCCATCCTCAAGCCTGGAGAAGCTGCTGGTAGAGCAGAAGCCAGGGGGGTTGAGCCAGGCCGCACCAAGCCCGCCCCTCCTCTGGCTTTGGAGCTTCCAGCAGCTTCTCCAGGCTTGAGGATGACAGTGCCAAGCCAGTGGTGGCATAGCTAGCACATGGCTGGCTTGGCCCTGCCCTCCTTAAGCCTGGAGACGCTGCTGGAAGCTCCAAAGCCAGAGGGGAGGGGACGGGGCTTGGTGTGGCCTGGCTCCACCCCCCCCCCCCGGTGGCTTCTGCTCTACCAGCAGCTTCTCCAGGCTTGAGGATGGCAGTGCCAAGCCAGCCTTGTGCTAGCTATGTCACCACTGGCTTTGCATTGCCGTCCTCAAGCCTGGTAAAGGTAAGCCTGGTAAAGGTAAAGCTGCTGGGAGCTCCAAAACCAGAGGGGGAAGAGGCGGGGCTTGGTGCGGCCTGGCTCCGCCCCCTCTGAGAAGCGCCCCATCCAGCTGGGATCGACCTCCTTTGGTCCCAGGATCGACTGGTCGATCACGATTGACTTCCTGGGCAGCCCTGGCCCATTGGCACCTACCTAAAATGGCTGCCAATGTCTTGGGCCTACTTTTCAGGCTTTACCTTCCAGGTAGAGAATTCATTGCATTTGGCAATAAAGCTGGTCTATATTCTACATCATGGCGAATAGTGTTCTTTGTAGCAAAACATATGGAAGAACAATAGAGAGCGTGGCAGGACATCCTGGTTGCAGACAGGCCTTTGAGGGAAACATCTCTTGAAAAAAGCCTGTTTACTTTAAATTCAAAAGCTTTCACTTTAGTCTCGGGCGTTCTCTTGCCCCACTTGGGACTCCTGAATGGTTTGTGAAAGGATGCCCTGCTTTCCTGTTTCAGCTATGAGAAGCAAGGCCGCGTGCGCCGTGTGGTGAAGGCCCAGCAGCTCTGGTACGCCATCATCGAGTCCCAGACGGAGACCGGCACTCCGTACATGCTCTACAAGGACTCCTGCAACAGGAAGAGCAACCAGCAGAACCTGGGGACCATCAAGTGCAGCAACCTCTGCACCGAGATCGTGGAGTACACCAGCAAGGATGAGGTGGGTTGCATGAGGGGGGAACCAAGGCCTACTTTTCTCGTGATGTTTTGCCTGCCATCTGGCTGTCATCTTCGGAGGATCTCATGGTCGGCAAGCAAGTGGAGTCTGTATACCTTGTTGGATAGAAATGCCTAGGCATTTCTTCTTGGCTTTTCTTCGTGAACGAAGATTCTTAGGAAGGACTCATCCCACGCTTTCTACAAGCACGTTGATGACTAAAAAGGCCAATCCGAGATAGGCAAGTCCGGTTGCAGAAAGCACAGCAGAAAGTCTTCTTGGGTGATTGTTGTTTCCAAGTTGCGGTTGTTGGTGATCAATCCGGCCGAGCCTTAGATGTTGTTTCAGGGAGTCCTTATATCTCTTTTTGGGGGGGGGCTCTCTTGCGCTGACCCATGGCGAGTTCACCATAGAGTAGTATCTTTGGGAAGCGGTGGTCCTCCATCCTAGAGACGTGCCCTGCCCAGCACAGCTGTGTTCTCAATAGCATGGGCTCAATGCTGGTGATCCCTGCTTGCTCAAGGACAGCAACATTCGTCACATAGTCAGTCCAGTGTATATTTAGGATTGTGCGAAGACAGCACTGATGAAAGCGTTCGAGGAGTCGTAGGTGTTGGCGATAGGTGACCCATGTTTCAGACCCATAGAGGAGAATAGACAGTACGATAGCTCTGTACACATTGATTTTTGTGCTTTGCTTCAGGTGTTTGTTGCTCCAGACTCTTTTGTGAAGCCTTCCGAATGCACTATATGCCTTTGCTAATCTGTGATCTATCTCTTTATCAATCTTGGCATCTGAAGAGATGATACTTCCCAGTAGGTGAACTTCTGAACAGTTCAGCAGTTAACTTATTAGGCATTTAATCCATGTGTAAAATACAGTTCTGATGGACATGTGACAGACAGCTGGAGAATGACTGGGGGTGGGGGGGATATGATGAAATACCAGAGGATGTTGAGTTTCATCCCTGGACTGCACCAGTTTCTTGTGTCATCAGGTCTCCAGACCTCAATGAGTAGCTAGACTAGAGATGGGATTAGAGTGGGGGATTCCTCACCTCACATTCCTATGGATGCTTTCCCAGAATCATAGAATCCTAGAATTGGAAGAGACCTCGTGGGCCATCCAGCCCAACCGCATTCTGCCAAGAAGCAGGAAAATCGCGTTCAAAGCACACCCGACATGTGGCCATCCAGCCTCTGCTTCATATCATCCAAAGAAGGAGCCTCCACCACACTCCCTCCAGGGCAGAGAGTTCCACTGTTGAACAGCTCTCTCTCTCAGTCAGGAAGTTCTTCCTAATGTTCAGATGGAATCTCCTTTCTTGTAGTTTGAAGCCATGGCTCCATTGCGTCCTGGTCTCCAGGGCAGCAGAAAACAAGCTTTCTCCCTCCTCCCTGTGACTTCTCCTCACATATGTATACATAGCCCTCATGACTCCTCTCCGCCTTTTCTTTTGCAGGCTAAACATGCCCAGCTCTTTAAGCCGCCCCTCATAGGGCTTGTTCTCCAGACCCTTGATCATTTTAGTCGCCCTCCTCTGGACACATTCCAGCTTGTCAACATTGCCCTTCAATTCAATCAGCTAAGGGGGAAAAGGAAGGGGTCTGAGGCTGTTAGGAATTGTGGGAGTTGAAGTCAAAAACACCCAGAGGGCCAAAGTTTGCCCCTTCCTGGTCTCTTCAGCCACTGAGCATTGTCTCTGTCCTTCTTCTTCCCAGGTCGCGGTGTGCAACTTGGCCTCCTTGGCCCTTAACATGTACGTCACTCCTGAGCACAGCTACGACTTCGGGAAGCTGGCCGAGGTCACCAGGGTCATCGTCCGGAACCTGAACAAGATCATCGACATCAACTTCTACCCCATCCCGGAGGTCTGTGGGAAGCAAGAGGGTGGCATTTCAGGAGTGATGGGTTTTAAATAGCCTCAGCCAAGTAGATTAGAACCATGCAAAAAAGTTCTTGGCAAATGCTCTTCCAGCTTCCTGGATAGTTTGTGCCAGACGCTGGAAAGAAAATATTATTCCACTTGTAAGGGAATGGTTCACCAAACAGAATTTGATAGACTTGTCTCCTACAATAATAATTCATGTTAATTTTACATGGTGCCCCCAGTGGCGCAGTGAGCTGCTGAACTTGCTGACCGAAAGGTTGGCAGTTCAAATCCGGAGAGCGGGGTTAGCTCCCACTGTTAGCCTCGGCTTCTGCCAACCTAGCAGTTCGAAAGCATGCAAATGTGAGATCAATAGGTACTGCTCCGACAGAAAGGTAGCGGCGCTCCATGCAGTGATGCAGGCCACATGACCTTGGAGGTGTCTACGGACAACACCGGCTCTATTCGACTTAGAAATGGAGCTGAGCACCAACCCCCAGAATTGGACATGACTGGACTTAATGTCAAGGGGGAAACCTTTACCTAATTCTACATCTATATAAATAAAAATGTCATGTTCGTTTGTGGGATTAACATAACAAAAAACACTGAACGAATTGACACAAAATTTGGGCAGTACACCCCTAACAGACCAACGAGTGACCATCACTCAAACCCCTCCCAAGAAACAGTGGAAAGGATTTAAACACCCCAAAAAGCTACATGACGATATAACGCATGCATGAAAATGGCAGCTCCCAGCATCCCCTTTAGGGGAGGAGGATGATCCAAATGCACTGCTTCCAAGATGGGAGCTTTCTTCTCCTTGGATTTCTTTGAGAGCACCCCAATCCCTATATATTTCCAATTTCCTATTCCTTGACTGCAATTCCCAGCAACCCTCCAGATAGATTAGATAGATAGTAGGTAGACAGATCAATCAGGAGGATGCTGGGAGTTACAGTCCAAGAATAGGTAGAGAAGAAAGAAAGAGAAAGAAAAAAAGGAGGCGAAGGAAAGTAAGAAGTAGAGAAGGGAAAAAAAGCTAAGGAAGAAAAGAAAGGATGGAGGGAAGATTGGTTTATAAATATGCATGCAGCTAGTATGTGTTTATAAATATGCATTGCTTGTTAAGAGCTGTGACAGGACAAAATATTATAAGATTGTATCTTGGTGTAGAGTTGGGAATGCACATGTTTTATCCTTATTAGAAGGTGTAAAATTACTACTGTTAAAGGATAGCTTTATATACCAATAGTTATGTTATCATGTGTACACTTTGGTACTACTACTACTACTTCTAATAAATAAAAATGTAATGTTTGTTTGTGGGATTAACATAACTCAAAAACCACTGGACGAATTGACACCAAATTTGGTCACAATCAGGCCAACAAGTGACCATCACTCATAAAAACACTGAAAAACCCAGTGGAAGAGACTTATAAGCAAAAAACCCCCACATATATATACACACAAAACACATATACACAGACTGGGCCACAGCAACGCTTGGCAGGGGACGGCTAGTAATAATAATAATAGAACCATACAGAAAATATGAAAACATAGCAGGACCAAAGCATACCACTGTCTGTCCCTGACGACTAATGGTGGCTCCCCCTTTGTTTGTTCCCTCCCTTTCTCTCTTGCACAAGGCGGAGGTCTCCAACATGCGGCACCGCCCCATTGGGATCGGGGTGCAGGGCCTGGCGGACGCCTTCATCCTGATGCGCTTCCCCTTCGAGAGCGCCGAGGCCCAGCTCCTCAACCAGCAGATCTTTGAGACCATCTACTACGCCTCTCTGGAGGCCAGCTGCGATCTCGCCAAGGAGTGCGGCCCCTACGAGACCTACGAGGGATGCCCCCTCAGCAAAGGGGTGAGTCCAAGAAGGGGTTGGACTAGATGCGTGTTTCTCAACCTGCGGGTCCCCAAGTGTTTTGGCCTACAACCCCCAGAAATCCCAGCCAGTTTGCCAGCTGTTAGGATTCCTGGGAGTTGAAGGCCAAAACAACTGGTGACCCCACAGGTTGAGAAACATCGTCTAGATGGTCTGTTCAACTCCAGAGGAGTCTGTGGCATGTCGCTAGGCCAAATTTGTCTAGATCAGGCATGGGCCAACTTCGGCCTTCCCTCCAGGTGTTTTGAACTTCAACTCCCACAATTCCAGTAAGCTGTAAGGAATTGTGGGAGTTGATGTCCAAAATACCTGGAGGGAGGGCCACAGTTGGGGTTGCCGATGTCTGCAGATAAAGAATCTCCTATGAGCTTCTATTTAGAAGGAAGTTGAAAACAAAACACTTCAAAGAGTCTATTTGTGAAACAGTTTACTCCATACACGTGGTGTACAAGGCAGTTCAAAAAAAGGTATAAAAGAAACCTAGTGTTGATTCCACACAGGATTTAAATGTAAAATAAATTCAAACAATAAGAATAAGGAATTCTTTACTTTCAAAGTAGGATGATATTTTCTTTAACATGTGTTCACAGGTTTCTTGTATTTTTATATAGATGTAGCACATTCTTGTCCCCGACAATATTCCCTAGCTCAGGGGTGCCCACACCTTTTCAGCATGCGAGCTACTTATAATAAAACCAAGTCAGAAAGATCTACCTACTCCTCAAGGCTGGAGAGGGAAGAGGCGTGGCTTGGCACGGCCTGTCTCCACCCCCTCTGGCTTCAACTCTACCAGCAGCTTCTCCAGGCTTGAGGATGGCAATGCCAAGCCAGCCTGGTGCTAGCTGTGCCACCATTGGCTTGGCATTGCCATCCTCAAGCCTGGAGAAGCTGCTGGTAGAGTTGAAGCCAGAGGGGGCGGAGCCAGGCCGCGCCAAGCCCCGCCCTCCCGCTGGCTTTGGAGCTCCCAGCAGCTTCTCCAGGCTTGAGGATGGCAATGCCAAGCCAGTGGTGGCATAGCTAGTACAAGGCTGGCTTGGCACTGCCATCCTCAAGCCTGGAGAAGCTGCTGGGAGTGCCGAAGCCGAGGGCGGGGCTTGGCGCAGCCTGGCTCCGCCCCCTCTCAGAAGCGCCCCATCCGACTGGGATCGACCTCCTTCGGTCCCGGGATCAACTGGTCGATCGCGATCGACTTCCTGGGCAGCCCTGCCCTAGGTAAATTCTATAAATATTGTTTCAGTACGCTTCATCAAGCTTGGCTTGCATTCATATAGTTTCCATATAGCGTTAATTTTAACTGTTTTTTGATTATCTAGAAGCAATTGGAGAGATGCCGCAGTTGAAGTCATTGTATTTAACAATTCTATACATTATATTTAAAGAATATAATATGTATCTATCCAAAATGGTCGGTATTTCACAATTTTTTTTGATATTTTATACATAGGGTATTCAAAGTTCATAAAAGTGTAATATTAAATTATAATGAAAAGTATTTATCTATTTATGCTGAGAGAAAGCCATATAAAATGTATGCATAATTGAAGACATTGTACATAAATAAGACAAGACACAATATATCTAGCATACCTGATATCTGCCCAGAATCCAGGAAGCAGTGGCCTTTGGTCCAGTCTGATGCCAGGCGCATGTTTATCTCCTTCAGATCCTGCAGTACGACATGTGGAACGTGGTTCCGACGGACCTTTGGGACTGGAAGGCCTTGAAGGAGAAGATTGCAAAGTGAGCAGAAGCCATTCATTGGGATGAGGGGTTCTTGAGCCTTTAATACAGGGGTGGGCAAACTTTGGCCTTCCCTCCAGGTGTTTTGGACTTCAACTCCCACAATTCCGAATTGTGGGAGTTGAAGTCCAAAACACCTGGAGGGTAGGTCTTAGGCCTCGCTTAACAAGCCCTTCATGAAACTCATCCTGTCATTTCTCTCTGATGTGGGCCCTTATTTATTTATTTACTATTTATTTATTACTAGCTTGGGGACCCGGTATAGCCCGGGTTATTTGAGAAAGGCATTGTGTGCCAAGGTTGGTCTTTGGTACTTCCAACTCCCATCATCCATGGTCCACCCTCCTCCAAACTGCAGTAGAAGATAGTGTGGGTCATGGGGCCTCTGTGTGTCACGTTTGGTCTTGATCATTCATTGGATGAGGGTTGCAGCGGTCTCGGAAGGTGAGTGAAGGTACTTAAAGTTCCATCATCGGTGGTCCATCCTCCTTGAAACAGCACCAGGGTGTAGAGTGGGTCAAGGGGGCCTTGTGTGCTAATTTTGGTCTGTATTGGTCATTGGATGAGGGTCGTGTTGTTTTCAGGAAGTTAGTGAAGGTACTGCAAGTCCCATCATCCATGGTCCATCCTCCCTCAAACTGCACCAGGATGTAGAGTGCATCTTGGGGAATCTGTATGGCAAGTTTGGTCTTGTTCTGTCATTGTTGGGGGCCTAGTCAGGAAAATCAAGTTGAGGAAGCCTTACTGTCAATTCAGGCCCTAAACAATATCCCATGACCTGAGGCGTAGTCAGGAAAATCAAGTTAAGGAAGCCTTGCTGTCAATTTTAGGCCTGGTCTGTGATTTATAGGGGCTACAGTGTTTGAGAAATGAATCAGGTGAAGGCACTGCAAATCCCATCGTTCGTGGCCCATCCTGCCCTAAACCACACCAGGTTGTGAAGTGGCCCATTGGGCCCCTGTGTGCCAAGTTTGTTCCTGATCTGTTATTGCTGTGGGCCGCAGTGACTGACTGCCTGAGGCCTTTACTTTTCCCTCTGCATCACCTCTTAGAATGTTGGAATGTAGATGGCCAATCAGAGTCCTTTATGCAAATACCTTTTCGGTGGCAACCAATCCCCTCTGTCTGGGGCCGTAGAATGTTGGAGTTCTTAGGCTGGCCAATCAGTGTCCTTTATGCAAACAATCCCACAGTGGCAACCAATCGAAACACTGCCACATATTCCTCCCTCCGCACCACCGACCGCAAACACTGACTTTTATGATATACATAGATAGATAGATAGAAGATAGATATATATTTATATACCACTTTTCTCAGCCTATCGGTGACTCTATGCCGATATTGGTGACTCAATAATAATAATAATCTTTATTTATAACCCACCTCCATCTCCCCAAAGGGAACTCGGGGCGGCTAATATGAGGCCAAGCCCAAAAGAACAATACAAACACAATTGAACATAAAACAGCAAAGGAAAAAAATTCATAACAAAATATATAAAATGACAAATAAGATAAACAATATAGCAACACATATTAAAGTCAACATAGCAGGCGGGCCAGATATCTAGGATAAAAAGTTAAAAGGTTTAAACCCTGGGTGTGATAGAACACAGAGTGTATTTGTAGAAAAGGAGCCCAAAAAGCCTCTTCCTTCCATCCGCTTTAGATACGGTGTCCGGAACAGCCTCCTGGTGGCCCCGATGCCCACGGCTTCCACGGCTCAGATCCTGGGCAACAACGAGTCCATAGAGCCCTACACCAGCAACATCTACACTCGGAGGGTCCTCTCTGGAGAGTTTCAGGTAACGGAGCGGCAACGGGATCTTCCTTGGGCGAGGCAAGGGACACAGTCCTTCCTGTGAAGAGGCTGAGGTTTTCACAAGTGTGAATGTTGCGAGTTTTGAGAATGGGTTAAAGAGAGGAGAGGAAGGAACGAAAAGAGCGAAAGAGGTGGAAAACAGAGCACTGTCAGGCAAAGTGAAAGGTGAAGAAAGATTGGAAGAGATGGAAGGGGAAGCGCAGGAGAAGTGTTTTGGAAAACAGGATTGCTTTGGGACAGAAAGACGCCGAATTGAAGGACAGAGCTGGGAGAGGAAAATGGGAAAGGTTTGGTTTGTGTGTGTGCATGCGTCATGAATAACTTTTCAATAACTTTATATCAGGGGTGCCCACACTTTTTCATCATGTGAGCTACTATATGAACAATCAAGTTGAAAAGATCACCTGTTGTGCATGTGAGCGTGTGCGCGCACACACGCGTACACGCTCCTACTGCAGCTTTTTGTCCACGCAGGGCTTCTTTCTTGCCTGCCCACGAACTCGCTGCCGCGCGCACCCAGGAAGGGAATCCTCTGCCTGCGCGCACGCTCTCTCTTAATGTCTTCATTGCCTTCCTCCTTCTTGCTGCATGCTTTCGCGAAGCAGGAAGTCCCCATCCCGTCCTGCTTCTTGCGTGCACAGCAGGCCCCTCCCACGCACGCAGCACGTATTTATAGGCGCACTCGCCAGCACTCCGGCCAGATATGGCTTCGGCGGCGGCTCGAAAGGTGCAGGGCTGGGAAGAGGGGCCGCCTGGCTGCTGCCTGGGCCGGTAAACTCAACCGAGAGAGGGACCCACGTGAGGCTGGAGCCTCCCCACGGCAGCCTCCCCCCTCCCTCAAGGCTTCCTTACCTGGACAGGAGAAGGAAGAGTGTAAGAGGTGTTTCCCCAAAGTGACAGATGCAGCGGGGGGGGGGGGGGCGGCGGCCTTCCTTCCTTTCTTTCGAGGGTGTCACTCAGAAAGGACGCCCAAGTGGACGGCTGGCAGGAAGGAGGATCCCTCCCACGGGTGGCAGTCCATGCCCACGGGAGGGAGAGAGAGAGAGAGAAAGGGTGGCTCTTCCTAGCCGGCTCTGAAGAGCCATCCTCTCTCTCTCCCTCTCCCGTGGGCCCTCGCCGCCTTTCTCCTTCGAGGGCGAGGGAGGGCGAGGTGGAGAAAGACGACGAGGGCACAAGCAGCAGAAGCAAGTGGAGCCCCGCAGCCCCCTCCTCCTCGGGTTCAGCCCCAGGAACACGGCGGAGCCCTCCCTCCTTGCTCCCAACCAAGGAAAGAAAGCAGCCCCACACAGCTTGCTCGCCCAGGTCTCCGCTTGGAATGGGAGTCCCGAGGGCAGCAGCAGGGTTTGCGGCAGGGCTTGCTTGGCTTTGCCCCACTTTGCCCGGTTTCCTTCGCCTCTTTCTCTCTCTCCCTCTCTCCTTCCAGCGCCCGCCTGCCTGCCAAAAGGATCTGAAAAAGTTCTCCGGATTTCTTTCTTCTCTCCTTGGCTCTCTCTCTCTCTCACACACACACACACGTTCCCTCCATCCCTCCCACAGCCTCGCATCCTATCTGTGTGCGTGCCTTCGCCTTGCTCCCCCAGCAGCAACCAATGGGCGGTCATGTCACCACACTGTGCGTGGCAAGATGAGCGCCAGGGCCCGCCCACTAAAGCCTCATTTTGGCAAAAGAAGCCCCACGAAGGCGGCGGTGGGAGCGCACATGTGCGCGCATGGCAGGAGCGCGCCATCCGGCTGGTGAGGCCCAAAGATCACCTGGAAGAGGGCCGAAGATCACCTAGGTGCTCCCGATCACCATAATGAGCACCCCTGCTTTGTATCATAGGCTCTTTTTATTGTAATTTGCAGTGCGAGAGCGGACATCAGAACTTGTGCTAGCTATGCCACCACTGACTTGGCACTGCCATCCTCAAGCCTGGAAAAGCTGCTGGTAGAGCTGAAGCCAGAGGGAGGCGGAGCCAGGCTGTGCCAAGCCCCACCCCTCCGCTCTGGCTTTGGAGCTCCCAGCAGCTTCTCCAGGCTTGAGGATGGCAATGCCAAGCCAGTGGTGGCATAGCTAGCACAAGGCTGGCTTGGCACTGCCATCCTCAAGCCTGGAGAAGCTGCTGGTAGAGCGGAAGCCAGAGGGAGGCGGAGCCAGGCTGTGCCAAGCCCCACCCTCCGCTCTGGCTTTGGAGCTCCCAGCAGCTTCTCCAGGCTTGAGGATGGCAATGCCAAGCCAGTGGTGGCATAGCTAGCACAAGGCTGGCTTGGCACTGCCATCCTCAAGCCTGGAGAAGGCTAATAGAGCGGAAGCCAGAGGGGGTGGAGCCAGGCCGTGCCAAGCCCCGCCCCCTCCCCTCTGGCTTTGGAGCTCCCAGCAGCTTCTCCAGGCTTGAGTAAGGCAGTGCCAAGCCAGTGGTGGCATAGCTAGCACAAGGCTGGTTTGGCCCTGCTCTCCTCAAGGCTGGAGCAGCTGCTGGGAGTGCCGAAGCCGGGGAGGGGCGAGGCTTGGGGCGGCCTGGCTCCGCCCCCTCTGAGAAGCACCCCATCTGGCTGCAATCGACCTCCTTCAGTCCTGCGATTGACTGGTCGATCGTGATTGACTTCCTGTGCAGCCCTGGCAAGTTGGAAACGAGTCAGCGTTTGGAGGCAAGCAGCTTGTATGCTGGGATGCTTGCCTCCCAGCCAATGAGGGGAGATGTTTTGGGGAGGGGCAGGGTTTCGGCACGGCAGCCATTGCGCTATATAAAGGACAGCACATAGCTCATTGTGAGCCCGGGAAGGGAAGGGAAAGAAAGGGAGGTTGGAAGAAGAGTGGTTGGAAGAAGAGCAGGGCAAGCGGAGAAGGGCTGTTGCCTGTCCCTGGCTGCCTGCTTTGCAGCCGCTTGCGTGTTGTTGCTGTTGGGGAGGGGAAAGAACAACCAGGGCAGGGAGAAGGGCTGATGCCTGCCTGGCTGGCTGCCTTGCAGCTGCTTGTGTGTTGTTGCTGTTGGGGTTTGGGACGAGTGGGCGACGTGTGGGTGGGTAATATTGGGGTGTGAGGGTGCAGTTTGTTTCCTTAGTTTGCCTTATGTTGCCAAATAGTCAAAATATCCTTCCTAAAGTTGTGAAATCAATTTCCAAAAGCCAAAAAGGCCTCTCTCTGCTGTTTCTGTCCTTTGTACCATTTGCTGTATTGCGCAATGTCAGACCTCACAACCCCTGAGGATACCTGCCATAGATGCAGGCAAAACATCAGGAGAGAATGCTCCTAGAACATGACCATGCAGCCCAAAAAACCTACAACAACCCATTGTAAACATTTGTCTTATCACTGTCACAGTTCTTATCATAGTTACTTTTCAGTTCTCATTAGCAACTTTTAATTATAGTGCATGGAGCAGGTAGTTAGTCATCGCAGGCCTTAATCTTCAGAACTGTGTCTCCAAAACTATTAGCTCTTATTCATTCATTTCTTTCATGTTGAATTTATTGAGATAAATTACCGCTCTCTCTTATCTCAATACTTCTTGACTCTCTGGCATCCGCACGGAGAGCACAAGGAAAATAAATTCACTATGCAATTTTAGATCAACTCCAAAGCCTGGAGTGGCTTACTTTATTGCAAAATACTAAAACTATAGACTATTTATAGAAGTGGCAAAACACGTCTATCCTTCTAGCCCAGACCTGGGCAAACTTGGGCCCTCCAGGTGTTTTGGACTCCAACTCCCATCATTCCTGACAGCCTCAGGCCCTTTCCTTTTCCCCCTCAGCCGCTTAAGCAGCTGAGGGGGAAAAGGAAGGGGCCTGAGGCTGTCAGGAATGGTGGGAGTTGAAGTCCAAAGCACCCAGAGGGCCCAAGTTTGCATCTAACCTAGATGAACTGCCTCAACCCCATTCCTACCGGCTGTTAGGAATTGTGGGAGTTGAAGTCCAAAACACCTGGAGGGCCCAAGTTTGCCCAGGCCTGCTCTAGCCATACGTTGTTGGAAGTGGAACCACATGCTAATCTGATTCAGTGGAATGTAAACACACACCGGAACACTCAAAGGTTGTGCTCTAGGACTCAAGCACAGCTCTATGTAATTAACGCTTACACTGCATTGCATTGCTACAACATACACAGTTTAAACTACAAACAATATTTCATTACTTTTAAACCAAAGTTCTTCTGACACATGTTTACCCCAGAAGTTCCCAGATCAGTTGTGTCAGCAGCTCACCTGTTTTTCTTCGTCAACACTTCTCATGTCACCATGAATTTTTCACCTCCTTTGCAATGCCAATCTTCTTAGGATAGTATATTCAATCTTGCCAGGCTTTAATAGGCCCATAGCCAGACCCCAGTCATCCAGTTCCATTCAATCCACTCATGACAGAAGAAGGGGTTGGGCTGGATGGCCCTTGGGGGACCTCTTCCAACTCTAGGTGTGTAGCATTGTACTGAAGGCTTTAGAAACCATCCAAAAGTAAGTAACTTGTAGTTCCCAGAATAATCAGAAGTGTAAATAGAAAACGCAAACGCCAAACAGGTTTCAGGGTAAATAATTCAATGTTTCATCATCCGTATTCTCTATATTCATAAACAAGTCGGTTCCATCGGAAACAAAGTAACAGAAATCACACCCTCAAATGCGGTATTTATAATCCTCAGTGGAGTCAAGGTCGCTGAGTTGCAGAAATAATAAATCTTTCATTCAATAACAGTCCATGTGGTAAATCATATAAACAGCAACCCAGCTTGGTCGACGGTTTAGCCGTTTCGCCAATGTGGCTTTGTCGGGACCTTGCGACCAATGCTCCAAGATAGAAATGTTTCCAGATCGGTCCGGATTAAATCTAAAAAGCGAAATAGCATAGCATGTCATGTACTGTCATTATATATCTATATATACATGCACAATAGAGCGTTCAATGAGAACTAAACAAAGGAAAGGCTGTAAATACATACCAATTAATTATACACAATCATCATAGTGGTAAATACCATCATCATATTCGTACCGGACAGGGAATGAGAAGAAAGGCACTCAGTATAAGTACTATAGTAAAACACATCATTAACAATACTAATTACAAAAGAACTTCGCCAATAGTAAGCCGGTCGTTAAGACCTGATTGCCTCATGCTGGGTTTGGGAGTAGCTTCTGTTCCCAGTTTGACAATCCAATAGGCTTCACGTTGTAAGAGTTTGGTCTTAATGTCTGCGAAAGGGGTTGATTTAATCCGTTCTAATACTAGAACTTCAAAGTCTTCGAAGTGATGTTTTTCTTTAAAGTGACAATATAGTAATGAATTTTCATTTTTGGTGCGGAAGTGTGAGCGGTGTTCCAAAATTCTTGTCCGGAGTTCCCTTCCCGTTTCCCCAATGTAAAGTCTATGAATAAGTAATTGCTTGATGCTCTTGGTTTTCTTAAAGAGTATGGAAAGAACTGTAATGTAGAAATGCATTCCTTTTGGTGGGTTTTATATATTTTTTTACTTTAATCATATCGTTCTCCACAAAAATAGTCACATCTAGGAAATCAATGGCAGAGGCAGATGTTTTGAAAGTAAATTCAATATGTTGATTCCAGGAGTTAAAATATTTCAAAATATCTTGTATATCACCGTCCCAAAATTACTCCAAAGTCCCCCAATCCCAACAACACGAGCAAATGTGGAAGATGTTCTATATGCAAACATATATATATACACAAGAATATCTAACCAGTCCACACAATGGCATTAAAATCAAACTCCGCACCTGGGCGACCTGCGCCAGTAAAAAATTGATTTATTGTTTAAAGTGTGGCTGCAATAGACTTTACATTGGGGAAACGGGAAGGGAACTCCGGACAAGAATTTCGGAACACCGCTCACGCTTCCGCACCAAAAATGAAAATTCATTACTATATTGTCACTTTAAAGAAAAACATCACTTCGAAGACTTTCAAGTTCTAGTATTAGAACGGATTAAATCAACCCCTTTCACAGACATTAAGACCAAACTCTTGTGGGTGTGATTTCTGTTACTTTGTTTCCGATGGAACCGACTTGTTTATGAATATAGAGAATACGGATGATGAAACATTGAATTATTTACCCTGAAACCTGTTTGGTGTTTGCGTTTTCTATTTACAGTCCTTTAGAAACCATCCAGACAAAATTCCTAAGAAGCATCCTTAGCCTCCCAAGCTGTGCGCCTAATGTAATTTTACTTCTAGAGGCAGGTCAGATCTCTGTTGAGTCTTGAATCTGGATGTATAAACTAAATCTTTGGTTAAAACTAATGTTTTTGCCTAAAGGTTTGGCCCCATTGACCCTTAGTGATCCATTCCAATCAAGGTGGAAAAAGATAGTTCATGAGAAAATCCTAAACCTTGGATTTTCAGCTAATACCATTCTGACCATGGGCTATACAAAAGCCAAATAAAACATACGACAGCTTATCTGGGACATTGAGCTGCAAAAATACCTAAACGCAACCTCTATTCTTCCAATCTTCAAAGATAACGGAAGGGCGCTGCTTCCTGCAGAGTACTTAGGCAACCTAATCATCCCTAAACATAGGAAGGCGTTCTCTTTGGCTAAATTCAACATACTCCCTTCTGCTGTATTGGAGGGAAGATACAACAAGGAACCATACAATGAACGGCTATGTCCCTGTGAGGCGGAGGCAGTGGAAACTGTGGAGCACTTTTTGTTGTACTGCTCTTTTTACCGTGACCTTCGTAAACATTTTATAAATCCAATTTTAGAAAGTCTACCAGGGAGATCTGTAAGGTTTTATATAGATTATCTATTGTCTGACAAACACCCCAAGGTCACTGTCAGGGTCGCCAGCTTCTGTGCAACAGCAATAGCTTGTCGGCACAAGATGCTGTCACAATTTTAGAAAGTTTTAATATTTATTTTAGTTTTACCATTGTCATTTTAGCATCTAATTGTTTAATACCATTTTAATTATCTTATTCAATATTGGGTTTTAAACTTTGCTTTGACATTGTCTCTTGATACCCGGATCTGTGTGTACCCTGATGTTTGTACATTTGTGTACACGTGTTTGTACATGTGTGTGTACTCTGATGTTTGTACATCCTTGATGTTTGCACATTTTTTATGCTGGTCATTGACCGTAAAAAATCTTGTTGTTGTACTGAAGTATCTGTTCTGCGTTGCTGTCTCTGCAGATTGTGAACCCGCATTTGTTGAAGGACCTGACAGAGCGAGGCCTTTGGAACGAGGAGATGAAGAACCAGATCATCGCCTGCAATGGCTCCATCCAGGTGGGTCACGGGCATGGACCTATATACTTGAGTATATATGCCTCTATCCTCAAAGCCCTGAGAGAAGCGGGGCACAAATCACCTCTTTCCTCCTTCCTTCCAGACCATCCCAGAAATCCCGGACGACCTGAAACTGCTGTACAAGACGGTGTGGGAGATCTCCCAGAAGACGGTGCTGAAGATGGCCGCCGACCGAGGGGCCTTCATTGACCAGAGCCAATCCCTGAACATCCACATCGCTGAGCCCAACTACGGCAAACTGACTAGCATGCACTTCTACGGGTGGAAGCAGGTGGGCAGCGAGTGGGAGCCTCGCCTCTCCCTAGACCTCACCCAGGAACCAGATACATCGTTATTATTATGACTGTTGTTATTATTTGTGTCCTGCTTTATTGATCTTGAAAAGAGACCCAAAGCAGTTAGAGCAGGCCTGAGCCAACGTGGGCCATCTCTAGGTGTTTTGGACTTCAACTCCCACCATTCCTAACATCCTCAGGCCCCTCCATGGACTATAATTAAAAGTTGCTAATGAGAACTGAAAAGTAAAGGAAGGGGTCTGAGGCTGTTAGAAATGGTGGGAGTTGAAGTCCGAAACACCTGGAGGAAAAGCCAAAGTTTGCCCATGCCTGTGCTTGAGAGACCCAACTTCCTGTGTTGAATGAATTACCCTATGCAACAAAATTTGAGAAAACTTTCTGTTCCTAGTTTAAAAGTGTTGTTTCCTGTTTCTTTGAGTGGTCCTTACTTTGAAAGTACTTGTTTTCCTCCAGAAACTTTGTTTTTCTGGCTGCCACAAACTAGCCTGAATTCGATGAGACTATGAGATATTTTATGAGACTGCATGAGCCAGAAATGTCATGCGGCGGCAAAAAAAAAAGCCAATGGGATTTTTTGCCTGCATCAAGAGGAGCCTAGTGCCTATATCCAGGAAAGTCCTCTCCATGCTCTATTCTAGTCTGCCTTGGTCAGACCACTTTATCTGGAATCACACTGTGTCCAATTTTGGGCATCACAATTGATGGGAGATGTTGACTCTTAAGCTGGGATTTATCCAAAGGAAGAG
This sequence comes from Anolis apletophallus, assembly GCA_030556195.1. Taxonomy (NCBI): domain Eukaryota; kingdom Metazoa; phylum Chordata; class Lepidosauria; order Squamata; family Anolidae; genus Anolis; species Anolis apletophallus. The sequence continues at coordinate 197,560,802 of JARBWK010000004.1, read as the reverse complement.
GGAGATTCAAAGGAGAACAAGCCCTATGAGGAGCGGCTGAAAGAGCAGGGCACGTTGAGCCTGCAGAAGAGAAGGCAGAGAGGAGACATGATAACCATGTATAAATATGCGAGAGGAAGTCATAAGGAGGAGGGAGCAAGTTTGTTTTCTGCTGCCCTGGAGACTAGGACGCAATGGAGTCATGTCTTCAACCTACAGGAAAGCAAGGAGATTCCACCTGAACATGAGGAAGAACTTCCTGAATGTTCAGCAGTGGTGGAACTCTCTGCTCCAGACTGTGATGCAGGCTCCTTTGGAGGCTTTGAAGCAGAGGCTGGATGGCCACACTTCCCCCCCACAATCGTGATGTTAGGTGTCTTGTGCTCCAAAACTCTTCGTCAGTCTGAATCTGGAAGTCCCAGAATAATTTGATGTATTCACTTTCTGTAATTTTTCAGGCTTGTGATCGCATTATTGTTGTTTTAGGATTAATTCGAAGGCAGTCCCAGCCTCTAAATAGATATTTTTAAAAATTGAACTATATCAATACATTTTTGCATATCCTGTATCCATACTACCTAGTTTGTTGTGTATGGGTTGTTGTAGGTTTTTTGGGCTGTATGGCCATGTTCTAGAAGCATTCTCTCCTGACGTTTCACCTGCATCTGTGGCTAATGGCATCCTCAGGTTGTGAGGACCTCACAACCTCTGAGGATGCCTGTCACAGATGTGGTTGAAACATCAGGAGAGACTGCTTCTAGAACATGGCCATACAGCCCAAAAAACCTACAACACCCCAGTGATTCCGGCCGTGAAAGCCTTTGTCATTACATTTATTGTGTATAATATAACAGATTGACTAATCTAACCATGAGACATATTTAGAAGCCTCTCATAGAATCATAGAATCACTAGCCGTCCCCTGCCACCTGTTGCTGTGTGTGTTTTGTGTGTATACACTATATTTGTCTATATGTGTATATATGTGGTTTTGTGCATGTGTTGTAATGTAGTTTTTAATGTTTTGACTTTTTAAGTCCCTTCTGTTGTGTTTTTCAGTGTTTTTATGAGTGATGGTTACTTGTTGGCCTGTTATTGGGTGTCAATTGGTCCAGTGGTTTTTGAGTTATGCTAATCCCACAAACGAACATTATATTTTTATTTATATAGAATTGGAAGAGACCTCATGGGCCATCCAGTCCAACCCTTTTCTGCCAAGAAGCAGGAAAATTGCATTCAAAGCACCCCCGACAGATAGCCATCCAGCCTTTTAGAAGCAACAGAGCTTGGATTGGCGAGATCTCCCATATCCATATTATCTAGTTTGTTATGTACAGCAGTGATTTTCAACCAGTGTGCCGCGGAACACTAGTGTGCCGTGAGAGATCATCAGGTGTGCCGTGGGAAATTATTTTCGAACTTCATTCATATATAAACTATAAGGCGCATCTGTCCCTTTAAGAAATGGCACTCTCACGTCACTTCGTAGGTCACGCGCCATCTTGGATTCGCTCAGTAAGTAAACAAAGTTTGAGTTAGTGCTGCAGTTGCGCATCAAGTGACAGTGGCAATTTGGGATCACAGCCTGAAAAAGTTACAAGACAAGCGAGTGACAGTGATGGAGAAGTTTTTGTGAAGGAAAAATGCAAATGCCGAACAGGGTCCTTTGGCATTTTGATTCACTTTCACCGGGGATGCGACGGCACCGACTCTGCTGTGCTTGTTGTGTGGTGAGAAGCTGTCCAATAGCACCATGGTACCAAGCAAGCTTAAACGCCATCTCCAAACGAAACACCCTTCCGTTCAAAACAAGCCAACGGACTGTTTTGTATGCTTACGTACAAACAATGAGAAACAGGCAAATCCTTTGAGAAGTAAACAAAGGTAAACGAGAGAGCCCTCAAAGCTAGCTACCTTGTCGCTGATCTCGTAGCTAAATTTAAAAAGTACCACACTATGGCAGAAACATTGTGTTCATCGAAACAGGCCCAGGTTTCACACTAATTGAGTGTATAAATACATTAAAAAACATATTAACTATATGTATTACTGTGTTAGAGTGTCATTTTGGCTGGTGGTGTGCCCCAAAATTTTGTAAATGTAAAAAATGTGCCGCGGCTCAAAAAAGGTTGAAAATCACTGATGTACAGTATAATAGATTGACATTCTAACCATGAGGCACATCTAGAAGTCCCTGCTCTTTTAGAAGCAACAGGGCTTGGATTGGTGATGTGTCTCCTGTGTTTCCTTCATCCTTGGTTGACAAGAAGCTCCAAAGTCCGTCTCTCCCTCTGGTTCTTCTGACATGTTTCTTAATGCCGCTTCCAGGGCCTGAAGACCGGCATGTACTACCTGCGGACGAAGCCGGCGGCCAACCCCATCCAGTTCACGCTGAACAAGGAGAAACTGAACAAGGAGAAGAGCAGCGTTGCGAAGGAGGAGGGCGACGAGGAGGCGAAGAAGAAGGAGCGCAACAAGGCGGCCATGGTCTGCTCCCTGGAGAACAGGGATGAGTGCCTCATGTGCGGGTCTTAACCGCAGAGTGAGTAGCAAAAGCTAGGATTAGGTAGGTCTAGTTTACCTGGGGCAAGGAGAGAGAGAGGCCCACATAAGCCTTTGACGTGCCTTTCAGCCAATCTTGCAGGACCCACACTATTCTTCATCATGCAGCACATGGGGTTGAGGCAGTTCATCTAGGTTAGATGCAAACTTGGGCCCTCTGGGTGCTTTGGACTTCAACTCCCACCATTCCTGACAGCCTCAGGCCCCTTCCTTTTCCCCCTCAGCCGCTTAAGCGGCTGAGGGGGAAAAGGAAAGGGCCTGAGGCTGTCAGGAATGATGGGAGTTGGAGTCCAAAGCACCCAGAGGGCCCAAGTTTGCCCATGCCTGACATAGGTCAATTTTCTCTACTGTTGTGGTCCGGGACTGGACATTCCCTGTGTTATCCTTTGCAACCTCCTGCTGTATGATACTCTCTTTCATTTCCCAGCAAGGAAAAGCCCGTTCTTCCTAGCCAACCCTGATCTGAAATCTGTGGCCTCTTTTTGGTGGCTCTGGACTATTTATTGAGGGCAGGTGGTCCCGGGCAGGGTCCTCTGATCCACTTCAGTGCATTAATAAAAACCTTGAGGTGCAAAGCTGGTGTCTGGAGGTCTTTTGTGGGGAAGGCAACTTGGGAACCTCCAGCCTCTGGGAATGAGCCCATTGTTGTTGCGCTTATTAAGGTATCTATTTCTACCCTGCCTTTTATTCTCCACTAGCTGTCCCCTGCCACATGTTACTTTGGCCCAGTCTGTGTATATGTGCTTTGTGTGTATATATATATTTGTGTGTGTGTGGTTTTGCACATGTGTTGTAATGCATTTTTTAGTTTTTGGCTTTTTAAGTCTCTTCTGCTGTGTTTTTTTTCAATGTTTTTATGAGTGCTGGTCATTTGTTGGCCTGAGAGGTGTCTTGTGTCCAAATTTGGTGTCAATTTGTCCAGTGGTTTTGAGTTATGTTAATCCCACAAACGAAGATTACATTTTTATTTATATAAGATAGAGTGGAAAGAGCCTCAATTCTTGCCATCATGATATTGCAAGCAAACTAGTCTAATATGGGTCAGACACTACTATTGTTGGGTGAATTTGTGATTGGTTAAGCCAGGGCTGTCCAACATCTTCGGGCCCAAGGGCCGGAAGGCAGGTGACGGATCACCTTGGGGGCCGGAGCAGAGGACGTGGCTGCTCGCGGGGGCGTGGCCGCAGTGGGGGCGTGGCTGCTTGTAGGGGCGGGGCCGCTCCCGCTCTGGTGCGCATGGCCAGCGTCCTGCGCGGCCCGCCCCTTTTCGGCGCGAGACGTCACCCCGCCGAAAAGGGGCGGGTCGCGCAAGATGCCAGGCATGCGCGCCAGGGCGGGAGGCGGGCCGGGATCGGCGAGCCTCCTCCGCCCCGTCTCTAGCTCTTGCAGCGGCCGCGCTGAAGGAAGGTAAGCCCGGAGCTTACCTTCCTTCAGGCGCGCGCTGCAAGAGTCAAGGACACGGCAGGAGGCGGCTCGCCGATCCTGCCCTGGCGCGCAATCCCGCGAGCGGCCCTGCGCGAGCGGAAGAGGCGGGGGAAGTCCCGCCCCTAGGGCATCTGACGTGGCTTCCCTCCGCCTCCTCCTCACTTACGTTGCCCCCCTCTCGCCACCTCCCCCCCCAAGATCGAAAATTTTCAAATTTTTTTCAATTTTTTTAAAACCTGATGTCTTGCAGGGGTTAGGAGGCCGTGGGGAAGGGGCTTGGGGGCCGTGTACGGCCCCAGGGCCGCCAGTTGGCCGCCTCTCCAATAGTGGCAAGTTTGGATTTCAGGAAGGTCTTCATTTGACAGGGTCCCTCATGACCTTCTGGCAAGGAAACTAATCCAATGTGGGCGAGGCAAAGCTACGTTGAGGTAGATCTGGCATTGGTTAAGCGACCTAACCCAGAGGGAAAGAGGGAGACTCATACGTCAGGTGGCTTGAAGGGCAGAGGTCTGGATGACCTCTTGGGGGTCCCTCTCTAAACCTAAACCTGAATGCTAGGAAATGTTGCAAAAAGTTCTTATGTAAACTTTATACAAACACACACACACACACACACACACACACACACACACATATATATATATATATATATATATATATATATATATAGGCAAAACTGGTGAGGTAGATGTGGGACTGGTAAAGTGAACGAACCCAGAGGGTGATTCTCCCCAGTGCTTCCTCCTCTTCCTCCTGGAAAGAAGTGAGGAGTGGAGTGCCATCAGCAGGGTTCCCTTCTGGGCCCGGTCCTGCTCAGGATCTTGATTCATGACTTAGATCAGTGTTTCCCAACCAGTGTGCCGTGGCACACTAGTGTGCCGTGAGCGATCATCAGGTGTGCTGTGGGAAATTGGAACCTCCAATAACCTTTCTTCCCCCTCCTGCCGAACACTTTTTCTTCTCCACTCGGGCTCCCTTCTTCCCAGCCTTGCTCTGCTCGCTTTCCTCTGGGGCGAGTCTGCGCAGTAGCGCCCGTACGGGTCACGTCTTTCCCCCTCCCCTCCTGAACACGCTCACACTGCCCCCTCGGATCAAAAGCGGCAGTGTAGGAAAAAAAGTAAGTCTTTGGCAGGACGGGGAAGAAAGGACGCGAAGGGGGAGGAAGAGGTCTCTGTCGAAAGCTGGCATGGGCAAACTTGGACCTTCCAGGTGTTTTGGACTCGCAACTCCCACCATTCCTAGCAGCCTCAGGCCCTTTTCCTCTCCTCCCCCCCCCCCCCCCGCCACTTAAGCACGAAAGGGCCTCAGGCTGTTAGGAATGGTGGGAATTGAAGTCCAAAGCACCCAGAGGGCCGAAGTTTTCCAATGCCTGCTTTAGGGACCTTAAAGTGGTGAGCCTCCTTCCAACATTGTGATTCTGGATAGAAAACAAACAACAACATAACATAACATTGTTTGAGTCCACAGTGCTCTCTGGGTGTAAGTGAACTACAACTTCCAAACTCAAGGTCAATTCCCAAGCAAACCCTTTCAGTACTTTCTGTTGCTAATGAGAGTTCAATATGCCAAGTTTGGTTCAATTCCATTGTTGCAAGAGTTCAGGATGCTCTTTGATTGTGTGTTAACTATAAATCCCAGAAACTGTAACTCCCAAATGTCAAGATCTATTTTCCCCAAACTCCGTCTGTGTTCACATTTGGTCATATTGAGTATTCATTCCAAGTTTGGTCCTGATCCAACATTGTTTCAGTCCACAGTGCTCTCTAGATATAGGTGAACTACAACTCCAAAACTCAAGGTCAATGCCCACCAAACTCTTATAGTATTTTCTCTTGGCTATGGGAGTTCTGTGTGGGAATGCAGGCATGTGCTTTTCATCTTAAGAACAGACAAGCATTCCAAGTTCTGAGGATGACCTGGGAAGGAATCCTACTGGAGCACTGCAGCACACTGAGTTACCCTGGACCATGCTCTGACCTGCAAGAAGCACTGCCTAATTGCCAAGCAAAATGTGGGCACTAGAAACAATATCATATGAAAGCTGAGTGGCATAACCTGGGGGTCACAACCAGGCACAGTGAAGGCATCTGCACTTGCACTTTGCTACTCTGCTGCTGAGTATTCATGCGCAGTGTGGGACACATCTCACCACACTAAAACAGTGGATGTGGCTCTTAATGAGACATGCCGCATTATCACGCTGTGTCTGCGCCCTACACCACTGGAGGAATTACACTGTTTAGCCGGTATTGCACTACCTGACATCCACCGGGAATTAGCAACCAATAGTAAAAGGACCAAGGCAGTGACATCTCTGGCCCATCCCCTGTTCAGATATCAGCCAGCACGCCAATGACTTAAATCAAGGAATAGTTTTCTGAGATGTACAGAGATACTCGCTGGAACACCTCAGCAAGCGAGAGTCCAAAAGTGGCAGGCTCAACCCAGAAACTTAATCAATGGCTGATACCAAACAAGAGACTCCTTCCTGGGCATACAGAAGACTGGGCAACTTGGAAGGCACTGAACAGACTGCTCTGGCACCACGAGATGAAGCCAATCTTAAGAAATAAGGCCACAAACTGGAATTCACGACATGTGAGTGCAGAGAAGAGCGAACCGCAGACCACCTGCAACAATGCAACCTGAGCCCTACCACATACACAATAGAGGACCTTCTTATAACAATGCCAGAGGCACTCCAAGTGGCCAGCTACTGGTCAAAGAACATTTAATAGAATACCAAAGTTTGCAAACTTTGTGTGTGTGTGTGTTTTGTTTAAATACAATACAACTGAGTTGTAGGTTTTTTGGACTATATGGCCATGTTCTAGAAGCATTCTCTCCTGACGTTTCGCCCGCATCTATGGCAGGCATCCTCAGAGGCGAGGTCTGTTGGACCTAGGAACATTGGGTTTATATATCTGTGGAAGGTCGAGGGTGGGAGAAAGAACTCTTGTCTGTTGGAGCTAGGTGGGAATGTTTCAATTGGCCACCTTGATTAGCATTTGATAGCTTGACAGGTTTTTGGTGTGGCTTGTTAGTGCCTGAGGAAATCTGTTATTGAGTGGTGATTAGTTGTCCCTGATTGTTTCCTCTCTGGAGTTTCCCTGTGTTTGGTTTTTGATTTTTTTTTACTGTTATGATTTTAGAGTTTTTAATACTGGTAGCCAGATTTTGTTCATTTTCATTGTTTCCTCCTTTCTGTTGAAATTGTGCACATGTTTATTTATTTATTTATTTACGACATTTATATGCCACCCTTAGTGCGGCTTACAAGTAAAATGTAAATACAATATATTATATTATTGCCATAGCACAATATTAATATTATATATTCCATTGTACTATAACAATTATACTGTAATATCATTAGTAATATCACATGTAATAAAAATATATGATCATAATATATTATTAGTAGCATTACATTGTATTACATTATGGATTTCAATCTCTTCTCTGTGTAGCCTGACGTGGTGGTTGTGAGAGTGGTCCAGCATTTCTGTGTTCTCAAATAATACGCTGTGTCCAGGTTGGTTCATCAGGTGCTCTGCTATGGTTGACTTCTCTGGTTGATTTAGCCTGCAGTGCCTTTCATGTTCTTTGATTCGTGTTTGGGCGACGCTGCGTTTGGTGGTCCCTATGTAGACTTGTCCACAGCTGCATGATATACGATAGACTCCTGCAGTGGTGAGAGGATCCCTCTTGTCCTTTGCTGAATGTAGCATTTGTTGGATTTTATTAGTAAGACTGTAGATAGTTTGTAGGTTGTATTTCCTCCACAGCTTCCCCCTGTGGTCAGTGGTTCCCTTGATGTATGGCAAGAACGCTTTTCCTCTGGGTGGATCTTTGTTTTGACTCTGGTGGCTTGTTCTCGGGAGACGTCAGGAGAGAATGCTTCTAGAACATGGCCATATAGCCCGAAAAACCTACAACAACCCAGTGATTCCAGCCGTGAAAGCCTTCGACAATACATTATAATACAGCTGTTTGGTTCACTCCTGACACAATAAATAAATAAACCACCAGGCAAAAACATACAATTGGTAAAAACATCTACATTAAAAACAGAATTTAAACACATAAAAACAGTTACATCAACTATTAAAATCACATATTCCAATGTCATAGTCCAGGGACGTTCCAAAATGTCATTGCACAGATTCTTTGTTCATTTATTGCAATGCAGTTAATCTCCAAAAGCTTGGTCCCATAACCATGTTTTAACTTTCTTCCTGAAGGCTAAAAGAGAAGGAGCTGATCAAATATCTATCGCTGGGGAGGCAGCAGAAAACAAGGCAGCCGGCCACTCTACCTGGGGGACTAACATGCCCTCTTCCCACCTAAAGTCCCTCCTCTGCCCTGTCAGTGCTGGACTGTGATGTCACAGCCATGATGGCACAGTGGTGGCCAGAGGACAGGGCTGCTGCTGCTTTGGGGCTGCCACTTGGGCTGGGGCCCTCCTGCCCCTGGCTCCCCCTGTGGCCCTGTGGGGCGGTGGGCTTCATGGGTCTTTTCTGCCCTTCTGTGCTGCAGATGGGCCATGAGCCAAGACCAGGAGGAGCCAGGATGCAGTGCAAAAGGTGCCTCAGATGAACCACGCCTTCTCTCGGTGGTGGTGAGGAGCTCCACGGAGGCCCATGAGGTCCAGGTGTCAGAGGGGAGCACTGTGGGGCAGCTGAAGGAGCAGGCTGCCCTCCGCTTCGGTCTCAGCAAGGACCAAATCCTGTTGGTCTTTGCAGGGAAGATCTTGCGGAGCCGAGATACCCTTCTGCAGCACAAAATCCGGGATGGGCTGACCATTCACTTGGTGGTCAGGAAGCTGGATGTTGATGCAGTGCTGCCTGACCACAGTGTCACCACTCCACCTCTGACCCTTCTTTCTGTGGTGCCAGCCTTCCTGGAGAGTGCCCAGAAACACCTGGCCGAGCTGCTGGACGTCCTGACTGAGATGCCCAGGCACTTCCTCTTCTGGCCTGACCTCATGCGCTACGTTGTCCAGACCCCCACCATTCAGGCCATTGTCTCAGAAGACAGCAATTGTGGGCCCCTGGTCGTGGCCTTCCTCCTAGCTATGGCTACTCTCATTGGGGCAAGCATCTGCAAGGGGACATCAAGTATGACTGCAATTGCTGAGACTCTGGAGACCCCTGTAGCTCAGGACATGCTAACCCACGCCAAGGAGATGGCCATCTTCCTGTCGGAAGCGCCAGAGTTTCAAGGCTTCATCCACAACACTCCGCAGTTTGAGCAAATGATGAGCTTCAGTGGACTGAGGAAGCTGATGGTCAGCTACGCAAAGCTGGGTGGTGGTCTGGATGCCGAAGCGGATGCAGGTCTCGAAGGAGACCCTCAGGAAGAAGCCCACTCCTTCCAGCAGCTGATTGCAGAGGTGGCAAGGGTCCTGTCTGGCCCAGAGACCAAGGAGGATCTGGAGGAGCGCATGCTGAGGCACACCATCGCCACCAGTATGTCACTGAGGAGGCTGGCCGAGCAGAACCCCGAGGTGGGCCACCTGCTGAGCAACCCTCGGGTCCAGGAGCAGATTGTCGGCTACATCCGAAGCCCAGCAGTCCGGAGTGAGATGGACCGCCACGGCGAACAGATCGTCAAAATGCTGGAGGGGCTCCCGGGGGGCCAGAGTCTCCTGCACCAGGTCTACAATGAGATTGAGGAGCCCATCTGGAGCATGATGGAGGAGCAGGATGAGGGGAGTGCTCTGAGGGTGCAGCGTGCAAAGAGAGACCAGCTGCCCCTTGGCATGGAGAATAGGAGTCCCCTGCCAGACCCCTGGGCCCCTCGCCGGGAGACCGCAAAGTCTGGGCAGCCGAGAGGTGCTGCAGAAGGAGGGGGCGCCAGCAAGAAAAGAGGGGACTCTGCCTCACCTGAGCAACAGGGAGAGCCCTCCTGTTCTCCCTCTTGCTCACGGGACGCAGAGGCAGGTCATCCCATTCAAGGACAACCAGATAGAAGTGGTTCAGAAGAGCCCAAGGAGTTGCACGAAGGGAAGCCAGACCTTGCACTGGAAGCAGACTCGGAAGATGGACAAAATGCAGCTGCAGACACTGACAGAACTGGATCCAAAAAGCCCAAGGATACACATGAAGGGAAGCCAGACTTTGCACTGGAAGCAGACTCAGAAGATGGACACGATGTAGCTGCAGACACTGATAGAACTGGATCCGAAGAGCCCAAGGAGACATATGAAGGGAAGCCAGACCTTGCACTGGAAGCAGACTCAGATGATGGACACGATGCAGCTGCAGACACTGATAGAACTGGATCCAAAGAGCCCAAGGAGACATATGAAGGGAAGCCAGACCTAACACTGGAAGCAGACTCAGAAGATGGACATGATGCAGCTGCAGACACTGACAGAACTGGACCCAAGGAGCCCAAAGAGACACATGAAGGGAAGCCAGACCTAACACTGGAAGCAGACTCAGATGGACACGATGCAGCTGCAGACACTGACAGAACTGGATCCGAAGAGCCCAAAGAGACACATGAAGGGAAGCCAGACCTAACACTGGAAGCAGACTCAGAAGATGATGCTGCAGACACAGAACTGGACAGTCATGAAGACACCTAACACACTGAACCGATGCAGCTGCAGGCTGGATCTTGAAGGGAAGCCAGACCTAACACTGCAGCTCAGAAGATGATGGACTGGACACCTCCACTGGAAGACAGCTTGTGCTGAAGGAAGACACAGTAGATGAACACATTGCAGCCACAAACACCTTCCATGGACCACAGCCTCCTTCATAACAGCACCTTTCAGCAAGTATGACTGAAATTGCTGAATCTCTGGAGACCCCTGGAGCTCAGGACATGCTAACCAACACCAAGGAGATGGCCATCTTCTTGTCGGAAGCTCCAGAGTTCCAAGGCTTCACCCACAGTTTGAGCAGCTGATGGGCTTCAGCAGACTGAGGAAGCTGATGGCCATCTATGCAAAGCTGGGCAGTGGTCCAGATGCTGAAGCTTTCGCTGAAGGAAGATGCTGGAGAAGATGAACACAACGCAGTCACAAACACCTCAACTGGACCACAGCCTCCTTCATAACATCACCTTTTGGATCTAGCACTGGAAGCAAACCCAGAGGAAGATGGACGCAACGCAGCCACAACACTTCCATGGGAACGGAGCCTTCTCTTGATCATCGGCAAATTCAGGCGCCCTTTGGCCAAGGAATGAGGTGGCCAAAGACAAGGAGGTCTCCTCCACTGGTTGTTCTTCCAGGGCTGTACAAAATAAAGGGCTTTCTTCTCTATAGCTGAGATGGTTCCTCCTTAAGCACAAAATGTTTCTTAATCTAGGAAGTGAAGGCCAAAGAGCCCATCCCTGTCCGCCTATCCGCCCCCTGCCTTGTTTGTTTACACATTCACGCCCCTGTCAAAAAGCATGAACTAAAATCCATGTAAAACAGTAAAGAAGAATACCATAAACAGACAAAAAGAGTATTCAATCATTTGGCAAATTAAGACAAAGCTGTTTTAAGAGGAGTTAAAGCTAAACAGAGTACTAGAAAACAACTCGAGGCTAGATAGAGCCAAGGAACACGGGAAAAAAGGTGGAAAACAGTAATATATAATGGTCACCCCCTATCTCCATTTGGATGGGGGATATATATATATTACTTTGAATGATGATTTAATGGACGCTTACTATTTCGCCTTGATAAAACCGTCCTACTGTGAAACGGTCCTTTAACGGGCTTTTGAAACACTGCATTTGCGGGCCGTCAGCGAGTTTATACCTTGGGAGAACTACGTCTTCTTCCAGCATCTCCTTTTCCTACGGACTTACAAAACTTTCCTTTTACCGCTCCAATCGGGAGCCTGGATTTACAATTTATTTTCCCATTGGGGACTGTGGCTTATACAAAGCATTTATTTCTGGCATCGACCATTCATTTATGTTGACCTCCAACCGGGAGGCTGGACCTTTACAAATCCTGAGACTCATAAACCCAGAAAAATATACATAGTGACTGTTCTTGATATATGTGCTCCTTGTGAACTACGCGGATAGGAGTGAATGATTATACATATTGATATGAATATTATAAAGATATTACTTTGATTCCATTCCACCTTTTTTTTCGTGTTCCTTAAAGCTAAATAGCCCAGAGGAGAGAAGATGGAGAGTTGGCTGGAGGACCTTTATGATCTGCAGGGAAAATGCCATCAGAGGCGGAAGATGGAGCCAGTTTGTTTTTCTGCTGCTCCAGAAACAAACACAGAGCAATGGAGTCAAATGGCAAGCCAAATATTAGACATTCTTGACTATAAGAGCAGTTCTTAAACCGTGGGTCCCGACCCCAAATGGGTTCCCCTTGGCTCAATGTTGGAGTTCCTGAAATAATTCTGAACATTGCCTAATTGCTGTCTTAGACCAGTGTTTCCCAACCAGTGTGTCGTGTGCCGTGAGCGATCATCAGGTGTGGCGTGGGAAATTGGAACCTCCAATACCCTTTCTTCCCCCTCCTGCCGAACACCTTTCTTCTCCACTCGGGAGACTCGCCCTACGTCTTCCTCCCCTCCACAGTGCTCTCCGGATATAGGTGAACTACAACTCCAAAACTCAAGGTCAATGCCCACCAAACTCTTATAGTATTTTCTCTTGGTTATGGGAGTTCTGTGTGGGAAGTTTGATTCCATTCCATCGGTGGAGTTCAGAATGCTCTTTGATTGCAGGTAAACTATAACTCCCAGCTGTTGAGGAAGACCTTCGTGGGTGTCTTTCTGCCATTCCTGCCAGGATATCTATGTTGTGTTCATCGAAACAGGCCCAGGTTTCACACTGAGTGTATAAATACATGTAAAAACATATTCACTATAAGTATTACTGTGTTAGAGTGTAATTTTGTGTCATTTTGGTTGGTGGTGTGCCCCAGGATTTTGTAAATGTAAAAAATGTGCCACGGCTCAAAAAAGGTTGAAAAACACTGTCTTAGACATTTACATGAGTCTACAGTGGATTCTGCAGAAGACACTTTCGCTGTCCTTCATAAAAGGGGAAAAAACGAGCCTCTTTAGCAAGCCTTGCAAATTCTGATTTGTTATCAGCACATGCTTGTTTTTTTATGCCTATGTTATATACTTATATACATGGGGTCATGGAAACATTTCTCAGGTGGAAAAGTTTTAAGAAGCTCTGGACTAGATGACCTTTGCAGCCCCTTCTAAATCCAGGATTATAACATGCTTCAAAATCGTAATGTAAGTGCAGATTTAGATGAAGCCATTTGGCCAAGAAGGCTCCTATCAATGCCCTGATTTTAGAGGCAGAACATTGGTCTCCTACCCTATTGCAATTGCAAGTCTGTCTGTCTACCTATCCATCCACCTCACTAGCTCAGTGGTTTTCAACCTATGGGTCCCCAGATATTTTGGCTTGCCCCTACATCAGGGGTGGGCAATTATTTTTTCCAAGGGGCCACACAAGAGCCAAAAAATATTATGGAGGGCCGCACCTGAAGGCTGAACTACATTCTAATCTACATTATTTATTTATTTATTTACTATATTTTACTCATTAATATTAACATATTAATATATCAAGAAATATTCATATATTATTAGTATTAATATCATTATTATATTATAGTATATATATATAGACATTATAATATATTGAAATTATAATATAATATAACATATTATTTATTATATTATTATTATAAAATAATAAAATAATAATAACCACTAAAATTAAATTCAAGAAAACAAGGTGCGAACCAAGATGAAGGCTGACATCCTCAAGAGAGGAAGGATCCCAAGATAGAATGGCCCAATGGCCCCAGCCCAGAGGATGGCAAAGCGGACCCAGCTGCAGCAGAGCAGAGCAGCAGGCGATCGGAGGCTGCAGGCCCCCGCCCGCTCTCGCCCCCAGTCGTTCCCCAGCTGATCACCCTGCTATGCAGGCCCGGATTACCCATAGGGCCAACAAGGCCATGGCCTAGGAGCACGAGCTGAGGGGGGGGGGGTGAAGATCATGGCCCAAAAAATTTAAAAAGGCCTCTCTAATGCGGCGGCACGAGGCAGGGGGGGCGTAATTCCAAAGTGTGGCCTAGGGCACCAAAAGGTGATGATCCGGGCCTGCTGCTATGGAGTGCCTGCCATCCCCGGGCCTGCAGGGAGAGCAGCCGGCGATCTGAGACGACTTATTCGACCTGGCGACCCCGAAAGGTGATCAAGTCTTCCGGGTCGCCAGGGTGATCAGCCCCCACAGGTCGCCGAGTGCTCCCGCTGCAGGCCCGGATTGCCTCCAGGGATGTCAGGCACTCCAAAGCCACCGCTCCTCTGGCCTGTCTGCCGACAGGCCTCACATAGCCTGCTATGGGATGGCGGCAGCGGCACCCCTTCTTGGCCCCGCCCTCCGACGCCCTTCTTCCTGGGCCAGACAGAATCGGCTGCCGGGCTGGATACGGCCCGCGGGCTATAGGCTGCCCACCCCTGCCCTACATCTATCCATCCACCAACCAATTTCACTAGCAAACTGGGTCGAATTGGCGAGATATTTATTGCAAAACTAGAGCAAACTGTGCTGCGGGATGGTCTCCCTGCCGCAAAGACCAAGTTTTTGCAGTTGAATAAACTTTCTCCATGTTTTTGTGATAGAACCAATTAGGAAATGACATTGATAACCCAGGAACGAAAGTCATGTTACGTAATAGCGTTATATAATCCACAGGGAAAGCCCACCTCTCTTCTGCTGTGGTCAGACCTCACCTGGAATAACAACCCTGTGTCCATTTCCAGGCGAAGAAGCTCAAGTCAGGAAAAGAGATTCCACTTCAACATTAGGATAGTGGCTCTCAATCTTCCGAATGCCGTGACCCCTTAATACAGTTCCTCGTGTTGTGGTGACCCCCAACCATAACATCATTTTCGTTGCTGCTTCATAACTGTCATTTTGCTCCTGTTACGAATCGCCATGTCAATATCCGATATGCAGGATGGATTTTCATTCACTGGACCAAATTTGGCAAATACCCAATACACCCACATTTGAATACTGGTGGGGTTGGGATTGATTTTCTCATTTGGGAGTTGTAGTTTCTGGGATTTAAAGTTCACATACAATCAAAGAGCATTCTGAACTCCACTAATGATGGAATTGAACCAAACTTGGCACACACAATTCCCACGACCAACAGAAAATACTGGAAGGGTTTGATGGACATTGACCTTGAGTTTTGGAGTTGTAGTTCACCTGCATCCAGAGCACTGTGGACTCAAACAATAATGGAACCGGACCAAACTTGGCATGAATGCTCAGCATGCCCAAATGTGAACATAGGTGGAATTTGGCGAAACTAGACCTTGATTGCCTGGGATTTATAGTTCGACTACCATCGAAGAGCATTCTGAACCCCACTGATGATGTAATTGGGTGAAGCTTCCCACGCAGAACCCTTATGCCTTGAGGAGACTCGCTGGCTGAGCCTCCCTCCAGCCTCGCACCCTCTACCTCACCCTGCACACCATGCTGCCATGTGCTGAGCATGCCTGCTCTCCCCTCCCTGCTTGAAGTCCCAGAGAGAGCCCCCCCTTGGCTGAGAGGCCGGCCAATCACAGAAGAGGAGGGCTTTTGGTGGGAGGATTCGCCGTCTGTTTCCAAAAAGGAAGGGAAGGGCATGCGGAGAGATTTCCAAAAGGAGTCCGCAGGATAGAAATATATCTCATGATCAATGCTAACAGCCTAGAGCTGGAAGGGGTCCCATAGTGGCCCAGCCCAACCCCGTGCTGCCAGGCAAGGAAGCCACTGTCCAATCCCTCCTGACAGATGGCCATCCATCTTTGGAGTTGCCAAAGGCCAGAAAACTTATATCTCTGATGGTTCCTAAGACCATCAGAGATACGAGTTTTCTGGTCTTTTGTGACTCCTCAGAAACCTCATCATGACCCCCTCCCCCCGCAAGGGTCTTGACCCCCAGGTTGGGAAACGCTGCAATGGGAAGAACTGCCTGTTATGGCCAGAGCTGTTCAACAGAGGAATATGCTGCTGCCTGGGAGTCCAGTGGAGTCTCTTTTCCGCAGACTGGATGGCCATCTGTCAGCAGGGATTTGATGGTGGCTTCCTTGCCTGGCAGGATGGGGTTGAGCCGGATCACTCAGGGGGGCCCTTCCAGCTCTAGGCTGTTAGCATATGGATCATAATGAGATGCATTTCTATCCTTTTGGAGATTCCTAAACAGAGGCTAAATCTTTTCAGCAGGTTGGGCTAGATGGCCTTTGGGGGTCCCTTTCATTTGCATGGTTCTTGGTGGAGGTCAGTGGCCCGCATTCTATCACGCTTGATGGTCTGCCGAAGTGGCATGCATGCATGTCTTGGGAGCGTGTGCGTAGGCTGCATCCCCCTCTTTCCAGCCGGAAAAGCCTAGGCTGAGGGTCTGCCATGTGTGATCAATTTGTGCTGTTACATCAGGCATGGGCAAACAGAGAGAAATAAGGACGCCCCTTCATGTTCCCCCCCAAATGGAAACAGTTGTGGGGTCTTGCTTCCCCATTGGAACAGTAATGCAACAGGAACACCCCCCCCCCCCTTCATGACTTTCCATGAACCTCCAAGGGATGTTTATCTTTTTGTAAATGCAGGGCCATCTGTGTTTTGCGTGTGTGGCGGCGTATGAATTCTGTTGGGTGGGTTTTGCATTGAGTGAATTGTGTGGTGTTGTGTTGGGCAGGTTGTGTTGTGCTGGGTATGTTGCATTGTGTGAGTTTTGTATTGTAGCTTTTGTTGGGTGTCGTGCACTGAGTTGTGTTGCACAGGGTGTGTTCTGTTGGCTTTTGTATTGAGTAAGTTGTGTGGTGTTGCATTGGGCAGGTTGTATGGTGTTGGGTGTGTTGCATTGTGTGAGTTGTGTTGTTTTTTATTTATTTTGTGAATTGTGTGTGTTGCATTGTGAGAGCTGTGTGATGTGGATTGTGTTAGATGTGTTGCATTGTGAGTTGTGTTGCATTGGGTGTGTTCTATTGTGTGAGTTGTGTTGTGTGGGTTTTGTACTGCGTGAGTTGTGTTGGACAGGTTGTGTTGTGCTAGATGAGTTGTATTGTGCTGGGTATGTTGCAGTGTGTGAGTTGTGTTGTGTGGGTTGTGTTGTTTTTATTATTTTTGTGAGTTGAGTTGTATGAGTTGAGTTGTGTGTGTTGTGTGTTGCATTGTGTGAGTTGCATTGATTTTTATTATTTTTGTGAGTTGTGTGTGTTGCAGTGTGTGAGATGTGTTGTGTGAGTTGTATTATGTTGTGTGTGTTGTGCTGGGTGTGTTGGGTAGGGTTTGGTCGTGTGGGTAGGGTTTGGGATGTGTTGCTTGGCTTGGCTTGAGGGTCCGTGTCCCATCCTGTCCCGTTCCCCCAAATTCTTTACAAACGAGGCGTGAGTCAAGGAGCTCTGAGGCCACGGTAATATCCAGCAAGCGGACTTTCTTTTAGTGTGTGTGGGGTGACCCTACAAGAGGCCAAGGTAATTTCTCTGCGGCTAGGGGCCCCGAGAGTTCGTCAGCTTCTCCACGGCGGCCGCCAGGTCTCCCCCGGAGTCAAGGAGTGCGCGCAGGTTCCGCTCCTTGTCGAGGAAGCCCATCGCCCGCAGCTGCTCTAGCTGGGCCTGGTACAAGGGGGCTAGGGGGCTCTGCTGCTCCATTGCATCTTCCTCGTTGCCTTCCTCTTCTTCTTCTTCCTCCTCCTCCTCCTCCTCCTCCTCCTGTCGTCCTCGTTTCCTTCCTCTTCCTCTGCCTTCTTTGGACCCGTCGCTTTCCATCTCCAGGCTTTCGTCGGCCGAGAGCAGGCTGGCGACATCCGAGGAGGGGCTCTCCTCTCCTCCGTCCGAGTCTTCCATGCTCTCGGGGTCTGCGTCCGGGTCCACCAAGGCCAGGATGAAGTCCGGCGCCTCCCTCCGCAGGGCCAGCAGGCTCATCTGTAGCTGCAGCAGGGCCTGGATGGCCCTGGGGTTGCTCAGCAGCTCCCCGCATTCAGTCTGGGCCAATTTGGATGGCAGGAGTTGGGCCCAGCCCTGCGGAGGAGGCGGACTGCCCTTGCCGTCGGCCAGGAAGGCCTGAGTGGGTCCGTCTGGCTGGGAGAGCGCATTGACCATACTCTGCATGAAGGCCGGATTGTCAGTCAGCTGCTGCACCATGTTCTGGATGTTCTCCGACTTGGTCAAGTTCACCCCGACTCGGGAGCTGAGGGCGATGTGGACACAGCCGGGCGACCAGAGGGTGTCAGCCCCGTCTCCGTTGAAGCCGTGGTCCCCACTGCTGTTGGACTGCAGGGCCCAAGGGTTGGGCAGGGGCTCCCGGTTCTCCATCCGGGGCAGAGGCCCGCCCCCCTCGGGGCTGGGCTTGCTTTCCAGAGCCCCACTATTGTTGCCGTTTCCATTGCCACTGCCCTGGAGGGCGTTGAGCATGGGGGCCTCGATGTCATTGTAGAGCTGCTGCAGGGCGCTGTACCCACCGGGGATGCTTTCCAGGTTGCTGAGGGCCCGGTCATGGTTGCGGATGATCTCGTCCATCACGGCGGGGCTAGTGGCCACATCGATCATCTCCCGTAGGAAGTCAGCATCGTTGAGGATGTGCCCGATCTCCGGGTTCTGCTCGGCGAGCTGACGGACCTGCGGGACGGAGAGGATCATCTGCCGGACACGCTCCGCGTCACCAAAGAGGTTCTGGACAAAGGGGTGCTGCATCACCTCAGAGAGGAGCTCCTGGCGGTTGGCTTCCTGTTCCTGTTCTGCAGCCTCCTCCACCAGCTCTGAGACCTCAGCTGCATCCAAGCCCAGGATGTTCATGCCGGTGACCCCCAACAGGAAGCCCAGGACCAAGGGGTTGGTGCTCAGGACATCCAGGTCCTCGAGTCCCATGATCTGGAGCAGCAGCTCCTCCATAGTGCGGGTGACCAGGTCCTGGCAGGAGGCCATCAGTTCCTCTGGCCGCTGGGACCA
Organism: Anolis apletophallus; assembly: GCA_030556195.1. Classification (NCBI taxonomy): domain Eukaryota; kingdom Metazoa; phylum Chordata; class Lepidosauria; order Squamata; family Anolidae; genus Anolis; species Anolis apletophallus. The sequence continues at coordinate 197,541,885 of JARBWK010000004.1, read as the reverse complement.
TTCCAAGAGGTCCAGCACATCGTTGGGGTCGCTATCCTGGGAGAGGAAGAGCGCCGGAAGGAAGGGGCCGGGTGCTGGGGCGGAGGGAGGCGGAGGCCTCCGCTGGGCCTTGATGAAGAGGTGAACCTTGGCACCGTCCCCGATCCGGTGCTGGGCCAGCGTGTCCTGGTCCCTCAGTATCTCACCCGCAAAGATGAGGGAGAGCTGCTCGGCTGGGGTCTTGAACCGCTCAGCGATCAGGGCCTTGAACTCACGGACTAATGTCCCCTCAGACACCTCGAAGGGTTCTTTGCGCTTGAGAGTCTTGACCGTCACCTTGACCAGCCGAGGGCTGGCAGGGCCGGCAGGGCCCTTCTTGCCCTCAGACATGGCCGCCCGGAGGACGATGGGGATGAAGGGGACAAGAAGATGAGCAGGAGGAGGAGAATAAGGCAAGGTCCAGCAGGGAGGAGCAGGACAAGGACGGCGTGGTGCCGCTTTCAAGGTGGGAAGGGGCCAGTGGTCTGCTGCCCGCCTTAGTCTCGAGGCTTGCCAAGGCCAGAGTGCACATACCAGCGGGATGGTGCCCGTCTCTTGTTCCGCTGGCTTACAGCCTGGCAGGTTCCTTCATCTTCCTCTGCTTCCCCTCAGCTGTTGGTCAAGCCCCCTCCCCCCACACAGGTCACTTCCTCTCTGTCAGCCCAGGTGAACTGTGACCTCACTGCTGACCTCACAGAGAAGAGCCAAGCCTGGGCCGGGCAGGGGGGCAGGCAGGACCTTCATGGGTCTCTCCCACTTCTCCATCCCAACATCCTTCCATCCAGGTTCCGCCTGACCTCCTCAAGACACTCTGAGCCTGGAGGTTTCCTGCTGGTGGATTCACATTTGGAATGTATGCAAAAATCCTCTTTGCAATAAATGCCCTCTTTAAATGGTAAACATTTAGAAGATTATCACATGCTGTTATTCCACTTTGACTGCTTTGGTCGCCTCCTGTGGAGTTTGCAGTTTAAGGAGACCCATGGCTGTGTGCTTGAGAATTTTCCAAGTCCTTCCTAAAAACAAATCCCATAGCAGCTAAAGTGAAATAGCAAGTGCTTTAACTGGGTTGTGTGATAGTCTCCTGAAGATGCATCTACACTGTAGAATGATGGAAGTTGGACATCACTTTAACTACCTTGGCTCAATGCCATGGAATTTTTGGAAGCTGCAGTTTGGTGAAGCACCAGGGCCTTTTGGCAGAGAAGGGCTTGTTCATCTACTACTCCCAGGGTTGCATGGCATTGTGTCACAGCCATTAAAAGTGATGCTGAACTGCGCTCATTCTACAGTGGAAATGCACCCAAGGTCTGGCTCATGGAGGTGGGCCAATGGTGGGCACTGTCCTTGTGGGGTGGCCCTTTGCCTCAACTGCCAGTCACTGTGCTGCTGGCTGGCTGGCGGTGACATCACTGCTGATGTCATAGTGAGACCCTTGCCTTCCCACATTCTGCCACAGGAAGGAAAGCAGGAGAGAGGGAGGGAGGGGAGAGGAGGGGGGCTTGGCCAGGAAGCTCCCCAAGCAACCCCTTGGCCGAATTTCACTCTATGGGGTGGCCAAAGGGGTTCCCCAAAGAATAGTGCTGAAGCTCACCTTCCCCTGATATCTCTTCCTCTACAGACAGCAGGAAGACGCCCCCTCCTTCCATCCCACGCTTCCCGATGCCAGCCCCAGCACCTTCTCACCCCCCTCCTCCTGCTGCTCCTCCGGCTGCTTGGCGTGTCATGGAGCCCCTGGTCAAGGACCAAGAAGACGGCCCTCCGACATCCTGCCCAACGGTCATTGCCTCCAACCCCAGCTTCATCTGCGTGACGGTCAAGTCCCCACAGACCAGCGCCCGGTTCCTGCTCCCAGAGGTCAGCACCATCCAGCAGTTAAAGGAGGACATTGCCAAGCGCTTCGGCTGCGAGGCCAGCCAGCTGGTCCTGGTCTTCTTCGGCCGCATCCTAAGGGACCAGGACACCCTTCGCAAGTGTGGGGTGAGTGACGGGATGACCGTCCACCTGGTCATCCGCAAGAGGGACCCCGAGGACAGTGCTCGGGAGCATCCTTACGAGCTTCGGGCTCCCGAATGTACCCCAGAGCCTCCTTCCCCATCCTTTAGCCCCAGCAGCCAAGAGGCGTGGTGCCAGACGGAGGAGAAAGCCCCCTTGGAGTGGCCGCTGGTGCCCACATCAGAGATGATTGTCCAGAAGGTCCGACAGGTCATCCTGGCCAACCCGGAGGTCCAGCGGCTGGCCCAGCAGGTGCCAGCCATCAGGCACATCCTCAATAACATGGGCATCATGAGGGTCATCCTGAACAAGATGAGGGAGATTGTGGACATGGCCAAGGGCCACGAAGTAACACCACCACCGCCGGACCCCAAGGGCCCCGATCAGGCCCTGGTCAGCCTCCCCAGAAACATCCCTGGCGGAGACAACCCTTTGAGGCGGATCAACAGCGAGGTCCAGGAGCCGGCTCCCAATGCGGCCTCGGATCCCTTTGCCGTGTCCAGCACTTACTCTACAATGGTGCGTGAGCCCTTGGGCCTGAGAGGACAGCGGGCCCCCATGGAGGAGCCCCACAGGGCCCTGGGCTTCTCTCAAAGCGCCACCAGTGTTTGCACCAACGTCAGCGACGATGCGGCCAGCCTCTTCAACACCTTCTCCAGCCCCATTGGGCACGGCCTCCCAACGCCATCCCCCGTGGGACCCCCTCCTGTGTTTCGGCCCTTCAACCCGGAAGGCCTCCATCCTCCGGATCCTGCGGAGATTCCCCTGATGATCGTCCACCTCTGCAATGCCTACACCAAGCGCATGATGTTCTCCCTGATGCAGGATGCCCTGCTGGCCTCGGAAGGGGCCCGCGGGGCCGACCCAGACCGCGTTCGGGAGCAGGAGCTGCACTTCTCCCAGCAGATGCAGAGCCCCGAGATGGTGGCCGCCATGTCCAACCCCAAGGCCATCCAGGCCTGGGTCCAGATGGAGCAGGGCCTGCAGGCACTCCTGGCCGAGGCTCCTGTCCTCATCCCGTGGTTCCTCCTGCGCCTCAAGGGCCTGGGCTACTCCACCGGAAGGGAGCCCTGGGCCAACGATCCCCGTGGCCAGGCCGCGGCCACCATGGAATAGTAGCCGCCATAAGGGCCGGCCGACAAAAACCTCAGCCAACTGGACTGTGATGCTGGAGGAGATTGCAGAGGAAGAGCAAAAGCATCTTGAGTGAAGTAGCAACAAGAAGTCTCCCCTGGGATCCAGACCCCACCCATGAAACTTATAAGTCCCTCCTGTCTTATAAAGAGAAAGCAACCACAATTTGGTCTCCATTTGTTTTGTTTTGAATGTTATTAATCATTTTATTACAGGGGTGTTGTGTGGTTTCCGAGCTGTATGGCTGTGTTCTAGAAGCCTCTTTTCCCGATGTTTCCAGGCAACAGACCAGGCTACCTCTGATGCTAGACTTAGCACGAACACCCAATTGGCATAGCCCACTGCAGCCCAGAACTCCTGAGCTCACGCCATCTGCCGCATAGAGGTGACGCCTCACTTAATGCGGACATCCGATAGGCATAGCCTGCCACGGCCCAGAACTCCTGAGCTCACGCCATCCTCTGCAGAGGTGACGGCAGACTTAGAGCGGACACCTGATCGGCATAGCCTATCGTGGCCCAAAACTCCTGAGCTCACACCATCCTCTGCATAGAGGTGACGGCGGACTTAGTGTGGACACCTGATCGGCATAACCTGCCATGGCCCAGAACTCCTGAGCTCACGCCATCCTCTGCATAGAGGTGATGGCTGACTTAGTGCAGACACCCGATTGGCATAGCCTGCAGTGGCCCAGAACTCCTGAGCTCACACCATTGAACACATAGAGGTGACGCCACACTTAGTGCGGACACCCGATCGGCATAGCCTGCCACGGCCCAGAACTCCTGAGCTCACGCCATGCTCTGCATAGCTCGGCAGACTTAGTGACGACACCTTAGCCTGCCACGGCCCAGAACTCCTGAGCTCACGCCATGCTCTGCATAGAGGTGACGGCAGACTTAGCGAGGACACTGATCGGCATGGCCCCAGAACTCCTGAGCTCACGCCATACACCGCCAAGATGGCGTGAGCTAAGGAGTTCTGGGCCGCTGCAGGCTATGCCAATGGGTGTCCGTGCTAAGTCCGCCGTCACCTCTATGCAGAAACCCTCACTGATTGTCTTTGCAAACTTCATGACTACTCAAATGCCAATTCACACTTACTTTAAACAGACAGGGTTCTTCCTCCCCTGGACATTTCACAGGATACACACTCCACTTGAATGAAAGGGACAATGGACACCGAATTACTTTGATTAATAAATAGCAATAGGTTTGATTAAATAAATCGACTTAGTTTTTAGTGTTAGAAGGGTTTTAAATATTAGTACGAGGGTTGGATGAAAAGTAATGCCTCCACCTTTGTTACTTAGGTTTGGATGGGAATATTTTAATAAATCAAATGAAGAAATAATCCTTAGAATGTGCTTTTCAACTACCACTATTAACTTTTCCACATAATCACCAGACAATTGGCTACATTTCTGCCAACGATGAACAAGTTTTCTGAACCTGACACGGAAGAAGTCGACACTGATTCTGCGTCTCACAGTTCTCTCAACGTCTTCATCAGAAGCATAAGGATGTCCCTGCAGATCTTTATCAGGAACAGACGGTGCTACACCTGGACTGTATGGAGAATACCGTACGATGGTGAGATCCAGTATCCGAAGTTCCGTTGTGTACCCATTGTGTACAGATCTTCCGATAGCCAAGCAAAGCAATAATGTGGCCCACACATTCTTGTGAGATGCCGATTATGCTTGAAATTTCTGAGTGATACGACAATCGTCCTGAATCATTCTGTCAACCTTTTGCTTGTGAAACTCGGTGGTTGCTGTCACAGGACGTCCAACTCTTTGTCACGCAAGTCAGATGTTCCCACCTCAACATCTTTAAACTTACTTGCCCAACAACGCACAGTACTCACATCAACACAATCACCATAAATATCTTGTATTCTCTGATGAATCTCCTTTGGGGTGACACCTTCTGCTCCCAAGAATTCAATGACTGCACCTTGCTTAAGTTGCACTGACCGGCTGTCTGCGCAGGGTCCCATACTTTGGACTTTAACAACACAACCGTTCAATGCTAAGGCTTCCCACCCAAATGGAACTGTAGAGGAGAGTCTAGTGAACATGCCAGTACCTGCCACATACCAGGACTGCCATTTGCTGAGTTACACAGGTGGAGGAATTACTTTTTATTCAACCCTTGTCAGGCATGTAGCCAGGGGGGGGGCTTCAGCCCCCCCCCCAAATTCTCAGGGTGGTCCGCAAGAAGGCCTTACTGGTGCATTATTTAAACTGTTATGCTTATTCATATCATGATGTGATCACCATGCTCAATATATCCCATATTCATGGGGGTATTGGGATAACAATACAAAAGGTTTGGTAGGGTAGACCCACTCAGACTCAGCCCCTCCTGAATCAAACTCAGCCCCTCCCAAATCAAAATCCCCTTGTATTAAGCCACGGGAAACACACATAACAAGCTATTTAGGCGCAAAACTGAAGAGGCTTGGCTTCCTTTAACCTCAGAAGCATGCATTTCAAATTTAGATCTGATGCGAAGAGATGATACAACAGACTTTTGCAAAACAAAGAACTGTGGGTAGCATGAAATAAAAAGGAAGTACCGCCACAAGACGCAGCTCAGCTCATCTCAGTCTGCCTTTATAGAATTTCCAAGGACATTTCACACTTCACAAAATTCTTTTTTCCCCAGGCTCTCTTCCTGTCCATCCCCTTTCATCCTCCCATGCTACCTTTGATTGAATGCTTATCAAAACAGTTCAGGAAAGCACAACTTCCAAATTACAATCATTCAATATATTTATTTAATTAAACCTATTCTTCATACTGTTGCTATGTATTAATCAAATAAGTGTCCATCATCCCTTTCATCACCTCCAACCTCTGAAGACGCCTGCTACAGATGCAGGCGAAGTGTTCCAACACATAGTTCCAAAATTCAATATTTAATGCCAAAATGCCAAAGATCAGATCCTTGTTTTCCATACAGCAGAACCTGACTCCCTATTTATTTATTGTGTCAAGAGTGAACTGAACAGTTGTATTGTATTTTTAAAAAACAAAGTTTGCAAACTTGGCATTTTATTAAATGTCCTTTGACCAGTAGCTGGCCACTTGGAGTGCCTCTGGTGTTGCTATAAGTAGGTCCTCCATTGTGCATGTGGCGGGACTCAGGTTGCATTGCAGTAGGTGGTCTGAGGTTTGCTCTTCTCCACAATCGCATGTCGTGGATTCCACTTTGAGGCCCCCTTTCTTAAGGTTGGCTCTGCATCTTGTGGTGCCAGAGCGTAGCCTGTTCAGCGCCTTCCAAGTCGCCCAGTTTTCTGTGTGCCCGGGAGGGAATCTCTCATTTTGTACCAGCCATTGAGGTTCTGGGTTTGAGCCTGCCACTCTCGCTTGCTGAGGTGTTCCAGCGAGTGTCTCTGTAGATCACATAAAACTATTTCTTGATCCAAGTCATTGGCTTGCTGGCTGATACCCAAACGGGATGGGCCGGAGATGTCACTGCCTTGGTCCTTTCACTATTGGTTGCTACTTCTCGACAGATGTCAGGTGATGCAATACCGGCTAAACAATATCATTTCCCCAGCAGTGTAGGGCGCAAACACCCCGTGATGATGCGGCATGTCTCATTAAGAGCCACATCCACCATTTTAGCATGTTGAGATGTGTTCCACACTGGGCATGCATACTCAGCAGCAGAGTAGCAAAGCGCAAGGGCAGATGTCTTCACTGTATCTGGTTGTGATCCCCAGGTTCTGCCAGTCAGCTTTCGTATGATAGTTTCTAGTGCCCACTTTTTGCTTGATATGCAGGCAATGCTTATTGTAGGTCAGAGAATGGTCCAGGGTAACTTCCAGGTATTTGGGTGTGCTGTAATGCTTCCAGTGGGATTCCTTTGGAGTCATGATACATTTGCAGGGAGTCAGGTTGAAGAAGCGACCTGACTCCCTGCAAACGTATCATGACTCCAAAACACACTTTCCTCTTCCCTTGAGAAAGAAACCCAAAGTGTACAGAATCTTGCTTTCCCATTGCAGATCTGACACTCGCCATATACCATCTCTATCCTTCCCATGGAGCAGAGAAGCGGGTGAATAGTCCCGCTGTCTGCCACACTTGAGAATTATTAGATCGAGTCTTTTATAGGAATATTCTGCTGATGTCGTAAATAATTGTCCTGTTTGCAATTATATTGAGTATTCACCTGCTGACAGAAGTTGATCTTCAGGTAACGAACCATTGTGTTCTGGGTTTGACTTGAAAAACCATTGTCTTTCACTAATGTAAACAGAGGTAATTTCCTTTAGCGTTAATCCAGTTTCTGGTCAGCTAGTGTTGACAGATGTAAACATTTATCTCATCACTGTTATCACTGTTTACTTTTTCAGTTCTCATTAGCAACTTTTAATTACAGTCCCGCAAGTAGGTAGGTAATGGTTGCATCATTGCAGGCCTTAATATTCTAGAATAGTGTCTCCAAAATTATTAGCTCTCATTCATTCATCTTTCATTTAGTTCCATGCATACCATACATATTAAATCCACATTTATCAAATCTACACATTATATTGCTCATTAGAGGGAAGGCTATTATAGGCAAAGGTGAAGTACTTTGGCCACATTATGAGAAGACAGGAAAGCTTAGAGAAGGAAATGATGCTGGGGAAAATGGAAGGAACAAAGAAGAGGGGCCAACCAAGGGCAAGGTGGGTGGATGGGATCCTTGCAGTGACTGGCTTGACTGAAGGAGACCCTGGGGGTGGTGACGACCAACAGGGAGCTCTGGCGTGGGCTGGTCCATGAGGTCACAAAGAGTCGGAAGCGACTAAACGAATAAACAACAACACACGTTGTACTCCTTGTGACACAACTGGACAATGGACTCCTATTGATGCAGCTTAAGGTAGCAATGCCTTTTCTAGCTACCTCTGGTAGACCTTCCTTCTAAAACGAAACAGACCCCAAAATATTTGGATTTGCGAGATATTCAGATTTTCAGCTGCCTCATTACACAGTTGGCTCATGTTCAGCTTGTCTACTAAGACGGTGTTTTTCAACCTTTTTTGAGCCACGGCACATTTTTTACATTTACAAAATCCTGGGGCACACCACCAACCAAAATGACACAAAATGACACTCTTAACACAGTAATACATATAGATAATTTGTTTTTAAATGTATTTATACACTCTGTGAAACCTGGACCTGTTTCGATGAACACAACATAGATATCCTGGCAGGAATGGCAGAAAGACACAAACTTCCCACAGAGAACTCCCATAACCAAGAGAAAATACTATAAGAGTTTGGTGGGCATTAACCTTGGGTTTTGGAGTTGTAGTTCACCTATATTGAGAGAGCACTGTGGACTCAAACAATGTTGGATCAGGACCAACCTTGGCATGAATACTCAATATGCCCAAATGTGAACACAGATGGAGTTTGGGGAAAATAGACCTTGACATTTGGGAGTTACAGTTTCTGGGATTTATAGTTTACACAATAAAAGAACATCCTGAAAACTTGCAACAATGAAATTGAACCAAACTTGGCATATTGAACTCTCATTACCAACAGAAAGTACTGAAAGGGTTTGCTTGGGAATTGACCTTGAGTTTGGAAGTTGTAGTTCACCTACACCCAAAGAGCACTGTGGACTCAAACAATGTTATGTCATGCTGTTTGTTTTCTATCCAGAATCACAATGTTGGAAGGAGGCTCACCACTTTAAGGTCCCTAAAACAGGCATGGGAAAACTTCAGCCCTCTGGGTGCTTTGGACTTCAACTCCCACCATTCCTAACAGCCTGAGGCCCTTTCCTGCTTAAGTGGCTGAGGGGGAAAAGGAAAAGGGCCTGAGGCTGCTAGGAATGGTGGGAGTTGAACTCCAAAACAACTGGACGGTCCCAGTTTGCTCGTGCTGGCTTTCGACAGAGACCTCTTTTTCCCCCTTCCCCTTCGCCCTTCTTCCCCCTCCTGCTGAACACTTACTTTTTCTTCTACACTGCCACTTCTGCCGCCATTTTGATCCGAGGGGGCAGCGTGAGCGTGTTAAGGAGGAGAGGGGGGAGGGAGGGAGGAAGACGTGACCCGTGCAGGTGGTACTGCGCAGACTTGCCTCCGAGCAAAGCGAGCAGAGTGAGGCTGGGAAGAAGGGAGCCCGAATGGAGAAGAAAAAGTGTTCGGCAGGAGGGGGAAGAAAGGGTATTGGAGGTTCCAATTTCCCACGGCACATCTGATGATCACTCACGGCACACTTGTGTGCCACGGCACACTGGTTGGGAAACACTGTACTAAGACTCCCAATGTTTTTCACGTGGACTGCTTTCAAGCCAGATATCACCCATTTTTCCAACAAGAACCAGCGCTGATGTGGAATCCTTCCTGTGAGTAAATGATAGAGGAAGACCCATACCATGACTGCATAGTGAAGGAAGGGGAGCTGAAATGATGGGGAAAACTCCAAACACATACCCCTGATCTGATCCCAAGCTGCCTATAGCCTCTGTCCAGTCCAATGGCAACTCAGCATGGACGGGTTTGAACAATCCGCAAGTGTTCAGATTGGGTGCTGTTGAAGTTGCATTTGGAACAACGCCACAGGAAACGTGCAAAAGAAAAGCACACACTGTGATGACTCTCCTGGGATTTTTAAAGGTGCATCTAAATTGCAGAATGGATGCATTTTGACCTGCACTAATTCTACAGTGTTGATGCACTCTCAATTTTCCACCAAGGAAAAGCAGAGGCATCTTTGGGAAATCTGAGTTTTGTGAAAACCTTTTGGAGCTGGAGAACATCAGTGCCTTGGCACGACTGATATCAATTTGTGGAACTGACAGTGACCACAGATTCAATAGGTTGCTTCCAATTGGGTTGAGGCCAACATGTGGCAGCTGTATGAACATTGCAATGCACCCGAAACTGTTGTATTGTTTCCTTGTTTGAAAATATTTTTATCATTATTTTTGGATGGATTCTGGCCCTTTTAGGTCCAGGCATGGTTGAGGGACCCAAGTCTGGAGTGTCTTTTGAAAGCCACCTCAAATGGGCCAGGAAGGCAGAGAGATATTGGCCTGGCTGCCGGCATGGTGACCTCATGGTTGACCTCACAGAGCATAGATTCCATATCAGAAGGCTGCCTATTGCCAGTGGGGAGGGCAGGGAGGGCAAGGATGTAAAGAAGAGTGATCCTTCGCTCGGACGCTGGTGGAGCAGGGTGGCTAAGGATGAGAAGCGAAGCCGAACCTTGACTCCACAGCAGAAACGCACAACGCGGTTTCTCCCTTTGGTCTCTCCTTCCCGAAGAAGGATCAGAGGAGCTTTGAGACATGATGGTGGAAAGTCAGAAGGTGCTGGACCTGGGGGCCGCCTCGGAGCCCCAGGTTGTCCGGATGCTCATGAAGACCCCCTGGCAGACGGAAGAGTTCATGGTCCACAAGGACATGTCTGTCCAGGAGCTCAAAACGCACGTCACCCGGCATTTCGCCGCCTCTTCACCAGACCAAGTGGAACTGGTCTATGCCGGAAAGGTCCTGAAGGACCACAAGGCCTTGGGCCAGTATGCCATCCAGCTGGATGACGGGGCCCTTGTCCACGTGGTCATCCGGTCACAGCGGGGAGGGCATTCGATGCCACGGCCTCCCAGCAGCGCCTTTACTCGCGGCTGCCTCCGCGAACTAACCACTAGCCTGGACCCAAACATGGCCAAGTTCGAGGCCTTCCAGAGCCGGCTGATGTCCCAACCGGAAGTCATACTGCAGCTGCTGGAGGACCCCTTCATCCAGAGCAAGCTCTCCAGCCCAGACCTGATGAAAGAGCTGGTCACCAACTGCCCTCAGGAGTTAAGGCCGGCCACGCAGCGGCCCTCTGATGCCAACCACTTCTTGACCTCTCCAGAGGGACTGCGGCTGGTGGTGGAGCTGGCCAAGCACCCGGCGGCATTGAGGGAGATCCTCCGGCCAAATCCCCTGGCCACTGGATTCCCAGGAAGCGTCCCTGTTGGACACAACAGCAGCAGCAGCAGCGGACTCCAAGGGACCTTCTCCGAGGTCCAAGGATTCCTGGCCAGAAGGTCAACCCCAAGCAATGGCCACCATGACGAAAAGCCCGGCCGGATCAGGGAACGCCTCTCACCCCGCCACCCTTGGCCTCTGAAGGCAGCCTCAGGGGGCAACCAAAGCAGAGGAGAGAGCTATGGCATCGCAAGAGGAGAGGCTGGGCCACTGGTAAAGAGCCTGCTCCACCAGATCATCAAGCACCTCCTGCAAAACATGATGGGCAGCCCCTCCAGGATGGCTGCCGGTGGTCAAGAGGCCCAAAGGAGTGCGGCTGGATCTAGGGCCTCCCAGGAACAAGGAGCAACGCATGTCCCGGCCCTCTTGCAGCAGATCCAGAGCATGGACCTCCTCCTGACCAACTGGAGTCCAAAAGAGATGCAAGGCCTGCTCGACATCCAGCAGCGGCTGCAAGCCCTGGCCACAGATGAGCTGCCAGTGGCAGAGAGAAGAGAACGGTCTGAGCATCCGGCGAGGAGGACCCACTCCATCACCTCTCTCTGCGACCTGGTCCCACCACCAGACTCCAACAGCACCAGACGGCAGGACTTCTCCACTGCCCAGCAGATTCTGGAGAGGTTGGTGGAGTCCAGTTTCCTCACTGGCCCAAGGCCCACTGGACATCAAAGGGGCTCCTCAGCCCAACAGTCAGCCAAGCAGAAGCGGGCCTACAAGCTCTGAGTCGCAGAGAGGCTGGACATTGGGGAAAGGAGGTGTTGGACCTCTGCTAGACAACGGCAACAAAGCAGGAGCTTCTCCAAGGACTAGATTCCTTAGTTTCTGATGATTAAAAAAAGTTTTAGATCTTTCAAAAGTTCTTTTTCTGGATTGTTCCAAACCAATGGTTCCCAAACTTTGGTCCTCCAACGGTTTTTGACTTCGGTGTTTGAAACCTCAGCTAGCTTGTCCAAGAGTCAGGAATTCTGGAGGCTGAAGTCCAAACACCCAGAAGACCAAAGTTTGTGAATAATTCCTCCAAATATTACTTGTTATTCTACACAACGGATGCAGGTGTTCCTTTTTCCAACCTGTTGCTCTTATTATTTGTTGGACTTTGACTTGCCAGGCCTAACAGGGTTCTTGTCTCTTCAAAGGTCATCTAGTCCAGTGTTTTTCAACCTTTTTTGAGCCGCGGCACATTTTTTACATTAACAAAATCCTAAGGCACACCACCAACCAAAATGACACAAAATGACACTCCAACACAGTAATACATATAGTTAATATGTTTTTTAATGTATTTATACACTCAGTGTGAAACCTGGGCCTGTTTCGATGAACACAACATAGATATCCTGGCAGGAATGGCAGAAAGACACAAACTACCTACACAGAACTCCCCTAACCAAGAGAAAATGCTGTATGAGTTTGGTGGGCATTGACCTTGAGTTTTGGAGTTGTAGTTCACCTATATCCAGAGAGCACTGTGGACTGAAACAATGTTGGATCAGGACCAAACTTGGCATGAATACTCAATATGCTCAAATGTGAACACAGATGGAGCTTGGGGAAAATAGACCTTGACATTTGGGAGTTACAGTTTCTGGGATTTATAGTTAACACACAATCAAAGGGCATCCTGAACTCTTGCAACAATGGAATTGAACCAAACTTGGCATATTGAACTCTCATTACCAACAGAAAGTACTGAAAGGGTTTGCTTGGGAAATGACCTTGAGTTTGGAAGTTGTAGTTCACCTACACCCAGAGAGCACTGTGGACTCAAACAATGTCATGTTATGTTGTTGTTTCTTTTCTATCCAGAATCACAATGTTGGAAGAAGGCTCACCACTTTAAGGTCCCTAAAACAGGCATGGGAAAACTTCGGCCCTCTGGGTGCTTTGGACTTCAACTCCCACCATTCCTAACAGCCTGAGGCCCTTAAGTGGCTGAGTGGGGAAAAAGGAAAAGGGCCTGAGGCTGCTAGGAATGGTGAGTGTTGGAGTCCAAAACACCTGGAATGTCCAAGTTTGCCCATGCCAGCTTTCGAGAGAGACCTCTCCCTCCCCCTTCCCCTTCCCCCCCTTTCTTCCCCCTCCTGCCGAACACTTAGTTTTTCTTCTACACTGCTGCTTCTGCCGCCATTTTGATCCGAGGGGGCAGCGTGGGCGTGTTCAGGAGGGGAGGGGGGAGGAAGACGTGACCCCTGCGGGCGCTACTGCACGGACTCGCCCCAGAGCAAAGCGAGGCAAAGCAAGCAGAGCGAGGCTGGGAAGAAGGGAGCCCGAGTGGAGAAGAAAAAGTGTTTGGCAGGAGGCGGAAGAAAGGGTATTGGAGGTTCCAATTTTCCACGGCACACCTGATGATCACTCACGGCTCACTGGTGTTGGGAAACACTGCCCTAGAATTACAGAGTTGGACAGACTCCAAGGGCCATCCAATCGAACCCACTTCTGCCAGGCAGGAAAACACAATCAATGCACCCCCGACAGGTGCCCATCCAACCTTTGTTTGAAAACCTCCAAAGAGTGAAACACCATCAGAATCCCACGCAGCAGCACATTCCAGAAAGTTATTCCAAATGTTTAGATGGAATCCCTTTTCATACAATTTGAATCCATTGCTCTTGCGTGTCTTGGTTTGTGCAGCAGCAACAAACAAGCCTTTCCCATTCCTCAATGGGACAGCCTTTCAACATTTAAACATGGCTATTATTCCCTCTCTCTCAACCTTCTCTTCTCCAAGCTCAACATCCCCAGCTGCCCAAGCTGCTCCTAAGAGGGATTCGTGGTTTATAGACCTTTGATCAATTGGTCACCCTTCTTTTGTCCATTTCCTTCTTGAGTTGCTTTGCCCAGAACTGGACACAGGGTTATTTTAGGTAAGGCCTGACCAAAGCACAAGAGAGAAGGACTGTGACTTCCCTCGATCTGGACACCATTCCCCATCTTAATAAGTCCAAGTGATACTTGACCAGAGTGGACAGCATTAATTGGTCTGGCCTGGCTTGAAGCAAGACCGAAGTCAAACTCTTGTGTCTAGGATATGGACTGCCTGGGACCTGTTGGGAGGAGAGGCGAAGTGGATCCGGCTGTCATTTGAATCCTAATCTAGCAAGACAAGCCTCGTTAGCCGAGGAAAAACTGAGAAGTGATACTGATTGAGCCGCCCTTAAGCATCAGAAGGGACATCAACAGGATGGTCACATGCTCAGATGGGAATGTGACCATTCTGTGACTATCTCAGATGAGTTATCAGGACCCGAAAGGACCTCAACAGCTTGCGGTCCACTATGACAGTGTTTTTCAACCTTTTTTTGAGCCGCGGCACATTTTTTACATTTACAAAATCCTGGGGCACACCCCAACCAAAATGACACAAAATGACACTCTAACACAGTAATACATATAGTTAATGTGTTTTTAAATGTATTTATACACTTAGTGTTCGGCAGGAGGGGGAAGAAAGGGTATTGGAGGTTCCAATTTCCCATGGCACATCTGATAATCGCTCACGGCACACTAGTGTGCCGCGGCCCACTGGTTGGGAAACACTTAGTTGTCTTTCTCATGGACTGTTTTCAAGGCAGGTACCATCCATCCTATATCTGCATTTCATTTTTATTGCCTCAGCATTGCATCATACATTTCTCTCTGTTCCAAGTTCATTTTGATAAGTTTTGGCCATTCAACGAACTTCTGAAGACCATATTGGGCAGCACTCATGTCCTATAGATCAGGGCTGTCCAACTTCTACCGGCCCAGGGGCCTGAATTCCAGTCAGTGATGACCTGGGGGGCCGTAGGGTCTGCCCCCGTCCATGGCTCTGCCCCTGGCTCCGCCCCCTCCATGCCCCCGGCTCCGCCCTCTCCCCCGGCTCCGCCACCGCCCTGCCCCTGCATGCATACAGTCAAATATAATCTTTTACTGAGATAAAATGCAGGGTGGGCATTCAAAAGGGGCATCCATACAGTCAAATATAATCTTTTACTGAGATAAAATGCAGGGATAAGATATTAAATTAATTTAATTTAATATTAAATATATTTAATTCCATCCTCCCCTCCCCCCTTAATGTATCCCATCTCCCCTTATTTCATCTTTAATTATATTTAATTTTCTATTGAATACTTGAAGGGAGGTGGGGGAGAGAGAATGAGGAGCCCCTGAGGAGCCCCTGCTTTGGCCTACCTTTTCCAAACGCGCAGGATCCAGGAGTACCTGGACGACGAGAGAGCGACGACCAACTGAGTCGAAGAAGGTCCTAATCACGTCTGTGGGCCTCAGCGATCCAGTAGTAGAGTAGCCGAAGAGTATCGCAAGAATACGCAATCCACACGGGATTTCGCTGACAACGCCGGTGTGATCTCGTGTTGACAGCGAAATCCCGTGTGGATTGCGTATGCTCACGATACTTGCTCCGAACCCGGAAGTAGGTATTTTTTTAAAAATTTATTATTTATTTTATTTTTCAATTTTTATTTTTTATTAAAAAGCTTAGGGGGCCGGAGGGAAGGGGCTGTGGGGCCATATACGGCCCCCGGGTCGCCAGTTGGACAGCCCTGCTATAGATCAGTGGTTCTCAACCTGTGAGTACCCAGGTGTTTTGGCCTCCAACTTCTAGAAATACCAGCCAGTTTACCAGCTGTTAGGATTTCTGGGAGTTGAAGGCCAAAACATCTGGGGAGCCACAGGTTGAGAACTGCTGCTCTAGAGTATTATTATTATTGTTTATTTATATCCCACTTTTTTCTCCACAAAGGAGACTTACATTAAAAGTATTTCCATCCAATTCAAATTCTACAAATATGCAAACACGAAAACAGGAATAAATATTAATATTTTTAAAAATTAAGTTAAAATCCATAAAGACACATTTTATGGATTTTAGTCCTCTGTTTGGTCCCATTTGCAATGTGGAAAGCATGCTTTCAATGCCAACACTGTCCAAATCATGGATAAAGATCCTGTATAACCCTAAAACAGTGGTTTTCAACCTTTTTTGAGCCGCGGCACATTTTTTACATTTACAAAATCATGGGGCACACCACCAACCAAAATGACACAAAACGACACTCTAACACAGTAATACATATAGTTAATATGTTTTTAAATGTATTTATACACCCAGTGTGAAACCTGGGCCTGTTTCGATGAACACAACTATATATGACTTCCTCTCACATATTTATACATGGCTAATATGTCTTCTCTCAGCCTTCTCTTCTTCATGCTAAACATGCCCAGCTTTTCAAGCCGCTCCTCACAGAGCTTGTTCTCCAGACCTTTGTGAAATTTCACCCTGAGTGAAACTTGCTTCCAGTTAACTATGGATGTCATGAAACTGTTATAAACAGTTCCGTGGGGGGGGGGGGGAGGCAACTCTAGAAAAATCCAGGAAAATAGTAAAAAAAACCAAAAAACATTTCCAAGAGGAGAGGCCCAATTTGTTTCTTGGAAACCTGTGAGGGGGCTGCTAGGAGGGGGGAGAGTGCCAATTTCCCACGGCACACCAGATGCTCGCTCATGGCACACTGGTTGGGAAACACTGCCCTAAAAGACCCACTGGTCACTTCTCTCCAGGTTGAAGAATCATAAGAGTTGGAAGGGACTCCCAAGGGCCATCCAGTCCAACCCCAATCTGCCAGGCAAAAAGGCACAATCCAAGCTCTCCTGACAGATGGCCATCCAGATGTGGCTCTCTCCTGCTTAAAAAACCTCCAGAGAAGGAGACTCAAACATGCCATTCCACTGAAGCCCACTGAGATGTTCTCCACCTCTTCTCCGAGGCTGGCATCTGGAAGGATGCCCTTCTAGTAAAGATAAAGGTTTTCCCCTGAAATTAAGTCCAGTCGTGTCTGATTCTGGGGGTTGGTGCTCATCTCCATTTCTAAGCCGAACCGCCAGCGTTGTCCATAGACACCTCCAAGGTCATGAGGCTGGCATGACTACATGGAGCACCGTTACCTTCCCACCAGAGTGGTACCCATTGGTCTACTCATGTTTGCCTTTTTTCGAACTGCTAAGTTGGCAGAAGCTGAGGCTAACAGCAAGGCTAACTGCGTACCTTTCGGTCAGCAAGTTCAGCAGCTCAGCAGTTTAACCCACTGAATCCCTTTAGAGTGGAATATAAATAATATTTTATTATTACTGGGGGCTCCTTTTGGGTAGCCCATAATAAGGCCTGGCATGAGGATAGGAGAGAGCCTAGCCTTAGGGCAGTAGTTCTCAACCTGTGGATCCCCAGGTGTTTTGGCCTACAACTCCCAGAAATCCCAGCCAGTTTACCAGCTGTTAGTTGAAGGCCAAAACATCTGGGGACCCACAGGTTGAGAACTACTGCCCTAGGGCAACAAGAAGGGCAGCACAGGGAGGGAGGGAAAGGGTTCAGCTGCACCACGGGGCCCAGTCCACCTTCCATGCTATTTCACCCTCTTGAGCAGCCAGGGCTCAGGGCTATGGGACCCTGAGAGTTGTAGTTTCATGAGGCACGAAGCCTGCACAACTTGGGAGAAGCTGCAAAGACTAGGTCCTTTCCCTCCACTTGCATTACTAACCCTGCCCTGGGAAGAGGGCCTTTTCGGTAGCTGCTCCTAGGTCAGAGCATGGGAGGAGGAAGGGGCTGAAATGAGAGGCCAAGCCTTTTGGGGCTGTAAACAGGCTCTTAGCCCCTCCCTTTCCAAGAGAGGTATCATGAAAAATTAATTAGGAGTGTTGTTATTGTGAGTCTCCTTGTGGAGCGAAAGAGCAGGGTATAAATAAACATAACAATAATAGTGTGACTTCAAGGACTCAGAGGGACTCTCACAGAGTTTTCTAGTCATGGTTCATTCAGAGGGGATCGTCCTTTGAGGCTGAGAGAGTGGGACTTCTTGCCTAAAGGCAACACCCAGTGGGTTCAGACCCATTATTCCAGGTTCAAACTACTACACCAGGCTTCCTGAATGCTGAATCCTTTCCTTTTTTCCCCTTCCTTGCTCTATTTTTCTTTCAAATATCCCCCTTTTCTCCTTTCCTTCCTCCTCCCTTTCTTCCTTTCTCCTCTCCTTCCATTTTTTCCCTTGTCTCCCCTTTTCCTGCTTCCTCCACTATTTTTTTCTGTCCCTTTCTCCTCTCCTTTCTCACTTCCTACCTATCTTCCTTTTCTCCCATCACTTCTTCTATCTCCTCCCTTTCTTTTTCCTTCGCCTCTCCTGCCTGTTCCTTCCTTTCTTCCCCCTCCTTGCCACCTTTCTTCCTTGTCTCCATTTCCTACTTCCTCCAATATTTCTTTTCCTCCTCTTCCTTCCTTTTCTCTCACCCCTTCCCTTTCTCCTACTTCCTCTTTTTCCTTCTCTCTTCCCTTCTTCCTTGTCTCCTCTTTTCCTACTTTCTCCACTATTTTCTTTTTTCCCTCCTCTCCCTATCTTCCAATATTTTTCCTTTTTCCTCCTCTTCCTTTTCTCTCATCCCTTCCCTTTCTCCTACTTCCTCGCCCTTTCTTTTTCCTTCTCTCTTCCCCTTCTTCCTTGTCTCTTTTCCTACTTCCTCCACTATTTTCCTTTTTCCCTCCTCTCCCTATCTTCCTTTTCTCCTTCCACTTCCCTTTCTCCTACTTCCTCCCCTTTTACTTTCCTTCTCCCTCCTTCCCTTTCTTCCTTGTCTCTTTTCCTACGTCTATTTTTTTCTTTTCCTCCTTTTTCTTTCCCCTTTTCATTTCTTTCTCCACCCCTATCTTCCTTTTCTCCTTTCACTTCCCTTTCTCCTACTTCCTCCCCATTTCTTTATTTTTCCTTCTCTTTTTTTCTCCTTCTCCCCATCTATTTTTCCTGCTCCCTTTCCCCCCTTATTTCTTCCCCCTTCCCTTTATTTCTCCCTTATCTCCTTTTCCTACTTCCTCCACCATTTTTCCTTTTCCTTTCTCCTCTCTTTTCCCTTCTCTCTTTTTCCCTTCTTTCTCCCTCCCTTTTCTCCTACTTCCTCTCTGTTTTCTTTCTTTTTTCCTCCCTTTTCCTCCCTTCCCTCCTCCCCCTTTCTTTTCCTTCCTCCCTCCTTCCCCTCCTTCCCTTTTTTCTCCCTCTTTCTTCCTTGTCTCCCCTTTCCCCATTTCCTCCACCAATTTTTATTTTCCTTTCTCCTCTCCTCCCTTTCTTTCCCCTTCCTTCCTTCCCTACCTTCCTTTTCCCTCCCCTTTTCTTTTTCCTTCCCCTCTCTTTTCCTTCCTTACTTCTTTTCCCCTCCTCTCCTTTTTTCTCCCTTTCTTCCTTGTCTCCTCTTTTCCTATTTCCTCCACTATTTTTCCTTTCTCCCCTTCTTTCTCCTTCTCCCTCCTTCTCCTTTCTCCTTCCCTCTTCCTCCTACTTCCTCTTTCTTTTCCCTTCTCTCCTCCCTTTTCCTCCTTCTTTCTTTTTTGGCTTAACTTTTTTCTACTTCCTCCACCGTTTCCCCCTCTCTTCCCTTTTCCTTCCTCCTTTTCCCCTCCTTCCTTCCTCTTCTCCCTCCCTCCTTCCCTTTTCCCTAAATACCTTTTTCATCCAATCTTTCTTTTTCTCCTTCCTTCCTTCCCTTTCTATCTATCCTTTCCTCCTTTTCCTCCTTTCCTTTTCTCCTTCCTTCCTTTCCTCCTTTTCCTCTTCCTTTTCCTCCCTCCCTCCCTTTTCCCTAAATACCTTTTTTCATCCAATCTTTCTTTTTCTCCTTCCTTCCCTTTCTTTCTATCCATCCTTTCCTCCTTTTCCTTCTTTCCTTTTCTCCTTCCTTCCTTCCCTCCTTTTCCTTCCTTCCTCTTCTCCCTCCCTCCTTTCCCTAAATACCTTTTTCATCCAATCTTTCTTTTTCTCCTTCCTTCCCTTTCTTTCTATCCATCCTTTCCTCCTTTTCCTTCTTTCCTTTTCTTCTTTCTTCCTTCCTCTTCTCCTCCCTCTTCCCCTTTTCCTAAATCCTTTTTTCCCTCTTTCTTTTTCTCCTTCCTTCCTTTCTTTCTATCTTTTCATCCTTTCCTCCTTCCTTTTCTCCTTCCTTCCTTTCCTCCTTTTCCTTCCTTCCTTTCTCTCATCCCTCCTTCCTTTTCCCTAAATCCTTTTTCATCCAATCTTTCTTTCTCCTTCCTTCCTTTCCTCCTTCCCTTTCTATCATCCTTTCCTCCTTTTCCTTCTTTCCTTTTCTCCTTCCTTCCTTTTCCTTCCTTCCCTCCTCCTCCCTCCTCTCCCTTTTCCTAAATACCTTTTTCCAATCTTTCTTTTTCTCTCCTTCCTTCCCTTTCTTTCTATCTATCCTTTCCTCCTTTCCTCCCTTTCCTTTTCTCCTTCCTTCCTTCCCTCCTTTTCCTTCCTTCCTCTTCTCCCTCCCTCCTTCCCTTTTCCCTAAATACCTTTTTTCATCCAATCTTTCTTTTTCTCCTTCCTTCCTTCCCTTTCTTTCTATCCATCCTTTCCTCCTTTTCCTTCCTTCCTTCCTTCCTTCCTTTCCTCCTTTTCCTTCCTTCCTTTTCTCCCTCCCTCCTTCCCTTTTCCCTAAATACCTTTTTCTCTTTCTTTTCTCCTTCCTTCCTTCCCTTTCTTTCTATCTATCCTTTCCTCCTTTTCCTTCTTTCCTTTTCTCCTTCCTTCCTTCCCTCCTTTTCCTTCCTTCCTTTTCTCCCTCCCTCCTTCCCTTTTCCCTAAATACCTTTTTTCATCCAATCTTTCTTTTTCTCCTTCCTTCCCTTTCTTTCTATCTATCCTTTCCTCCTTTTCCTTCTTTCCTTTTCTCCTTCCTTCCCTCCTTTTCCTTCCTTCCTCTTCTTTCCTCCCTCCTTCCCTTTTCCTAAATACCTTTTTCATCCAATCTTTCTATTTCTCCTTCCTTCCCTTCCTTCCTTTCTTTCTATCCATCCTTTCCTCCTTTTCTCCTTTCCTTTTTCCTTCCTTCCTTTTCCTTCCTTCTTCCTTTTTCTCCCTCCCTCCTTCCCTTTTCCCTAAATACCTTTTTTTATCCAATCTTTCTTTTTCTCCTTCCTTCCTTCCTTCCTTTCTTTCTATCTATCCTTTCCTCCTTTTCCTTCTTTCCTTTTCTCCCTTCCTTCCTTCCCTCCTTTTCCTTCCTTCCTTTTCTCCTTCCTTCCTTCCCTTTCCCTAAATACCTTTTTCATCCAATCTTTCTTTCTCCTTCCTTCCTTCCCTTTCTTTCTATCTATCCTTTCCTCCTTTTCCTTTTTTCCTTCTCTTCCTTCCTTCCTTCCTTTTCCTTCCTTCCTTTTCTCCTCCCTCCTTCCCTTTTCCCTAAATACCTTTTTTCATCCAATCTTTCTTTTCTCCTTCCTTCCTTCCCTTTCTTTCTATCCATCCTTTCCTCCTTTTCCTTCTTTCCTTTTCTCCTTCCTTCCTTCCCTCCTTTTCCTTCCTTCCTCTTCTCCCTCCCTCCTTCCCTTTTCCCTAAATACCTTTTTCATCCAATCTTTCTTTTTCTCCTTCCTTCCTTCCCTTTCTATCTTCTTTCCTTTTCTCCTTCCTTCCTTCCTCTTCTCCCTCCCTCCTTCCCTTTTCCCTTTTTTCTCCTTTTTTCCTTTCTTTTCCTTTTCCTTTTCCTTTCCTTTTTTCCTTCCTTCCTTCTCTCCCTTCCTTCCCTAAATACCTTTTTTCCTCAATCTTTCTTTCTTTTCTCCTTCCTTCCTTCCCTTTTCTCTTCCTTTTCCTTTTTCTCCTTTCCTTTCATCCAATCTTCCTTCCCTCCTTTTCCTTCCTTCCTTCTCCCATCCTTCCTCCTTTTCCTAAATACCTTTTTCATTCCTTCTTCTTTTTCTCTTTTCCTTCCTTCCCTTTCTTTCTTTCCTTTTTTCCTTCTTTCTTTCCTTTTTTCCTTCCTTCCTCTTTTCCTCCTTTCTCTTTTTTCCTCCTTCCTTTCCTTCCTTCACTTTTTTTTCTCCTTCCTTCCCTTTTTCTTCTTTCTATTCTCCTTCCTTCCTTCCCTTTCTTTCTATCCTCCTTTCTCCTTCCTCCTTTCCTCCTTCCTTCCCTCCTTTTCCTTCCTTCCTTTTCTCCCTCCTCCTTCCCTTTTCCCTAAATACCTTTTTTCATCCAATCTTTCTTTTTCTCCTTCCTTCCTTCCCTTTCTTTCTATCCATCCTTTCCTCCTTTTCCTTCCTTCCTTCCCTTTTCCCTAAATTCCTTTTCTCCCTCCTCCTTCCCTTTTCCCTAAATACCTTTTTCATCCAATCTTTCTTTTTCTCCTTCCTTCCTTCCCTTTCTTTCTATCTATCCTTTCCTCCTTTTCCTTCTTTCCTTTTCTCCTTCCTTCCTTCCCTCCTTTTCCTTCCTTCCTCCCTCCCTCCTTTTTCCCTAAATACCTTTTTTCATCCAATCTTTCTTTTTCCTTCCTTCCTTCCCTTTCTTTCTATCCATCCTTTCCTCCTTTTCCTTCCTTCCTTCCCTCCTTTTCCTTCCTTCCTTTTCTCCCTCCCTCCTTCCCTTTTCCCTAAATACCTTTTTTCATCCAATCTTTCTTTTTCTCCTTCCTTCCTTCCCTTTCTTTCTATCTATCCTTTCCTCCTTTCCTTTTCTCCTTCCTTCCTTCCCTCCTTTTCCTTCCTTCCTCTTCTCCCTCCCTCCTTCCCTTTTCCCTAAATACCTTTTTTTATCCAATCTTTCTTTTTCTCCTTCCTTCCTTCCCTTTCTTTCTATCTATCCTTTCCTCCTTTTCCTTCTTTCCTTTTCTCCTTCCTTCCTTCCCTCCTTTTCCTTCCTTCCTCTTCTCCCTCCCTCCTTCCCTTTTCCCTAAATACCTTTTTTCATCCAATCTTTCTTTTTCTCCTTCCTTCCTTCCTTCCCTTTCTTTCTATCTATCCTTTCCTCCTTTTCCTTTTCTCCTTCCTTCCTTCCTTCCTCTTCTCCCTTCCTCCTGCCCTCTTATTCCTAAAGAGCTCTTTCTCCCTTTCTTCTCTCCTTCCCTCCTCTTTCCCTTCCTTCCTTCTTTAGGGCCTAACCACAGACCAGGCCTGCTGAGCCAACTCCCAGGGAATACAACGGAAGCGGAAGCAGGCAGACGAAGGATAGGAGGCTCCTCCCCCTTGGCCACCTTGTCAATCACAACCACCTCCGCCTCAGTGCGCTCAGAACAGCAAGGAGGAGGCGGGGCCTTCAGAGCCGAGGCCGCGCCGTCACTTCCGCCTGAGCGGGAGAGGATTTCCCGGCCTGCCCCGCGCCGGCCCTTTTCGCCTCACGCGGCCCGAGATGGCGGACACGCAGGTAGGCGCTCCCGGCGCGGCCTAGCCTTCCAGGGGAGCCAAGCAAGCCTGGCTCGATTGCGGCCCAGGTCATGCCTTCCCTCCACAGGATGCCCTTCCTTCCTTCTTTCACCCCTTGTCCTTGAGGGATTGCTGTGGCGCCTTCTCTCTCTCCCTTTGAGGTTATATATATATATATGTATATATATATATATACACACATACATACACACATATATTTACCACCAATTCTCCCTCAAAGGAGAAATTAAATTAACCACAATTGAATTATTATAATATATATTTGTATATTATTATATACATTATATATATATATATAATATAAAGTATAATTACTTTAAATATATTTCCAGCTTAAATAGACATTAATATGAGAAATCAACTAAAAACATTGTTATTGTTATTTTTTCTTACTATTATTCTATGCATTTATTTATATCCTGCTTTAAAAATATTGATTTATTAAGTAGAAATGATTTAATATCAGAAATTAGCCACAATGAAATTGTTATTATACATAATAATCTTTATTATAATTTATTATATTTTTTATTATATATTATAATATATATATTTATTATAATTTATTATAATAATAAATATACATATTTATTGCTTTAAAAATTGGATTAAGTAGAAATGAATTAATATCAGAAATGAGCCACAATGAAATTGTTATTATACATAATAGTCTTTATTATAATTTATTATATTTTTATTATATATTATTATAATATATATTTATTATAATTTATTATAATAATAAATATACATATTTATTGCTTTAAAATTGGATTAAGTAGAAATCAATTAACATCAGAAATTAGCCACAATGAAGTTGTTGTTATACATAATAATATTTATTATTATAATTTATTATATTTTTTATTATTATATTATATATATATATTTATCATAGTAATAAATATACATATTTATTGCTTTAAAAATTGGATTTATTAAGTAGAAATTAATTAACATCAGAAATTAGCCACAATGAAGTTGTTATTATACATAATAATATTTATTATAATTTATTATATTTTTATTATAATATATTATTATAATATATTATTATTATAATTATAATAATAAATATACATATTTATTGCTTTAAAAATTGGATTTATTATGTAGAAATTAATTAATATCAGAAATTAGCCACAATGAAGTTGTTATTATACATAATAATATTTATTATAATTTATTATATTTTTATTATATATATTATATTATTATAATATATATTATTATTATTTATTATAAATATATATATACATATTTATTGCTTTAAAAATTGGATTTATTAAGTAGAAATTAATTAACATCAGAAATTAGCCACAATGAAGTTGTTATTCTACATAATAATATTTAGTATAATTTATTATATTTTTATTATTATAGATTATAGATTATTAATAATATATATTATTATTATAATTTATTATAATAATAAATATACATATTTATTGCTTCAAAAATTGGATTTATTAAGTAGAAATTAATTAATATCAGAAATGAGCCACAATGAAGTTGTTATTATTGTTACACATATTTGTTTGCATTCCACTTTTTCTCCTTCAAAGGAGATACAGCGCAGAATTAATTAATTACAAATTAAAATCAATGAAAAATTGTTATATTATTATATTCATTTCTATCCCCCTTTTCCTCCTCCATACAGAGACTCAATGCAGCTAAAGGTATTTCAGTACAACTTAAAATACACAAATATTTAAACATGATTAAACAATATGAATATTAAAACCAGGTTATTATTATTGTATGCATGTCCTGCTTTTAAAAAGGATTTTTCTTCCAAAAAGAGTCTCTATGTAGAATTACATTAAAGATGAATACCAGAAATTCACAATAAAGTCGTTTTATTAATTTTATTATTATTATATTACACACATTTACTTGCATTCCACTTTTTTCCCCTCAAAGGAGATTCAATGTAGAATTACATTTAATTTCCCCCCCAGCTGTATCTTAATAGATTTTGTGTTTTTAATTGCATTTTTAAGTGCAGATTTGAATGGTTTTAATACCGTGAAGGGTTTTAACAGTATTTCATGTCCAGATTTTGTATTTATTTAGCAGTATTGTTCTATTTTTCAAAAAAATCGTAAGCTGCCTTGAATCCCAGGTTTGAAATAAAGACAGGATAGAAGTAAATGTAATAAATAATGAATTATTAATTATAATTGTGTTCTTCTACAAAGAGAGAAAAAAGCTGAAATGATACTGCAATGACAGAATAAATAAACAGCTTGTAAGATTATATCTCCTTTAAAAACCCTACTCATTTTTAATATATATATATATATGACATTGATAAATTATTAATAATACTTTTGTATTTACCACCCACCTCTTCTTTCAGCCATTTCTCATGCTGATAAAATCCCTGTGAATTTCCTGTGATAATAAAATCCATGGATGCTCAAGTCCCAATATATTGAATGGTGGAGTAAAATGACATCCCTTATATAAAATGGCAAAATCAAGACTTTTATGTTTGGGATCATTTTCAATAATATTGTGATGCAGCATCTGAGGATACAGAGGACTAAATATATGTAATTTATAGGATTTCTTTGGGAATTTTCTCCTTAAGATTTATATACCCTTAAAGATGGTGATAAGCATCATAACTATAATAATACATTCTTTTTTTAAACCCAACTCTCCTTGCAACCTGAGGTGGGGAACAAAACACAAATAACTCTAAACATGTGTATGTTAACAACATTGAGCAAAGATTAAAAAACAAACAAATTGTAACACTATAATTCAAAAATTGTGGAACGCTCCATAAGCATTTGTTCTTTTGATTTGGTTTCTGTTGAAAATCTGTGACTTTCTCTTGTTGTATATGCCTGTGCTTTGATTTTGTTGTATGCCAATAAAGGCTGTGTTCGTAACTTTAAGATTTCAGTAGTAGTGGTGCTATAACAAGGAGCAAAAAAATCTATATCCATAAACTATACAAATTGCACTATAAAAACCACAAGACACGTTACACGCTACAGAAATTGTCGTATGACTTATTCTCCCTCGTCTTGGTCTAGGCTCCCAATTCTTTCTTCTGGATCTGATCGCTCCTTCTCCCCTTCTTTCCTGTTTGTGTTCTCTCTCAATGACAGACAGAGAGGGCTTACCAGAAGCAGCCCACCATCTTCCAGAACAAGAAGCGGGTGCTTCTGGGGGATACTGGCAAAGAGAAGCTCCCTCGCTATTACAAGAACATCGGTCTGGGTTTCAAGACCCCTAAGGAGGTAGCTGCCATCTTCCGCATTGAATGTGGGGTAGCGGGACAGGGTTCTTGGTGTGTGTGGGGACAAAAGGGGAATGACAGGTAAAGGAGACAGGAAAACTATCAGAGTTCCAGGATCGTGAACAAGGGTAAATCGGAATTACAGTCTGAATGGTATACTGTCATAAAGTATACCATAATAAATCAAGATTGTGTTGTTTGTATTTTGTATCAGCATAAGCCTGTTAGGTAATAATGCAGACCAGGAAGATACCATGCAATATGCATAGAATAATCCCTTTGGGGAGTGGCTTAGGGAGTTGGGGATGTTTAGCTTAGAGAAGGGGACATGGGAGCCATTCGTATCTGGAATGAGGTCCTGTGGAGGAGGGCAGAGCCTGTTTTCTGCTTCACTGCAATAACTGCATTTTCTAATCATGTTCTCACAGGCTCCTATGCTGTATTTTTCTGGGGCTGGTGCTGCCTTTTTGTTTCCAATTGCTTGACTGTGGCATAGAATCCCTTAATATGAATGACAGTCATGGATTTGGGCTAAATCCATATTTTTTCCTGGTGGGGGTTACCTGACCACAAAACAGACCCTCCTCTGGCGCTGACACATGATGTTCATTCTCACGATGGTCTTCCAAGCCTCGCTGGTGAAAGGGGCTTTGACGAGAGTGGCCAAAAGGCCATAACTGAAGTCAGCTCATGCCAGAGGGGTCTCTGGGTGGGATCTAGGCCACCACCTCTAGGCCACTCCAGGTTAGAAACGTCCACATGGGGTCAGCAAAGTCATCTCTGTACAAACTGGTGGTGCCTTTTGCCTCAAAAAGTGGCATTGGGGGGGATGTCATTTTATTTCTTTGTTTGGAGGGGCTTTAAATGTATCCTGGGGCCAACTGTATTTCCCTGCCCTTTCCTTTGGACTCCAGCTG
Source organism: Anolis apletophallus (assembly GCA_030556195.1). Lineage (NCBI taxonomy): Eukaryota > Metazoa > Chordata > Lepidosauria > Squamata > Anolidae > Anolis > Anolis apletophallus. The sequence continues at coordinate 197,514,363 of JARBWK010000004.1, read as the reverse complement.
CTGAAGGTGCCACTTGGAGGCTCTAATGGGCAAAGACCTTGTTGTGAATTGGGACTGAGAGTCCCTTTTTATTTCCTTCCACTGGTGTTTCTTCTTTCTGAAGACATGATGGTTTCTTTGCTCCTAGGCCATCGAAGGCACCTACATTGACAAGAAATGCCCTTTCACGGGTAATGTCTCAATCCGAGGCCGCATCCTGTCAGGTAAGAGGCTTCTGGGGGCAAAGTGGGAATACTTTCTCTTTCACTTGGTGGCATTTTCCTCAAGCATAGCCTAGGAATGTTTTCCTGGAAGCACACATTATTCAGGGACCTGCCTAAATTTGTGTGCTTATCTAAAAGGTTACATTGTTAGAAAGAAAAGTGCAGTATAAATAAACAATAATAATAACAACTTATGGTGTTAGGACCTTAAACTTACTAACACAACAGCTATTTTTCAATTAAGACAACCTGTTAGTAGACCATCCTTTAGAATCCATGCTCTAGAATGGCACTTTTCGAGGCAGTGCGCTGCTGCCGCGTGGCCATATAGGACCACTCAAAAGCACAGCACACTGTGATTCTGCAGTTATTTGGAAACAAACAGAACTTAAACCTATGAAGCTGCAAAATGATCAGCAGAGGAGTTCCTAAGTTTTAATTGGGACAGGTGAAGATTTTTTAAAAGCCACTTTCCAAAATGGCAGGTGAGTTAGTCATCGGATAAATGACCTCAAAGCTGGAAGGAAGGCTGGGCAAGGATTGGGGAGCTCCTCTGTTCAGAAGCACGCACACACACCAGTTGTCAGAGACCCAAAGATTCTGACAACTACATTCCTTCAACATTAGCGGCATTTAATGTTTTCCTATTGATAGTGAGCAGGACCAAGCTGGATGTGACATGTGTCTGACAGTTGCAGCCAACTTCAGAAGGTATCGTTTCTGCCCAGTTTAGGGACTTGTGTATTTTCCTTTGGCCAGAAATCCAACCTTACTTTGACAAGTCTGGCCCCAAAGGCTCTGCTGCCTCCCCATTTTCCATATCAGCCCCTTAAAGTTCCCAAAGCGCAAATGATGTCTTTCTCACGATGGTCTGCTGAACCCCATGGTGAAGGGGTTCTGGTGAAACTGCCTTGTGGCTTAGCTGATGCCTTTGGGAGGAACCTAGGGGCGAATTTGACATAGAATCCAAAAGAAATTTCACAGATTGTAGAGTTGCTTGGCCAAAACTAACAAACTGAATTTCGACACAGAGATATGTTACACTTGGGCAGAAACAGTGAATTGCAGAGATATGGAATGGGTGATACACTCCGTGTGAGCCAACAGTGTCATGCAGTAGCTCAGAAAGCAAATGCAATCCTAAGTTGCATAAATAGAGGAGTCTAGTGATAAGATGGAGGAAAATCATGGTCCCACTCTGTTCTGCTTCTCTGGAGGTTTTTCAAACAGTGGCCAGATGGACATCTGTTGTGAAAGGTCGAGTGCTGAGGAGGGAGATGTTGCGCCCACCTGACCCTCCCATGTCTCCCTTCCCTTCAGGAGTGGTCACCAAGATGAAGATGCAGCGCACCATCGTCATCCGCAGGGACTACTTGCACTACATCCGCAAGTACAACCGCTTTGAGAAACGCCACAAGAATATGTCGGTGCACCTGTCCCCTTGTTTCAGGTGAGTGGCTGCCAGGGGTTTGCAGGAGGGTGGTGGGAGGCATTTTTCTTGGCTCCCTGTGGCTTCGCTGGGTTTTTGTGTTCCAGGAATTCTCCCACGTGAAGCATTTCATCCTGTGATACTGCAACAACATGGCGATTGCAGGTTGAAATAGTTAAAGGTACTTGAGACATTGTTCCCTACGATACAGACCAGGCAGATCTTTAAGGTTTAGCAAGGAGACTCATCTCCACATAGTCCAGGGATGCCTTGCAGTTAAAATCACAAGAGAAGGCACTTTTTGGGGGCCGGTGCCAAAGCTTTTGGGGGCGGTGCTGGAAGAAATCAGGTCAGCTTCCACCCTTTGGTCATTTAGAAAAGGAGTAAAGACCTTTCTTGTTTGAAACAGCTTTTAATTGAATTTTAACCAAGTCCTAGCACCTGATGGTTCATATGGAATTTTAGATGTATTTTCATTTAATTTTAACAGTTTAGATGGATGAGGCTATGGAGCTTTCATGAAACTCTTATGGTTTGTTCTGGCTAATGGTTTTATGTTACATTTAAATAATAATGTATGTATACCGCTTTGTCTCCGCAAGGGGACTCAAGATATCTTCCAACATAGGTAAAGCATTGCAATTACAGACACAAAGACATACAGAATGAATATAAATACAAATGTCATGTTAGTTTGTGGGATTAACATAACTCAAAAACCACTGGATGAATTGACACCAAATTTGGACACAAGACAACTCTCAGGCCAACGAGTGACCCTCACTTAAAAAACTGAAATGGAGATGAGCACCACACCCCAGAGTCGGACACAACTGGACTTAATGTCAGGGGACAACCTTTACATATATTTAAAATTAATATTTTTTGAAAACCGCAAAGCAGTGAGTGCTAAAGCGAACCGCGAAGTAGCGAGGGAACACTAATACATAAACAATATGGGAAATTGCAGCATTCTATGGCTAGGTCTTGAGCGAGGGCCTTGGTGATGATGCCTCAATTCACGATGGTCTGCTTAGCCCCTCCTTCCATGGGGGCGGTGCTGCTGAAAATGCCGTTCTGGCCATTGCTGAGCCATGGCCCTTGCTCAGATGTGCTCTGATCACAGGCAACAGATTGGCCACAAGATGCCCTGCAGAGTGTCACACGATCCATTGATTGAAGTCACCTGCATGATGTTGCGCTGGATATACATGGAGGGTGGGTTGTGGGATCATTTTTGTTAATCTACCCCAGGCACGGGCCAACGCCTGATAGGATGTTAGGAATTGTAGGAGTTGAAGTCCAAAACACCTAGAGGGGAGACTCAAGTTGGCCCATGCCTGGACTGCTCTCAAATATGTGGTAATCAAACAGGCTATGTCAGGTTTTGCTTGAATTGGGCCACTGGTTGTGTGAGGGCACATTCTGTCAGGGCCTCTTTCTGGGCCTAGCATGGACTGGTTCCTGTTAGGTGGGCTGTTTTTGTGGTGCTCTGACTCCCCAACTCTCAGTTTGGTTGCCTAAGAGCTCCTGTCCTTCCTGAGCACCAGAGAATTTTTCTCTGCCCAGATTTCCCATTTGCTCCAACTTGGGCCTGTCATGCATTGACACAACCTGGTCCTTGCTTACTACTTCTAAGGAAGAGGGAGCAGGCTTCCCTCAGAGACTTAGGACTCAATGGAGCCTTGGATTAAAATTACAGGAGAGGAGATTCCACCTGAACATTAGGAAGAACTTTCTGACTGTAAGGCAGTCAAGGGCAAACTTGGGCCTTCCCTTCAGGTGTTTTGGACTTCCAACTCCCACAATTCTTAACGGCTTCAGGCCCTTTCCTTTTCCTCCTCAGCTGCTTAAGGAAGGGGCCTGAGGCCATTAGGAATTGTGGGGATTGTCATCCAAAACACCTGGAGGGAAGGTCCAAGTTTGCCCATGCCTGGTTACCCTCCATTAGGCGCCTGAGGGGGAAAAGGAAGGGCCTGGGGCTGTTAGGAATTGTGGAAGTTGTAGTCCAAAACACCTGGAGGGAGGGCCCAAGTTTGCCCATGCCTGCTTTGAGGAGAGCTCTTTACCAGTGGAACTCGCTGCCTTTGAGTTGTCCTTTGGAGGCTTTTAACAGATGGCCATCTGTCGAGGGTGCTTTGATTGTGCTTTTCCTGCATGACAGAATAAAGGAGGTTGGACTGAATGGCCTTTGGGGGTCTCTTCCAACTCTACAATTATGTGATTCCACTATACTTCTAATCATCATAAATTGTATGTATTACCCTCCGCTCCTGCGGGGTGCAACATAGTTTGTATACATAAATAAAGGGCCATAAAAATACATGTATTCACGATCATAAAATAAACATTAGGACACCAATACTGACAAAATGTAAATTCAAAATTCAGAGTTCGTAATTGACCGGGGAGTCCCTGTCGGAAGAGAGAGGGCTTTCATTGCGATTCACATCCTGATTGCTCATTCCCTTCCTCCCACTTTCTCCTGTCCCCGGCTCCTGCCCCTGCCCTCCTCTGAAGCGCTTGTGTTTCCCTTCTTTCTCTCCTCCAGGGATGTCCAGATCGGGGACATTGTGACGGTGGGCGAGTGCCGCCCGCTCAGCAAGACGGTCCGCTTCAATGTTCTGAAGGTGACCAAAGCCGCCGGCACCAAGAAGCAGTTCCAGAAGTTCTGAAGAAGGAAGGAAGGCAGCAGCTTCCCTCCAGACTCCCAAATAAAGTTTTTATAAAGACTCAGCTGGTTCCTCCTGTCCTGGAGAAGCAGGGTTCATTTCTCATCCAGGAAGGCCCCGTCTCAATACTAGTACCGTTATTATTATGGCGTGTTTCAAAAAGGTGGACCTAATGTGAAATCGCTGTTAGTGCTGGAATTGTGAACCATCCATGATTGAAACCCCTACCCCTTGAAATAGAGTTCCACATGATTACACTATGTAACATGATTTGTGTTCCTGGGTTTTAAATGTCATTTCCTAATTGGTTCTGTCATAAAAAAAACATCAGATGCCATTCCCAATGTACTAAGAGCTCCCTGGCTTCAGTTATTTGCAAAATGAAGACCCTGCGAGACAGGACCTAATGAGATATTAATTTGTTTCCGGCTCAAAATGGTTAGTAAAACCTGAGAATTCATTACACAACTTTTTTGCACAATTGTAACATGTTGCTGTGGTGAAATAGACGGCTTTGAAATTGGGTCCATTGTTTTGAAACACGCTGTATTATTGCCATCATCCCTGATTTTATTTCTAGATTTAGATGCAGAGTGGCTTACAATATGGAGAAACAGCACAAATCACAATTACAATATGTAAATACCTTAAGTAAAATGGGTGGGCAGCTCAGCACTTGCTGTGTGTCTCGCCTGCTGTAGCCACAACAGCAAGGATGTGGGGACATTCTCTGTTATTGTTATTTGGGTACATGCCCCTTTATGCACTTATTGCTGTTGGGGTTGGACTGGATGGTCTTGTGGTCTAGAATCGGCTCCTTTTGAGTCTCCTTTGAAAAAGGAATGCAAAATATAAATAAATATTCTAAAGTGGGAAGGGACCACAAAGAACCATGCTGCCCAACCTCCTTCCAAGCCTTTGGATTCAGACTACTAGGCTATTAGATAGAAGCCAAGTTGCAGCCTTAAAACGCTACTGAGGGACACCTCTGCTGTGAATCGTAATACTCGATCCTTCCCCAGGCGTTTGCATTTGGAACCCATATCTGTGACTTCACTTTTAACGATGGTGCCTCTAGAACTGCACAAGGTCCTCGGTGTGTTTCCATGATATATGTCTTATTAGTATAATAATGTAGGCTTTATTCATTTACAGTATTTATATTCCGCCCTTCTCACCCCGCAGGGGACTCGGGGCGGATTGCAATGTACATATACATGGCAAACATTCAATGCCATAGACAGGGGTGCCCACACTTTTTCAGCACGTGAGCTACTTATAATACAACTAAGTCAGAAAGATCTACCTACCTCCTCAAGGCTGGAGAGGAGAGGGGGCAGGGCTTGGTGCAGCCTGGCTTCGCCCCCCCCCCCCCGGCTTCCGCTCTACCAGCAGCTTCATTGCCATCCTCAAGCCTGGAGAAGCTGCTGGTAGAGCGGAAGCCAGAGGGGGGCGGAGCCAGGCCGCGCCAAGCACCGCCCCTCCCTGGCTTTGGAGCTCCCAGCAGCTTCTCCAGGCTTGAGGATGGAGTGCCAATGGTGACATAGCTAGCACAAGGCTGGCTTGGCACTGCCATCCTCAAGCCTGGAGAAGCTGCTGGGAGTGCTGAAGCTGGGTGAGGGGGCGTGGTGTGGCCTGGCTTCGCCCCCCTCTGAGAAGCGTCCCATCCGGCTGGGATCAACTGGTCGATCGCAATCAACTTCCTGGGCAGCCCTGCCATAGACACAACATATCTAGACAGACACTCCGAGGCTACTTAACATTCCAGCTTCTGGCCACCAGGGGAGCTGTCGCTTCTTCATTCTTTGCATGCTTCCTGGAGATTTTTATGGCCTTGTAAATCAGTTAAATTAGCCTTCCCACAAAGTGGTACCTAAATTTCCTACTTGACAGAGGCAACTGTCTTGCGGGCTGCAAAGGTCTACAACAAGCTACACAATTTTGGTCCGGAGCTCACTCCAACCCGGGCTGACTTTGAACTTGTGACCTTTTAGTCAGTAGTGCCTTAATGCAGCTGACTCCCAGCCAGCTGCGCCACAGTCCCGGCATGGGCAAACTTGGATCCTCCAGGTGTTTTGGATTGACTCCAACTCCCACAATTCCTAACAGCCTGTTGGGAATTGCTCCAAAACATCGGGGTGGAGGTGGGGCAAGTTGGCCCATGCCTGCAATAACAGCTGCCCCCTTGGCCAGATACTCTGATTGCTCAGCCATTTCTGTGGAATGTTGCAGGGCCTGGGGATGCAGGACTGGGCTGTGTGTATATCTCTTTCCGGCCTCCGTTGCCCCATTTTTAAATATTTTTTTTGTTTACTTTATTTATATTCCACTCTTCTCACCCCGAAGGGGACTCAGAGCGGATTACAGTACACATATTAGCAGACAATCCCTGCTGTTTCAACATACAACATAGACAAACAGAGGCAAACTGGCCACCAGGGGGAGCTGACGCACTCCTAATCTCACAGTGTTCCTTGTTCCTTCTGCATTCATTAGCGTTCCTGGAGTTCTTTAATGGCCTCATAATTCAGTCAAAATTTGCCTCCCCACTTAATGTGGTACTTTTATCTCGTACTTGACAGATGCAACTGTATTTTGGCCTGCAAAGGTCGACAGCAGGCTACACTTAAAGGTCGAGCACCCACCTCGACCCGGGCAGGCCTCAAACTCATGACCTACTGGTCAGAGAGATCTTATGCAGCTGACACTTCGCCAGCTGGGCCACATTCACAGGTTCCCACAGTCCTGGCTTGCTGGCCCTTCATTTGGTCCCTGTTCCCTGCTCTTGATGTTCTGGGCAGCCCAGGATGGACTTCTTGTCCCGGCCAAGGAATGCCTTTGTGCAGAATCCAATTAAACCTCCCTCTTTTTGCACAAACACAATGAGGAGCTGCTCTGCCTCCACCTGAGATTCAGAGGGATTTGCTGATAATCTTACTCTTTTATGTTCTTTTAAAGTCTCTCTTGTCCCTTGGAGCATCTCGGCTTGCTTGCCTCCCTCCCTTCTTCTGTTCTTTGCCTTTGGGGGAAAACCATCCCTTGGGATGGGGCAGTGCTAGCATTTTGCACAGAACAACGACCACCCTCATTTGCTCCCATGGGTCTTCAAGGCTTTCTTGATTCATGCAAATCTGTCACATAGCTGTATTGCAAAAATATTGTTTGGAGGTTTGTCTTTGCCTCCTGAGGCTGAGAGAGTGTGACTCAAGGCCACCCACTACTATTTAAACCCTGGGTTGGGTGTCTTTGCCTGTCCTTGGAAATATGTACAGATTGGGATGCTCTCAAAGAAATCCAAGAAGCAACCTTGCAGCTTGGAAGCAGTGCGTTCGGAGCATCCTCCCCTAAAGGGCCTGGTCTAGGGGATGCTGGGAGCTGTCATTTTTGCACATGCGCTGTATCGTCGTTTAACCTTTTTTGGGGTGTTTTAAGTCCTTTCTACTATTTTTTGGGAGGGGTTTATGACTGATGGTCACTTGTTGGTCTTTGAGGGGGTGTAGTGTCCACATTTCATGTCAATTCGTCCAGTGGTTTTTGAGTTACGTTAATCCCACAAACTGAGATTACATTTTTATTTATATAGATTTGTGATCTTTATTTGAGAAAACAGTAGCAAAGCCACAAAGTCAGATTCGATGATGTCTAAATGCACAGCTCCATTCAAACTTAACAATTGTAAACCATATAACCATAGAGTTGGAAGGGACCTCCAAAGGCTGTCCAGTCCATCCCCCCTTATTTCTCTGCCAGGCAGGAAGACACCACCTAATCCCTCCCAACAGGATCACCCAACCTCTGCTTTAAAACCTTCAGAGAAGGAAGGAGACTCCACCAAACTCCCAGGCGGTACAAACAAAAATGACAACACACACACACACACAAAAAACCAATAAATTAGTCCCAATATGTCTTGAAGAAGGTCAAAGAAAGATCATCTATTTTATCTTAGACAGTTGGACTATATGGCCCTTGGGAGTCTCTTCCTGCTGGGATTCTATTCATTCACCCATTGTGTGTTTACTTGCTTCGCAGAGTGGGGTTGGCTAGATCAGTCTCCCAACCAGTGTGCCGTGAGTGATCATCAGGTGTGCCGTGGGAAATTGGAGATGGAAGAGAGAGAGCCCTCCTGTCCTACCGGGAAGCCCTAGCCTGAGTCCCGCAAACACAGCCTCTACTCACTACTTGCCTTCTTGGGCTTCCTCCTCCCCTCCGCTCCTTCCTCGGCCTTGGAAGGGTTTGAGCCGAAAGGCGGGGACTGCGTCAGGCGGAAAGAGCCGTGTGGAGAGAAGATCCTGGGATGGGACTTCCCCGGGTCCCCCGGCTGCCTGGGGGCGCATCTACACTGTAGCATTCATGCAGTGAGGCACCCCTTGGTCTTCCAGGGCTCAAGGCTGGGGAATCCCGGGATTTGTAGTTTGGGGAGGCTCAGGATGGTGACAAACTACCACTCCCGTGATTCCCTCGCACTCGGCCAAGGCGGGTCAAGGGGCGTTCAGGACACAGTTGTGGCACCTTTAAGTAGGGGCTGAAAACTAACAGGATTTGCTCACTTAAGGCAGGCGTGGGCCAACTTGGGCCCTCCCTCCAGGTGTTTTGGCCTACAACTCCCACCATTCATAGATAGATAGATATATAAGCTGTATAAATGTATTAGGTGTACCCGCCACGCGTTGCTGTGGCCAACCTTCCCTCCCTCTTTCTCTCCTTCCCTCCCACTTTCCTTCCCTCTTTTTCTTTTCCTTCTTTCCCTTTTAATTTCTTCTCTGTTTCTTTCCTCCCTTTCTTTGTTCTTTGGTTCCTTCCTTCCTTCCTTCCTTCCTTCCTTCCTTCCTTCCTTCCTTCCTTCCATATTGATGCATAAGAACACAGAGAGACTGACAGCTGTTGAGCAAGACCTTTGTGTTTGTCTTTCTTCCATTCTTGCCAGGATATCTATGTTGTGTTCATCGAAACAGGCCCAGGTTTCACACTGAGTGTATAAATACATTTTAAAACATATTAACTATATGTATTACTGTGTTAGAGTGTCATTTTGTGTCATTTTGGTTGGTGGTGTGCCCCAGGATTTTGCAAATGTAAAAAATGTGCCGCGGCTCAAAAAAGGTAGAAAAACACTGGGCTAGATGATCTTTTGGGTTCTCTTCCAATTCTATGATCCTATCATTTGTCTTTCTGCATTTGTCTGTGTATCTATTTTATATTAGGCGGTTGGGCTATATGGTTGACCCCTTGGGGCTCTCTTCCAATGGTATGATTTTATTATTAATCCATCATGTTTACCTGCCTGGCAGAATAGGGTTAGACTAGATGGCCCTTGGGGGTTCCCTTCTAACTATCAGGTTCTATGATCCTATCATCTTTCTGTCTGTCCATTCATTCATCAATCAATCTATCTTAGGAGGTTGGACTAGATGGCCCTTGGGATTCCTTTTCGATTCTATCGACCATGGGGGGTTGGACTGGGTGGCCTCTAGGGATACTTTCTAACTTGATGACTTCTTACAGACCTAACGAGTATGCGTGGGCCTTAAGCATTTCCAAAAGTGTTTGTGTTGTGTGGTTGTGAAGCAGGACTTGGCACAAGAGGAATGCCCCACTCCTGGGGTCACAAAAGAGGCAAGGGAGAAGAGTGGCCCTGGCCCCAAGGCGGCCAGGGAGGGCGATACAATCCAAGAGTGTCAGCATCGGGGTACCAAGCGCATCCTGTAGGCCGGGGGGATGTTCCCGAAGCCGCTGACCCGGGGTGCCACGTCGATGTCCTCTGTGGGTCCCAAGGCCTTCAGGGAAAAGTTCTGCAGGATGGTGACCAAGTAGAGGAAGAGCTCCATGCGGGCCAAGGCTTCCCCCAGGCAGGCGCGCTTCCCTGGGAATGGGAGAGAATAAAAGTTAGCTGTGATCTCTTGGGCCACAGAAAACTACCATAGGAGTCACCCACCGCCATTAAAGTGGAATAGCAGCACTTTCACCATGCAGTGTGGCATTGTCCTCTGAGAGGTGGCAATATGCTCTTGCAATATGGATCCAGAGCCACACAGGTGGAAAGCACGTCGAAGGGGCGGTCGCCTTTACCTGAGGAAAAGGGCACAAAGGCCTCGTTCTTCTTGAAGCGTCCTTCGGCGTCCAGGAAGTGACTCGGGTCGAACTTCTCAGGGTAGTGGAAGTATTTGGGGTCACGCAGGACAGAGCCCAGCAAAGGGAAGACGTTGGTGCCCTGGAAGAGGAGAATGTTGTCACTGTACATCATACAACGGAAATATAAGCCCAAGACATTGGCAGCCATTTTAGGTAGGTGCCAAGGGAGGCATCCATTTTAGGATCCTCATTTACAAAAGGGGCACGCCTAAGAGCAGCCTGGAGGGAAATGAGGGGAGTTGGGATTGGCTGGTAGAAAAGGGGGCGGAGCAAATCAAAAGTCTAATGGTGTCAGCATCTTTGGGTTACCTCAGCAAACAAGTTTGAAGGCAAATTGAGTGTTTTAACACAGTTTTGATCAATCCCCCTTCATTTATAGCTGGCTTTAGCCTACAAAGCCCTCAGTGGTCCTGGCCCAATTTACATGTCCAAACGTATTTCCTTTTACAAGCCACCATGAAGACTAAGACCCTCTGGGGAGGCCCTGCTCTTGGTGACCTTTGACAGGGACGAGAGACAGGGCGTTCTCAGTGATGGCCCCTCAGCTATGGAACTCATTTCCTGGCGAGATTAGATCAGCCCCTTCCTGTCATGTATCATGACCTCAACTGGGACAGGTCCTGGGACTTTCTAGCGGAGGGCCAGGGACTGACCCTGGAGGACCTGGAGCCCGGGGTGGTCGGCGGACTGGCGGCGACCAAGGATCGCGTGGAGGACCCGACTGGGGAAGCCGCCGTGGGACATGTTGCAGCTGACAGATTGGAGGGGATGGCCGAGCTGCTGCTCCCGTACCTTCCTCCCTCGGATGAACTGGGCTCGAGCTTGGGTCAGCCACCAAAGATGGCGGCCAACCTTGAAGACGCCGGGCTGCCTAGGACGTCTTCTTCCCGAGAGGAGGTGTGAACCGGAAATGGTTCTCACCGGAGGGAAGCAACACCAACCAGCAGGAGTCTTCTTTGGAGGTCTTTGCGTGGTAGGAGAGCTACTCCCCCCCCCCCCCAAATAGGCAAGCAGCTTCGAGGCATTTGTCTGGGAACTCCCAGAGTGCCTCCCTTTGACAGCATAACGATCCCGCTTGGTTTGACCTAGCAATGATGTGACTTGCCCCTATACCCCCTCCCTGTCCCCTTCCCTGTTGTATTGCTATTGTATGTTTGTTTTATGCCTTCTGTAAGTCGCCCCGAGCCACCCGGGAGTGGCGACGCACAAATTTGAACTTCATAATAAAAAAAATAATGTTCTGTAGTTGATGGTGGTTGGTGGTGGTAGGCCTAGCAGTAAGAGTTAATGTAAGTCTTAGTTCTAAAGGGTTGAGTAATCTGTTCATGGGTGGATGCATGCAAGAGATAGGTTGCAGCTGGGTGTTTCTGGATATAATGAGCTAGCCTCGGGACTGATCTTCGGGAGAAAAGTATTTGTCTTATTTTGGTGGTAGATGTTGTGCTCTGCCCTGAGTCCTCTGAATCGGGGTGAGAAGGGCGGAATATACATGAAAAGTGGTGGAGGCTCCTTCTTTGGAGGCTTTGAAGCAGAGGCTGGATGGCCATCTGTCGGGGGTGCTTTGACTGCGATTGTCCTGCTTCTTGGCAGAATGGGGTTGGACTGGATGGCCCACCAGGTCTCTTCTAACTCTAGGAGTCTGTGATTCTATGATTCAAATAAATAAATAAATGTTCCTGCACCAGGAGAGCAGCCGATCCACTTCATCCCGAGACTCAGACTCATCCCTTTCAGAGATAAGAAGCCCCACCATTGAACCAAAAGCCCTGCAAACCTTGCCCGGGCACATCTCCACCCACCTTTTGGTCCTGGCCTCACCTTTGGAAGCAGGAAACCCCGGAAGAGTGTGTCCCGGACCACGGTGTGGGGCACCCCGAAAGGCACGATGTCCGTCACGCGCTGGATCTCGTGGATGACCGCGTCCGTGAAGGGCATCCGGATCCGGTCCTCGATGCTGGGAAGGCGGTGGCGCCCAACGACCCGGTCGATTTCCTGGTGGACCTTCTCTAAAAGGAAGAGCCAAAGAAAGCCCTCTGCATCCTGTCTTGGAGCACCTTGCGTTCCCTTCAATCCCATCCATCTGCCCCTCTGTCTGAACATATAGATTGGTCAAAAGCACTAGGTAACAAAATTTGAAAAATGGCTGATGAGGCCTGTGACAAATGAGTAACTGTTGACATTGCTGGCTTGATGAACTCTTGGTGGAAAAACAACTTGCTTACGTTGCCAAAGACAATGGTTCTTTTAAGTAAGGAAGTCAGCACTGTACCTTGGGAAGCCTGATCTGGCTACGGTCGCCCACGCTCTGGTTACATCCCGAATAGATTACTGCAACGTGCTTACGTGGGGCTGCCTTTGAAGACGGCTTGGAAACTCCAACTAATCCAACGGGTGGCAGCCAGATTACTGACTGGAGCGCCATACAGGGAACATACCACCCCCAATGTTGTGTCAGCTGCACTGGCTGCCAGTCCATCTCCGAGCCCAATTCAAAGTGCTGGTTTTGACCCAGGCCCGGGTTACCCATGGGGTCAACAATGCCATGGCCTAGGGGCACGAGCCGAGGGGGGCGCAGATCACGCCCCCCCCCATGTTATAAAATAATTTTAAAAATCGTGCCGCGATTGCCTCCTGCCGCCTGGTACTCAAAAGGAAGGAAGGCAGGAGGGAGGAAGAGCTCTTTTTTGTAAGGGGGTGTGTAGTGAGACTCCCTCCTCGAACATATTTCATTATCCAATAAAACACAATACTTTCATTAGCGCCCTGCAGACAATATTTCAGCAGTATCAGGGCTCTGGTCAGAGCAACATTCACTGCTGCGCCTTCCTTGAGGGAGGGGCAGACCCTTCTACGCCTGCGGGGCTGCCAGGATGCGTTATCATTGAAGGTGGTGTCAGCCTCTCAGCTGCGGGGCATGCTGGGACCCATAGTTCTTTGAGATCACCGGGCGCACATTCCCAGCGCGGGGAAGTGCCTCAGCAGTGAGTGGATGGATGTCGGGGGAGAAGAGGAGGAAAGGCTGAGGGGGAGCAGGGGGGAATGGGGATAGGCCTCTCTAATGCGGCAGCGCAAGGCAGGGGGGGGCATAATTCCAAGCTGTGGCCTAGGGCGCCAAAAGGTGTTGATCCGGGCCTGTTTTGACCTATAAAGCTCTATACGGTTCTGGCCCAGCTTATTTGTGGGTCCTCGCCCCCCCCCCCCCCCAATTCACCTTCCACTTCTGGGTGTCTCATCAGGAAAAGGAGTCCGTAGCGCAAGGTGGAGCTGACCGTCTCCGTCCCGGCAAAGAAGAGGTTCAGGGTGGTCAGCACCAAGTTCTTCATGTTGAATTCGCTGGAAGGGTTGCTCTTCTCCTTTTGGGGAAAGGAAGGGAAGCAGAGAACATATATTCACATGTCTCTCTCTAAAGCAGGCATGGCTCAACTTCATCCCTCCCTAACGATGTTCTGGACTTCAACTGGCCCCTTCCCCAGACCCAAAGGGGTCTTTCTTTTTCCCCGGCAGTCACCTTCTCCATCTGGATGAGGAAGCAGTCGATGAAGTCCCGGGGGTTGTCGGGGTCCAGCGTCTCCAGGTTGGCCTGGGCTCTTTCCGCAACGAAGGCCTTCAGCTCCTCCAATAGGTAGTAGATGCGGTTGTGCCTCCCGGGCAGGTAGCGCATCATGCAGGAAAACATGTCGTAGAACTGCAAAGGAAGTAAAGAAGAGGGGCTTTGGTGGGAGACCCAGGAAACACCAGGCTCAATGTATGGAGGAAGGAACTGGCAACACCTTCTCTGGGCATCCCTTGCTTAAGGAAACCCTTCAACATTCATGGGGTGCCCTAAGTCCACAGGCAACTTGAAGGTAAAGACATAGACATGCAAGGCACAGGCCTGACTACTCTAAAGGTGCCAAATCCCATCTGATCTTGGGTGCTAAGCAGGGTCAGCCCGGTATAGTACTTGGATGGGAGACCAACAAGTAAACCTACATGCTCCTTTCAGAAGAAGGTATTGGCAAACTCATCTCTGAAACTCCTATATAGCCTCAAGGCAACAGATTTTGTTTGATAATGGGAGCTCAGCTGGGTCAGCCCTGGTTTGTATTTGGATGGGAGTCCACCTAGGAACCCCCAGATGCTCTTAGGCTCTATTTTTAGAGGAAGGAACTGGCAACTTGAAGGTAAACACATAGACATGTAAGGCATAGGCCTGAGTGACCCTAAAGGTGCCAGATCCCACCTGATCTTGAATGCTAAGCAGGGTCAGCCCTGGATAGTACTTGGATGGGAGACCAACAAGTAACCCCACATGCTCCTTTCAGAGGAAGGAACTGGCAAGACCACTTCAGAGGGTCGTCGACCCTATTTAGCATAGGGCTTAAATAGAACTGGAAAGGAAGGAAGGCTCAATATATAGAGGAAGAAACCGAGCAAATACATCTCTGGGCATTATTTCCCTAGGTATACCCTACACTACAGCATTCATGACATGCCATAAGTCAACTTGAAGGTAAACACACAGACATGTAAGGCATAGGCCTGAGTCCCCTAAAGGGGCCAGATCCCACCTGATCTTGAATGCTAAGCAGGGTCAGCCCTGGATAGTACTTGGATGGGAGACCAATTCTAAACTCCAGGTGCTCTTTTCAGAAGAAGGAACCGGCAAACCCATCTCTGGAAATCTTATTTAGCCTTTTTGTTTACTCATAGGATCTAAGTTGGGTCAGCCCTGGTTTGTATTTGGATGGGAGTCCAACACGTAACTCTCAGGTGCTCCCAGGCTCTATTTTTAGAGGATGGAACTGATAAAACCACCTCTTGAGTATTCCTGGCTTAAGAAATACCTATCAAATTCATCAGGGTCACCATCAGTCAAGTTCAACTACCTTACACCACGGATTCCTATGAAGGCCCTAACTTTAAATACACTTACAGCAGTATTTACCTGATCTTGGAAGCAAAGTTGGATGAACCTTGGATAGTGCTTAGATGGGAGACCAACACAGGATATGAGTTGCTGTAATTTGGAGGAAGGAATTGGCAGAAACCATCTTCTGGCCTTCCTTGCCAACCCTACAAAATCCATGGGATCTCCCGAAGTGAATGCATGAGGTCTCCATGATGATGACGATGGTGAGGAAGATATAAGACATGCACACACAAAACTATGACACCCTCTACCAATAGACCCCCATTGCCTCCCCAAACCTCCATCTTTTCCTGACTCCAGACTATTTAGGAAGAAGAAAGAGATGGAGTTGTGCCACTGGTTCTTGGCCCAAAACTTAGATGATGCCTCTCTGATTCCTCTAGGTCAGTGTTTCTCAACCTGGGGGTCGGGACCCCCAGGGGGGTCGCGAGAGGGTTTCAGAGGGGTCGCCAAAGGCCATCAAAAACATATATTTCTGATGGTCTTAGGAAGCCCTTTGGCAGAGAAGGTTGAAGATCTCTCCGCTTGAATTTCTCTTTCTTTTTGGAAACAGACTGCGAATTCTCCCACCTAAAGCTCTCCTCTGCTGTGATTGGCAGGCCTCCCAGCCAAGGGGAGGGCTGTTTCTGAGACTCCAAGCAGGGAGGGGAGAACAGGCGTGCTTGGTGCATGGCAGCATGATGCACATGTGTGGGTGAGAGAGAGTGTGTGATGTGCGATGGAGGCTCACACCAGCTAGTTCTTTCTAGGGATGAGGGTTCTGAATAGGAAGTTTTTACCCAATTCTATCATTGGTGGGGTGCAAGGGGCTCTTTGATTGTAGGTGAACTATAAATTCCAGCAACTACAACTCCCAAATGTCAAGATCTATTTTCCCCAAACTCCACCAGTGTTCACATTTGGGTATGTTGAGGATTCGTGTCAAGTGTGGTCCAGATCCATCCTTGTTGAGTCTAGAATGCTCTCTGGATATAGGTGAACTACAACTCCCAAACTCAAGGTCAATGCCCGCCAAACCCTTCCAGTATTTGCTGTTGGTCATGGGAATTTTGAGTGCCAAGTTTGTTTCAATTCCATTGTTGGTGAGTTCAGAATGCTCTTTGATTGTAGGTGAACTATAAATCCCAGCAACTACAACTTCCAAATGACAAAATCAACCCCCCCCACACACACAAATACAGTTATGAAGTAGCAATGAAAATAATGTTATGGTTAGGGGTCACCACAACATGAGAAACTATATTAAGGGGTCACAGCATTAGGAAGGTTGAGAAACACTGCTCTAGGTTCTGTTCCTGGCCGCTCAGAGTTGGAGAAGTGCAAGGAACGTCCCTTGGTGCAGGCCCAGATTACCCATAAGGCCAACCTAGGACATGGCCTAGGAGCGCAAGCCGAGGCGGGGTGCAGATTCACGGACCCCAAAAAAAATTAGTTGTCGCAACCCCTGAGGGCGAAACATCAGGAGAGCGTGCTTCTGGGAGAAAACGGTGCCAGGCGGCCACAGGGAGCACTCCGCGCCCCCCAGGGGGACCCCGCCTGGGAGGACCTTCCTTCCATGCAAGGAGGGAGGGGGGAGGCCCCGTTTTGGGGCGCCTGCCCGCGGCCGCCATGTTTGTGCCGGGCGGAAGTCCAGCGAGAGGGGCGGCCTGCGCTTCCTAGAGAGACGGCAGAAAGAGGCCTCTCTGGCGACGCGCTTCCCGCTGAGCTCACTTCCGGAGGAGAGGGGAAAGGGAATGCTTTCACGATGCCGGGAGAGAGAGAGAGAGAGAGAGGAAGGGAGAGCAAGGTAAGAGGGGGTGTGCATGCATGTGTGCTGGGGCCCGAGCAAGTGGCCCCTTGGGTCCGCTTCCCCCTCCATCCCTTGGTCGCTCGCTCGCTCTTTCCGGGGCCGAGGCCCTTCCCCACCCCCTCCTCCCGGCGGGTCTCCGGCCTCAGCAGGGCCTTGGCAAGGAAAGGGAGGGATGGTTGGCCGCTTGCTCTCCCCTGTCATGGTGGCGGCGTGTGTCATCCCGTGCTCAGCAGTGTCCCTGGGCCGGGCCGGGGGGGGGGGGCGCAGGTGGTAACCAAGAGCCTCCTCATGGGACCAAGCCCAAGCCGGGGGGGGGGGAGGGCTGGCCTCCAGCAAGATCAACCTAACATAAGAACATAAGAAGAGCCATGCTGAATCGGACCTCAGCCCATCTAGTCCAGCATTCTGTATCACACAGTGGCCCACCAGTTGTACACGGGGATCTCGAGCAGAAGGGAGGGCAAAACCCTGACCTGCTCCCGACCCCCCACAACCAGTACCCAGGGAAATCCTGCCTACCTCAACCAACTCCGAGGTGGCACTTGAATGTCCTTTTCAGTAACTACCGATACACTTGGTATCCTCCCTTCCAGACGGGCACCAATGGCAAATAAATGTCGTAAATAAATAATAAATAATAATAAAATTAATAAATATGCCTGACATAAACGGTTGGCTTCCCTAGGGCAGTGTTTTTCAACCTTTTCCGAGCCGCGGCACATTTTTTACATTTACAAAATCCTGGGGCACACCACCAACCAAAATGGTACAAAATTACACTCTAAGACAGTAATACATATAGTTAATATGTTTTTAAATGTATTTGTACACTCAGTGTGAAACCTGGGCTTGTTTCGAAGAACACAACATATATATGACTTCCTCTCACATATTTATACATGGCTATCATGTCTTCTCTCAGCCTTCTGTTCTTCAGGCTAAACATGCCCAGCTCTTCAAGCCGCTCCTCATAGAGCTTGTTCTCCAGACCTTTGTGAAATTTCACCCTGAGTGAAACTTGCTTCCAGTTAACTATGGATGTCGTGAAGCTGTTGTAAACAGTTCCTGGGGGGAGGCAACTCTCGAAAAATCCAGTAAAATAGTAAAAAACAAACAAACAAACAAAACTTTTCCAAGCGGAGAGGCTCAATTTGTTTCTTGGAAACATGTGAGGGGGGGAGAGTGCCAATTTCCCACGGCACACCTGATGATCGCTCACGGCACACTAGTGTGCCATGGCACACTGGTTGGGAAACACTGCCCTAGGGAACGGTTCTTGGCCCGAACCTTGTTTCTCGCAGTGTGTTTCCCGGTGCGGGGAGGAAGATTATCGCCACTGGACCTGCATTTCCTGTTTGGGACTGGAAGGAAGGAAAGGGCCATGCTTGCTGCCTCGAGGCCTGAAAGGAGAAGACCGGGAAGTGGGCGCCTGGGTCCCTCCGCCGGGCCGAGATGGCCGCTGTGATCCAGAAAGACTGCTACCTGCAGGGCCTGGCCAGGAAGACCTGCGCCCGGGAAGGCAGCAGCAGCAGCAGGAGTGCCCAGGGTGCGTGCTCACCCTTCCTCGGGGGATGGAGGCCTGGCTCTCTCCCTCCCTCTCTCTCTCTCTCCAGGCCTGCAACTCCAAGAGGCACCCCACTTGGGTGGGGAAAAGGGCCCAGCGGCGTAAAGGGGGCGTAATTCCAAAGTGTGGCCTAGGGCACAAAAAGGTGTTAATCCGGACCTGCCTTGGTGGGTCCTCCTCCCTCACCTGCCCTTCTCTCACCTGGGCCCAAGGTGTGCTCATCTCCAGGAAGCTCTCGTTGATCTTGTGCATCAGGGAGAGGAAGGTCTGGTCTTCGTAGTCAAAGCGGCGGCCAAAGACCACGGAGCAGATGACATTGGAGACGGTGCGGCTCAGGAAGAAGGTGGGGTCAAAAGGCAGGCCTGGGCAGAGCAAAAGGACTGGCTGGAGACCTCCCTCGGACCCTGGTCTCATTGAATCATAGGGGTGGAAGACCCCAAGAGGCCATGCCAGGGTCATCACCCAAACTCCCCCGACATAAGGCCACCCAGCATATTCCACTCATTCTCCAGACAATATACTGCTCTTGATGCAGCCTAGAATTGCATTGGCTTTTTTACCTGCTGCATCAAACTATGGACAGAGTGTGAGGTCTGATCAAAGCATAATGGAGCAGGCCTATGACTTCCCTCAATTTAGACCAGTGTTTCTCAACCTGGGGGTCGGGACCCTTATGGAGGTCGCGAGGGGGTGTCAGAGGGGTCACCAAAGACCATCAGAAAACACATTATTTTCTATTGGTCATGGGGGTTCTGTATGGGAAGTTTGGCCCAATTCTATCGTTGGTGGGGTTCAGAATGCTCCTTGATTGTAGGTGAACTATAAATCCCAGCAACTACAACTCCCAAATGTCAAGGTCTATTTTCCCCAAACTCCATCAGTGTTCACATTTGGGCATCTTGACTATTCATGCCAAGTTTGGTCCAGATCCGCCATTGTTTGAGTCCACAATGCTCTCTAGATGTAGGTGAACTACAACTCCAAAACTCAAGGTCAGTGCCCACCAAATCCTTCTAGTATTTTCTGTTGGTGACTCATGGGAGTTCTGTGTGCCAAGTTTGGTTCAACTCCATCGTTGGTGGAGTTCAGAATGTATAGTTCACCGAATGAGTATCGGTGAACTATACATCCCAACAACTATGCCTCCCAAATGACAAAATCACCCCTCACAACCCCACTAGTATTTAAACTTGGATGTATCAGATATTTGTGCCAAATATGGTCCGGTGAATGAAAATACATCCAATATTTTACATGATGATTCATAACAGTAGCAAAGTTAAAGTTATGAAGTAGCAACGAAAATGATTTTATGGTTGGGGGGTCACCACAACATGAGGAACTGGATTAAGTGGTTGTGGCATTGGGAAGGTTGAGAAACACTGATTTAGACACAAGGTTCCTATTGATGTAGGAATGCCAGCTGCATTAAATCACAACTGAACGAAAGGTCTTGAGTTCGAAACCAGCCCGGGTCAGAGTGAGCTCCTGACCATTAATAGTCTAGCTTGCTGTTGACCTATGCAGGCCGAAAGACAGTTGCATCTGTCAAGTAGGAAATTTAGGTACCGTTTTATGCAGGGAGGCTGATTCAACTAATTTAAGACACCATAAAACCTTCCAGCAGCGTGCAGAAGAATGAGGAAGTACTCCATCAAGGACTCGGTGTCACAAGTGGGCGGTGAAGTGACAGCTCCCCCTGTGGCCGGAATCGAGCATTCCCTCATGAAGCTGGAGAAGCTGGAATGTTAAATCGCCTTTGTGTCTGTCTATATATGTTGTATGTCTAAATGGCATTGAATGTTTGCCATGGATATGTGCATTGGAATCTACCCTGTAATCTGGATGGCAAAATCGTAGTACAATAGGATAATAAGGAATAGTGAACGGACCAATGGAAAGACTACCGGCTTGATTTTGGATGGCGTGATTTTAATAAACAGTTTTCAAATCATGTTGTTTATCGGTGGGTTTTAATACAAATATTATTGTGTCAATTTTTTTTAAGCATCATGTCCAAATGTTCTTTTATGTTTATGTTTTAATTTGGTTAAGTTAATGTATATATTATATGTTATTGCCTTGCTATTATCTTATGGTTTTCATATGTAAGGACGGCATTGGATTTTGCCTTTATAATGACCTTTCAAGTCATTTTTTTTCTCTTTCTAAGTTAGGCTCCACCCCTTTCTCTACCAGCCAATCCTAACTCCCCTCGTTTACCTCCAGGATGACTCTTAGACACCCCCCTTTTGGAAATGAGCTCCAAGATGGATGTCCCCTTGGCACCTATCTAAAATGGATTGAGTGTGTGTATACACACACACACACACACTCCATTTTTCTACCGCACTTTTTCCCCTGAGGGATCTCAAAGCGGGGTGTGTGTGTGTGTGTGTGTGTGTGTATATATATATATATATATAGATAGATAGATAGATAGATAGATAGATAGATATGGAAGCCTGCTCCTTTCTTCTTATAGCAGCTGTAGCGATTTCCCTACCTGGTAGGCTAGGAAAAGCCTAGTAAAGTAGGCCCAAGAATTGCCAGCCATTTTAGATAGGTGCAAAGGGGGCTTCCACCTTGGAGCTCATGTCCAAAAGGGGCGTGTCTAAGAGTCAGCCTGGAGGTAAACGAGGGGAGTTAGGATTGGCTGGTAGAGAAGAGGGCGGAGCCTATCTTAGAAAGAGAAAAAAATGACTTGAAAGGAGGCGTTTTAAATCCTGAGAGCTCAGGTTGAGTTTTGGGTGTTAAAGGAGAAGGAGATTGAGCTTGGGGAGGTTTTTTTGAGGGAGTGTAAGAGAGCAGTTGTGGGAATTAGTGTTAGAGAGAAGTAGCCTGAAAATCGGTCAGGTAGCTAGCAAGGTCAGCTAGTGTAGACGACTCTACAGCTATCAGGGGGATTGTGGGTAGAAGAGTGGAAAGACAGATCCAGGGAAAGACTATCTGGAGTGGAGTTAAGATTTGCTAGGCAGAGAGGAAATCCTGTCAGTAAATTCTTGGAGGGAGAGAGGAGTCAGTGCCGGCCTTTGCCATTCCGCCGAGTAAGCGGCCGCGTAGGGCGACGGGTCCTGGGAGGGGCGTCGCCACCTGGGAGGGGCGCCACCATGCTGGCCGCCCTGGCCCGCCCCTCCGCCGCGCCTCCTACCCGGGAGCCAGTGCTGCCCGCGCCTCTGTGCCCGGTGGCGCAGCCAGTGTTGCAGCCGTGCGGACACACTCGCGCAGCTGCGCGTGACGTCACTGCACATGCGCAGCTACGTGTGATGCAGCCGCGCGGCTGCGCGTGACGCCACCGTGCATGCGCATGCATGCGTGGCAGCTGCCGCGCATGCGCGTGCGGGCGCAGCCGCGCAGCTGCGCGTGACGTCGCCGTGCATGCGTAAGCGCAACGCAACGCCGCACGGGCCCGTCGCGCGGGCAGCCACGGCATCCAGCAGCCATGGGGGCGCATTAATAAGGCTCGCCTACCCCCCCGGGAGAGGTGAGATCGCCCCTGAAAGGAGTGGTGTTTTGTTTTTGCGCATTCACTGAACCCTTCTTTAGTGATAAATAAAATAAGATCTGCAGCAAGTGATGGCCAAGCAGGGCATGTCATTATGACTTTACACAAGTGTGTCTTTACCTCCGCAGCAGAGGCTCCGCCGAACCCCTCAGACCGACTCATCGAACCCCTAGGGTTCGATCAAACTCAAGTTAAGAACCACTGTTCTAAGGAAAGGCCTGCCCTGCCATGATTAAAATACCCTTTCCGTTATTGTAGCCTTTCAGATATGGATCCATGGCCCCTCTCGTGTCTCCTCTCCGCCCTTTCACTTGGAGGCTCATCAGACCCAGCTCTTTCCTAACCTGCAATCCTGGCACGCACCTTGGGTCTTCCTGAAGGCCTCCATCAGGAACTGGGCCTCCTCCTGGATCCGCTCCTCGATGGACCGCTTCCCCATCCCGAAATTCCTCAGGGCAGTCAGGGAGAAGCGCCGCAGCTGCCTCCATCGCTCCCCGTTGGCCATTGCCACCCCTGCACAGGAAGGACCAAGTGTTGACTGAGTCCAGTGGGGAGGAAGGGGCTTCCTCTACTACAGGGCTGTCCAACTTCTCTCGTCGTCCGGGTACTCCTGGATCCTGCGCGTTTGGAAAAGGTAGGCCAAAGCAGGGGGCTCCTTAGGGGAGGGGGCTCCTCATTCCCTCCCCCCATCTCCCCTCATGTATTAATTATAAAATTAAATATATTTAAAGATGAAATAAGGGGAGATGGGATACATAAAAATAAGGGGGAGGGGAGGATGGAATTAAATATATTTAATATTAAATTAAAATAAGGGGAGAGGGGAGGGTGGAATTAAATATATTAAATATTAAATTAAAATAAGGGGAGGGGAGGATGGAATTAAATATATTTAATATTAAATTAAAATAAGGGGACAGGGGAGGATGTAATTAAATATATTTAATATTAAATTAAAATAAGGGGAGAGGGGAGGATGGAATTAAATATATTAAATATTAAATTAAAATAAGGGGAGAGGGGAGGATGGAATTAAATATATTTAATATTAAATTAAAATAAGGGGAGAGGGGAGGATGTAATTAAATATATTTAATATTAAATTAAAATAAGGGGAGAGGGGAGGATGGAATTAAATATATTTAATATTAAATTAAAATAAGGGGAGAGGGGAGGATGGAATTAAATATATTTAATATTAAATAAAAATAAGGGGAGAGGGGAGGATGGAATTAAATATATTTAATATTAAATTAAAATAAGGGGAGGGGGAGGATGGAATTAAATATATTTAATATTAAATTAAAATAAGGGGGAGGGGAGGATGGAATTAAATATATTTAATATTAAATTAAAATAAGGGGAAGGAGGATGGAATTAAATATATTTAATATTAAATTAAAATAAGGGGAGGGGAGGATGGAATTAAATATATTTAATATTAAATTAAAATAAGGGGAGGGGAGGATGGAATTAAATATATTTAATATTAAATTAAAATAAGGGGGAGGGGAGGATGGAATTAAATATATTTAATATTAAATTAAAATAAGGGGGAGGGGAGGATGTAATTAAATATATTTAATATTAAATTAAAATAAGGGGAGAGGGGAGGATGGAATTAAATATATTTAATATTAAATTAAAATAAAAGGAGAGGGGAGGATGGAATTAAATATATTTAATATTAAATTAAAATAAGGGGAGGGGGAGGATGGAATTAAATATATTTAATATTAAATTAAAATAAGGGGGAGGGGAGGATGGAATTAAATATATTTAATATTAAATTAAAATAATTAAAGATCTTATCCCTGCATTTTATTTCAGTAAAAGATTATATTTGACTGTCTGCATGCAGGGGTGGGGCGGGGCGGGAGCCAGGGGAGAGGGCGGAGCCGGGGGTGGGGAGGGGCGGAGCTGGGGCAGGGGCGGAGCCGGGGGCAGACCCTACGGCCCCCCAGGTCATCAGTGACCGGAATTCAGGCCCCTGGGCCGGTAGAAGTTGGACAGCCCTGCTCTACTAGATTCCTTCTACGGGGCAGCAGCTGTTTTGATTTTCAGCCATATGGCTTTGAAGATGGACCCCGCATCAGGGCAAGGACACACAGTTGCACTCAAGCACACTCTGGCCGGCATTGCAGAGCACAAGCACATTCTCTGGCACAAGAAGGGGATGGACATATCATAGAATCCTAGTGGTGGACGAGACCCCAAAGACCATCCAGTCCATCCAACTTCTGCCAGGCAGGAAGATTCCAGCCAAGCAATGTACTATCTCTGAGATCAAAGTATTTGGGGGATGGCTTGGTCTTGAATGGCTGTAGAACTACACTATGTAACACAACTATTGTTCCCGGGTTATAAATGTCATTTCCTAAAGGGTTCTATAATCAAAACATGCTGACAGTTTGTTAAACCCCAAGAACTTTGTCTTTGAGGGAGGGACATCACCTGTATTTAAAACCCAAGTATTTCAAGATGGCTTGGTCTTGGGTGGCTGGAAGTCAGCCTGAAGAAAACAGAAGTTCTCTACCAGCCCGCACCACAAGAAGAACACCATCATCCCCACATCAGCATAGGCAAATCTGTGCTTAAGTCCGGCCAGCAGTTCACCTACTGGGAAGCATCATCTCTTCAGACGCCAAGATTGACAAAGAGATAGATCACAGATTAGCAAAGGCATATAGTGCTTTCGGAAGGCTTCACAAAAGAGTCTGGAGCAACAAGCACCTGAGGCAAAGCACCAAAATCAGTGTGTACAGAGCTATCGTACTTTCTATTCTCCTCTATGGGTCTGAAACATGGGTCGCCAACACCTGCGACTCCTCGAACGCTTTCATCAGCGCTGTCTTCGTATAATCCTAAATATACACTGGACTGACTATGTGACGAATGTTGCTATCCTTGAGCAAGCAGGGATCACCAGCATTGAGGCCATGCTATTGAGAACACAGCTGCACTGGGCAGGGCACGTCTCTAGGATGGAGGACCACCGCCTCCCAAAGATACTACTCTATGGTGAACTCGCCACGGGTCAGCGCAAGAGAGGCGCCCTCAAAAAGTGATATAAGGACTCCCTGAAACAACATCTCAGGCTCGGCCAGATTGATCACCAACAATGGTCCACCCTGGCCTCACATTGGGAGGCATGGAGACGCACTATCCACAATGCTGCGGCCTCTTTCGAGAAGACACGGCGAATGGGTCTAGAAGAGAAACGACAACGCAGAAAGAACCGCAACTTGGAAACAACATCACCCAAGGGACTTTCTGCTGTGCTTTCTGCAACCGAACTTGCCTATCTCAGATTGGCCTTTTTAGTCATCAACGCACTTGTAAAAAGCGTGGAATGAGTCCTTCCTAAGAATCTTCGTTCGCGAAGTAATGCCGAGAGGTCTTGGTTCTCATGTCCCTTTCTCTCTCTCTCTCTCTCTCTCTCTCTCTCTCTCTCTCTCTCTCCCCCAACGTCTCTTCTCCAGGCTAGGCACTCCCAGATCCTTAAACAGAGGGATTTGTGGATTTCAAACCTTCTCCCCATTCTCCCAGCCCCATTCCTCCCAAAAGAAGTCCACTCACCAAATCCATTGAAGTTCCGGTCAATGGAGGCCAGTTCTCCGCGGCCGCTGAACTCCTCAGCTTGGTCCACCAGCGCCTCCTTGACTGCTTCGTGTCCGCAGAGGACCACCACCCGCCGGGGGCCCAGGTGGACCGTGAAGACTGGGCCGTATTTGTCCCTCAGCTGCAGGAGGAACCCACAACCAGGGTGTCACAACAGGGCTTTATTCAAAACAAAATCACACCTAAAACGGATTCAGAGAAGCTCCCACTTGATGATACAAGGTTATGGGGACGGTGTTGGTTCAACCATTTGGTTCAATCCTACCATACGTAGACGACCTCACTGTGGCTGCTGAGACAGATGAGGACTCCCCGGAAGCTGTCTAATTTGGGCCAAGCATAAGAAAACAATGCAGGACATTCTTAAGGAACAGCTACAACCTTAGTCATGCTTAAAATCCCAATTTAACACAATAGCCCGTTTTCCTTATGTATAAGAGATGTCTCCTAAATGGGAAAGGTGGTCTCTTATCAAACTGCCTTCAACAACAACAACAACACCTATTCTAACAACAAAAAACTGGTGCAGCTGGCTGGGAGTCAGCTGCATTAAGGTCACAACTGACCAAAAGGTCATGAGTTCGAAGCCAGCACGGGTCAGAGTGAGCTCCCGATCAAAATTGTGTAGCTTGTTGTCGACCTTTGCAGCCTGAAAGACAGTTGCATCTGTCAAGTAGGAAATTTAGGTACCACTTTGTGGGAAGGCTAATTTAACTGATTTACGAGGCTGTAAAAATCTCCAGGAAGCATGCAGAGAATGAGGAAGCGACTGGTGGCCAGAAGCTGGAATGTTAAATAGCCTCTGAGTCTCTGTCTATGTATATTGTGTGTCTATGGCAGTGCTGTCCAACTTCTATAGGCCCAAGGACCGGAATTCCGGTGGCTGAGCACCTGGTGGGCCGGAGCGAGGGGCGGGGCCGACTGCAGGGGGCGGGCCCGATCGCGGGGGCACGGCCGATCCCTGGAGTGATGCTGTAGGAGGGAGGGCGGAGCAAAGAGGGGCTCCCTCTTTGCGCCTCCCTCCCTCCCTTCTACAGCGCCAAACCAGGCAAGAGGGACGGGGATTTCGCCATGCCTCTTGCCCGGTTTGATGCTGTAGAGAAGGAAGGGAGGAGCAAAAAGGAGAATTCTCCCTCCTCCTCTTTCCCCGGCGCTGCGGCGCACGGGACAGCAGCGGTGCTGGTGGAAGAGGAGGAGAAGGAGGAGGGAGAACTCTCCCTCCTCCTTCTTCGTCCCTCCTCTTTCCCCCCGCCCGTGCCCTTGCCCAGATCCCGGGCGCCGGCGCGCATGGGGGGAAAGAGGGACGAAGGAGGAG
Organism: Anolis apletophallus; assembly: GCA_030556195.1. Lineage (NCBI taxonomy): Eukaryota > Metazoa > Chordata > Lepidosauria > Squamata > Anolidae > Anolis > Anolis apletophallus. The sequence continues at coordinate 197,487,221 of JARBWK010000004.1, read as the reverse complement.
GCAATCAGCTGACTGACTCCTTTCGTCCCTCCTTCGTCCCTCCTCTTCCCCCCGCCCGCGCCTTGCCCCGCCCCTCCTCCTCCCCGAGTGCGGCGGCGGGAGGAGAAGGGAGGAGGGGCGAAGGAGGAGGAGCTGGCTCCCTCCTCCCTGCCCCGCCCCCCTCCCCCCCGGCCGCCATTTAAAAAAAAATAGATTTTTAAAAAAAAAAAAAAAATGGCGGCTGGGGGCATAGCGGGGGCCGTGTCCAACAGACTGGGGGGCCATGTACGGCCCCCGGGCCGCCAGTTGGACAGCCCTGGTCTATGGCATTGAATGTTTGCCATGTATATGTACATTGTAATCCGCCTGAATCCCTTGCAGGGTGAGAAGGGCGGAATATATATACTGTAAACAAACAAACAAACAAACAAATAAATAATTTGAGCCTAGCATAAGAAAACAATGCAGGACATTCTTAAGTGACAGTTGCAAAACCCCACTGAATACAATGATCCCTAATATATAAGAGATGTCTCCTATATGGGAACGCTTGTCTCTTACCAAACTGGTGAGTGTTCCTTATCAGAGAGCCCTCCTGATAAGATTGTCCCTTGTCATAAGGGGTCTTCCTTTTTAGGAGGTTGAAAAGCTTGTCCCTTATAGCAGTGTTTTTCAACCTTTTTTGAGCCGCGGCACATTTTTTACATTTACAAAATCCTGGGCACACCACCAACCAAAATGACACAAAATGACACTCTAACACAGTAATACATATCGTTAATCTGTTTTTAATGTATTTATACACTCAGTGTGAAACCTGGACATAGATATCCTGGCAGGAATGGCAGAAAGACACAAACTTCCCACACAGAACTCCCATAACCAAGAGAAAATACTATAAGAGTTTGGTGGGCATTAACCTTGGGTTTTGGAGTTGTAGTTCACCTATATCCAGAGACCACTGTGGACTCAAACAATGTTGGATCAGGACCAAACTTGGCATGAATACTCAATATGCTCAAATGTGAACACAGATGGAGTTTGGGGAAAATAGACCTTGACATTTGGAAGTTACAGTTTCTGGGATTTATAGTTAACACACAATCAAAGAGCATCCTGAACTCTTGCAACAATGGAATTGAACCAAACTTGGCATATTGAACTCTCATTACCAACAGAAAGTACTGAAAGGGTTTGCTTGGGAATTGACCTTGAGTTTGGAAGTTGTAGTTCACCTACACCCAGAGAGCACTGTGGACTCAAACAATGTTATGTTATGTTGTTGTTTGTTTTCTATCCAGAATCACAATGTTGGAAGGAGGCTCACCACTTTAAGGTCCCTCAAACAGGCATGGGAAAACTTTGGCCCTCTGGGTGCTTTGGACTTCAACTCCCACCATTCCTAACAGCCTGAGGCCCTTTCCTGCTTAAGTGACTGAGGGGGGGGGGGAGGAAAAGAGCCTGAGGCTGCTAGGAATGGTGGGAGTTGGAGTCCAAAACACCTGGAAGGTCCAAGTTTGCCCATGCCAGTTTTCGACAGAGACCTCTTTCTCCCTCTTCCCATTCGCGCCCGTTCTTCCCCCTCCTGTTGAACACTTACTTTTTCTTCTACACTGCCGCTTCTGCTGCCATTTTGATCCGAGGGGGCAGCGTGAGTGTGTTCAGGAGGGGAGGGGGGGAGGAAGATGTGACCCGTGCGGGCGCTACTGCGCACTCTCGCCCCAGAGCAAAGCGAGGCAAAGCGAGGCAAAGCGAGCAGAGCGAGGCTGGGAAGAAGGGAGCCCGAGTGGAGAAGAAAAAGTGTTCGGCAGGAGGGTGAAGAAAGGGTATTGGAGGTTCCAATTTCCCACGGCACACCTGATGATCGCTCACGGCACACTAGTGTGCCACAGCACACTGGTTGGGAAACACTGCCTTATAGGACTCCTCCCCATGCAATCCCCCCTCCCTCCTTGAGGCCATCATTGTCCCTCCAAAACTGACCGCCAGGAACGACTGGAAGGTGCTACCAGCCTTGACTTGGAGCAGGTTTCCGAGGAAGGGCAGCGGGGTGGGCCCGGGGGGCAGGCGACACTTTTGGGGACGCAGGCGCTTCCAGAGGGAGAAGGCAGCCAGGCAGGAGAGGCACAGGCCCAGCAAGGGGGTCAGCAGGGCCACCTCCAGATCCATGGCATCCAAGGGTCAGGCTGGCATATCACTGGGTGAATGGACAGCTGGACGGCCCTTATACTCTCCTGGCCTGGGAGAACAGGCCGGCGGCTCCGCCTCGGGTGCCCAAGGAGTGCCAGAAGACCGAGTTGGGTTTCAAGGCTTGTGTCATAAATGCATTTAAAACACCAACAAGATTTTTAAAGGTTCTTTTATTTCACTTTAAAAAAAAAAGCCAATCCACCTTGCTAATGTCACACTTGCTTCAAAAGCTGCTGAAGCTCGACCCAGGGACATCATCGGTGCCGGACAGTTTCAGTCAAGGGCTGAGAGCGGTGACAAGCTGGCTCAGAGCATACAGACTCAAAATCAACCCGGCTAAAACGGAGATTCTCTGGCCTGGCCGACCCGACCCTCACTCACCACTACCACTCTTCGAGGCGAGCCCCTATCCCCGGCTCGGCGGTGAAGAGCTTGGGAGTGATTCCGGACGAGACTGTCGATGGAAGCCCAGATCAGGCCGCAGCTAAGGGCGCCTTTTTCCATCTTCGCAGGGGCCCGACGGTTGGCCCCCTATTGACCATCAGAGGCATTGAGAACTGTGATACATGCCACCGTCGTCTCGCGCCTTGATTATTGCAATGCCCTATATGCGGGCCTACCTCTGTCTACAACTCGGAGGCTGAGGCTCATTCAGAACGGCAACAACGGCCAGACTCATCTCTGGGGCATCTGTCAGAAACCATATCTCTCCAATTTTAAAAGATCTTCATTGGCTGCCCACAGAGTTCAGAGTGATTTACAAACTTATGGCGCTCACCTTTAAAGCACGGCATAATATTGGGCCAGCCTATCTGGGCGATCGGCTGACAGTCCAACGCACCGAGAGGCCAGCGCGTGCCATAAATGGTGATCGTATAGCCATCCCTGGGGTGAGAGAGGCTCGGCTGATGGAGACCCGACGGAGAGCCTTCTCCGTGGTGGCTCCCATGATCTGGAACACCCTCCGCCTGCCCTCAGGGCCACATCGGCCCAAATCAGATTCCTATCGGACCTGAAAACCTGGCTCTTCTGCCAGGCATTTGGGGTTTGATCACGCCTGGAGACTGAGCCTTTCTGGCGTGTGTACCTATGTTTTAAACTGTTGTATTTTTGGGTTTTAAATGATGTCCCACACCAGTGGTGGAGGGCGACTCACAAATAATAAAGTTATTATTATTATTATTATTAAAAAGAGGAAAGTTCTTTCTCCCACCCTGGACATCATTGCACAGGGTATAACCAAGGGCCAGTTAACACCTCCCAAGCAGAGGGTGCCTCCAGGCAACAACGGCCAGGCTACCTCTATGCAGATACCCTCTCTGATTGACTTTGCAGCTTCATAGCGACTCAGTGCTATCCAAGCCTGCTCATTGCAACATTCACTCTTGCTTCAAGCAGAGGAGGGTTCTTTCTCCCACCCTGAACATTATTCCACAGGTTGATATTCACTCCACTTGCTTCCCTGCGAGCAGACCTCTGAGGATGCCATTAGCCACAGTAGCAGGCGAAACGTCAGGAGAGGATGCTGCTGGAAGATGGCCATACAGCCCGGAAAACTCACAACAACCCAGTTCAACCTACTTTCCAGAAGCCACAGAAACAGCGGGTTTTCTGGAGTAGAACAACTACTTTCAAAGTAAGAACCGCCCAATTAAATAGGAAATAACACTTTCAAACCAGGAACAGGTTTGTTTTCAAATCTGGCTATATCATGTTATTATTATTTTCTTTCCTCAGCATATGAGGCAGGGTACAATATTGCAATCACACACATATACACAAACACAAACACACGCACACACATGTATACTAGCTGTACATGCCACACGTTGCTGTGGCCAAGCTTCCTTCCCTCCCTCTTTCTCTCCTTCCTTCCTTCCTTCCTTCCTTCCTTCTCTTCGTCTTCCCTTCCTCCTCCCTTTTCTTTCTCTTCCTTTTTCTCCTCTTTCATTCGTCTCTACCTATTCTTGGATTGCAACTCCCAGCAGTCCTCCTGATCTACCTACCTATCTCTATCTAGCTTATTCTCCCCTATGAACCATCAAGAGTGCTAAGATCGTCTGGAGAGGCCCTGCTCTCGGTCCCACCACCTTCGCAGGCGCGTCTGGTGGGGACGAGGGACAGGGCCTTTTCTGTGGTGGCCCCCCGGCTGTGGAATGCCCTCCCAAATGAAATTAGATCCGCCCCCACTCCTGACTTTTAGGAAGCGGGTGAAAACGTGGCTGTGCAATGAGGCCTTCGCAGAATGAAGGAGATCGTGAATCGACTAAAGTCGCTAACCACTTGATACGGACCGAATATATGGATTAAGTTGGACTCGATTTTACTTTGGCGAAAGGCTTTTTAAAATATATTTATTGTATTGTATTTGATAATTTTATTGTAAATTTATGATGTTTTTAGATTTTAAATGTTAGCATTGAATACTTGCTGTTTGCCGGTCTGAGTCCCTCTTCGGAGGTGAGAAGGCCGGGGTATAAAAGTTTTAAATAAATAATAAATAATTATCTATCTGGAGGATTGCTGGGCGTTGCAGTCCAGGAACAGGAAGTTGGAACTGTGCAGGGATTGGGATGCCCTCAAAGAAATCCAAGGAGAAGAAAGCTTGCCGCTTGGAAGCAGAGCATTTGGATCATCCTTCTCCCCTAAAGGGCCTGGTCTGGGGGATGCTGGGAGCTGTAATCCAAATTTTGTGTCAATTTGTCCAGTGGTTTTTGAGTAATGTTAATCCCACAAACGAACATTACATGTGTGTGTGTGTGTGTGTGCACACACACATGTCGTCCCCTGCCACACATTGCTGTGACCCAGTCTGTGTATATGTGTTTTATGTGTGTATATATTTGTGTATATGTATATATGTGTGTGTTTGTGTATATATGTGGTTCTGTAATGTATTTTTGTTTTTTGTTTTTTTAATAATAATAATAATAATAATAATAATAATCTTTATTTATACCACACTACCATCTCCCCAAAGGGGATTGGGGCGGCTTACATGCGGCCAAGCCCAGAAGTGCATTTCAATACAGTAACATAAAAAAACATAAAGCAACATTACCGTAAAATAATATTTTTTAAAAAAATCAAGCGTAGAATATAATAAACAGTGCAAAGTAATACAACGGGAAAAATGAAAAAAAAATCACACTGAATATATACAGTATATTCTCTCTCTGGCATTACTTTGCGAACGAAGATTCTTCGGAAGGACTTTTTACAAGAGCGTTGATGACTAAAAAGGCCAATCTGAGATAGGCAAGTCCGGTTGCAGAAAGCACAGCAGAAAGTCTCCTTGGGGGATGTTGTTCCCAAGTTCTTTCTGCGTTATATTTCTCTTCGAGACCCGTTCGGCGTGTCTTCTCGAAAGAGGCCGCAGCATTGTGGATAGTGCATCTCCTTTCTCCCGATGTGAGGCCAAGGTGGACCATTGGTGATCAATCTGGCTGAGCCTGAGATGTTGTTTCAGGGAGTCGTTATACCTCTTCTTTGGGTCGCCTCTCTTGCGCTGACCCGTGGCGAGTTCAACATAGAGTAGTATCTTTGGGAGGCAGTGGTCCTCCATCCTAAAGACGTGCCCTGCCCAGCACAGCTATGTTCAGCACAGCTGTGTTCTCAAGGATATAGCATAGTCAGGTGTATATTTAAATACAAGACAGCACTGATGAACAACAACAAAATGGACCATGGAAATAGTCATCCATCCTTGATTTCCCTGTTGCACCTGGTTTCATGGCCTGAACACACACACACAACAGGACCATGGAAATGCATATATTTCCATTTGCAACCTGGACTCATAACATTCAGCCAAGGGCATTTTCACCCTCTTGCATTGTTTGCCCCTGATCCAGTGTTGTTGACTCGCCATTCAATGGGTCTTCCTATGGATATATTCCTTTACCCCTCCTCACATCCTGAGGCAGGGAACAGCACTGTAAGAAACACTGTAAGTGAGAGAGAGAGAGAGAGAGAGAGAGAGAGAGAGAGAGAGAGAGAGAGAGAGAGAAAACAAAGGATCGTAAAAATGTATGCATTTCCCTGTTGTGCAACCTGCTTGCATAACCTGAGTTCAGCAAAGGGCATCGGTTGCATTGTTTGTCCCTGAAGGGCAGGGTCGGCCCTAGGTAATTTTCAAGTGTAAGCGAAAAGTATTTTGGCGCCCCCCAACCAATCACTGAAAAATTATATATTTACGCGTTCAGGCATGGGCAAACTTGGGCTCTCCAGGTGTTTTGGACTGCAACTCCCACCATTCCTAACAGCCTCAGGCCCTTTCCTTTCCCCCTCGGCCGAGGGGAAAGGAAGGGCCTGAGGCTGTTAGGAATGGTGGGAGTTGCAGTCCAAAACACCTGAGGGAGGACTGAAGTTGGCCCAGGCCTGGTCTAGTTCATTATGCAAAATATAATGTCATAAATGAACATCTTCTATCTGAAGATACCTTGTTAAAATGTCCATTCGCACTCTTTTGTCCCTTTCTCATATCCATTCTTCCATTTCTGGGTCTCCTTCTATCTTCAGACATAATTCTTGCAGCAGAATTGGGACATCCAGGAACTGCGGAACTCCCTGCTGCAGGCCAGGTCGACTTGAACGCAGGGGGCCCTTGGTTGTTCGCCCTCACTGTGTCCAATTCTGGGCACCCCAATTGAAGGCAGATGTTGACAAGCTGGAATGTGTCCAGAGGAGGGCGACTAAAATGATCAAGGGTCTGGAGTACAAGCTCTATGAGGAGCGGCTTAAAGAGCTGGACATTAGACGGATTCATGGATACCAAGTGTATCAGTAGTTACTGAAAAGGACATTCAAGTGCCACCTCGGAGTTGGTTGAGGTAGGCAGGATTTCCCTGGGTACTGGTTGTGGGGGGTCGGGAGCAGGTCAGGGTTTTGCCCTCCCTTCTGCTCGAGATCCCCGTGTACAACTGGTGGGCCACTGTGTGATACAGAATGCTGGACTAGATGGGCTGAGGTCCGATTCAGCATGGCTCTTCTTATGTTCTTATGTTCTTTAGCCTGAAGAAGAGAAGCCTGAGAAGAGACATGATAGCCATGTGAGGGGAATATGTCCTAGGGAGGAGGGAACAAGCTTGTTTTTGGTCGCCTTGGAGACTAGGACGCAATTGAGCAATGGCTTCAAACTACAAGAAAGGAGATGCCATCTGAACATTAGGAAGAATTTCCTGACTGTGAGAGCCGTTCAACAGTGGAACTCTCTGCCCCGGAGCGTGGTGGAGGCTCCTTCTTTGGAAGCTTTTAAACAGAGGCTGGATGGCCATCTGTTGGGGGTGCTTTGAACGCGATTTTTCTCCTTTTTGGCAGAATGGGGTTGGACTGGGTGATGGCCCATGAGGTCTCTTCCAACTCTAGGATTCTATGATTCTAGGGCAGTGTTTCCCAACCAGTGTGCCGTGGCACACTAGTGTGCCGTGGGCGATCATCAGGTGTGCCGTGGGAAATTGGAACCTCCAATACCCTTTCTTCCCCCTCCTGCCGAACACTTTTTCTTCTCCACTCGGGCTCCCTTCTCCCCAGCCTCGCTCTGCTCGCTTTGCCTCGCTTTGCTCTGGGGCGAGTCTGCGCAGTAGCGACCGCATGGGCCACGTCTTCCTCCCTCCCCCCTCCCCTCCTGAACACGCTCACGCTGCCCCCTCGGATCAAAATGGCGGCAGAAGCGGCAGTGTAGAAGAAAAAGTAAGTGCTTGGCAGGAGGGAGAAGACAAGGCGCAAAGGGGAAGGGGGAGGAAGAGGTCTCTGTCGAAAGCTGGTATGGGCAAACTTGGACCTTCCAGGTGTTTTTGGACTCCAACTCCCACCATTCCTAGCAGCCTCAGGCTCTTTTCCTCCCCCCCCCCCCCAGCCACTCAAGGAGGAAAGGGCCTCAGGCTGTTAGGAATGGTGGGAGTTGAAGTCCAAAGCACCCAGAGGGCCGAAGTTTTCCCATGCCTGTTTTAGGGACCTTAAAGTGGTGAGCCTCCTTCCAACATTGTGACTCTGGATAGAAAACAAACAACAACATAACATAACATTGTTTGAGTCCACAGTGCTCTCTGGGTGTAGGTGAACTACAACTTCCAAACTCGAGGTCAATTCCCAAGCAAACCCTTTCAGTACTTTCTGTTGGTAATGAGAGTTCAATATGCCATGTTTGTTTCAATTCCATTGTTGCAAGAGTTCAGGATGCTCTTTGATTGTATGTTAACTATAAATCCCAGAAACTGTAACTCCCAAATGTCAAGGTCTATTTTCCCCAAACTCCATCTGTGTTCATATTTGGGTATATTGAGTATTCATGCCAAGTTTGGTCCTGATCCAACATTGTTTGAGTCCACAGTGCTCTCTGGATATAGGTGAACTACAACTCCCAAACCCAAGGTCAATGCCCACCAAACTCTTATAGCATTTTCTCTTGGTTATGGGAGTTCTGTGTGGGAAGTTTGTGCCTTTCTGCCATTCCTGCCAGGATATCTATGGTGTGTTCATCGAAACAGGTCCAGGTTTCACACTGAGTGTATAAATACATTAAAAAACATATTAACTATATGTATTACAGTGTTAGAGTGTCATTTTGTGTCATTTTGGTTGGTGGTGTGCCCCAGGATTTTGTACATGTAAAAAATGTGCTGCGGCTCAAAAAAGGTTGGAAAACACTGATCTAGGGGCTGAATGGTCATCTGCCGGGATGGCTTTGATTGTGCTTTTATTGCCTGGCAGAAGGGGGGGGGGGGTGGACTGGATGGCCTTTGGAGTCCCTTCCAACTTTAGGCTTCCTTGATTCTATGACCCTTCCTTCATAGCCAAGCGTGAACCTGGGGAGGCCTCCTGCAAGAATCAGCCTTGTGGGTGATGGGTTGGCTGACTCCTCTTCCACCTGGGTTGCAAAAGAGGACGAAGGAGGGCAGATTGCAGACCGGTGGCACAGAGTGGGTCACACAAAGCTTGGCAGCTCTGGTAGAAAGGTATTTAATCTCCTTTTGCATAACTGCAAAGACCCATTGGGTTGTGAAGGAATAATAATACTAGTTCAGGGACAAACGATGCACACAACCAATGCCCTTTGCTGAACTTAGCTTATGCAAGCAGGTTGCACAACAGGGAAATGTACATGTTTTTATGGTCCTTTGTGTTATCTGTGAGGGTTTTTTTTAGTGATTTTGTTCCCTGCCACAAGGTGTGAAGGATAACAAATCATCATCATATTCATCTATATAATTTTAAATGCTCTGTTTGTTTGTGGGATTAACATAACTCAAAAACCGCTGGACGAATTGGCACCAAATTTGGACACAAGACACCTCTCAGGCCAACGAGTGACCACCACTCATTCTTCTTGGCTTTTCTTTGCGAACGAAGATTCAGGAAGGACTCATCCCACGCTTTCTACAAGCGCGTTGATGATTCGGACGTTGGATGTGTCCTTCGAGCCTGAGATTTTTCTGGTGGAGCGCAGCGTGCACAGAACTGGACTCACCCGGGAAGCGTTCACAAATTGAATGGAACTGGCAGTGCAGTAAAGGGTAAACACTACCCCACAGAAGTCTCACCGAGGTGAGAGAGGTGGGGAGGATTGCCTGACGGCTAGAGCTCACCCCAAGGCCGGTGGAGGGCCGTTTCGTCACTGGGACTTCTTCAGAGGCATTGTATTGAACAATTAGACGTCCTCAAAGGTGCAAAATCTTCACGAGTATCTCAAATCACAAGGAGGACGGACCATCCCATAGGCACTGCCAGTTCCATGTAATTTGTGAACGCTTCCCGGGCTTGGAAAGAACTATAAGGACCTAGCTCCTTTGCGGCATGCCACTGAGCGCCTGCGCGCCTGCGCATTGCCCTTACCAGCCCTAGTCAGCGTCCCACACGGACTACAACGACCAGCCTGCCCCGCGGTTCGCCACTGAACGAGCCTGCGCATGCGTCTTGCATGTCTGGGCACCACTTAGCGGTCCCCGTGAACTTTTCTCCGCCAGACACGGACTTCCCTCCCGGCTCCCTACCCCACTCAAACATCTAATAGGTACTACCTGTGTATAATTAAGAAGTGGCGACCCAGGAACCGAGAAGATACCACACTTATTTTCTCGACCACAGATTACTGTATTGAATTATTGTGATTAATTTACTGCATGTGCCTTGCCATACTGTACCTAACTCTTGTGTTAGTTCTCACGGTGTTGTACTTTGCTATTATGTTATCGCTCTGTACTTAAGACACTGCACTACTGTATTCCCATTGTGGACTGTCAATTTTCTATTTGTGTACTTGCGAATATAATAATATTATTTTTGATACTAACGGATAATTGTATGACTCATATACCTGAAGTGCTTTTTTGTATTACTACGGTGTTTCCCCCTGCTATTTAGCCTGATTGTTCCATGTCAGGAATTCCCCTCTTTTCTGAGTGTTGCTCTTTACGCGCCAGAGATGTGGGTGAAATATAAGAAGGGAACGTTTCTGGAAGATGGCCATGCAGCTCAGATAACTCACAGTAACCGATGATGATGATGAAGAAGAAGAAGTTTATGTCCAAAAGCAGGCATGTAGCCAGGGGGGGCCAAGGGGGCTTCAGCCCCCCCCCCCTGAAATTCTCAGGGTGGTCCGCAAGAAGGCCTTACTGGTACATTATTTAAACTGTTATGTTTATTCATATCATGATCTGATCACCATGCTCATTATATCCCACCTTCATGGGGTTATTGGGATAACAATACAAAAGGTTTGCTAGGGTAACCCCTCTTCCACAACGCTATCCCATACACAATTCACGGGGCAGATCGATATGCTGCAGTAATGACAAATCAACTATTAGCGAAAAATATCAAAATATATTATCACATAACATAGAGTAATCACGTCACAATATCGCTTACAGTGCAATGTATATACATCTATGACGAAATACAGTATTGTTATTATGCCCTTACATATAATCACTGGGCTTAAAAGACGCAGGCATAAAGTCTGTGTACCCCTGTGAGTAATCCGGAGGCAATTCACTCACGGATTTAGACCGAGTCGTCGGGGGAGCCTTGGAGGTTGGAAGAGCTGGCAAACTGCTCAATGGGCAGGCGCCTACGGCAGGAGGTAAGGTGACGACGCCAAGATGGCCGTTTCGCGTATCCCACGCTTCCTCAGGGCGCTTGTGTCTTCTAGCCGCTCCTCCCCAGAATTGTAGTCATCAAATCAAAACTCAAGGTCTGAACGGAAGGTTGCGCATTGGCGCTTCTTTGTACATATCGCTAGTGCAAATGTCCTTCCGGGCTGGAATCAAGCGCCCTGAGGAAGCGTGGGATACGCGAAACGGCCATCTTGGCGTCGTCACCTTACCTCCTGCCGTAGGCGCCTGCCCATCGAGCAGTTTGCCAGCTCTTCCAACCTCCAAGGCTCCCCCGACGACTCGGTCTAAATCAGTGAGTGAATTGCCTCCGGATTACTCACAGGGGTACACAGACTTTATGCCTGCGTCTTTTAAGCCCAGTGATTATATGTAAGGGCATAATAACAATACTGTATTTTGTCATAGATCTATATACATTGCACTGTAAGCGATATTGTGACGTGATTACACTATGTTATGTGATAATATATTTTGATATTTTTCGCTAACAGTTGATTTGTCATTACTGCAGCATATCGATCTGCCCCTTGAATTGTGTATGGGATAGCGTTGTGTATTATCAGTTTACTCAAGTGACATTATTGTTTGTGTATTGGATAACCCCTCTTCCACCCAGTCTCAGCCCCCCTGAACCAAACTCAGCCCCCGAACCGAAATCCTGGCTACGGCCCTGGTCCAAGGTGAAGGCCACAGTCAGAAGCTCCAAATGTAATGTTTTTAATTCTGTTCCATTTAAATACATGCTTTGCATCCACATTACAAATCTCTCTTCCAAGCATGTCCCCTTAGTTAGCAAACAGCGCTGTCCTGCTTCTTTGTGCAATCTTCCACCTTGACTTTTCACCCTATTTCACCCCTCACTTGGGTTGTCTGTTTCTTTTCCCAATTTGACTCATTGCTCTCTAGGCTGCTAGGAATGGTGGCAGTTGAAGTCCAAACCACCTGGAGGAAAGGCCAAAGTTGGCCCATGCCTGGCACAAGTGCATCCAAGAGGCCAGTGTTGGGGAATACGTGTGCCCTTGTTTTGGGCCAAAGTTCATCTCTTACGGTCAAGGGATGGGTGCCAAGCTTTGCGATGGAGCCCAATCACAACCCCTGGGCACCTGAGGCGGAGCTGCTCGCCTTGCCTTCCAGGCCAGGAGGCTATAAGGACCGTCCGGTCATCCTGTCCAGTGAGATGCCCGCCTGACCATTGGATGCCATGGATCTGGCCCTGCTAACCCCCTTGCTGGGCCTGTGCCTCTCCTGCCTGGCTGCCTTCTCCTTCTGGAAGCGCCTGCGCCCACAAGAGGGTCGCCTGCCCCCTGGGCCTACCCCGCTGCCCTTCCTCGGAAACCTGCTCCAAGTCAAGTCCGGGAGTGCCTTCCAGTCCTTCCTGGCGGTCAGTTTTGGGGGCGGATGATGGGGAGACCCCGGGTCTCAAGGGTGGGGAGAGGTCCAATAAGGGACAAGCTTTTCAGTATCCCAAAAGGGGCACCTGTCAAATGTGGAGGACAATCGTATAAGGAAGGAAGACTTGCCAGTTTCGAAGAGACAAGGGTTCCCGTATAGGAGACAACTCTTATGCATAAGGAAAACTGACCATTGTGTTTAATTGGGTTTTAAAGCATGACTAGGGTGTCAGCTGTTACTTAAGAATGCCCTGCATTATATCCTTTTGGTTGGCCCAAATTATTTTTCTGTTACAGTAGCTGCTGCTGTTGCTGTTGCTGCTGCTGTTCTTGTTGCCATTGAGTGTTGCAAGTCAGCAAGCTTCGTAGTTGAGCAGTAGACTTGTTTGATCCCAAAAAAAATGGTTCAAAACTCATTTCGGATGCAGGGGGCGCTGGTGGTTCGGTTCTAAACAACAAGCAAAAAACAGGCTGTTCCACATATACAAAATACAAAGTGGAAAAGACAGCGTGTAGGCTGATAAGTAAACAATAAAGGCAAATACACAATGGGCAATTATGTGAGCAATAATAGAGTCATCTCTAGTTCACCAGCATAGTATGTATCAACATAATAGCAGTGAACAGGCTCACGCAGGGGTGAATCGAGACGCCCAGGCTCAACGGAGGAATGTTGTGGTAAATGACCAGGCACAGTCCCAGACGCCTTCCCAAACAGAGGAAAATGTTCAAAATAATATAAAGTTCAAGTGAGTTCTCACAGCAATGTGGCAATCAATAAGGAAGGTCGTCCTTGGGCCGACGAAAGGGTCTTGCGCGCCTTTGTTTCTCCTCCGTAGGGGCTTCCTCAGGGCCGGGGGCGTGGCCTAAATGGCGAAATATCGCGAGCGTCTCATGAGTGTCGAAGCACTAGAGTTACAATAATACAGATTGATTATAGTACATATACAGTATTTACATAATACTGGTAGTGTTTTTATGTAAATACTGTATATGTACTATAATCAATCTGTATTATTGTAACTCTAGGGCTTCGACACTCATGAGACGCTCGCGAGATTTTGCCATTTAGGCCACGCCCCCGGCCCTAAGGAAGCCCCTACGGGGGAGAAACGAAGGCGCGCGAGACCCTTTCTTTGATTCGGTTCTAAAGTCAATTCCGATTTTCACAGAAAAAAAAATTCAAAACTTTTCAAAACTTCCGAGACTTATGAATCCTTCGTTAATGGTTTCAAAGTGTTATTTCCTGTTTCATTGGGTGGTCTTTACTTTGAAAGTAGTTGTTTTATTCCAAAGGGAGAGGAGCAAAGGGAAGAAATCCATCCACACTGGGTAAAAGACAGAGGTCCTCCAGGTCAGTCGCTCGTCTGATCGGGGTATTGGGTGGCAACCTGTGCTGGACGGGGTTACACTCCCCCTGAAGTCACAGGTCCGCAGTTTGGGGGTTCTCTTAGATTCAGCGCTGACACTTGATGCTCAGGTGTCGGCGTTGGCTGGGAAAGCCTTCGCACAGTTAAAACTCGTGCGCCAACTGCGACCATCTCTCGTGAAGTCTGACTTGACCATGGTGGTCCACGCCTTGGTTACCTCTAGATTGGATTACTGCAATGCGCTCTACATGGGGCTTCCCTTGAAGACGGCCAACTTGTCCAACGCTCGGCTGCCAGATTAATAACTGGGGCAGGTTACAGGGATCGATCGACCCCCCTGTTTAAAGAGCTCCCCTGGCTGACGTTTATTGTCCGAGCCCAATTCAAGGTGCAGGTGATTACCTATAAAGCCCTAAACGGTTTGGGACCCGCCTACCTTCATGACCGGATCTCCTCCCATGAACCAGCCCGAGCCCTTCGCTCCTCAGGGGAGGCCCTCCTTTCGCCCCTGCCAGTCTCACAGACCCAGCTTGTGAGCACTAGGGAGAAAGCCTTCTCCTCTGTGGCCCCCCGACTTTGGAATTCCCTCCCGGGAGAGATCAGGAATGCCCCCTCACTGGAATCCTTTAAAAAACAACTGAAATCCTGTTTTTTCCACCGGGCCTTTGAAGATTAGGCCCCCCAACTGCCCCCGTTTTTGGCGAAAACTCCCCCCCCCTATGTGATCCTTGATTTGTTGACACTTCTCCTGTTATCCCTCCCGAGTTTTTAAACATTTTATATGTACATGTGGCTCGCCCTTTCGTTTTTGTTTTAGATTCACTTATGTTACTGTGTTTTCATAGATGTATTTTTATTGTGATTATTGCTTTTATTGTGTTTATTTTTTTTCTGATGTTTGTGATATTTTTTGTGATTTGTTGTTCGGGCACGGCCCCATGTAATTTATTATTTATTTATTTCAGGATTTTACCCCGCTCTTCTCAACCCCCGAGGGGGGACTCAGAGCGGCTTACAGTAACCCACACAGTAACAATATAAGACCCCAGAACCCTTCAACAATTAAAATACATTAAAATACAATTACCTAAACATCATGCGCATTCATTCCAGATTAAAACAATGTTCTGTCCATAAAAGCATTGGCCCTATTCATCCACTTTCCATTAAAATCCCATCTAAAGTGCTGCCTTGTGCTGGTGTGCAAACGCCTGGTCCCACAGCCAGGATTTTACTTTTTTCCTGAATGCCAGGAGGGATGAGGCGGATCGTACATCGATAGGGAGCGCATTCCACAGGCGAGGAGCCACCACCGAGAAGGCCCTATCCCTCGTCCCCATCAGCCACATTTGAGAAGTAGACGGGAGCGAGAGCAGGGCCTCCCCGGATGATCTTAGGTTACGAGGTGGGATGTAGTGGCTGATGCGTTCGGACAAGTAAGCCGCTCCGAGTCCCCTTTGGGGAGATGGATGCGGGTTAGAAATAAATTATTATTATTATTATTATTAAACTGCTTCTCTTGCCCAGAACTGACGTGGGAAAGAAAGGAAACCGAAGGAAATCCATCCAAACTTGGTTAAACAGCGGCTCTCGCCCAGGAGTGGCGCGGAGGGTGGGGGTGGAGGGGGAGAAACTAAGGGAATCCATTCACACTGGTTTGAAATGCTGAATAACTTCCGACTCACTTATTGATTCATAAAAGAAATGACGGAAAAAGCTTCGAAATGGCAAGGATACTTCCGGGTTCCCAAATGGCTTCAAAAAGGAATTTGATCTGAATTTATTCCGAATTACGAAGATTTTGATCGAACCTAACCCATGCCTATTGAGCAGGGACTTCAGTGCAATTGTCTCATTCCACAAACAATAATGTGAGCAAAGTGTGGTCTTGCACCAGGGCATCCAAACATTTGAATTAATAAATGGTCTCTTAACTCAAGGCCTCCCCAGTCTTTCGTGGCAGTCAGTTTTGGAGGGAACGATGGTGGTCTCAAGGAGGGCGAGGAAGTTGCATGGGGAGAGGTCTTATAAGGGACGCCCCTTTTCATAAGGAGCACCTGTCAGATGTGGAGAGAAATCTGATAAGGAAGGAACACTTGCCCATTTGATAAGAGGAAAGCGTTCCCATATAGGAGACTTTTCTTAAACATAAGGTAAACTAGTCATTGTGTTCAGTGGGGTTTTGCAGCTGTTACTTAAGAATGCTCTGCATTGTTTTCTTATGCTTCGCCCAAATTATTTGGCTGTTACAGTAGGTGTTGATGTTGTTGAAGGCAATCTGTTAAGGAAGGAACACCGGGACTGTGGCGCAGCTGGCTGAGAGTCAGTTGCATTAAGATCACTACTGACTGAAAGGTCATGAGTTCGAAGAATGAAGAAGCCAGCCCTGGGTCGGTGTCTGTCTATTAAGTGAGCTCCTATCCAAAATTGTGTAGCTTGTTGTTGACCTTTGCAGCCCGAAAGACAGTTGCATCTGTCAAGTAGGAAATTTCGGTACCACTTTGTGGGGAGGCTAATTTAACTGATTTATGAGGCCATAAAAATCTCCAGGAAGTATGCAAAGAATGAAGAAGCGGCAACTCCCCTAGTGGCCAGAAGCTGGAATGTTAAATAGCCTCCGAGTGTCTGTCTATATATGTTGTGTGTCTATGGCATTGAATGTTGGGCATGGTCTATGTACGTTGCAATCCGCCCTGAGTCCCCTGCTGGGTGAGAAGGGCGGAATATAAATACTGTAAATAAATAAATAAATCCCGTATAGATTACTGCAACGCTCTCTACGTGGGGCTGCCTTTGAAGACTGCTCGGAAGCTTCAATTGGTCCAACGGACAGCAGCCAGGTTGATAACAGGAGCGGCACTCAGGGAGCGTACAACTCCCCTGTTGTGCCAGCTCCACTGGCTACCAGTTTGCTACCGGGCACAATTCAAAGAGCTGGTTTTGGCCTTTAAAGCTGTAGACGGTTCTGGTCCAACTTACTTGTCCAAACGCATCTCTCCCTATGAATCATCAAGATGCTTAAGATCATCCAGAGAGGCCCTGCTCTCGGTCCCGCCTGCTTTGCAGGCACGCCTGGCAGGGACGAGAGACAGGGCCTTCTCAGTGGTGGCTCAGCTTTGGAATTCCCTTCCTAGTGACATCAGGTTGGCCCCTTCCCTCCTGACATTTTGTAAGAAAGTCAAGACTTGGCTTTTCGAGCAAGCATTCACAGACAAACTTTAATCGAGATCAAGGATTACTATGACGACGAAACGGAAACCGATTTTAAGATTGTGGAGCTGAGATTTGTATTTTGTAGTTTTTAACTGTTAATTTTATATGTTTTTATATGACCGTTTTTATCTTGTGATTTATTGTATATGGGCACTTGTTGCCGCTTGTTCACCGCCTCGAGTCGCCTTCAGGCTGAGAGAGGCGGTATAGAAGCAGGGCAAATAAAATAAATAAATAAATAAATAAAATGACATACAGCTTCGGGGGAGCCCTCATCTGTCTCAGCAGCAATGTGAGGTTGTCCTTGTTCACGTTTCTTCTCTTCCTTTCCCACGGAAGCCTCCTGCACCCCCATAGAAACACTCCCCTGGGAATAGTTGTTATCCGACAGCCTCTCTACAACACTCAGTGGATTCATGCTGGCCACCTCTGCTCTCCTTAGCCCCTCTCTCGGCCCACTGGAGACGCAGATCAACACACGACCTCCAGGAAATTCTGCAACAGTGACCATCATAAAGAGCACGAAGCACAACAGGAAAGGAAGAGGCGAAGCATGAGAACCCGGCTAATGCAGGTGCTTACAGAGTCAAAACAAGGCTTTGCTATGGCTGCAATGAAACAAGGACATTATCTACCTCAGTGCTGTCCAACTTCTGGCGGGTCCAGGACCGGATAAGAGGTCACGATGACCCCCAGCCTGCTGGCTCCGGCCCCAGCTATGCCCCCGACCCCCGGCCCCCCAGCCCAATTTTTTTTTAAATTTTTTAATGGCGGCTGGGGGAGACGGGGCAGGGAGGAGGGTGTGAGCCAGCTCCTCCTCCCTGCACTCCTTTTTCGGCGCCTCTCTCACCGGCGCCGGGAGCAAACCGGTTTGGATCGGTGCCAAGAGCAGGGATAGGCGGTCACGCCAGGCCTGTGAGAGCGCTAGCTCCTCCTCCCTGCACCGCCTTCGGCTCTCCTGCCCTAGGAGCCAATGCCTTGGAGGAGGGGGTCCCGTGCGGCGCCTCCCCACCAGGCCTGGCGTGACGCTGCCCCTTGGCCTTCCAGGTTTTGGGCGGGTTTTTCCTAGGGCACTCGAGACGCGGTGCCGGGGCGGTGCCAAAACCAGCGTCACGCCAGGCCTGTGACGCGCTGCTCTTGGCCCCGCGCCTTCAGGCTTGCAGGAGGTTTCCTGGGAAACCCCTGAAAATGGGCGGGCGCGCAAGGAGGCTAGCCACGCCCCTCCCTGCCCGCCCTCCCCCTGGCCACGCCATTTTTGGCCACGATTTTTAAAAAAATTTAGTGGCCACGCCCCCACGCACTGTGGGGCCCCCAGGTGATCAGTGACCGGATTCCGGCCCTTGGGCTGCCAGTTGGACAGCACTGATCTACCTGATTGTCCAAGTTCCAAGAAGAAGGCCAGAGGGGGTGCAGAAGGCTTCTGTGGGAAAGGAAGAGGAGAAACGTCAACAGTCTACGTATGGCAGGAGAAAGGCTGAATGTCCCACCAACCTCTGGATTCTTCCCAATATATTCCAATATATTCAGCAATCAAGGAATCATTTTCTTCTCTTTGGATCTGTATTCCAAGATGGTATTTAGCATTTTCTGGTTTCTTACTCAACTTCGGTGGGTCCTCATCTATCTGAGTGGCCACAGTGAGGTCGTCTACATATGGCAAGATAAAGGTTGAACCAAACACCACTCCCATATCCTTGTATCATCAAGTAGGAGCTTCTCTGAGTCCATTTTAGGTGTGATTTTGTTTTGAATAAAGCCCTGTTGTGACACCCTGGTTGTGGGTTCCTCTTGCAGCTGAGGGACAAATATGGCCCAGTCTTCACGGTCCACCTGGGCCCCCGGCGGGTGGTGGTCCTCTGCGGACACGATATAGTCAAGGAGGCGCTGGTGGACCAAGCTGAGGAGTTCAGTGGTCGCGGGGAACTGCCGTCTATCGACCGGAACTTCAACGGAACCGGTGAGTGGACTTCTTTGGATGTATGTTTGGGGAGCTCTCCAGAACATCAAGGCAAGTGTTGGGGCTGACTGCCATTCCTTCCCAAAATCTTCAGAGCTTTTTGTCTAATCAAATGCTGAAAGAAGGAGACCTTTTTTCAAAATATTTAATTGATCAAGTCACTTGGGAATGTAAACATGCTGTTTTCCACCAAGAGTTAATCATGTGTCTTTAGTCATCCACAGTTCAGCAACTTTTAATAACAGTTTATGATTTTTTCACCTCCTTCTTGTAGTTTTCCAGGCTTCAATCTTAGGATGGCATCTCTAGACCAGTGTTTCCCAACCAGTGTGCCGTGGCACACTAGTGTGCCGTGAGCTATCATCAGGTGTGCCGTGGGAAATTGGAACCTCCAATATCCTTTCTTCCCCCTCCTGCCGACCACTTTTTCTTTGAGTCCACAGTGCTCTCTGGGTGTAGGTGAACTACAACTTCCAAACTCAAGGTCAATTCCCAAGCAAACCCTTTCAGTACTTTCTGTTGGTAATGAGAGTTCAATATGCCAAGTTTGGTCCAATTCCATTGTTGCAAGAGTTCAGGATGCTCTTTTATTGTGTATTAACTATAAATCCCAGAAACTGTAATTCCCAAATGTCAAGTATATTTTCCCCAAACTCCATCTGTGTTCACATTTGGGCATATTGAGTATTCATGCCAAGTTTGGTCCTGTTTCAGTCCACAGTGCTCTCTGGATATAGGTGAACTATATCCAGGTCAATGCCCACCAAACTCTTATAGTATTTTCTCTTGGTTATGGGAGTTCTGTGTGGGAAGTTTGTGTCTTTCTGCCACTCCTGCCAGGATATCTATGTTGTGTTCATCAAAACAGGCCCAAGTTTCACACTGAGTGTATAAATACATTTAAAAACATATTAACTATATGTATTACTGTGTTAGAGTGTCATTTTTGTGTCATTTTGGTTGGTGGTGTGCCCCAGGATTTTGTAAATGTAAAAAATGTGCCACGGCTTTAAAAATGTTGAAAAACACTGCTCTAGGGAATATAGACCTCCACTCTACACTTTTCATACAATTCCATTCAAACCATACATTATATTTCATGACACTCTTCCCAATATTTAGATGGGACATCTTTTCCTGAAATTGGAACCCACTGTTCCAGTGTGTCCTAGTCTTTGGAGCAGCAAAAAAAAAAAACCCACACCAAAGCTTGGCCCTTTCTCAATGTGATTTCCTAAACCAAGGGGGTGTCAGAGGGGTCACCAAAGAAAATCAGAAAACACATTATTTTCTGTTGGTGATGGGGTTGCTGTGTGGGAAGTTTGGCCCAATTCTACCATGGGTGGAGTTCAGAATGCTCCTTGGTTGTAGGTGACCTATAAGTTCCAGCAACTACAAGTCCCAAATGCCAAGGTCTATGTCCCCCCAAACTATGTCAATGTTCACATTTGGGCATATTGAGTATTTTTGCCAAGTTGGGTCCAGATCCATCATTATTTGAGTCCAGAGTGCTCTCTGGATGTAGGTGAACTACAACTCCCAAACTCAATATCAATGCCCACCAAACCATTCCAGTATTTTCATGTGAGTTCTGTGTGGCACGTTTGGTTCAATTCCATCACTGGTGGAGTTCAGAATGCTCCTTGATTGTAGGTGAACTAGAAATCCCAGCAACTACAACTCCCAAATGACAAAATCGATTCCCAACACCCCACCAGTACTCAAAGTTGGGCATATTATTACATACATTTCTATCCCGCCCTTCTCCCTACAAGGGGACTCGGGTATTTGTGCCAAATTTGGTCCAGTGAATGAAAATCCTGCATATCAGATATTTACATGACAATTCATAACAGTAGCACAATTACAGCTATTAAATAGCAACGAAAATAGTTTTTATGGTTGGAGGCCACCACAACATGAGGAATGGCATTCAGGGGTCGCGGCATTAGGAAGTTCGAGAAAGATTGTCCTAAACATTGTGACGCTGAGACCTTCCTTTGCAGGGGTGGTGCTGGCCAATGGGGAGCGATGGAAGCAGTTGCGGCGCTTCTCTCTGACCGCTCTGAGGAATTTCGGGATGGGGAAGCGGTCCATTGAAGAGCGGATCCAGGAGGAAGCTAAGTTTCTGATGGAGGCCTTCAGGAAGACCCAAGGTGGGTGCTGGCCCTGTTGGCGCACCAAAACTGTGAGATCTGTTCTTTTCTTGGCTATCCCGGGGCACACAAACCGATAATTACCTGGCTATGGAAACCTGATTTCTGAGATTCGCTTACCAGGAAATCCATAAGCCACTTGGCAACCTTTTTACCACTTATCACAAAGGGTTCTCTCCTGAGACCCGAAACTGCCTATGCAAACTATATCTCCTTCCACAGACCCATAATGAAACACCCAAGCTTACCAAATTACAGATTCCGGACACTAGCAAAAGACAATCAGGAAACCAATTTATTGACAATAGGTGGCGAGATCGAGCACCCCAGGGAACCTCTCTCGCCACCCAAATCTTCATTAGCATAATCATAAGCTCATTACTAAGTTCCGACTCCATTGTCTCAGCATTTCTCCTGCTCCCCGCTCCTCATTGGCCCAAACAGCCAAGCGAGGAAGTTTCCTGATTGGCTCCAACTGAGGCGGCGCAGGCCCATGATTGGCTAAGGCGAGCCGGCCGGCGTTCCGCCTCCCAGCTGTTACAAAAGTTCCATCCAATCAGGACGCGGTGCGGGAATGGGAGCGGGTGGGAAATTTGAATCTGACAGTTCTGAAAATGTATAAAAAATGCCTGTAAAAATCCAAATAAACATGTCAAGCTTTGCGGACATCAGGAAAATTGCGGCTTGGCATCCTTTCTCAGCTGGGACAGACCTCTCTCGTTGGCACACTTCCGGATCTTGGTGAGATATTGCTGTGGGGCATTTAGGGGTTTTCCTAGGTGCTTGGATCGCTCGCCAAGGTCTTTTACCATCAAGAATCCTCGCTTTTAGGGGTGCAGGGTCTCTGTCTATAAGGCAGAACCCCCCTAAAGTTGTCCTCGATTTCAGCCCCGTGAGGAAAGGGTTTCTATCCCAAAGGCCCTTCCCCATGACCCATGGGACTCCCTTTATCTCTCCTATCCAGGCCAGCCTTTTGACCCCACTTTCTTCCTGAGCCGCACCGTCTCCAACGTCATCAGCTCTGTGGTCTTTGGCCGCCGCTTTGACTACGAAGACGAGACCTTCCTTTCGCTGCTGCGCAAGATCAACGAGAGCTTTCTGGAGATGAGCGGACCTTCGGCCCAGGTGAGAAGATGGGCAGGTGAGGGGGAAGGGCCCCACAAAGAGAGCCTGGGGCCCCATTGGAAGTTCCCCATCCAAGCACAACCCATGACTCACCCTACTTGGCTTCTAAGATCAGACTTGATCCAAAAGTATCTTTCAGGATATTTAGCCCTATCTTAAATAGGGTTGACAACACTGAGAAGTGTCTTGCCAGTTCCTTCCTCTGAAAGGACATAATAGTACTCCCATCCAAGTACTATCCAGGGCTGACCCTGCTTATCATTCAAGACCAAGTGGGATCCGGCACCTTTAGGGTCACTCGGGCCTATGCCTTCCATATCTATGTGTTGCCAATTCCTTCCTCTAAAAATAGAGCCTAAGAGCCTAAGAGCATCTGGGGGTTACTAGGTGGACTCCCATCCAAATACAAACCAGGGCTGACCCAGCTTAGCTTCCATGATCAAACAAAATCTGTTGCCTTAAGGCTAAATAGGAGTTTCAGAGATGAGTTCGCCAATTCCTTCTTCTGAAATGAGCATGTAGAGTTACTTGTTGGTCTCCCATCCAAGTACTATACTGGTCTGGCCCTGCTTAGCACCCAAGATCAGATGGCATCTGGCACCTTGCCTTGCATGTCTATGTCTTTACCTTCAAGTTGTCTGTGGATTTGTTGTGTCCCGTGAATGTTTCCTTAGGAAAGGAATGCGCGGAGATGTATTTGGTCAGGTCCTTCCTCCATATATTGAGCCTTCCTTCCTTCCTTCCTTCCTTCCTTCCTTCCTTCCTTCCTTCCTTCCTTTGCAGTTCTATGACATGTTTTCCTGCGTGATGCGCTACCTTCCCGGGAGGCACAACCGCATCTACGACCTGATGGAGGAGCTGAAGGCCTTCGTTGCAGAGAGAGCCCAGGCCAACCTGGAGACGCTGGACCCCGAAAACCCCCGGGACTTCATCGACTGCTTCCTCATCCAGATGGAGAAGGTGACTGCCAGGGAAAAAGAAAGACCCCTTTGGTGCACCCGGGTCTGAGGAAGGGGGTCTTGCAATAGGACTTGACAGGCAGGCAGGAATCGGCCACTTGGAACCCTGGAGCTGGGAGAGAGCCAGCCCCAAAGGCCGTCTTCTAGTCCAGTGTTTCCCAACTGCTGTGACGCGGCACAGTAGTGTGCCGTGACGGACCTCCTGCTGTGCCGCGAGAAAAGCTCTCTGCCCCCCTTCCTTACCCCACTTCCTGCCGAACTCCTGCTGCTTGGGGGAGGAGGAGGAAGGGCCGGGCGGAGGCGAAGAAAAAGAAGGGGCCAGGGCGCCTCCTCCTTCAACCGTTTCCCCAGCCAGCCTCCAATCCGCCATGACTCTCACCATGACTCCCGCCCCTCACTCGCTGAAGCCACGCGGAAGAGGAGCCCCGCCCACTGAAGCCCATCCACCGCTCATGCTCCTCCTCCGTGCGGCTTCTGCGAGCGACGGGCGGGAGTCATGGCGGAGAGCGGTACCGGAGACGGGGGCCATGACTCCCGCCCCTCGCTCGCACTGCCCCCTCAAGGCTGGAGAAGCTGTGGGAGAACTGAAGCTGGGGGGAGGGGCGGGGCATGATGCAGCCTGGCTCTGCCCCCTCATCCGCCTTCAGCTCTCCCACAGTTTCTCCAGTCTTGAGGGGACA
The DNA here is from genome assembly GCA_030556195.1 of Anolis apletophallus. Lineage (NCBI taxonomy): Eukaryota > Metazoa > Chordata > Lepidosauria > Squamata > Anolidae > Anolis > Anolis apletophallus. The sequence goes on along the minus strand of JARBWK010000004.1, from coordinate 197,463,085 downwards.
GTGCCAGGCCAGCATTGTGCTGGCTTTGCCACCGCTGGCTTGGCACTACCCCCTCAAGGCTGGAGAAGCTGTGGGAGAGCTGAAGCCAGGGGGAGGGGGAGGGGAATGGTGTGGCCTGGCCCCGCCCCCTCCCCCGGCTTCAGCTCTCCCACAGCTTCTCCAGCCTTGTGGGGACAGTGCCAAGCCAGCATTGTGCTGGCTCTGCCACCGCTGGCTTGGCACTACCCCCTCAAGGCTGGAGAAGCTGTGGGAGAGCTGAAGCCGGGGGGAGGGGGGCATGGTGCACCCTGGCTCCTCCCCCTCCCCTGGCTCCTCCCCCTCCCCTGGCTTCAGCACTCCCAGCAGCTTCTCCCAGCAGGCCACCGTCCCCCCAGCCGTTCTTTACTGTGTTAGAGTGTCATTTTGTTTCATTTTTGTTGTTGATGTGCCCCCAGATTTTTTTTAATGTTAAAAGTGTGCCGCGGCTCAAAAAAGGTTGGGAAACACTGTTCTAGTCTAATCCTTTTCTGCCCACGCAGGGAGGCACCACCCAATCACTCCTGACAGATATCCATCTAGCCTCTGCTTAAAAACCTATATACCATTAGACCCTTGGAGGTTCCTTGGTAAAGTGTGTCTTGATTCTGGTGTTCTCAATGCCAGTAGCCAAATTTTGTTCATTAAGCTGAAGATTAATCCCGACAAGACCAAGGTCCTCCAGGTGAGTCGCATATCTGACCGGGGTATTGGGTGGCAACCTGTGCTCAACGGGGTTGCACTCCCCCTGAAGACACAGGTCCGCAGCTTGGGGGTCCTCCTGGACTCAGCGCTGATGCTTGATGCGCAGGTGTTGGCAGTGGCTGGGAGAGCCTTCGCACAATTAAAACTCGTGCGCCAGCTGAGACCGTACCTCGTGAAGTCTGACTTGACCATGGTGGTCCACGCCTTAGTTACCTCTAGACTGGACTATTGCAATGCACTCTACATGGGGCTTCCATTGAAGGTGGGCCGGAAACTTCAATTGGTCCAACGTTTGGCAGCCAGACTGCTAACTGGAGCGAATTACAGGGAGCCATTTGCCCCCCTCTTTAAGAACCTCCATTGGCCGACATTCATCTTCTGGTCCCAATTCAAGGTGCAGGTTATTGCCTACAAAGCCCTGAACAGTTGGGACCCGCCTACCTTTGTGACCGCATCTCCTCCATCAACCTGCACAATCTCTGCAATCCTCTGGGGAGGCCATCCTGTCACTCCCACCTCCGTCACAAGTGCGACTTGTGGGGGCGAGGGAGAGAGCCTTCTCCGTTGTGGTCCCTTGGCTTAGGAACTCGCTGTCTAGTGAGATTAGACAAGCCCCTACCCTGGTAGCTTTTAAGATAGATCTAAAAACTTGGCTCTTCCAATGTGCCTTTGGAGAGTAAACTTCTTCCTCATTTTTTGTCCATTCCAACTACCGTTTGCCTACTACCGGTGTTACCGAAATAATGGGTTAGAAGGGCCCTTCCCTTAAGGGGACAGACCCCAGGCCACCCCTAAAAGCGAGGATCGAGGCCCAAATCTGGATGATCTTCCCAGAACTACAAATCCCAAAGTAACCCAGATCAATGCTCACCCAGACGGAAGAACGCCACTACCGAGAGAAGAATCTAATTCAGCTGAATAGGATGCAATGCCACTCCAGGATTCCAAAGGCAAAACATAGTCTTTAATGGAAAAGCAGTCCAATATATAGAAAAGCAGTCATTTACATTTGAATCGGGCGCCCTCCCCTCCCACGTGTAGCTCCAGCTGATTGGCCGCGCTGTCGAAGTCAGCTGGGCCAGGAGGTGGCTGGCGCGTCTTAACCAATGGGAGAAGACGCGCCAAGATTTGAACTAGCCAACCCTGGCCGGCTATGCAAGGCGGGAAAGGACACAAAGGAAAAACGGCTGAGTAGAGGAAGTAACCGGTGGCTGAATACACTGCGGCTGGCGGGCTCCCGATGTGGAAGCCCACCTTCCTGTTTTATTGTCTGTCTTGAATTCCTTAATGGCAGTCTTTTGTCCTGGCCGAAACTCCTTTGTGTTGAGAGTTTCAGTCTAGCGGGAAGCATGGTTTCTCAGTTCAAAATGGCAAGATCATATGTTATTGCAGCCGGTAAGCGGGGGTCCGAAGCCCACTCTGGTCCAGCTATGGGGTGACTGTGTGACTTGGGGTTGCCAGAGCCCATGAGTCCCTTGGGGGTCCAGCTCTGAGGCCAAGGGGAAACACGAGCGGGTGGATTCAGGCCCATAATGGCGGAATCTATGTTCCACAGAACACCTGACCTCCCCCCAATATTGGTGAAAAGCATCATATGGCCAGAAAAATGTATTATTTGTTCACCAGGGGAACTCTCCACAAAGGGAGCCCTGGCTGGGTTTGGAAGCATGGTTGCTTAGTTTAAAATGGTCCTGAGAGAGAGCTATTGGGGCTGGCTGCGAGGGTCCGAAGCTCGCATGAAACAACCATGTTTTGGGTCCTGTTTATATGACCATTACATATTCCCTATCATTGGCCAAGCTCCGAGAATGACAGGGACATATGTGGGGGGAGTCTTGGGCATAAAGAGTGGGCCTCACCCCACGAAGAAACCCAACGTCCCCCTAAGGTTATCATTTGTGCAAGGTAAAATGGATAGAAAAGTGGGTTATTGTGCTCTGTTAATCCCTGGAACTCTCTGCTGAGGGCGTTTAACTTAAAGGTTACATTGACACAAAAGGGAACACATAAGGGATACAAAATAGACAAGACAACCCAGATTTCCCCCAGCAATCATCCCAATTACACCTGCTGTTAGGAATTGTGGGAGTTGAAGTCCAAAACACCTGGAAGGCCAAAATTGGCCCAAGCCTGCTTCAGGGAGACAGGAGTTTGAATCCCTGCGTAAACTGCCCTCTTCCCTTTCTCTCACCAAAAGGAAAAAGGCAACCCTTCCAGCGAATTCAACATGGAGAACTTGGTGCCGACAGCCCTGAACCTCTTCTTTGGCGGGACGGAGACAGTCAGCTCCACCTTGCGCTATGGATTCCTCCTCCTGATGAAACACCCGGATGTGGAAGGTCAGTCGTGGAAATGGGTTCCTCACTCCGCACAGGTATCTCAGCACCCTTTCCTACAAAAGAGCCATCATCATCCAAGGAGGAGGAGGAAGAAAACAGTCAACCATAAGCTATCCAAGGTTGCATCCAAGGGTGCATAGCACAACAATAATGCCATGCAGCAGCTTTAAAAGTAAATGTGATTATAGGCTAGTTGGTCAATCATAGTCCCATTCTCTTTAGCATTGGTCTGGAATAATAACCCTGTGTCCAGTTCTGGGAAAAGCAATTCAAGAAGTTTATTGTTGACAAGAGGGAAAAGGTCCAGAGACCTTCCATCTGAACATTAGGAAGAACTTCCTGACTGTGAGAGCTGTTCAGCAGTGGAACTCTCTGCCCCAGAGTGTGGTAGAGGGCCTTTCTTTAGAGGCTTTTAAACAGAGGCTGGGTGACCATCTGTCGGGGGTGCGTTGAATGCAATTTTCCTGCTTCTTGGCAGAATGGGGTTGGACTGGATGGTCCACGAGGTCTCTTCCAATTCTAGGATTCTATGACTCTATGACCACCAAAAGAGTCAAAAGTTTGGAAACTATTAATCCATTTTAAGAGTGGCTAAATGTTTTTTATATCCCTGCTCCTCCCCACATGGGTTCTCCTCATTGGCTGGAGGCAAGCATCCCAGCATGCAAGCTGCTGCTTGCCTCCAAATGATGGGTCTTTTCCGATTCACTTCCTGAGTCGGAACAAAGATGGCGACAGTGGCTTCGAAATGGCAAGGATACTTCCGGGTTCCCAAATCGCTTCGAAATCGCTTCAAAAAGGAATTTGATCCGAATTTAATCCAAATTACGAAGATTCCGGGTGGACCTAACCATGCCTAGTAGGCCCGTGAATTCCTCTTCTCATGTCCTCCTCCAGCTGCACAATGGGACCGACTGTGTCAAAGGCAAGCAGTTAGTTCTGATCCAAAACACTGCAGAGTCCTGATAGCAGTTAGCAGAGATTTTATAGCACAGCCTTTGACCTAGGAGCGCACAGGGCCAGATCTTACATTGCGCAAACTACGCACCCGCGTGGGGCACCACATATTCAGGGGCGCATCTGCCCACCAAACAAACCTTCTCAGTCTCCGGCCCTGTGGAAGGCAGCCCGCCTGCGCCACACCAAATGCGCACGCGCAGAACCAGCTGGTTCTGTGCATGCACATCCGGTGCGGCATGAGCAGTCCAGAGCCGCCCGCAGCGGCTCCACGGGGCCAGAGACCGAGGAGGAGTGCCCGGCAGACGGAGGCAGAGCCTCCGCCCTCGGCTGCCAAACCCTCCTCCTCAGTCTCTGGCTCCGTGGAAGGCAGGCTGCCCGCGCCGCACCAAATCCGCACGTGCTAAACTAGCTGATTCCGCGTGTGCACGCCCGGCGCAAGCAGGCCAGAGCCGCCTGCAGCGGGTCCACAAGGCCAGAGACCAAGGAGGAGCGCCTGCTAGCCGAAGGCGAAGCCTCCACTCCCGGCCGCCAAACCCTCCTCCTCAGTCTCTGGCCTGCCCACGCTGCACCAAATGCGCATGTGCAGAACCAGCTGGCTCCGAGCATGTGCTCCCGGTGCACATGCGCACCCTCCACAAGGCCGGAGACTGAGGAGGAGCGCCCGGAACCCGGATGTGCCCCCAAACATGTGAATAATATTCTACATTTTATTTTTCAGTGATTGGTGGTGGTGGGGGCGCCAAAATAATTTTCGCTTACCATTTAAAATTACCTTAGTCCGGCCCTGGGAGCGCACCACTTTAATAAGTCCACTTGAACTCTGGCTTTCATTCAAACTCTTTTGGAGGTTTCAGTCTTTGCTACATACAACTATTGACAGGTTCTGCTATCAGTATACAGAGATACTCACAGCCATAGCAAGACACTTACACAACGAGGATGGCGATGGATTGCAGATGGCTGAGAGTAAGCACATGGCAAAGAGGAAGTTCACATACAAACCACTTCCACTTCTCCCTTCAGGGAGGAAATAACAGCTATCTCTCTAGGATTGTATCTGTACTCTCTTAGCCCTTCAGTGGACTGTACTCTGGACACATGTGCATTAGAATTGTATTTTTCCACACACTGGAGGTACATGCAATGCATTCCGATCCAATGCACCATTCTTCTACCTCACAAAGACTTGTTTCCTCTGACTCTGGAGACTGAGACACCATGGAGCAATGGATTCAATTGACAGGAAAAGAGATTCCACCTAAACATTTTGGGCGTCTTTTCTTGCAGAGAAGGTCCACCAGGAAATCGACCGGGTCATTGGGCGCGAACGCCTTCCCGGCATCGAGGACCGGAAGAGGATGCCCTTCACGGATGCGGTCATTCACGAGATCCAGCGGGTGACAAACATCGTGCCCCTCGGGATGCCCCACAGCGTGATCCGGGACACACACTTCCGGGGCTTCCTGCTCCCAAAGGTGAGGCCAGGACCAAAAGGCGGATGGAGATGCACCTGGGTGAGGTTTGCAGGGTAGTTTACTCCATTCCTGGGTCTCTTGCAGGGCACCAATGTCTTCCCTTTGCTGGGCTCCGTTCTGCGAGACCCCAAATACTTCCGCAACCCTGATAAGTTTGACCCGGGTCACTTCCTGGACGCTGACGGATGCTTCAAGAAGAACGAGGCCTTTGTGCCCTTTGCCTCAGGTATGGCTTCAAATTTCTTAGTGTGGCAAGGGACCCACAGAGGCCATCTAGTCCAAGCCCATTCTTCCATGTACAGCTCAGCTCCATCTTTCTGTCAATGGGATAAGTTCAGAGCAAAGAGACCTGGGTTCTAATCACAACTCGGTCCAGAATACTAAACTTGGGCAAGCCACTCCCTTTCTGCTTAAGCTCATTGCCTGGGAATAAAGTTGGACGATTAATAAGATATACCAGTATATTATTTACTAGCTGTACCCACCACACATTGCTGTGGCCAAACTTCCTTCCCTCTTTCTCCCCTTCCTCCTTTCTCTCCTTCCTTCCTTCCTTCCTTCCTTCCTTCCTTCCTTCCTTCCTTCCTTCCTTCCTTCGTTCTTTCCTTCCTTCGTTCTTTCCTTCCTTCCTTCTTTCCTTCCTTCCTTTCCTTCCTTCCTTCCTTCCTTCCTTCCTTCCTTCCTTCCTTCCTTCCTTCCTTCTTTCCTTCCTTCTTTCCTTCCTTCCTTCCTTCCTTCCTTCCTTCCTTCTATCCTTCCTTTCCTTTCCTTCTCTACTTCTTTCCTTCCTTCCTTTTCTTTCTTTCTCTCCTTTCTTCCTTCTCTACCTATTCTTGGACTGTAACTCTCAGCAGTCCTCCTGCTTGATCTATTATTCCACTATCTATCTCTATTTAATCTATCTATCTTATCTATCTTGACGATTACTGGGAGTTGCAGTCCAGGAATAGGAAACTAGAAATATGCAGGGATTGGGATGCTCTCAAAGAAATCCAAGGAGAAGAAAGCTTGCATCTTGGAAGCAGTGCATTTGGATCATCCTCCTCTCCTAAAGGGCCCGGTCTAGGGGATGCCGGGAGCTGTCATTTTCATGCATGTGCTGTATCATCAATTAGCTTTTGGGGGTGTTTAAGTCTCTTCCGTGGTGTTTTTCGGTGTTTTTATGAGTGATGGTCACTCGTTCGTCTCCTAGGGGTATAGTGCCTAAATTTGGTGTCAATTCGTCCAGTGGTTTTTGAGTTATGTTAATCCCACAAACAAACATTACATTTTTATTTATATAGATTACTAGCCGTCCCCTGCCATGCATTGCTATGGCCCAATCTGTGTATATGTGTTTTGTGTGTGTATATATGTGTATGTATATTTGTGTATATGTGTGTTTGTGTGTATATGTGGTTTTGAGCATGTATTGTAAATTATAATGGCTTTTGAAGTCCCTTCTGCTGTATTTTTCAGTGTTTTTATGAGTGATGGTCACTTGTTGGCCTGAGAGGTGTCTTGTGTCCAAATTTGGTGTCATTTCATCCAGTGGTTTTTGAGTTATGTTAATTCCACAAACTAACATTTATTTATTTGTTTGTTTATTTATTTATTTACGTCATTTATATTCCACCCTTCTCACCCAGCAGGGGACTCAGGGCGGATCTCAATGCACATATACAGGCAAACATACAATGCCATAGACATACAACATACATAGACAGACAACGAGCTACACAATTGGTCGAGAGCTCACCCCGACCTGGGCAGGCCTGTACATTTTTATTTAGATAGATTGTTATAATATTTTAATTGCCACTTTTATCTCTTGATTGAGACTCGAAGCTCCCAATGCATGCTATGTCGGTGGGATAAGCAGGGGCGGTCTAAGGTAATTTTAAATGGTAAGCGAACATTATTTTGGCACCCCCCCAACATTATTCTCCCCCCCCCCCATGCATGGCCAGAAGCTCCTGTGTGCAGGCGTAGAAGCCTGTAAACACAGCACTCCCTATTCGGCATGCAGGGAGGTTTTCTACGGCGTGGCGTCGGAGCGCACAAGGCCCAAAAGCGGAACCTCAGCCGGACGCTGTCTGGCAGGTGGGGGAATGCGCCCTTTACCCAGAGGGTGCCCCACGCAGCGGCGTCCTTTGCCTACTGGTAGGACCGCCCCTGGGGATAAGTGAGCATTTCACTCTTCTTCTCTAGCCACCAGGTGACTTGTCATCACTAAGGGACAAATTAGTGAATCAACCTCCAATCACACATCTCACATGAATATGACTCATCAATTTCTGCAATCCCATCCTACCCTCTCAGTCCTTCCCCAGGGGTTCATCACATGTCCAGCAGAACTGTATTTGACACATGGATCAAACGTTCAGGCATTTTCTAGCCCAGTCTTTCTCAACCAGTGTGCCGTGGCACACTAGTGTGCCATGACGGACCTCCTGCTGTGCCGCGAGAAACGCTCTCTGCCCCCCTTCCTCTCCCCCTTCCTGCTGAACTCCTGCTGCTTGGGGGAGGAGGAGGAAGGGCCGGGCAGTAACGAAGTAAAAGAAGAAGGGACCGGGGCGCCACCTCCTTTGGCCGTTTCCCCAGCCAGCCTCCAATCCGCCATGACTCTCGCCCCTCGCTCGCTGAAGCCGCGTGGAGGAGCCCCGCCCACTGAAGCCCGTTCACCGCTCATGCTCCTCCTCTGTAGGTGAGCTGAAGCTGGGGGGAGGGGGCGGGGCATGGTGCGGCCTGGCTCTGCCCCCTCCCCCAGCTTCGGCACTCCCAGCAGCTACTCCAGCCTTGAGGGGACAGTGCCAAGCCAGCATTGTGCTGGCTCTGGCACCGCTGGCTTGGCACTGCCCCCTCAAGGCTGGAGCAGCTGCTGGGAGAGGTGAAGCTGGGGGTGGGGGGTGGGGCATGGCGCAGCCTGGCTCCGCCCCCTCCCCGGCTTTGGCATTCCCAGCAGCTGCTCCCAGCAGGCCACCAACCCCCAACCGTTCTTTACTGTGTTAAGAGTGTCATTTTGTGTCATTTTGGTTGGTGGTGTGCCCCCGGATTTTTTTAATGTTAAAAGTGTGCCGCGGCTTAAAAAAGGTTGGGAAACACTGTTCTAGCCAACCTGCCATTCAAAGGACTTTGAAAAAAGTGTGAAGTAACAAGCAAGGCTAAAACAAGAGCAATAATTGCTCCTTTCCTTCTCTCCCTCCCTCAGGGAAGCGTGTTTGCCTGGGGGAAGCCATGGCCCGCATGGAGCTCTTCCTCTACTTGGCCACCGTCCTGCAGAACTTCAACCTGAAGGCCTTGGGCCCCCCGGAGGACATTGACCTGACTCCCCAGGTCAGCGGCTTTGGAAACATCCCCCCGGACTATAGGATGCGCCTGGTGCCCCGTGGCTGAACCTGCAGCCATCGTGAGGCCGGAGTAGTGCATTCCTCTTGTGCAAAGTCCTATCTCAAAACTACACAACATGAAACACACACACACAAAGTTAAAGACGTGGCTATGGGACCAGGCATTTGGTTAGATAACTGGGTAGCAGGCAGACAATAGAATGATATTTTGAAAACGGTGGACTGGCTTCGGATTGCAGAACTCGGACTCTTTGTATAGTTGTATTTTAATTGGTTTTAATTGCTTTTTAATCTGATTAATGTGTTATTTATGTAATTGTTGTTTTTATTGATTGTATAAGAACATAAGAACATAAGAAGAGCCATGCTGAATCGGACCTCAGCCCATCTAGTCCAGCATTCTGTATCACACAGTGGCCCACCAGTTGTACACGGGGATCTCGAGCAGAAGGGAGGGCAAAACCCTGACATTAATTCCCAATCCTACCGCCAGGTCAAAGTTCCAGGACAAAGTTCAAGGAGTATCTTTCCACAAGGGAACCCAGCTAAAATCCAAGAAGGTGCTGGGATATTTGTAATCCAAAATAGGGATGTAGGCAGAGGAGGTAAACCCGCAATCGGGGGGAAGAAAAGGTCTGAAGTGCCTAAGTAGGAGTCGGTTGAGGAGGAAAGAGATGTAGTTTTCCTCAATGCGAATGCTCAGTTGAAAGACACCGACGGTATACTAATGCTGGTAATCCCCAGGCCGTATTGGGTCCGTTTCTCCCATGAATCTGGGTTTTTTTTTTTGCGAGTTTACCTCCTCTGCCTACATCCCTATTTTGGATTACAAATATCCCAGCACCTTCTTGGATTTTAGCTGGGTTCCATTGTGGAAAGATACTCCTTGAACTTTGTCCTGGAACTTTGAACTGGCGGTAGGATTGGGAATTAATGTGTCTTGTGTGGATATATCTTTGTATGTCAATGAACATTATTATATATTTTGGTACTCACCACAATTACTAAATGTGATATATAGTATTTCTCCTTTGCACCTTTGTGTTTCTATTGTTCCTACCTCTCCCGCCATGACCTAGCCACAGTGGTCCAAGCCATGGTCATCTCGAGACTGGACTACTGTAATGCTCTCTACGTTGGCCTTCCTCTGTCGGTGATCCGGAAACTGAAGTTGGTCCAGAATGCGGCAGCTAGACTGTTGGCTAGCGTCTCGACGACCAGCCACATAACACCTGTCTTGCGGGAGCTGCACTGGTTACCAGTGGAACACCGGATCACCTTCAAAGTGCTGGTACTGACCTTTAAGGCCTTGAACGGTCTGGGGCCAGTGTACCTTAGGGACCGCCTCATCCCATACTGTCCCGCTAGGCCACTACGTTCAGAGGTGGGTCAACTCCTAGAGGTGCCTGGCGTTAAAACATACCATCTGACGGCCACAAGACAGAGGGCCTTCTCAATAATTGCTCCCACCCTGTGGAACGCACTGCCTTCCGGAGTCCGTGCCCTTGCGGACTTAGTGGCATTCCGGAAGGCGTGCAAAACCCTCCTGTTTCGGCAGGCCTTCAGGTATTAATGCTGAGATCTATAGGCTACTCTGCCTCCCTGTGTTGCGCATGCCGATGCAACTATACAAACTTGTGCCACCGGCTTGTTGTGTATTTTATTGTATTTTACTATGTTCTATGTGTTTTATGGTGTTTTATACCCTGTTTTAATTCTGAATTCATGGGGTAAGTCGCCCCGAGCCACCCGGGAGTGGCGACTCACAAATTTGAAAAATAAATAATAAATAATTAAAAAAGCAGGATAGGTGTGTGATTTAGAGTTTTCTCCTTCCTTAATCACGCTGTCCCTAAATACGCTGCACATCGGACTGATTGTCTCAGAGGCAAGCTATGAAAATAAACCCATGCATAGCAGAGTCCTTATCAGTTGAATGGCAGAGTTTTGCTGTACAGCTTGACCATGTGCTGCTCACTGTTTAATAAAACTCTTGGACTCAGATTTCATCCAAATTTACAGTGGAGACTTTAAAACTTGGCATCCTGGTGCTGCTTGACCTCACCGCGGCGTTCGACACGGTGGACCATGACTTGCTGTTGCGGCGATTATCGGCCATTGGGATTCAAGGCACAGCTTTGGCCTGGTTCGATTCCTTCCTGCGGGGCCGCTCGCAGCGTGTTGAGTGGCGAGGCCAAGTGTCCAAGAAATCCACCCTGGACTGTGGAGTCCCCCAAGGCGCCATTTTGTCACCAACGCTCTTTAACATCTACGTCCAACCCTTGGCAAGCATAGCCAGAAGTTTTGGTTTTGGGTGCTACCAATATGCAGATGACACCCAGCTTCTGCTGAAGCTTGAGCCAGGCGTAACATCGGTGCCTGAGAATTTCAGACAAGGACTAGAGGCAGTGACCAGATGGCTCCGCTCATACAAACTCAAGATCAACCCATCAAAGACTGAGATTCTATGGCCGGGACGCCCAGAGCCACCCATTCCGCTGCCTCTCTTTGAGGGAGAGCCGCTGATCCCGGCCCCGTCGGTGAAGAGTCTCGGTGTGATACTAGACTCGAGACTCTCACTGGAGGCCCAGGTTGCTGCGACAAGTAAGGGAGCTTTCTTCCACCTACGCCAGGCACGTCAACTGGCACCTTACCTTCCATCAGATGCGCTGGCTACGGTGGTCCATGCCACAGTGACATCACGGCTGGACTACTGTAATGCCTTGTACGTGGGGTTGCCGCAGTCAACCACTCGTAAAATCCAGCTAGTGCAGAATGCAGCTGCCAGACTCCTCACCGGGACACCACTGAGATGCCATATCGCGCCATCTCTACAGCGCCTGCACTGGCTGCCAGTCGAGCTCAGAGCCATCCACAAGATCTTGTCGCTTACCTTTAAGGCCCTCCATGGCGCCGGCCCAGCTTATTTAAAAGACCGCTTGTCCGAACCAGCTCATTTAAGGTCGCGCGTTCAGGAAACAGGGACCTTCTCCGCATCCCAGGTGTGAGTGAGGCCCGCCTCGACACCACGAGACGGAGAGCCTTTTCCATCGCGGCCCCTGTTCTTTGGAACTTGATGCCGGCGGATCAGAGAGCTATCCGGGACATGCCCCAGTTCCTGACCACATTGAAGACCTGGCTCTTCCGAAAGGCTTACGGCTAAGGACACCCCCAGACTTAGCCTGAGTTACTGGAACTATTTTAATTAATCTTCCTATTCTTTTAGCTTTTAACTATTGAACTCTTTTATGTGTTTTATGTGTAAGTCGCCCGGAGCACTGACGTGGAGGGCGACTCATAAATAATAAAATAAATAAATAAATAAATAAATAAATCATGTTGCTGTATGTACTTCTATATACACAGACATCAGGATTTGCGGAAAAAACCATCACTCAAAGCAAGGCTAAGCTAGATAAATACTATGGGGACTCTGCACCATCAATTTCAATGGTAAAAAAGTGGTTTACTGAATTTGTTCTGGACGCCCAGTTGAGGCCTCTACACCCAAAACAATGGAAAAAATTCACAATATGGTGTTAGCCGATCGGAGATTGAAAGTGCGAGAGATTGTGGAGGCCATAGGCATCTCACATGGCTCAGTGGTTTCAATTTTAAATGATTACTTGGGTGTGAGAAAGCTTTCCGCAACATGGGACCAGGACAATGCAAGAGTGCGCACATGTGCAGTTGCCATGGCAACAATCCATGAATTGGGATACGAATTGCTCCCTCATCCGCCCTATTCTCCGGATTTAGCCCTGAGTGACTATTTCTTGTTTCCAAACCTGAAGAAATGGCTCGGCGGAAAGAGATTTGACTCCAACGATGAAATCATCTCACAGAAGGAACCTTTATCTGGTTCTATGCAAAGTTGTGTGAGTCTAGCCAATGGTCAAAGGTGCAAGGTTTTAACAAAGGGAGAAGTTGAAATTGGTCAACTTAGTCTAAAGTTAGACAATGTTTATTTAGTTCCTGAGCTAGAACACAATGTTCTAGGGGTGAAACAACTTGCAGACCTTGGTTTAGCCATTGTGTTTGAAGGGGAGTTATGTAAAATGAGTAATAAAAATACAGGTATGTATAAGGAAGTAAAATTTCAAAATGGTTTCTATAGAATGAATGCTAGTAATAAAATGTCTACAAATAGTATTCAGAGTTTGGAAGGGAAACCTCTGCATGGTGACAGATGTCTGCACATGCTACACAGGACGTTTGGCCACATGAACTATAATATGATTAGAAAGACTGCACAGCTAGTAGGCATTCAAATACCAGAATGCAGAAATTATTTAGTCTGTAACAAAACAAAGTTAAAGGCTTATCCTGTTGCCAAAAGGAGTGATAGAGTAACAACTAAGTTACAGTTAGTGCACATGGATCTAGCTGGACCTTTTCCAAAGAGTATTGGAGGGAATGTATTTCTACTAGTAATAGTAGATGATAGGTCTCGATTTGGCTTCGTTTACCCTCTGAAAGGTAAATTTCAGGTGTATGAAAAATTTATTGAATGGTACAATTTTGTGAAGAACCAATTTCCTGATTTGACTGTTAAACAAGTTCAATCTGATAGAGGAGGTGAATTTGTGAATGAAAGACTTAAGAATTTTTTTAAGGATAAAGGAATTTGGCATAGAAAAACAAATCCGTGTGTATCAAAAGAAAGTGGAATTATGGAGCGTCGCTTAGGTGTAATTCAAACCATGGTAAAATCAATGCTTGAGGATGCACAAATGTCCAAAGGTTTTTGGGCAGAAGCAGCTAACACTGCCAATTACGTGCTGAATAGGTTATGGACCTCAAGTGTAAATGAAATCCCATTCTATTTGTTTTATGGAAGACATCCAAAGGTGGATCATTTTCAAGTATTTGGTGCGCATGCAAATGTCTTAATTCCTATACAGCAAAGAGACAAAAGAGATCAGCATTGGGTAAAGATGCAATTTATTGGATATGAAGGTGGAACAAAGGCTATAGATTCTGGAATGGCTCTTCTCCAGGGAAGAAGATCACAGTCTCCAGATCTGTAAAGTTCGAAAATAATACTCATTGGGATAGAATTCATGCGAACACTGAAGTGTTCATAACCCCAAGTGTTTCTAGAGTAAAGAATGAATCTGAAGTTGTAGAGGTATTAGATGAGGCAAATGTGGAAGAAAGCAAGGAACAATCTGAAGAAAGTAATTTTCATGATTTTTGCGCCACAAACTCTGACTTAGTGTCCAAATCTGTAACAGAGGTTGATGGACATTGTCAAGAGGAGATTAGGGATGTGGAGGAGACTAAGGATGAGATTCCTAGGAGATCCACACGTATCACTAAAGGAATTCCACCAGCCAAGTACCAAGTCACGCAAATAGGAAGTATAGAGTGGAAAGATCCTAATTCTACGCTGAAGCATTGCGTAGACCGAAAAATGAACATGATTGTTGGGTAAAAGCAATGAAGAAGGAATTTGATTCACTTCATTCCTTAAATGTTTTAGAACAAGCAGATGTAACCAAAGATGTAAAGGTAATTGGTTGCAAGTGGGTATTTAAAAGGAAAACACAAGAATATGGCTGATATGTTTACAAAAGCATTGACTAATTGTAAATTAAATGTATTTTGTAAGAAGATATTGTTATTATAAGAAATGTGTGTACTTGTGTTGCTCATGAAGGAGGAGTGTCAGATTATTGTATTTTGAATAGCAATTCATGAGTCAGCACAAGATATATTTTCGCAGTTTGAGATGACCTGCAGTGTGACATGTTTGACACCAGATGGCGCTGTCTCAAGACTGCTAAATGGAACCTTGAGGAATGTCAGTTACAAAGTGACAGTTGGGATTTGTCAGTTGGGATTCAATATCTGTGAGGAAAGGATGTTTAGAAAGGTAGCTGTGATGGCTGTTGTTTTTCGATGTTTTGCCAGTTATTATTAAATACAATTCAATACAAAGTTATATATTTACCTTGTGAATTGAATGAGAGTTTCATTATTCACACGAACAGAGACTGGAGTTTTTGGGCCGATGGGGAATTAAACTTCTATATTTCTGTTGCCTATCCGCTGTGACATAAATACTCAACGCCGAAGATTTTTTGCATCCTGAGTTATGGAGCCTGTATAGTTAGAGTAAGCAATCCAGTGCATCCGGCACATACTTGGCAGTGGATCCAGATCATATCAGTTCAACACACAAAGGCATCCGTCGCCTTCGAAGAATGTAAACAATAACACTCAAAGCCCACAACGGTTTATGGTTTTGCAGACAAAACCTCGTTGTGACCCCAGACTCAATGTTAATATAGTATAGTAAATAATAGTATAGTATAGACAAAAATGTTGCCTGGGTTTGCATTTCTCCTGTGTTTGTATGTATGTATGTACGTATGTTTGTATAGATTGATGCATTTTGCAAGATGGCCCCAAATTTCAGACAAAACTGTATTTCCGGCCAATAGCAGATATGGACCAAACTTGGCACACAGACCTCACATGACCAACAGAACATAGTGGAGGGGTTTGGGACAGATGGACCCCAGATTCTGGGAGTTATAGTTCACCAACATCCAGAGACCATTCTGAACCCAACTTATGATTGACCTGCGCCAAACTTGGCACACACACCCCCCCCCCTCCCATGCATGGCCAATTTTGAATACCGGTGGGGCTTGGGGGGCTGACCTTAAATTCTGGCAGTTGTAGTTCACTTACGCTCAGAGAGCACTCTGAATCCAACTGACGATGGAACTGCACCAAACTTGGCACACATGGCCAACATGCCAACCTTTGAATACTGGTGAGGTTTTGAGGGAACTGACCTTAGAGGTTGGGAGTTCTAGTTCACCCACAATCAACAGAGCACTGTAAATCCAACTGATGATGGTTCTTGACCAAACTTGGCACAGATATATGACCAACTTTGAATACTGGTGAGGTTTGGGGGGAGAGGAATTACCCAACATGATGGAAGTTGTAGTTCTCCTTGCATCCAGAGATCCCAGTGACTCCCATCGATGATGGATCTGAACCAAACCTATCACACAGACCCAGCATGGCCAACTTTGAATACTGGCGGGCTTTGGGTAGAACTGACCTCGGATTCTGGGAACTGTAGTTTACTTGCATCCAGATTCCAGATAACATTGAATTCAGCCATTGATGGATCCGAGCCAAACTTATCACACAGACCCAACATGGCCAACTTTAAATACTGGCAGACTTTGGTGGGGAATTGACCTTAGCTTCTGGGAGTTGTAGTTCACCTGCATCCAGAGAGCACTGAACTCAGCCATCACTGGATCTGGACCAAACTTGGCACACAGACCCAACATGACCTGCTTTGAATACTGGCAGTATTTGGGAAGGAATGACCCATGATCTTGGGAATTGTAGTTGACCCACATCCTTATGCGTTTTCTAATGGGAACATTCATTAAAGGACAAAAGCAAAGACTGACATTTTTCTAATAAATAGCGTTACAAGTTACCTGATATTACCTAACACCCAAAAATAAATAATCCTAAACTAGTCCTATAATAAAGGCCCAAGGTGTCAACTGGGCAGTGGGCTTTTCATGGGACTGTTTTAGGGAGAAGGAAACCCACTTCTCGCAGTAAAGATTTCCTCACTCCTGAGGCCTCTTTATGTTTGATTAAAGGGCTGAGGTTTCCTAGACTTTTGTTATCATGACCCAGCAATAGAAGCATTATTATGCCATTTGTAAGATCAGCCATTTTCCACTGCATGGCTGGTAATACGAGGGCGGGTCAATAAGTCCGTGACTTTTTGAATTTCCCGCCTCTTAACTGAAAGGGCAACACTGCTCCTGTCAACAGGCACCTGTCAGTTGACTCCTGTCAAAATTTGAACAAGCTGTGTCATTTAGTTTGTGTTTGACAGCCATTGATAGCAGACTACTGTGTAATTTGAGGAGAAAATGGGAAAAGGTGAATTTCGCGTGCTCATTAAGCATTATTTTTTGCGGAAAAAACCATCACTCAAACCAAGGCTAAGCTTGATAAATACTATGGGGACTCTGCACCATCAATTTCAATGGTTAAAAAGTGGTTTACTGAATTTCGTTGTGGCCGTACAAGCACGGAAGATGCCGAACATTCTGGACGCCCAGTTGAGGTCTCTACACCCAAAACAATTGAAAAAATTCACTATATGGTGTTGGCCGATCTGAGATTGAAAGTGCGAGAGATTGTGGAAGCCATAGGCATCTCACATGGCTCAGTGGTTTCAATTTTAAATGATCACTTGGGTATGAGAAAGCTTTCCGCAAGATGGGTGCTGCGTTTGCTCACAATCGACCACAAAAGCAATCGTGTGACAATTTTGCAGGAGTGTTTGGCGTTGTTCAATCACAATATGGACAAGGTTTTGCGCCGTTTCGTAATAGTGGACGAAACGTGGATCCACCACAACACACCAGAGACCAAACAGCAGTCAAAACAGTGGGTTTCTCGGGGTGAATCAGCGCCAAAGAAGGCCAAGGAGGGTTTGTCAGCCAATAAAGTCATGGTGCCCGTTTTTTGGGATGCACGCAGTATAATCCACATAGACTACCTTCAAAAGGGTAAAACAATCAATGGCGAATATTATGCCAATTTACTGGGTCAATTTAATGAGGATTTGAAAAAAAACAACAACCACATTTGTCCAAGAAAAAAAGTTCTTTTGCACCAGGACAGTGCAAGGGTGCACACATGTGCAGTTGTCATGGCAACAATCCATGAATTGGGATTCGAATTGCTCCCTCATCTGCCCTATTCTCCGGATTCAGCCCCGAGTGACTATTTCTTGTTTCCAAACCTGAAGAAATGGCTCGGCGGAAAGGGATTTGACTCCAACAATGAAATCATCTCAAAAACAAATACCTATTTTAATGACCTCGACAAACCTTATTTTTTGGAAGGGATAACAAAATTGGGATAAACGGACAAAGTGTATAGAGCTCAAAGGAGACTACGTTGAAAAATAAAATGATTTTTTATCCAAAAACCTGTGTTTCATTCAAAAAGTCACAGGCTTATTGACCCGCCCTCGTACCTACGAAGGGTGTTCATAAAAGATTTCCCCTGACCCCCTTTCTGTGGGAAGAGAGCAATGCGACTTGGCCCAGTTCTGAGTCCTTGTCTCCATGGGTGACACCCAGGGACACACACTTCTCCCGTCTTTTTAAGCCACTGTAAACACCTCGCTTGTAGACGTCGACAGGTTGCTCCAAAGGCCACGTTGTGACTTCGGAAATCAGAGTCTCATCACTTAAAAAAGGCTTGACCGTCAAAAATAATAAGAGGTGGAAGTCTGATGGTGTGTGAAACAAGAGGATGCGGTAGAATTTCCAAGCCAAGGAATGAATGGAAGAACCATTTGGGCAACAGGTGAGTTGTGAACAGATGCATTGTCTTGATATCGGAGGTGACCCCGACTCTGTAAAAGATAGTTCAAAACCAAGGAATCCATAGTTTTACCAAGAACACCAGGCTGGAACGATCCCCCATGTGGGAACCTAAGGCTCTTTCCATAGCTCCACATGGCAATGCCCCTGTAACCCACACTTATGAACTTTCTTGAACTTTTATGGGACTTTTGCCTACTTTTGAATGACTTTCAGAAACTTTTTGGAAACTTTCCTTTCCAAACCCCATGGACTTTTCTCATGATTTATGACTCCTAATGGACTCTGGTGGGTGGGATGGGCCAATATGAGATGATATGGTTCCTATTTCCCTCCAATATGAATGTTATTCCCTATATGTTTTCCCCTTGCCTGTGTTCCTATGTAAAATATGAAATGCTGCCTTTTCATGACCCCAGCATATCAAGGCTCAGGAATTTCCTTGGCTAGTAATCCCTAAACCAGGGGTGCTCACACTTTTTCAGCATGCGAGCTTCTTATAAAACAACCAAGTCAAAATTATCTACCTACCCACTTCAAAAATGTGAAACATATAACACAATATCTGCTTTGAACTGGGTTTTCTGAGTCCACACTGCCATATAATCTGATTCAAAGCAGATAACATGGGACTTTATTCAACTGTGTGGAAAGGACCTCCGATAACCCAGGGCCGGCAGCACTTGGGCGGCATCGGGAGCCTATGGGGCGGGACTGAGTCTTCCTCCCGCCCTGCCTGCGATCTACCAGGATGTCCTACGTGATCTACCAGTAGATTGCGATCTACCTAATGAGCACACCTGCCCTAAACAAAAGGACTTAACAAAGAACACTTGCATGGACAATAACAAAGGATATTCCCTATATGGAGCTGGCATAGCAGGGGGGTGGTGTGCTCCCTGTATGTCACCCCGGTTAGTAATCTAGCTGTCACCTGTTGGACTAGCTGAAGTTTCCGAACCGTCTTCAAAGGCAGCCCCATGTAGAGCGCATTGCAGTAGTCTATTCAGGATGTAAACAGCGCGTGGACCACCGTGGCCAGTTCAGACTTCCCAAGGTATGGGCACAGCTGGTGCACGAGTTTTAATTGTGCAAAAGCTTCCCTGACCACCGCCGAGACCTGGGGTTCCAGGCTCAGCAATGAATCCAGGATCACTCCCAAGCTGTGAACCTGCGTCTTCAGGGGGAGTGTAACCCCATCCAACACAGGCTGTAACCAGGCCCGGATTAACTGTTTGTGGCGCCCTAGGCCACACTCTGGAAGCCTCGCCCCCCAGGGGCGGGGCCGCTTGCAGGGGGCGGGGCTGCTTACAGGGGCAGAGCTGCTTGTGGGGCGGGGCCGTGCGTTGGCTCCTCCTACCCTCTGACTCAGGCAGGCCATGTGGCGCCCAAGCCGGCCTGACAGACGGGGTAGACTTTGGGGAAGGCGTAGGAGCAGAATGAAGGAAGGAATCCTTCCTTCCTTCTGCTCCTCCTCCTCCTTCCCAAAGCGTCCCTCTGCCAGGCCAGCTTGGGCACCATGTGGCCTGCCTGAGTCGGAGGGTGGGAGGAGCCGACGCACGTGCGCGGGGGCGGGTGCACTGGAGGCCCTGGGAGTGTGTAGGCGCTCCCGAGCAGGCACAGAAGCGCCCGAAAATCGCCATTTTTAAAAAGTTTTTTAAAAAAAAAAATTGGGGTCCGGATTTGCCCCCAATGGCTACGCTCATAGGCCACGGCCTAGTGTGGCCTTATGGATGATCCGGGCCTGGCTGTAACCCTATGCCCTGTTCCGCCTTTCGACTGACCAGGAGGACCTCTGTCTTGTCTGGATTCAATTTCAATTTGTTCGGCCTCATCCAGTCTGACACAGTGGCCAAGCACCGGTTCAAAGTCTGAACAGCCTCCTTAGTGACAGGTGAGAAGAAGTGACAGATTTGGACGTCATCTGCGTACAGATAACACCTTAATCCAAAACTCTGGATGATCTCCCCCAGCGGGTTTGTTGTTCTTCCTTGCTAATAATATTTACGTAATTTTCAAAAGCATTCTTAACGCTTCGTCATAGAATCATGGAGACGCAGGGTTGGAAGGGACCCCAAAGGCCATCTAGTCCCATCCCATTCTGCCTGCCAACAGGAGGGCACAAAATCCATTGGTAAATCATTCCCCTTCTAGCTTTATGCCCGCCCACCACTTTCTTGCTCAGTGCATCCTTAAGTTGCAGGCTGAATTGCTTTCCCTTCTCGGGAAGGGGCCTTTCGACCCCTTCCATCCCAAAAATCAATTCTTTGCCCTGAATGCAGACCGGAAGAGACGTGACTTCAGTGCTGGAGCATCCAAAGGGGTCAAAGCTGATCCTCCGAGCTGCCTATTCTGACCCTAAACCAACATTTCCCAAAATCCAAAGAGCTAAACAAACTGCTAGGGATTAAGTGGCTCTCGGAGGGAAAATAACTGGAACACTTCTCCCAGCAACAAAAAAAAAAAAGAGCTTTGGGGAAGCAAAGATAGCGTTGCATCATTTCTGAGAAGCGCCCTTTGGATGGACGTCCAGAGTCTCATTCACATTACATTTTTATGTAGATGCTGCGTGGCCATCAGCTGGGAGGGATTGGCTGGTGCCTTCCATCCAGGCAGAATGGGGGTAGACTGGATGGCCCTTAGAGACCCCTCCCAACACTAATGAATTATAGTTTTCAATAGTGAATGGAGCCTTCCTTCATGGCAGAAAGGAGGTTGGGCTAGATGGCCTTTGGGGGTTCCTTCCAACTCTAATGGATAATGAGGGGCAGCTTTTGAGGGTGTTAGGCTCTCTAGATGCAGGGAGAACTACAACTTCCATCACATTGGGTCAGTCCCCCCAAATCTCACCAGTATTCAAAGTTGGTCATATATATTTGCCAAGTTCGGTCAAGAACTGTCATCAGTTCGTTGCACAGCGCTATCGCTTGTGCGTGAACTGTAACTCCCAACCTCTAAGGTCAGTCCCCTCGAAATCTCACCAGTATTCAATGTTTGGCATATTGGTTATGTGTGTCAAGTTGGGTGCAGTTCCACCATCGGTTGGGTTCGGAGTGCTCTCTCAGTGTAGGTGAACTACAACTCCCAGAATTCAAGGTCAGCCCCTCCCCTTTAAACCCACCAGTGTTCAAAGTTGGCCATATAGGTGGTGTGTGCCAAGTTTGGCACAGCATTGGGGGCTTTTCTACATAGGCTGGATGGCCATCTGCTAGGAGGGATTGGATAGTGGTTTCCTTCATGGCGGAAAGGAGTGATATCGGAGGTGATCCCCCTTCCTCATGGTTCTGTAAAAGATAGTTCAGAACCAAGAAATTCATAGTTTCACCAAGGACACCAGGCTGGATTGATCCCATCATCCCCTATCCCTCCCCTATGTGGGAACCTAAGGCCTCACATGGCCCCCACATGGCGATGCCCCTGTAACCCACACTTTATGGACTTTCTATGAACTTTCTTGTACTCCCAAGGACTTTTAGAAACTTTTAGAGACTTATGCCGTCACACCAGGTCTGTTTAAAATTAAAACTGGCAGATGTGTTGTCCTTTCTACTTGGTGGACTGCAGAGCGCTTGCTGAAAAAGCTAGGTGGTCTGGCAACCCAAAAAACACTCCAAATTAAAGTTGAAAATCAAACAGTTTATTTAATAACAAAGTCTTTGCAGGACTTGGCACAGCTTAATGGTTGCAAAAAAAAAACCAGACTGGAAATGCCTTGGGTTGTTGCTCAAAAGATTCCCACTGCTTCCCTTTGGAAGGCAGGAAACCCGATATTTCCCACCCTGGTCCTAGGTGTTTGGTTGAAGGAACCACTCCTTCCCCCCTCTAAACCTAAGACCAGTCCAAAGGTGACCTAAAGCTGGGCTGGTAACCAGATGTCTATCCTATACAGCATGCAAAGCCAGTCTCTGCAAGGTACCATAAACTCATCTGGTTCCAGCAGTCCCCAGCTAATGGTCAAGCAAATAGCAATCAGCAGGTCAGCATGCAGGTTAGCATGCAGGTTGGCACCCAGGTAAGCACCCAGTACTTACGGTGACCCTTTCGGAGCCAATCCTGGCTGGCCAAAAACACATCTGAATTCCTTCCCTCTCTGAAAGGAACTGCAACACTTTCTAAAATGGAGGCCAATCCCCAGGAAGAAAAAGGGGCGGACACCAACTAAAAAGATACATTTGCAGAGCTTTAGGCGGCAAATTCTGCACCAGGCTGCAGCCCTGCTAATAATTAACAGGCAAGGTGCCAGTGCGCCTGGAACAGTCCCAGGAAAAAAAAATGCTGCCTTTTAAAACAAAACTATGGGGCTATGCATATGAAACGTCTGGAGGACGGAACAAGACTTTTCTTCTTTTCTTTCAAACTGCTCTACACAGTCCTATGAACTCTGGTGGGGGGGATGGGCTGATATTAAATATGGTTCCTCCCCTGTTACGCATAAAATCATGCAATCCTAGAATCCTATTCTCTGGTTACATCCCGAATAGACTACTGCGATGCTCTCTACGTGGGGTTGCCTCTGAAGACTGCTCGGAAGCTGCAATTAGTCCAACATTCGGCAGCCAGGTTACTTACAGGAGCGGGGTACAGGGAGCATACAACTCACAATTGCTTTATAAATCACCTAACAGCAACATGAGTCTACACTGCCAGATAATCTGAGATATCCAGACAATACTATGCAACAAAATCTGGGGGAAAAAATCCCGTCCCTGGTTTGAAAGTGTTGTTTCCTGTTTAATTGTGCAGCAATTACTTTGAAAGTAGTTGTTCTCCTCCAGAAACTTTGTTTTTGTGGCTGCCACAAACTGGGTTGATTGGGCTGAGACTCGATGACGAGATCTTCATTGGAAAACTAGGGCCAAATGTAGTGCATACTGTTTGCAGCGGAAAAAAACTTTGAAAGTTTTCCATGATAGAACGCATTAGGAAAAGACATTTATCACCCAGGAACAAGGATCGTGTTACAGAGTGGGATAGGACGCAGTCGAGATGCAACCTCAGATCTAGACCCATTCTTCTGGCCCAGTGGGAATGGGCAGCCGGCTTGACCGGTCCTTTGGCCAGATCTGTCCCCGGCTGTCCTTCTGTCAACCTTCTTCTGCCTGAGAACCTCGCAGGGCTCTTATTTTGGTTTCCCTTCCAAAAATAAAGGGACAGAGTCCATCTGCTCTTCTACTTTATGTTGATTTTAGTCCCTTTTTTTGCCTAAGGTTGCATTCCCTATTTTGGGAAGGAATTTTCCTCCTTCGGAGAGAACGGAGCCGGCTCTCTCGCTTCCCTCCTGGGTTCCCACCCAGGAGATCCACTCCCGGAGATGATCCAGTCCCACCCACTTCTGGGATCCAGAAGATCCACTGAAATGACCGAGGAGACCCTCACAGGTGAGGCTTGATTCCCCTTTCTTTCTTTACCTAGTTTGAGTTCCCTTTTGACCCAAAGGGAGTCTGCTGGAAGAGTCAGGTTGCATATCTCTCATGGGCAAAGTTTGGCTTTCCTTCCAGGTGTTTTGGACTTCAACTCCCACAATTCCTGGCTTCAGGCCCTTTCCTTTTTCACTTAAACAGCTGAGGGGTAAAAAGGAAAGGGCCTGAGGCCAGGAATTGTGGGAGTTGAAGTCCAAAACACCTGGAGGGAAAGCCAAACTTTGGTTCAAAGAAATGGGCATTGCACTCAGGGGCGGTCTTACGTATACGCAAGGGCGCGGCTGCGTGGGGCGCCATTTGGAAGGCGCCGCCGCGCCGGCGAGTGCCACTGTAGCAAACCTCCCTGCTGCTGCGTTGGCTTCAGCGCCTGCAGGCCTGCAGCTTCTGGGCATGTGGGAGGTTTTTGAGCATGCGCAGTGGCTCCGGAGATGAAGTTAAGCTCCGGAGCCACTGCGCATGCGTGAAAACCTCCACGCATGTCCAGAAGCTCCTGTAGGTGCTGAAGCCAAAGCCTAAACAGGCTTAACAGGCCTCACGCCTGCAGGAGCTTCTGGGTATGCGCGGAGATTTTCACGCATGCGCAACGGCTCTGGAGCTCAACTTCAGTTCCGGAGCCACTGCACATGTGTGAAAACCTCCGCGCATGCCGAGAAGCTTTTGCAGGTGCTGAAACCAAAGCCTAAACAGGCTGAACAGGCTTCAGCGCCTGCAGGAGCTTCTGGGCATGCGCGGAGGTTTTCGCACATGCGCAGTGGCTCCGGAGCTGAAGTTGATCTCTGGAGCCACTGCGCATGCACGAAAACCTCCGCGCATGCCCAGAAGCTCCTGCAGGCGCTGAAGACAAAGCCTAAACAGGCCTCGCGCGAGGCTGGGGGCGGTGCAGGGCGCGTGAGAAGGAAGGGCGTGGCCGCGAGAGCCACTACACAGCCGCCAGTTTGCCGCTGCGCTGTGAGGGAGCCTTTCTCTCCCTTTTCCTTCCACGAAGCTGGTGGTGAGTGGTGGTTTTCTCCTGAGGGGCGCCTTCAGGCAGGAGCTTCTGGCCATGCGCAGACAGGGGGGCAAAATAATGTTGGGGGGGGCGCCAAAATAATGTTCGCTTACCATTTAGCATTACCTTAGACCGCCCCTGATTGCACTCCAAAACGGTGAGTTTTCCGAGGTCCAAATTCAAGAGGGAAGACTAGAAAGTCCCTCCTCCCAGGGCCCAAAGAATGATGCTTTGATACATATACAGCTTAAGGCAGTGTTTCTCAACCTTCCGAATGCTATGACCCCTTAATGCAGTTCCTTATGTTGTCCTGACCCCCAACCATAACATTATTTTCATTGCTACTTCATCACTGTAATTTTGCCACTCTTACGAATCATCATGTCAATATCTGATCTGCAGGATGTGTTTTCATTCACTGGACCAAATTTGGCACAAATACCTGATACGCCCAAATTTGAATACTGGTGGTGTTGGGCGGGATGGATTTTGTCACTTGGGAGTTGTAGTGCTTGGGATTTATAGTTCACCTACAATCAAAGAGCATTCTGAACTCCACCAATGATGGAATTGAACCAAACTTAGCACACAAAACTCACACAACCAACAGAAAATACTGGAAGGGTTTGGTGGGCCTTGTTGTAGTTCACCTTGAGTTGACCTTGAGTTTGGGAGTTGTAGTTCACCTACATCCAGAGACCATTGTGGACTCAAACAATGATGGATCTGGACCAAACTTGGCATGAATACTCAATATGCCCAAATGTGAACACTGGTGGAGTTTGGGGAAAATATAATTTGACATTTTGGAGTTGTAGTTGCTGGGATTTATAGTTCACCTACAATCAAAGAGCACTCTGAACCCAGCCCACAATGGATCTGCACAAAATTTGGCAAAATACCTACATGGCCAACATTGAATACTGGTGGGCTTGCGGGGGGAGTTGTTTTTTGAATTCTGGGAGTTGTAGTTTGCCGACACCAAAAAGGAAGAGAAGGACTGGTGGGGAGATCTTCAGCCTTCTCTGCCAAAAGGGTACCTATGACCATCAGAAATATGTGTTTTCTGATGGACTGGTGACCCCTCTGAAACTGACTTGAGACCCCCAGGGGTTCCGACCCCCAGGTTGAGAAATACTGTCGTAGACTGAAGGCTATTTTAAATATATGTTTATATTGCTGTTCTTAATGGATGGTGTTGCAAATTCATGGTGTCTACAGCAGCCACACACAACATACACACATTGGGAATCTCCCCCAGTTCTGTGCCTCCATTGTCAGTGGGGAAACCTAGGTTTGTATGAAGAAAACGCTCATTCATTTCTGCCAGGTGAAATGATTAAACAAGACTCGGAGTTTAGTAAAGCAGCAGCAGAGTGTTTGAAGTTTTCAGTTGGGACTTCTGCTGTCCCGTAATTCTTCTGTACCGTAATGTGAAGATGGACAACTGACCATCCGGCTGACCAAATCCCTCTGTGTCTGCAGACATGGTGTTTTGCTGCAACTAGGAGTCAGGCTTTGGCCCGACTGACCTTTGCTCTCACCCCTTCAGCCACCAAGTTCCCAGTGGTCACTTCAAAGGAAGTTGAATTGAATGGCCTTTGGGGCCCCTTCCCATTCTCGTATTCTGCAATTCCTTCCAATAGTGACAAATCAGAGCAAGGAGTGTTCAAAGAGAACGTTCAAACTCTTGAAGCATGTGTCTGCATATGCTACTGGTTGCTGTTTTTGGAGATTAGTGTACCTACGTTCTGCAAACTTCCTGGCAGTGTAGGACTTCTTTGCAAGTTGTGTGTTTGTCTCATCGAACTACTCTTGGAAAGGTTTGCCTAAAGAAGGGGTGGACAACATACGGCCCGCAGGCCAGATGTGGCCCAAGAGCCGATTCTGTCCGGTCCGAGAAGAAGGGCATCGGGGGCGGGGCCAAGAGGAAGGGGTGCCGCTGCCGCCATCCCATTGCGGGCTCTGTGGGGCCTGTGTCAGCAGACAGGCCGGAGGAGCGGTGGCTTTGGAGTGCCTGCCATCCCTGGAGGCGATCCGGGCCTGCAGCGGGAGCACTCGGTGACCTGCCGGGGCTGATCTCCCTGTTGACCCGGAAGACTTGACACCCCCCCCCGGTGGGCCTTTGGAGCGAGTTCGCACCCGCTGCGCTCTCCCCAAGCCTCCCGAGGAGACCTTCAGAGCACAGCAGAGCTTTCCAGCTGGTGGGAATGCGGACCTTGGAGGTGGCGGGATGGTGCATGCTCGCCTTTCTCTTCTGCTCCGGAGGCACCATGCCGAAAGCCAGCCAAGCGTGGGTCTGAGTGATCCGGGGGGGTGGGGGGGGGTGCGGTAGAGGTTGGCTTAAAGGGGGCGTAATTTCAAAGTGTGGCCTAGGGCGCAAAAAGGTGTTAATCCGGGCCTGACACACTCACTGATTCATTGCATGCTCTAACAGCTTGCATTACTCCTTGCAGGTCATCAACCTTCCTCTTGAGCCTTTTCCCCACTTTCACCTCCTCAGTTGCCTATCTGAGGCTCCTTCTGAGCTTTGTTTTGCCTCCAAAAGATTTTCAGCTTTCTATTTAACCCCTCCAATACCCCCTCTCTTCTTTCTTAATCTTCCTTTCTTAAAACTTTCATAAAATGCCGCCTTCTTCTCTTCTCTTGCAGCCCCCAAGGCCTCCGTCCAGCGCCCCTTTCTCCGGACATGACCTCCCCCTCTGTGAACGTGTCCTGTGTCCTGCGGCCGCCGTCCTTCACCCTGCGTGGCCTCCCCGGCCAGGAGGACGCCCATTTCTGGCTGGCCTTCCCCTTGCTGGCCCTGTACCTGGTGGCCGTGGTGGGCAATGCCACCATTGTGTGGGTGGTCAGGGCAGAGGCCACGCTGCACACGCCCATGTACCTCTTCCTGGGCATGCTGGCCGGCGTGGACCTGGCACTGGCCACTTGCACTGTGCCCCGCATGCTGTCCCTCTTCTGGCTGGACGACCGGACCATCGGCTATGGTGCCTGCCTGCTCCAGATGTTCTTCATCCACTCCCTCTCAGGGGTTGAGTCCATGGTGCTGCTGGCAATGGCCGCTGACCGCTATGTGGCCATCTGCCGCCCGCTGCAGTACTCGACCCTGTTGACCCGCTCGCGGGCAGCCAAAGTGGGCCTGGGGGCTGTGGCCCGGAGCCTGGCCTTCTTCCTACCGCTGCTGCCGATGGTCGACCGGCTGGCCTTCTGCGACCGCACCCAGCTGGCACACCCCTTCTGCCTCCACCAGGACTTGATGACCTTGGCCTGTGAGAATGCACCCACACTGCCCAACAAGATCTATGGCCTGGCAGCCATCCTGCTGGTCATGGGACTGGACGGACTGCTGGTCTTCCTCTCCTACCTGCTCATCCTGGCTGCCGTCCTGCGCCTGCCCACCCGAGAGGAACGGTGCCGGGCTGCCTCCACTTGCCTGGCCCACGTCTGCATGGTGCTGGCCTTCTATTTCCCGCTGGTGGGGCTCTCTGTTGTCCACCGCCTGGGAGACGGGAGACATGACCCTGTGCTCCACGTCACCCTCAGCTGCCTCTACCTGCTCCTGCCCCCTGTCCTCAACCCCATCGTTTATGGGGCGCGCATGACTGAGATCCGGCGCAGGGCTCTCAAGATGGTGGGCAGGAGGCCGCCGGGCCCCCAGGCCCACTGACTGCAGGGAGAAGAAGGCTGGGTGGTCTGTGTGGGAGACCACAGCAGGGATGGCCAGGCCCATAGCGTCTAGGGAGAATGTTTGACATATGTGGCACAGCAAAATGCAAGGAAAGTGGGCTGGGCCCACAACCTATAATAAGACTATTCAGTATCTATAGAAGAGTAGAGTGCAATGGAATTATCCTGGGACCATAACCTGTGTGAAGAATATTTGGCATCTATAGCAGAGCAGGATGCAATGGAAAAGTGCTGGGTCCATAACCTGTTATATATCTATAGAAAAGTAGAGTGCAGTGGGACCATAACTGTTAGAAATAATTGGTATCTATAGCAGAGAAGGAAGATGTGGAAGAGTGCTGAGCACTAGGCCTGGGCAATCCATGATTCTAAATGGTTCTAAAGTACTTACAAAACTAAAGTTCTGGTGGTGATAACTAGGGGGCTCTGGTGCTTTGCTTCTACAGTGCTACATAAATCAATGGTGAGATGCATCCTTAAAATACCTCTTCAATTACTATATGAACTAGCTCTCACATAGTTAAAAGACAAAATAAAGTTCAGTATTATCATAACTTGAACAAGAAACATTTGGGATATGTACAACACGCCATGATTATGTAAAAGCATATATTTCCACATATATTAAAATGGCCCAGAACAATGTTGAACATCTAGTGCAGTGTTTCCCAACCAGTGTGCCGTGGCACACTAGTGTGCCGTGAGCCATCATCAGGTGTGCCGTGGGAAATTGGAACCTCCAATACCCTTTCTTCCCCCTCCTGCCCACAATACTCTCTGGGTGTAGGTGAACTACAACTTCCAAACTCAAGGTCAATTCCCAAGCAAACCCTTTCAGTACTTTCTGTTGGTAATGAGAGTTGAATATGCCAAGTTTGGTTCAACTCCATTGTTGCAAGAGTTCAGGATGCTCTTTGATTGTGTGTTAACTATAAATCCCAGAAACTGTAACTCCCAAATGTCAAAGTTTATTTTCCCCAAACTCCATCTGTGTTCACATTTGGGCATATTGAGTATTCATACCAAGTTTGGTCCTGATTCAACATTGTTTCAGTCCACAGTGCTCTCTGGATATAGGTGAACTACAACTCCAAAACCCAAGATCAATCAATGCCCAACAAACTCTTATAGTATTTTCTCTTGGTTATTGGAGTTCTGTGTGGGAAGTTTGTGTCTTTCTGCCATTCCTGCCAGGATATCTATGTTGTGTTCACCGAAACAGGTCCAGGATTCACACTGAGTGTATAAATACATTTTAAAAACATATTAACTATATGTATTACTGTGTTAGAGTGTCATTTTGTGTCATTTTGGTTGGTGGTGTGCCCCAGGATTTTGTAAATATAAAAAATGTGCCGCGGCTCAAAAAAGGTTGAAAAACACTGATCTAGTGGACACAAGGCACGAGTTATTTATTTTTGTTTGTTTTATTTCATATAAATTAGTATAAAACTCATAAAAATAGAAGGAGCATAAGCGGCTAAATAGGTTTTGACCAAAAACGGGCAACAGCAATGGCATTGTCTGTAGCCTCCAACCATTCTTCCTCCATACATGAGGCAGGGCATAGTGGACAAGCATACAGGTGCGGAGTTGTGTGTTCTGCTCCGCAGTCGCACAAGGTGGAGGATTCTTTTAGGTCGTGCCATTTTGCCAGGTTCCCTTTTGATCTGCCCACTGAGACTGCTTCCTGAGTCTCTTCAGGGACTTCCACGACACGAGTTCGAAATTCATAATTAACACTGGCTGGGTAGGCCTAGAAGCTGGACTAGATGACCTTTGGGGGGCCCTTCCAGCTCTGAGATTCTACCATCCAGGCCTCTCTCTGCAAAGACAGAAATGAAGGCATTTCGTGACGGAAGAAGTCGGAATTGTGTACAGCTGTGTCTGTTTATTCTCTGATTCTACCAGGTGTCCCATCATCCCCCAAAAGCAAGAGAAACACTGAGTTTGTCAAGCTGAGATCGTGTTGTCAACAGGATCCCAAATTCTCAGCCTTTCTTTGAAAAGCTAAATCATTGGCAAAACACTGCAAGAGCGCTTTCTGGTCTTCCCAAAAGGAGGGAAAGGAAGAGCTCTTGCAGTGTTTACAAAGAAGGAGTGGTGGAGGCTCCTTCTTGGAGGATTATAAGAGGAGGCTGGGTGGTCATCTGTCGGGAGTGCTTTGAATGTGATTTTCCTGCTTCTTAGAATCATAGAATCATAGAGTTGGAAGAGACCTGGTGGTCCATCTAGTCCAACTCCATTCTGCCAAGAAATAGGAAACGTGTATTCAAATCACCCCCGACAGATGGCCACCCAGCCTCTGTTTAAAGCCTCCATAGAAGGAGCCTCCACCACACTCTGTGGCAGAGAGTTCCACTGCTGAACAGCTCTCACAAGAAGTTCTTCCTCATGTCCAGGTAGAATCTCCTTTCTTTCCTGTAGTTTGATTGTTCCATTGCACCCTCCTCCCTATGACATATTCCCCTCACACATGTATACATGGCCCTCATCATGTCTCCTCTCATTCTTGACAGAATGGGGTTGGACTAGATTGGGCCTGCCCAACAGGCGGCCCGCGGGCCACACACGGCCCGCCAGCCCCTTGGATGCGGCCCGCCTACCCAGGCCCGGATTAAGGCGTTTTGCCGCCCTAGGCCACACTTGGGAAGCAGCGCCCCAGGGGGCGGGGTTTCCTCCCTCCTTCCCTCCATGACCAGTCACGGAGAGAAGCAGAAAGGGATACTCCACCTCTGGAGCGATGCTGGGCATGCGCAGCAGAGCCCGGGGGCGGGGTGTCCCTTTCTGCTTCTCTGCGTGACTGATCACAGAGAGAAGCAGAAAGGGACGTCCCGTCCCCGGAGCAATGCTGGGCATGCGCAGCAGAGCCCGCGGGCGGGGCGTCCCTTTCTGCTTCTCTGGTCATGGAGAGATGCAGAAAGGGACGCCATGCCCACGGAGCGATGGGACATGCTCCCACGGGGCATTCCCAGCAGCGCCCCCTGGGCGGAGCTTCTCCTCCTCGTCACCGAACCAGGAAGGATTGGAAGGAGGGCGCAAGGAACTTTTTCACACTGCGGCCCCCCAGATGATCAGTGACCGGAATTCCAGCCCTTGGGCCGGTAGAAGTTGGACAGCCCTGGACTAGATGGCCCACAAGATCTCTTCCAACTCTAGGATTCTATGAACCTTGAATAGCTCTGCATCAGAACCGAGGGAAGTTCCTTTCGTGGACTTCAAAGGGAACTTTGCACTCAGAGTTTATCGGAGTTGCAGACCAAAACAACTGAAAGACAAATGCAAGAGACTCCACTTAGGCAGAAAAAAAAGGAAATGCAAAAATACAGAATGGGGGACGTGTGACTCAAGAGCAGCACATGTGAAAAAGATCTTGGGGTCCTTGTGGACAACAAGCTAAACATGAGCCAACAATTTGATGCGGTGGCCAAAAAAAGCCAATGGGATTTTGGCCTGCATCAAGAGGAGTCTAGGGCCTAGATCCAGGGAAGTCATGCTCCCCATGCTCTATTCTGTCAGACCACACCTGGAATCACACCATGTCCAATTGAAGGGAGATATTGACAAGCTGGAATGTGTCCAGAGGAGGGCGACAAACAATCAAGGGTCTGGAGAACAAGCCCTATTCATATCCCAGGTTACGGGCTTCTGGACATCCACAGGAAGGCAGCAGGATCAGTTGTTGTTGCAGTGAGGAGCCATGGAAGATAATCAGCTGGTCTCCATTTAAAGTTTATTTCTTTATGATAAAAAAGGTTATTCCCGGGGCGTAGGGGCCCAATGAGCAAAAGCGAGATAGCAGTTAGTCTTAGAATTAGCTTGGAAAAAATATGGCACCAAAATGGAGGTGATCTGTTGACCCGCGGATACAGGGCCCCAATGGGTTTCCGTATCCGCGGTTCAGAGGAACGCAGTTTCGACCTTTCGGGACACTGTAAGAGCATCCCGGGTGAGCCAGCAGTGATCTGTGGCTCGGGAAAGAAAAGGTTCATGCTTTGAGAGAGCCACAGCAGTAAAAGACGCAATGTATGACTATGAAGAGGGAAAAGTTGCAATTCAATGATTCTTTATTGGGGGATTTGTTACAATGTTAGGGTCAGGGGAAGAAAGTAAGGTAAAAAAGATTACTTTGTTAAAGCTGCTGCTGTAGCCACACTCCCAACAATGCTGGCCCAATGGGGCATCCAGGAACTGTGGAACTTCCTGCTCCAGAGCAGTTTAACTTGAACGCAGGGGGCCCTTGGTCGTTCGCCCTCACTATGAGGAGTGGCTTAAAGAGCTGGGCATTTTTAGCCTTCAGAAGACAAGGCTGAGAGGAGACATGATGAGGGCCATGTGAGGGGAAGTCATAGGGAAAAGGAGGGAGCAAGCTTCCTTTCTGCTGCCCCAGAAACTAGGTCGCAATGGAACAATGGCTTCAAACTACAGGAAAGAAAGGGGATTCCACCTGAACATGAGGAAGGACTTCCTGACTGTGAGAGCTGTTCATCGGTGGAACTCTCTACCTTGGAGTGAGGCGGAGAATCCTTTTTCGGAGGCTTTTAAAAACAGGCTGGTTGGCCATCTGTTGGGGCTGCTTTGAATGCAATGTTCCTGCTTCTTGGCAGAATGGGGTTTGACTTGGTGAAGGCCCACCAGGTCTCTTCCAACTCTAGGATTCTATGAAAAGAAAAGACCTAGGCTATGCTTTCTGGGGCTGATGGGAGTTGCAATCCAGTGGCACCTCAAAGCCTGTGCTTTATCCTTTCCGGAGACTGGAACACCATGGAGCCATGAAGGGAAAGAGATTCTACTTAAAATGATGAACACCCTGATGTTCAGGGATGTTTGACAGAGGAATATGGTTTGTTTAAGAGTTCAGTGGTGTCTCCTTCCTTTGAGGTCTTAGAGGCTGGATGGTCATCTGTTGGGAGGGCTTGGGTCGTGCCTTCCTTTGTGGCAGAAGGAGGCTGGGCCGGATGGTCTTGGAGGTCCCTTCCCTTGATTCTGTGACTGTGTGTGCATTAAGCGTCCATCTCCCTCCACCTTATCATTCTTGGCCACCTGCTGGTGCTCTCGGCTTGGCCATCTGTGGGACTGCCCAGGTGGAGTGGGAGAGATAAGGGCCGGGCGCAAAGGGGAGCCCAAAGCAGGCTTGGCTCCAATGATAGAATCCTAGAGTTGGAAGAGACAAGTCCAACCCCATTCTGGATGGCCCAAAGCAGGCTTGGCTTCCACTGATGACAGAATCCTAGAGTTGGAAGAGACCTGGTGGGCCAAAACATCTCAAGGTATCGGCAACTGCATCCCAACCCCATTCTGCCAAGAAGCAGGAAAATTGCATTCAAAGCACCCCCACCAGATGGCCATCCAGACTCTGTTTAAAAGCCTCCAAAGAAGGAGCCTCCACCACACTCCAGGGCAGAGAGTTCCACTGCTGAACAGTTTCCATCTGTGCCTCAAAGCCGTTACTGGATGGCTGCGAGCCAGTAGGTTGTAGGTGAATCCAGCTAAGACGGAGATCCTGTGGTTGGGTCGTCCGGGCGGGATGGAGATCCAGCTTCCTCCCCTGGATGGCGTGACGTTATGTCCGTCATCTGCAGTTAAAAGTCTTGGCGTCACTCTGGACTCTCGACTGACGATGGAGACGCAAATCTCCGCCGTCAGCCGAGTTGCCTTTTTCCGTCTCCGTCAGGCGAGGAAGCTGGCTCCCTACCTCTCTCGCCACGACCTAGCCACAGTGGTCCAAGCCACAGTCATCTCGAGACTGGACTACTGTAATGCTCTCTACGTTGGCCTTCCTCTGTTGGTGGTCCAGAAACTGAAGCTGGTCCAGAATGCGGCGGCTAGACTCCTGACTGGCGTTTCGGTTCTGACCTTTAAGGCCTTAAACGGTCTGGGGCCAGCATACCTTAGGGACCGCCTTATCCCATACTGTCCCGCTAGGTCATTACGTTCCGAGGTGGGTCAACTACTGGAGGTGCCCGGCGTCAAAATGTATCATCTGATGACCACAAGGCGGAGGGCCTTTTCAATAATCGCCCCGATATTGTGGAACGCACTGCCTTCCGGAGTCCATGTTCTTACGGACTTAGTTGTATTCCGGAAGGCGTGCAAAACCATCCTGTTCCGGCAGGCCTTCGGGTGTTAATTATAAGATTGGTAGGCACTTGCCTTCCGTGCTCTGCATACCATATTGGTGTACTTATTGTGTTTTATTGCGTTGAGTGTTTTTAGTGCGCTGAATGTTTTTACGGTGTTTTATTCTGTTTTAATCTTGAATTCTGTGTAAGTCGCCCCGAGCCACCCGGGAGTGGCGACTCACAAGTTTAAATAATAAATAAATAAATAAATTAATAAACAGCTCTCACAGTCAGGAAGATCTTCCTAATGTTCAGATGGAATTTCCTTTCTTGTAGTTTGAAGCCATTGAAGCCATCTAAGACATCTCAAGGTATTTCCAACTTACGGTCATCGAAAACATCTCAAAGTATCGCCAACTAACGGTCATCCCATAGACTCATAGAATCCTAGAGTGGGAAGAGACCTGGTGGGCCATCCAGTCCAACCCCATTCTGCCAAGAAGCAGCAAAATGGCATTCAAAGCACCCCCGACAGATGGCCACCCAGCCGCTAAAACCCTCCCTAGAAGCTGCCTCCACCACACTCCGAGGCAGAGAGTTCCACTGCTGAACAGCTCTCACAGTCAGAAAGTTCTTCCTCATGTTCAGGTGGAATCTCCTTTCTTT
The DNA here is from genome assembly GCA_030556195.1 of Anolis apletophallus. Classification (NCBI taxonomy): domain Eukaryota; kingdom Metazoa; phylum Chordata; class Lepidosauria; order Squamata; family Anolidae; genus Anolis; species Anolis apletophallus. The sequence goes on along the minus strand of JARBWK010000004.1, from coordinate 197,428,041 downwards.
CCTGTAGTTTGAAGCCATGGCTCCATTGCGTCCCAGTTTCCAGAGCAGCAGAAAACAAGCTTGGTCCCTCCTCCCTGAGATTTCCGCTCACATATTTATACATGGCTATCATGTCTCCTCTCTGCGTTCTCTTCTTCAGGCTAAACATGCCCAGCTCTTTCAGCCGCTCCTCATAGGGCTTGTTCTCCGGACCCTTGATCAGTTTAGTCGCCCTCCTCTGGATACTTTCCAGCTTGTTAATATCTCTTTTCAATTGTGGTGCCCAAAATTGGGCACAATATTCCAGGAGTGGTCTAACCAAGGCAGAATAGAGCATGGGGAGCATGACTTCCCTGGATCTAGACGCTGGGCTCCTATTGATGCAGGCAAAAAATCCTATTGGCTTTTTTAGCTGCAGCATCAAATTGTTGGCTCATGTTTAACTTCTTGTCCATGAGGACTCTAAGATCTTTTTCACATGTCCTGTTCCCGATCCAGGCGTCATCCCCCATTCTAAAGTAAGACAGATGGTAGGAATTGTGGGAGTTGAAGTCCAAAACAACTGGGGGCCCCAGAAACATTATTTATTATTTATTTATTTCTGGTATTTACATCCCGTCTCTTCTCCACCCCAAAAGGGGGACTCAGGACGGCTTACATAGGCAGCAATTTGATGCCGTTACAATTAATACACTAACCATTAAACATAAAAATGCATAAAATACATAAAATACATACGGCATTAAATTAAACAGTATAAAGGCAGGAAAGGCAGGCTCCTTTGTGTCCTTGTATGGGGAGGATGCGTAACCCCAGAAGCTCCCTATTTCGTCCCAGAAGCGTTTTGCGCAGAACTCCCCCGGGATGCTATTTCAGGACCCGGTCCCAGGACGGGCTGCTCAATGTCTCCCTATTTTTAAGCCTCTATGAGTGAGACATGGCTTTTAATCTCCGGATGTCTCCCTTTCCCTGGGAAGAGGAAAGGCTTCTTGAAGAAGGCCAGACGCTCCAGCGGGAAAGAAGCCCAACGGCTTGGAAAGAGGCCCAAGAGGGAGAGGCGGGGAGCAACGGCATGGCCCTCAATCCACCCTTCCAGAATAGCACCAGGCCCATTGAGTTGGATGGGGCTTGATCCCCTGTGAAGCAAAACCCATCAAGCCAAACATTTCCCCAATCATTCCTGCATCATCAAATTGAGTCGAGGAAACAAAAATGTAAACAATGCTGGAGCTTCCCTGACACGCTTTCTCCTCAAACAGCCAGTTGCACAGCTTGGGGAAAGCAGTTCGAATCCTAGAGTTGGAAGAGACCTGGTGGGCCATCATCCAATCCAAGAAGCAGGGCAATCGTGTTCAAAGCACCTGGATTTGAGCCGACAACCTTTCGGTCAGCAGATTCAGCAGCTCAACGGTTTAACCCACTGCACCACCTGGGGCTCCTCTTCCAACTCTAGGATTCTATGATTCTAATCATGATAATGCCAGTCAAGTGCATTGACATTTTAGGTCACACCGTTGTTTCATGCCCAGCATGTGGCCTCCTAAGATCCCTTTCCCCATGGCAGTGTTTCCCAACCAGTGTGCCGTGAGCGATCATCAGGTGTGCCGTGGGAAATTGGAATTCTTCCCCCTCCTGCCGAACACTTTTTCTTCTCCACTCGGGCTCCCTTCTTCCCAGCCTCGCTCTGCTTGCTTTGTCTCACTTTGCTCACGCTGCCACTTCTGCGGGAGGGGGGAGGGAGAAAGACATGTCCCGTGCGGGCACTACTGCACAGACTCGCCCCACGTCTTCCTCCCTCCCCTCCACAGTACTCTCTGGATATAGGTGAACTACAACTCCAAAACTCAAGGTCAATGCCCACCAAACTCTTATAGTATTTTCTCTTAGTTATGGGAGTTCTGCGTGGGAAGTTTGATTCCATTCCATCATTGGTGGAGTTCAGAATGCTCTTTGATTGTGGATGAACTATAACTACCAGCTGTTGAGCAAGACCTTCGTGTGTGTCTTTCTGCCATTCCTGCCAGGATATCTATGTTGTGTTCATCGAAACAAGCCCAGGTTTCACACTGAGTGTATAAATACATTTAAAAACATATTAACTATATGTATTACTGTGTTAGAGTGTCATTTTGTGTCATTTTGGTTGGTGGTGTGCCCCAGGATTTTGTAAATGTAAAAAATGTGCCGCGGCTCAAAAAAGGTTGAAAAACACTAATGTAAGGGGTGTGTGCCATGTTTGGCCCAGATCAATCATAAGTTGGGTTCAGAATGGTCTCTGAATGTTGGTGAACTATAACTCCCAGAATCTGGGGTCCATCTGCCCCAAACCCCTCCACTATGTTCTGTTGGTCATGTGGGGTCTGTATGCCAAGTTTGGTCCATATCTGCTATTGGCTGGAATTACAGTTTTGTCTGAAATTTGGGGCCATCTTGCAAAATGCATCAATCCATACAAACATATGTACATACATACATACATCCATACATACACAAGGGAAATGCAAACCCAGGCAACATTTTTGCCTATACTATTATTTACTATACTATGTTAGCATTGAGTCTGGGATCACAACGAGGTTTTGTCTGCAAAACCATAGACCATTGTGGGCTTTGAGTGTTATTGTTTACATTCTTCGAAGGCGACGGATGCCTTTGTGTGTTGAACTGATATGATCTGGATCCACTGCCAAGTATGTGCCGGATGCACTGGATTGCTTACTCTAACCATATGTAGAGGGGGGGGGATTAAAATTTAACAGGCGGGTTCAAAAAGGTGGAAATTCTCAGAGACGGAGGATAAACAGCTGCAATTCAGGTTTCACACTGAGTGTATAAATACATTTAAAAACATATTAACTATATGTATTACTGTGTTAGAATGTCATTTTGGTTGGTGGTGTGCCCCAGGATTTTGTAAATGTAAAAAATGTGCCGCGGCTCAAAAAAGGTTGAAAAACACTGCCCCATGGAGTGCCAGGAGGGCTTGGATGGTGTCCTCCTCCTTCCTGGCAGAAAGGGGCTAGACTGGATTTGTGAGGCCCTCTCCCACTGGAGGTTTCTCTGGCGGAGATCTCCTGGCCCTGCTGATAAAGTGGGAGGGAGCGCCTGCTGCCCGGCCAGCCCCACACCCCTGGGTCCACCTTGCAGGGCTGGCTGCTATCTCGTCCCACCCGATGGAGCACCCCACCTCGGAGGCCCCCACCCTTGGAGGCACTGGGTATAAAGGCCGGCCTGGGAGGAAGCCCTGGGCTCTGCTCCATCGAGAGAGATCTCCGTGTGTGTGACCCCCTCCAGCCAACGCAGACCCCACCGACACCGCCGCAGCCATGGTGCACTGGACCGCAGAGGAGAAGCAGCTCATTACCAACTGCTGGTGCAAAGTGGACATCGCCCAGATGGGCGGAGATGCCCTAGCCTGGTAATGACCACCACTTAGTATGACCACCAGTAAGCATTAGGGGGAATATCCTGGGGGATGTCAGATCTATCCTATGTTTACCATGCTGTTCTTGATGGATGGAATGGGACATGTTGACCTTTGACCCCTACATGACCCCTCCTCCCCCCTCCTCCCTTTCCCACAGCCTGCTGTGTGTCTACCCCTGGACCCAGAGGTTCTTCCCCGACTTCGGCAACCTCTCCAACGCTGCGGCCATCTGCGCCAATGCCAAGGTCAAGGCCCATGGAAAGAAGGTGCTGACCTCCTTTGCCGAGGCAGTCAAGAACCTGGACAACATCAAGGAAACCTTCGCCAAGCTGAGTGAGCTGCACTGCGACAAGCTCCACGTGGACCCCATCAACTTCACCGTGAGTGGGTCAGGGAGTGCTGCCCTTGCAAAGAAGGAGGACTTGCAACTGTATAATTTCAGTCTATGGCTAGAGGGCCATCTGTTGGGAGGGATCGGGTGGTGTCCTTCATTTATAATAGAATGGGGTTGGAATGGATGGCCTCTAGAGGTCCCTTCTGATTCCCCCCCCCTCTCTCTCTGTATGTGTGTATATATATTCTTTCATATCCATCATAGCTATGGTTGGAGGGCTATCTGTTCGGAGGGATTAAATGGTGTCCTTTATTACAGAATGGGGCTGGAGTGGATGGCCTCTAAGGGTCCTTCTGACTCTAGTCTCTCTCCATGTATGTATGTATGTATGTATGTATGTATGTATATGTGTGTGTGTATGTGTACATATATATAATACGTATCATAGCTATGGCTGGAGGGCCATCTGTTGGGAGGAATTGGATGGTATATGTATGTATGTACTGTATATATGTTTGTATGAGTGTGCAAACACACACACACACAATATGTATCATAGCTATGGCTGGAGGGCCATCTGTTGGGAGGGACTGGATGGTATATGTATGTATATATGTTTGTATGTGTGCGCAAACACACACACACACACACATATATATAATATGTATCATAGCTATGGCTGGAGGGCCATCTGTTGAGAGGGATTGAATGGTGTCCATCATTTAAACAGAAGGAGATTGAAGTGGATGGCCTCTATGGGTCCCTTCTGATTCTAGTCTCTATTCATACACATGTGCACATGCAGACAGACACATATATCTATGTATTCTATCATATCTATCACATCTATGGCTGGAGGGCCATCTATCGGGAGGGATCAGATGGTGTCCTTTCCTTTATACCAGGTTGGGGTTGGAATGGATGGCCTCTAGAGGCCCCTTCTGACTTTAGTCTCTCTCTCTCTCTATATATATATATATATGTATGTGTGTGTATATATATATACACACACACACATACATATACATACATACATTACACAGTCCTAAATGCTTGGAAGTGTTCAAGTTTTGATTTTGTGATACGAAATCCAGCATATAGATCTTGTTTGCTATGTCATATTGGGTTTTTGTGTCAGTACAATAATAATAATAATAATATCACGATGATGCCAGGATTCCCTGTTTGCGTGTGTGTACATGTTGCCCACTATGGCTGGCTAAGTTGGGGGCTTGTGATGGTGCCTGGACCCCAGTCTCAAAAAGAGGGGTCTTTGTCCCCTAAAGCCACTGGAGCCACAGGGTTGGAATGGACACCAAAGGTCATCCAGTCCAACCCTTCCTCTGCCAGGCAAGGAGGCACCATCCAAGTCCTTCCCATAGATGGCCAGGCAGCCTATCTCCCATTAGAGTTGGAAGGGACCCCCAGAGGACATCTAGTCCAGCCCGATTCAGTCGGGGAGGGAGGTCCCATCCGGTGCCAAAGCCTTTCCTTCCTGACCTCTGCTTTCTCCTGTGACCCCCCTCCCCACTGCAGCTCTTGGGCGACGTCCTGACCGTGATGATGGCCGCCCACTTTGGGAAAGACTTCACTCCGGCCTGCCATGCTGCCTTCCAGAAGCTCACCTGCAATGTGGCCCATGCTCTGTCCCACCGGTACCACTGAGGAGGAAGAGGCCAAGCCCCCTTGACGCCCCACCAGCCTTGTGACCCCAAACCCTAATCCCACCACCAGAACCAGCACCACTGCATTAATAAACGTCACCCAATGCAACACTGTGCCGACTCTGCCTTTCTCTTGGGAGACATGGGGGAGGGAGAGAAAGGGGGTTGCCAAAAAGGATGGTTACTAGAGCGTGGTGGTTACTATAGATTACTTTCTTAGATCTTAGTTACAACACTAGACAGTTCTAAACTTGTCTATCTAACCTTCCTCACTCTAATGCCACTGACTAGTAGTGAGTAGTTGTCCACTAGCTAAACTAGTAACTCCCTGAGCTACCACTCAGTCTTTCTAGAAGCACCCTAGCTACTAACTCTCTTCCCTAGAGTTATCCTGTAGCTGGCTTCCTCAGAGAAGTGAGCTAATCTCTAAGCCCTAGAGATCCCCAAAAAGCCTGTGACTGACTGCCTGTCAGCTATCCCACAGCACTTTTCCAGTCAGCTTTCAAGACTACTGTCTCTCTCTGACCGCTCACTCTCAGCTCTGTCCAGAGACCCCCCCTCTCTCTCTGAGTTCTGACAAGAGATTGCCAAATAAGCTACACTCTTTCCCTCCTAGGCAGCTCGGCTCCTCCCCTCAGCTCTGAGCCAATCTCAGGCAGCTCTCTCTCCCCCTCCCAGAGAAGGATCCAAGCCACTCCCCCTTTCCAGGCTACCCTGTTTAACCATGGATGCCAAACTACTATGCTGGTCTTGGCCTAGCACAGAATGGGCGAGTCCTCACAGATGGTCTGGCCTGGAGGAGGGGCTCGTGGGCCCTATGCCCCCTCCCAAGACTTTATTCACAAGCTTCTTTGAGTCTCAAAAGCAGGGAATAGGCCATCCCCAACTTACAAATGACTCTTAGTTAAGATTGGAGGTATTTATTTATCGTGTCAAGAGCAAACCAAACAGTTGTATTGCATTAAAAAAACAAACAAACAAGCAAACAAGCAAACAAAACACAAAGTTTGCAAACTTGGCATTCTATTAAATGTCCTTTGACCAGTAGCTGGTCACTTGGAGTGTCTCTGGTGTTGCTACAAGAAAGTCCTCCCTTGTGCATGTGGCGGCGCCAGGCTGCATTGCAGTGGGTGGTCTGTACTTTGCTCTTCTCCGCAGTCGCGTGTTGTGGATTCCACTTTGTGGTCCCGTTTCTCAAGGTTGGCTCTGCATCTCGTGGTGCCAGAGCGCAGCCTGTTCAGCGCCTTCCAAGTCGTCCAGTCTTCTGTGTGCCCGGGAGGGAGTCTCTGATCTGGTCTTAGCCACTGATTGAGGTTCTGGGTTTGAGCCTGCCACTTTTGGACTCTCGCTTGCTGAGGTGTTCCCGCGAGTGTCTCTGTAGATCTTAGAAAACTATTTCTTGATTTAAGAATGGAGGTGAGACAACAGGGAGGGAGGGAGACAAAGGTCCTGCTGGTCAGTCGTGGGGCCGAGCAGGGTCTAGGGTGACTACTTGCGCTCAGTGTGGTCACACTCCCCCTGATGGTGCAGGTCCGTAGCTTGGGGGTCCTCCTGGATTCAACGCTGCGTCATAGAATCATAGAGTTGGACGAGACCTCATGGGTCATCCAGTCCAACCCCCTTCTGCCAAGAAGCAGGGAAATCGCCTTCAAAGCACCCCCAACAGATGGCCATCCAGCCTCTAGGTCAGTGTTTCTCAACCTTCCAAATGCTGTGACCCCTCAATACGGTTCCCCGTGTTGTGGTGACCCCCCAATCATGAAATTATTTTCGTTGCTACTTCAAAACTGTAATTTTGCTTCTGTTATGAATCGTCATGTAAATATCTGACATGCAGAATGTATTTTTATACACGGGGCCAAATTGGGCACAAATACCTGATATACCTACATTTGAATATTGCTGGGGTTGAAGGGGGTTTGATTTTATCATTTGGGAGTTGTCGTTGCTGGAATGTATAGTTCCCTGACAATCAAAGAACATTCTCAACTCCACCAACGATGGATTTGAACCAAACTTGTCACACAGAAGTCCCACAACCAATAGAAAATACTGGAAGGGTTTGGTGGGCATTGACCTTGAGTTTGGGAGTTGTAGTTCACCTACATCCACAGAGCACTGTGGAGTCAAACAATGATGGATCTGGACCAAACTTGGCATTAATATTCAATATGCCGAAATATGAACACTGGTGGAGTTAGGGGAAAATAGAACTTGAAACTTGGAAGTTGTAGTTGCTGGGATTTATAGTTCACCTGCAATCAAAGAGCACTCTGAACCCCACCAATGATAGAATTGGTCCAAACTTCCCACACAGAACTCCCATGACCAACAGAAAATACTGTGTTTTCTGGTGGTTTTTGGTGACCCCTCTGACACTCCCTCGTGACCCCCCCCCCAGGGGTCCTGACCCCCAGGTTGAGAAACACTGCTCTAGGTCATCTTTGCACCTAGAAATACAAAGCCTGTCACTGCCTCTATGTTTTCTCCCTCTATTTGCCATTTATCAATCAATACGGTTGCCATAATCTTGGTTTTATTTTAATGTTTAGCTGCAACCCAGTTTTTGCCCTTTCTTCTTTCACCTTGGTGAGAAGGCTCCTCAGCTCCTCCTCGCTTTCGGCCATCAAAGTGGTATCACCTGCATATCTAAGGTTGTTAATGTTTCTTCCAGCAATTTTCACCCCAGCCTTGCATTCGTCAAACCCCGCACGTCGCATGATGTGTTCTGCATACAAGTTGACTAGGTCGGGTGAGAGTAGACAGCCCTGCCGGACGCCTTGCCAATCTTGAACCAGCCTGTTGTTCCGCAGCCAGTTCTGACTGTTGCTACTTGGTTCTTATGCAGATTCCTCAAGAGACAGACAAGGTGGCTTGGTCTCCTCATACAGACCAAGAACTTGCCGTGATTTATTATGATCCATACAGTCAAAGGCTTTAGAATAGTCAATAAAACAGAAAGAGATGTTTTTTTCTGAAATTCCCTGCCTTCCTCCAATATCTAGAATCCGGATATGTTTTCAATATGGTCTCTCATTCCTCTGCCTTTTCTAAACCCAGCTTGTCCATCTCGCAATTCTCTGTCCATGTCTTGCTGGAGTCTTCCTTGCAGGACCTTGAGCATTACCTTACTGCAGTGTTTCCCAACCTTTTTTGAGCCACAGCACACTTTTTACATTTGCAAAATCCTGGGGCACACCACCAGCCAAAATGACACAAAATGACACTCTAACACAGTAATACATATAGTTAATATGTTTTTTAATGTATTTATACACTCAGTGTGAAACCTTCGATGAACACAACATAGATCTCCTGGCAAAAATGGCAGAAAATCAAACACGCTATGAAAGCTAGCAAAGAATAAAGAGTATGCAAAATTGTGTCTTTCACTTTTTTATATAAAAGTATCAAAGTATACCATTCAGGTATGGTGCAAGGTGTAGGTATATTTCACTATATAATTTCACAGTGTTCACATAATACATTCACATTTGTGACCATATATCAATTATTCATAGTATGCATATAACAATATCACAAAGTGGATATCACAGTGTTAATATCACATAAATTCTAAAGCAAGGTACTGGTGTAACTATAACAGAACCAACAGTATAAACCTGTATTTCCACCGTAGGGTAAGTTCACTCCTAATGTTGGCATGTAGTGTGGCTGGGAAGATCCCTGGATGTAAACAATGAACTGCTTCACCGCCTGGGAAACAAACGCCGCTTGGCTGGAGTTCAGTATAGCTGCTAAATGCTGGGCGTCTGTCCTCCGCTGGGGTGGCAGAATGGGGTGGGCTAGGAGGCTGTGGTTCTGTGGATCCAGAGATGTTTGAGGAGTCCTACGCGGTTCGCCTGACGGTTTACTGTGCAGAGCTCGAACCGTTTCGGGGCTCCTGGGTGGTGGATGGAGCCCGCGGCTTCTTCAGAGGCTGCACGGGCGTTTGCCACATTGGCATGTACCCGCTGAGGAGGCTTGCGTCGCTGCAGGAGGAATATTTTCACATCCAGTCCATGGCGAGCAAGCTTGACCATAAGGTGAAGCTTGCTCGCCATGGACTGGATGTGAAAATATTCCTCCTGCAGCGACGCAAGCCTCCTCAGCGGGTACATGCCAATGTGGCAAACGCCGGTGCAGCCTCTGAAGAAGCCGCGGCTCCATCCACCACCCAGGAGCCCCAAACGGTTCGAGCTCTGCACAGTAAACCGTCAGACGAACCGCGAGGACTCCTCAACCCTCTCGGGATCCACAGAACCACAGCCTCCTAGCCCACCCCATTCTGCCACCCCAGCGGAGGACAGACGCCCAGCATTTAGCAGCTATACTGAACTCCAGCCAAGCGGCGTTTGTTTCCCAGGCGGTGAAGCAGTTCATTGTTTACATCCAGGGATCTTCCCAGCCACACTACATGCCAACATTAGGAGTGAACTTACCCTACGGTGGAAATACAGGTTTATACTGTTGGTTCTGTTATAGTTACACCAGTACCTTGCTTTAGAATTTATGTGATATTAACACTGTGATATCCACTTTGTGATATTGTTATATGCATACTATGAATGATTGATATATGGTCACAAATGTGAATGTATTATGTGAACACTGTGAAATTATATAGTGAAATATACCTACACCTTGCACCATACCTGAATGGTATACTTTGATACTTTTATATAAAAAAGTGAAAGACACAATTTTGCATACTCTTTATTCTTTGCTAGCTTTCATAGCGTGTTTGAATGCTGTTAGCATTAGAGCCTTACTCTGTGTATAAAAATGGCAGAAAGACACAAACTTCCCACACAGAACTCCCATAACCAAGAGAAAACGCTTTAAGAGTTTGGTGGGCATTGACCTTGGGTTTTGGAGTTGTAGTTCACCTATATCCAGAGAGCACTGTGGACTGAAACAATGTTGGATCAGGACCAAACTTGGCATGAATACTCAATATGCCCAAATATGAATGCAGATGGAGTTCAGGGGAAATAGACCTTGTCATTTGGGAGTTGTAGTTGCTGGGATTTATAGTTCCCCTACAATCAAAGAGCATTCTGAACCCCACCAATGATAGAACTGGGCCAAACTTCCCATACAGAACCCCCAGAGGCAAGAGGAGGTCTCTACTTGGGGAAAGGGAGGCGGGTCTTCCCAATGCATGGAGAGGGAGAGACCAAGTAGACAACAGGTGGGGAGGGGGGGTGTTTGTAACTTTGTGCCTTTATCAAGGTAGGTTTCTTAGGGTCTTTATACTTCAACACACTAGACCTCCCCCGGGAGGTTCCAATTTCCCACGGCACACCTGATGATTGCTCACAGCACACTAGTGTGCCCCGGCACACTGGTTGGGAAACACTGCCTTACTGGCATGAGAAATAAGGGCCACTGTACAAAACTATGAGCATTAATAATAATAATAATAATAATAATAATAATTCCGGGGATGGAGGGCCGGCTCGAATCCGTACCCGATAATTTCCATCACTGTCTTGAGGCCGTTACTGGATGGCTACGAGCCAGTAGGTTGAAGGTGAATCCAGCTAAGACGGAGATCCTGTGGCTTGGTCGCCCGAGCGGTAGGGAGATCCAACTTCCAACCCTGGACGGCGCGACGCTATGTCCGTCGTCATCAGTTAAAAGTCTTGGTGTCACTCTCGACTCTCAACTGACGATGGAGACACATATCTCCACCATCAGTAGAGTAGCGTTTTTCCATCTACGCCAGGCGAGGAAGTTGGCCTCCTACCTGTCCCGCCGCGACTTGGCCACAGTGGTCCAAGCCACGGTCATCTCAAGGCTAGACTACTGTAATGCTCTTTACATTAGCCTGCCTTTGTCGGTGATCCGGAAACTGAAACTGGTGCAGAACGCAGCAGCTCGGCTGTTGGCAGGCGCCCCTATGAGCAGCCACATTACACCTATCTTATGCGAACTGCGCTGGTTGCCAGTGGAATGCCGGATCACCTTCAAGGTGCTGGTATTGTCCTTCAAGGCATTGAATTGTCTGGGGCCAGTGTACCTTAGGGACCATCTCATCCCATATTGTCCCACTAGACCTTTGCGCTCGGAGACAGGAAACCTTTTGGAGATCCCAAACTCTAAGAAGTACCACCTCACTGCCATGCGGAGGAGGGCCTTTTCGATTATAGCCCCTATCTTATGGAACGTGTTGCCTTCTGAAATTCGTGCCCTCTCAGGCTTGCTGGCATTTCAGAAGGCATGCAAAACACTCCTGTTCCAACAGGCATTTGGCTTCTAAGAATTTGCTAATCCTCTTGATACTCCTTTTTAAGTGATTTACAGTTGTTGTTTTAACCTTAGTATTTTATTATAGTTATTATTGCTGTCATATGGTGTTTTACTCTGTGATTTTAATGCTGTAAGTCGCCCCAAGCCGAACGGGAGTGGCGACGGATAAATTCAAATAAATTAATTAATAAATTAAATAAATAACAATAATAATAATAATCTTAATTTGTACCCTTCCCCAATCTCCCCGACGGGGACTCGGGGCGGCTCATTTTTGGTTTTTCCAGTGACACATGAGGACAAGCCCAAACAACAAATTACATAACTTAAAATCAAAAACATCAGCATATACACTATAAAAATATATACATATATATATATATATATATATATATATATATATATATATATATGTAAAACAATATACAACTAGATATCTAAAATCACAAGGACAGGACGGGTCGCAGACACACATATACAATGTTATAAACTCAGGGTGAGATAAGCGGAATAGCATCCTTTACGTGAGGGAGGGGGATAGACTCCAAAGACGGGGGCATTGAAGAGAGCAATGGTAGAAATTAAATAATGACTCTCCGAAAGCACAGCAGAAGAGCCAGGTTTTCAGGTGTTTCTTAAAAGGTCTCCAAGTGGGGGCTTTCCTAATCTCTCTGGGAAAGGAATTCCAGAGTCGGGGGGCCACAGCGGAAAAGGCCCTCTCCCTTGTGCCCACCAAACGAGTCTGTGAGACTGGCAGGGATGACAGGAGAGCCTCCCCCGAGAAGCGGAGGGTTCGAGCTGGTTCATGGGGCGAGATCCGGTCACGAAGGTAGGCAGGTCCTGAACCGTTTAGGGCTTTATAGGTGATCACCTGTATCTTGAATTGGGACCGGAAAACAAATGGCAGCCAGTGCTCTTTAAACAGGGGTGTTGACTGCTCCCTGTAACTTGCCCCAGTTATTACTCTGGCTGCTGATCGCTGGACAAGTTGAAGTTTCCGGGTTGTCTTCAAGGGTAGCCCCACGTAGAGTGCATTGCAGTAATCCAATGTAGAGGTAACCAAGGCATGGACCACCATGGTCAAGTCAGACTTCACGGGGTATGGTAGCAGTTGCCACACCAGTTTCAACTGTGCGAAGGCCCTTCCGGCCACCGCCGACACCTGAGCATCAAGTGTCAGCGCTGAATCCAGGAGGACCCCCAAACTGCGGACCTGTGACTTCAGGGTGAGTGTAACCCCATCCAGCACAGGTTGCCACCCAATACCCCATCTAGCACAGGTTGCCACCCAATACCCCGGTCAGAAAGGAGCTGGGGTTTGTAGTGCACCACTCAAAACCACTGGCCTTACTGCCTCTTTATGGAAGTGTCCGCACTGTTGCATGAATGCAGCCTGACACCCCTTGAACTGTCCCGGCTCAATGCTTGGGAATCCGGGAGCTGTACTTTCACAAGCTTCATCAATTTGTCCCTTCTGCAAACTACGGCTCCCAGGATTCCACAGCATTGAGGCAAGACAGTGAAAGTGGCGTCAAACCGCGTTCTGTGGGTTGTTGTGTGTTTTCCAGGCGGCCTGGCCATGTTCCAGAAGCATTCTCTCCTGACGTTTTGCCTGCATCTATGGCAGGGGTGGGCAACTATTTTTTCCAAGGGGCCACATGAGAGCAAAAAAATATTATGCAGGGCCGCACCTAAAGGCGGAACTACATGCTAATCTACATAATTTATTTATTTCACTTACTATATTTACCATATATTACACATCATTAATATTAACATATTAATATATCAAGAAATATTCATATATTATTAGTATTATTATCATAATTATTATATTATAGTACAGGGGTGGGCAATAATATCCATGAAGCAATTAAATTTATATTATATCTCCCAGAACACAATTATATCAATGAAGCAATCAATTTAATATTATATCTCCTACAACAAAATTACGTCAATGAAGAAATCAATTTAATATTATATCTCCCAGAACACAATTATATCAATGAAGCAATCAATTTAATATTATATCTCCCACAACAAAATAACATACCTCTTCTTTCCTCCTTTGGAAGAGGAGGTCCGGCAGCGCGCCTTCCCTGGCAAAGCCAGGTAGCCGGTGGCAGCGCTGCTTACCGGGCGAAAAAGGGAGGCCCGGGCAGGTAGAAAGACATGCGTGGCTTTGTTTACGGCAAAAGCAAGCAAGGGAGGCGAACGCGGGGTCCCCTTCCCTCACGCACGCTTGAAAACAAACTCCGGAGGATGCCCCGCCCCTGAGCGTCTCCGCGATGACGTCGCAGCCGGCATCGCCAAACACGCTCAGGGGCGGCGCGTCCGCAGTTTGTTTGGCAACGTGAACGAGAGGAAGGGGACCCCGCGTTCGCCTCCTATGCTTGTTTTTCGCCAGATACAAAGCAAAAAGCAAGCATAGGAGGCGAACGCGAGGTCCCCTTCCTCTCGTTCACGTTGCCAAACAAACTGCGGAGGAAGCGCCGCCCCCTGAGCGTGTTCGGCGATGCCGGCTGCGACGTCATCGCGGGAGACGCTCAGGGGGCGGGGCGTCCTCCGGAGTTTGTTTTCAAGCGTGCGTGAGAAGAAGGGGACCCCGCGTTCGCCTCCCTTGCTTGCTTTTGCCGTAAACAAAGCCACGGATGGCTTTCTACCTGCCCTGGCCTCCCTTTTTCGCCCGGTAAGCAGCGCTGCAACCGGCTCCCTCTCTCCCCCGGTAAGCAGTGCTGCCCAAGGCCCCTCGGGCCGGATGGGAGCGCCCAAGGGGCCGCATCCGGCCCCCCGGGCCGCCAAATGCCCATCCCTGATCTATGGCAAACCACACTCCTTTTCCAGTGTCGAGAGACAATGTGACTCTGCCAAGGCTGGCTCAATAGGTTTCCATGGCATGGCGGAGGGGATTTGTAGTCCAAAGCTTACACCCCCTTGCCACACTAGATCTCTTTTTTTAATTAATAATTTTAATACATTTTCTTAAGTACATTGATTCTCTTAAGTTGCATACATACATCAATACATTCCATACTTTTGTATTTCACACTTAATTCGTTACATCAACTAAATATGCATATATATCTTATATCTTATCATATTCACCTCTGTGTCCTTCCCCCCCACACTAGATCTCTACGGAAAAAACATAATCTAAATTGAAAAGCCCACATCCATTTGGAATCCAAATTTTAGCAGGATCTAGAACTGAAGGATTGTTCGCTATGCACGTCCTATTACTAACCCGTGGAACTCACTGCTGCAAGAAGTGGCAATAGGGTAAAGCCACAGAGGAAAGGAAGAGAGACCAGATAGCGATAGGGCAGGAATGGGAACCGGGTGGCTTTGCAGGTGGGCTTGGACTACAACTCCCAGCAGTCATAGCAGGTCTTTCCCGATAACCCATAATAGAAAATGACCAGGCTGCAAAGGGCAAGGCGTATCAATGAAGGCTATCTCCAACTTAACAATGTTTACACCACCTAAAGAAGCAGAGCTCTAGGATTTTGAGAATAATTTTGTAATTTTGTAATTGTGTATGGTTTATGTCAGTGTTTTTCAACCTTTTTTGAGCCACAGCACACTTTTTACATTTGCAAAATCCTGGGGCACACCACCAACCAAAATGACACAAAATGACACAAAATGACACTCTAACACAGTAATACATATAGTTAATATGTTTTAAAATGTATTTATACACTCAGTGTGAAACCTGGACCTGTTTCGATGAACACAACCTAGATATCCTGGCAGGAATGGCAGAAAGACACAAACTTCCCACACAGAACTCCCATAACCAAGAGAAAATACTATAAGAGTTTGATGGGCATTGACCTTGGGTTTTGGAGTTGTAGTTCACCTATATCCAGAGAGCACTGTGACATTTTTAAAAAGGGGGGGGTCCGGATCTGGCGACCCCATGGCTGCGCCCCTAGGCCGTGGCCTAGCATGGCCTTATGGATAATCCGGGCCTGCTCCCTTTGGAGGTCATCCACCAAGGTGACCAAATATGTCCCCATACCGTGTCCAGGCCTGAAACCAGACTGAAACAGATCAAGATAATAGGTACCTTTCAAGAATCCCTGGAGTTGGGAAGACACCACACATTCAAGAACCTTGCCCAAAAGGGAGGTTTGAGTGTAAATCTCCCTTTTAACCAAGTGGCGTGGCACACCATTACCTGAAAGGCCATGCAAAAGTTGCCCAGGTGCGCGTGGCCCCTTCTTCCCACCCTATCGGAAGCGTCCTATTCTTTGCGCTGTGCATTGGGGGCCACGGGGCTGCTGGAACCAGAGCGCGAAAAGGGAAGGAAACACAGGGACATGGAATGGGTGGCGCCTGGCTTGGAAACCATCCATTCTATGGGATCTCAAGGGGAGTCTGAACAGGAGCAGAACACAAGCCAGAATCGAGGCAGATGACAAAGTCAATACGATTCTCGGCTGCGTCCAGAGGAGCTTCATGTCCGGATGGAGGGAAGTTCTAGTCCCAATCTCTTTGCATGGGATAATGACCCTATGTCCAGTTCTGGGCAAAGCCTAAAGAACACAATAGAACTGAATGGAAATAATCACTGTACAGTTCATAATCACAAACGTGTAGACTTTATATATCAAGAGTAAATATCATAATGACATCAATGTGAGATGTAGCATACATACAAATAAACATAAGAGTCATAACACGGCCAACACACTCTCAGGAGGAGAGAAAGAATAGTCTCTGAAACCCTGAAGTTGAGATTCAGTCCCTGAAAAAAGACAAGTGAATAAGGAACGTCCCCAAATGATAATGTCCACAGGGGCACAAACAACTCAGTGGTAATGCTCACTGTAGGGTTGTAACTCACACGTGGAGGCCTCCGAGCAGTGAGAGTGGTTGGGGGGGCCGGAGCAGTCCAATATGCCGTGTCTGTAGTGGCTCTGACCATGAGACGCTTTGCGCCTTAGCTATTGAGCTTCTACATCCAGATATTATTCTTCAGCCGCACATGCATGTGTATTATACACCTGTTATTTGATATTACCATGTGGCCTAGAGATAGACCAAGAGGTCGAAAGGAGAAGTGGCCAAGGCTAATGCCCCTCGTCGGCCCGCATTTTGTGGTTTTGTTTACATCGCGACTGTTCCCTGCCTGGATTTCCAGGAACAGTGCGCGATTCTGCGGCTTTTCTGCCCGAACAGCCGGCTCCGTGTTTGTTCACTACTACAGGCACGGCATACTGGACTGCTCCGCCCCCCCCCCCCCAACCACACTCACAGCACGGAGGCCTCCACGTGTGAGTTAGTGAACAAACACGGAGCCGGCTGTTCGGGCAGAAAAGCCGCTGTAGAATCGCGCACTGTTCCTGGAAATCCAGGCAGGGAACAGTCGCGTATGTAATGTTATGACTCTTATGTTTATTTGTATGTATGCTACATCTCACATTGATGTCATTATGATATTTACTCTTGATATATAAAGTCTACACGTTTGTGATTATGAACTGTACAGTGATTATTTCCATTCAGTTCTATTGTGTTCTTTAGGCTTTGTTTAAACACGGTCCCCACCTGTTATATACAGTTCTGGGCAAAGCCATTCCAGAAGGAGGTGGCCCTCCAGCAAAGATCTGGAGGCCAAGGCTCTCTGTGAGGGTGGGCCTCCTTCCCCAGCCTTATCTCTCTGTATTGAAGGAAGGAGGCCAGCTGCCATGATTATCAGGAACTCCGCCTGGCTCCAGCGGTGACTTGGCAGATTTGGCAGATCTGCTGAGTCACAAGTGGTGGCTCAGCATTTTGGCCTTCCTTCAGGCCCCGTCTCCTGCTTCAGCAACAATGCCCAGCAGCCAGAACATAGCAGGTTTTTTGCGGGGGGGGGGGGGGGTGTCTCTTTGCAAGGGTCCCTTAAGGGCCAAGAGGAAGCCCTGCCACAATAATAATCATAATCATAATCATAATCATAATAATCTTTATTTATAACCCGCCACCATCTCCCCAACGGAGACTCGGGGCGGCTTACATGAGGCCAGGCCCAAACAACAAATTACAATTAAAATACAAATCAACAATGGCCACGGTGATCCAAGCCACGGTCATCTCGAGGCTCGACTACTGTAATGCGCTGTACATTGGCCTACCCTTGTTGGCAATCCGGAAACTCAAGCTGGTGCAGAACGCAGCAGCACGCTTGCTCTCAGGAGCCTCAAGATCTACTCACGTGACTCCAATCTTGCGCGAGCTGCACTGGCTCCCAATTGAATTCCGGGTCACCTTCAAGGTGTTAGTTCTAACTTTTAAGGCCTTATATGGTTTGGGGCCAGTGTACCTGAGGGAGCGGCTTACCCCTTATGTGCCCAGGAGATCGCTGTGCTCAGAGGGGCTCAACTTACTGGAGGTGCCTGGCATTAAGGTCTACAGGCTCTCTAGTACGCGGCAGAGGGCATTCGCTGTGGCCGCGCCAACCTTGTGGACAGGGGCGGTCTTTCCAATCGCGTAGGGCGCCATCTTGGACGCCGCGGGGTGGGGCGCCATCGTTGCCCTCCGTGCTGCTGCTGTGCTGCGTCGCCCTCTGCGGTTCCGCGCATTGCGCATGCACGCAGAGATTTTCGCCCAGTGCCTACGTTGCTCAAGTGAACTCCGTAGGCACTGCGCATGCGCGCGGAGGTTTTCGCACGCATGCCCAGTGCCTACGGAGCTCAAGTGAAGTCCGTAGGCACTGCGCATGCTCGCTGAGATTTTCGCGCGCATGCGCTGTGTCTACGGAGCTCAAGTGAGGTCCGTAAAAACTGTGCACGCACGCAAAAATATCCGCGCATATGCGCTGTGTCTAGCCCCTCCTAGCGCTTCCTGGTGCCCGCTGCCGGCCCCTCCCATGGGGCATTGCACAGGGCAAGGGAGAGCGCTCCGTGGGTGGGGCTGGCAGCGGGCACCAGGAAGCTAGGAGGGGCCTTCGAAGGCCTTCGAATTGTACAGGGCAAGGGAGGAATGGAAGGAGCGCGCGCAAGGTACCTCTTTTTAAAAAAATTGGGGGGGCAAATAATTTTTTTGGGTGGGTGGGGCGCCAAAATAATCTTCGCCTACCATTGCAAATTCCCTTAGACCGCCCCTGCTTGTGGAACACTCTCCCTGAAGAGATACGAGTCATCCGCGACTTGCTGCCATTCCGCAGAGCCATTAAGACCTGGCTATTTAGACAGGCATTTGGCCCATAACCAGTGCCCGTTACCACCAGCGCTCTGCTACGTCGCCGCCATCGCATTTCTGCTGCCTTATTGCAGTTTATTGTTGGGAATGGGATTTTAACTGGGGGTTTTATATTGGTTTTACTGTGTTTTATGTGTTTACCTGCTATTTTAATTCTGTAAACCGCTCTGGGCTCCAGAGAGAGCGGTATATTAAGTTGAACTAATAAATAAATAAATAAATAAATAAATAAATAAATAAACAAAACACAATAAAAATACATATATATCAATTAAAAAGAAAAAAGTGCAAATACATATCTAAAATCACAATGACAAGGCAGGCCGCATGTAGAATATAAAATGTTCTCAGGGTGAGACAACAGGAGTAGATTAGTTGCACATGTAAACATGGGTTAAAAAGTCCAGCACAAGTTGCCACACAATACCCCGGTCAGACGAATGACTGACCTGGAGGACCTCTGTCTTATCAGGATTGAGCCTCAGTTTGTTCCTCCTCATTCAGACCGTCACAGCGGCCAGGCACTGGTCCAGTATCCGAAAGGCTTCCTTGGAATCTGGTGGAAACGAGTAGTGGAGTTGGGCATCATCTGCGTAGAGATGGCACCGTACTCCAAAATTCCGGATGACCTTGCCCAGCGGTTTCATGTAGATGTTAAATAGCATGGGGGACAGAATAGATTCTTGCGGGACCCCACAGGCCAATGGCCAGGGGTCCAAGCAGGAGTCCCCCAGCTTCACCGACTGGGAGTGACCCTCCATGAAGGACCGGAGCCACAGAAGAACCGTACCACTGAGCCCCATCCCAGCTTGTGATCCCTGCTTGCTCAATGAGCTTTCGTCAGGCCACCTTTCCTAGGCTGCTCGGTCGTTCAGGATGTTGCCGAACAAGACCGTCATCTCCTGGGTCAGTCTTGAGAGACCAAAGTCCTGAACCGCCTGCATGCAGGGTTGGATCTGCGGCTTCCAGTGCATCTTTACACCTGCTGTTTCGTCCCTTGCCTATCGCTACAGGGCTTTTTTGGAAGTTAGATGTGTCTTTCGAGCCTGTGCAATGGATTTTTCTGGTGGAGCGCAGCATGCACAGAACTGGCCTCACCCTTTAAACCAAAGGTTCGTCTGCCGGGGCCTAGCAAGCTGGGACGGTGGCAGCAAGGTCCTCGGGTCATAGGTTTGATTTGAGTTTCCTTCTCTTAGATCAGGGGTGGGCAACCTACGGCCCGTGGGCCGGATGTGGCCCAGCAGCCGATTCTGTCCAGCCTGGGGAGAAGGGCATCGGGGGCGGGACCAAGAGGAAGGGGTGCCACTGTCGCCATCCCATCACGGGCTCTGTGGGGCCTGTGTCGCCAGACAGGCCGGAGGAGTGGCGGCTTTAGAGTGCCTCCCATTCCTGGAGGCGATCCGGGCCTGCAGCGAGAGCACTCGGCGACCTGCGCGGGCTGATCGCCCTGGCGACCCAGAAGACTTCATCGTCTTCCGGGTCGCCAGGGGTTTCATCCGCCTCAGATCGCCGAGTGCTCCCCCTGCAGGCCCGGATCTCCTCCAGGAATGGGAGGCACTCCAAAGCCACCGCTCTTCCGGCCTGTCTGGTGACACAGGCCCCACAGAGCCCGTGATGGGATGGCGGCAGCGGCACCACTTCCTCTTGGCCTCCAGGGATGGCAGGCACTCCATAGCAGGGCGATCAGCTGATGAACGGCTGGGGGCGAGAGTGGGCGGAGGCCTGTAGCCTCCAATTGCCTGCTGCTCTGCTGTCCTCTGCTGCAGCGGCGGCTGGGTCCGCTTTGCCATCCTCTGGGCTGGGTCCATTGGGTCATTCCATCTTGGGATCCTTCCTCTCTTGAGGATGTTAGCCTTCATCTTGGTTTGCACCTTGTCTTCTTGAATTTAATTTAATTTTAGTGGTTTTTATTATTATTTTATTATAATAATAAAATAATATAATAAATAATATAATATAATAATGTTATATCATATTATAATTTCAATATATTGTAATGTATATACAGTATATATATACTATAATATAATAATCATGACATTAATATTAATAATATATGAATATTTCTTGATATATTAATATGTTAATATAAATGATGTGTAATATATAGTAAATATAGTAAATAAATAAATAAATAATGTAGATTAGAATGTAGTTCAGCCTTTAGGTGCGGCCCTCCATAATATTTTTTGGTTCTCGTGTGGCCCCTTGGAAAAAATAATTGCCCACCCCTGTCTTAGATCAATGGTTCTCAACCTATGGGTCCCCAGATGTTTTGGCCTTCAACTACCAGAAATCCTAACTCTTGGTAAACTGGTTGTGATTTCTGGGAGTTGAAGGCCAAAACACAGGGAGAGCCACAGGTTGAGAACCACTGTCTTAGAGTGTTGACCTTACAGGGTTAGACGAGAATCACCTGCCCGGGTTTGAAATTAGAGTTTTCCTTCTCTTAGGATGTTTCCCAAAAGGCGAGAGAGCCCATTCTGCTGATTGACGCTCTTTGTCAGACCCTTCGGTTGTGACCTGTCTAGCTTGGGAGGCCCTACCGGTGGCTATTATGCCACCGCCAGCATAGCTCACAACTTCATTAGGGTACGCAAGCCTCTCCCCCACAACAAGGGGGCGCCAATGGAGAGGCTTACACCTTACTGTAGTGTAATAAGAACAACTCTGCGAGGTAGAAGGACCCTCGCAAAATGAAGGTGAAGAATGGGGGTTATTGGGCGGCGGAAGCGGCAAGTGACTTGTCTGAAATGCATTTGCCCTCTGAAGCAAACACCCTCCCACCACCAATGACCCATTATTATCGCCTTTTCCAGGGAAGGCGTGGGGCAACCTTATCTGTCCTCCCAGGTGCCCCCCCCCCCCTGGCACTCCATATCTGGCTGAGAGAGATAGGGCTAAAAGAGAGGGGGACGAAAGGTAGGCCGGGAGGAAATGCCTGCTGGGAAGAGAAGCAGGAGCCAAGGTGCCACCAGGCAGTTGGGCAACTGTGGCAATTGGCCCCTGAGTCTTGGACCCCATCTCTCATAATGCGCCAATATTGCACGGGTTTCTGGGACCTGGCCTCCTCGAAACCACCACCAAAGGCTGAGAATGCCAAACAGCCATACAAAGGCACCACCACCCCAAACTTCAGTCCATGCATCTCCAGAATTACGGCACTTATGGCCTGGCAACCTCCTGGGATTCCATAGCATGGAGCCTATGGCAGTGAAAGAGTCCCAGAGTGCTTCAATCCTATGTAACACAATTCGGAAACTTTCCTGTTTTGAAAGTGTTATTTCCTCTTTAATGGCGGGGTCCTTACTACGATGTTACTTGTTCTACTCTATGATCCAATCCTAAAGGGGTTGGATCGGATGACCTTTGGGGAACCCTTCCAAGTCCAGGAATCTAGGATTGCATGAACACAGGCTGTATGGACATCTGTCGGGCGTGCTTACATTGCGTTTTCATGCCTGAGGTTGTGAGGAATGGTGGGAGTTGAAGTCCAAAACACCTGGAGGGAGGGAGGGCCCAAGTTGGCCCAGGCCTGGATTAGATGCTTCACCTATTCAGGGGCTGTTTACTTTGGAGATCCCTGCCTGTGGAATTCAAAGCCAAAGCAGGAGGGTCCGCTGCCTCCTTATCTGAGTTTCCTTCTTGCCAAGGGCTGCAAGGCTCAGTGGGATCTGCCCAGGGACCACTCCCACCTGGGAGGGCAGGGCAGGGCCACCCTATCTCTGCCCAACAGGCCAAAGGGGCCACAAGGCGGGGCCAAGCAGAGCAAGAGAAGGAATGAAGAGGAAGACGAGGAGGAGGAAGGGATACAGACCAGTTGGCTCAGGGACCCCTTTCAGAGAAACCCGACCCCTCATTGCCCCCCAGGGAAGACTCAAGGGAGGATCTTCTCAATGCTAGCACTCAACTGGAGCCAGGGATAGACTTCCCTGTCTCCCACATCTTGGAAGATGTAGTTTGCCAAGGTCTGTATAGCCTTCTCTATAGCCCAGGAGTGCTGGGGCTTGGCCAAACTGCAGCTCCCAGGGCCCCATAACGTTGAGCCATGGCAGGTCAAGGGGTGTCAAATGACATTCATTCTCTATCTATCCATCCATCCATCCATCCATCTCGTATCTATCTCGTATCTATCTCGTATCTATCTATCTATCTATCTATCTATCCAGTCATGTCATATCTATCTATCTATCTATCTATCATCCATCTGTCTATCATCTATCTATCTATCTATCTATCTATCTATATCTATCTGGCCGGCCGGCCAGCCAGCCAGCCAGCCAACCAACCAACCAACCAATCAACCAACCATCCAATCATCTACCCATCTATCTACCTATCATCCATCCATCCATTTATCTATTATCCAATCCTCTACTTCCCTACCTATCATCCATCCAATCATCTACCTACCTACCTATCATCCATCTATTGATCGATCTATCTATCTATCATCTATCTATCCATTCATCCAGTCATCCATCCATCCATCCATCCAATCATCTATCTAGCTATCTATCATCTTTCCATCCATTCTTCCATCCAATCATCCATTCATCTATATATTGATCTTTCTATCATCTATCCATCCATCCATCCATCCATTCAGTCATGTCATATCTATCTATCTATCTATTTATGCATCCATCATCAATCTATCTATCATCTAACCATCCATGCATCCAATCATCTATGCATCCATCATCAATCTATCATCTATCCATCCATGCATCCAATCATCTATCCATCTATCTACTATCATCCATCCATCGAATTATCCATCTATCAATCGATCAATCTATCTATCATCTATCCATCCATCCAGGATGTATGGCCGTCTGTTTGGCATGCTTGCATTGAGTCGTCCTCCCTGGAAGAATGAGGTTGTATTGGATGACCTTTGGGGAAACCTTCCAAGTCTAGGATTCTATAAGCAGAGACTGTACGGCCATCTGTTGGGAATGCTTGCATCGTTGTCTTCATGCCTGGCAGAATGGGATTGGACTGGATGACCTTTGGGAGAGCCTTCCATGTCTAGGATTCTATCAACAGAAGCTGTACGGGAGTGCTTGCATTGAGTCATCCTCCCTGGAAGAATGAGGTTGGATTGGATGACCTTTGAGGAACCCTTCCACGCCTAGGATTCTCTAAACAGAAGCTGGCTATCTGTCGGGAGTGCTTGCATTGTGCCTTCCTGCCTGGCAGAATGGGGTTGGACTGGACGGCCCCTGAGGTCCCTCTCTCTGACCCTCTAGCACTGCTTGACCCCTAGGCCTTCGATTGGGGGCCACTGACGACGACGTCCTCCTCTTCCTCCTCTTGATTGAGGTGGGCCTCTGTGGCAGGCGAGAGTCCCCTTGCCCAGCCCCTCCCTGGTTGGGCCGGAGTGGGGTGGGCCCTTCCTTGGGAGGAGGCGGAGCCATGCCAAAGGATATAAAGGCCCTGCCAGGTCCTCCTTGGGCTCATTTCTGCCCTATTCCCCTCCGAGAGCAAAGCCCTGCTTGACCTCTTCCGCCACCATGGTGCACTGGACCGCCGAGGAGAAGCAGCTCATCACCAACCTTTGGAGCAAAGTGGACGTGCCAACCGTCGGGGCAGAATCCCTGGCCGGGTAAACAACCCACTGGGCAGCAGGAGAGGCGCCCTTTCCCTTCTATTCCCTTGTTTTGTGGAGGGGGGGACCACAGTGACCCCTTCTTTGACCCCCTGATCTTGACCGTTCCCCTCTTCTCCTTCTTCTCCCTGCAGCTTGATGTGTATCTACCCCTGGACCCAGAGGCACTTCCCCGACTTTGGGAACCTGTCCAGCTGCACTGCCATCTGCTCCAACCCTAAGGTCAAGGCCCATGGCAAGAAGGTGATGACTGCCTTCGCGGACGCCATCAAGAACCTGGACAACATCAAGGACACCTTCGCCAAGCTGAGCGAGCTGCACTGCGAGAAGCTGCACGTGGACCCCGAGAACTTCAAGGTAGGAGGAAAGAAGCACAACAGAGTTAGTGGTCCAAAGCCAGGGTGCCGTCACTCAGGAGTGTCAGGAGTGGCGGCAAAGACCGTATCATGCCAGGAGTGGCCGCAAGGTGTCATGAGTGACCGCATATGTCAGGAGTGGCCACATAGTGTCAGGTGTGACTGCATGGTGTCAGGAGTGACTGCATTGTACCAGGAGTGACCACATGGTGTTTGGAGTGACCGTATAGGGTCAGGAGTGATTGTATGGTGTCAGGAGTGACCACATAGTGTCAGGAGTGACCACATAGTGTCAGGAGTGACCGCATAGTGTCAAGAGTGATCACATAGTGTCGAGAGTGATCACATGGTTTCAGAAGTGACCACATGGTGTCTGCAGTGACCACATGGTGTCAGGAGTTACCACATAGTACCAGGAGTGAGCGCATGGTGTCTGGAGCAGGGGTGGGCAACCTACAGCCCATGGGCCATATCCGGCCCGGCAGCGGCCTCTGTGCGGCCCTCTTGCATGGAGGATCGTGCGTTGGTGGAGTGAGGGAGGGCCCGAGGGTGGAGGCAGCACCAGCTCTGGGCTCTCCGCCTCCTCCTGCCTCCAGCGTGGAGAGGCTATGGAAGGCCAGCGTGGGAGGGTCAGTGCCGGTGGCGTGGTGAGAGGAGCCTTTGGATGACTTCCTGTAGCCCCAGATGAGCTGGCTGAGGCATTCTGGGAACCGTAGTTTCCCCCACTTTGAGGCAGGACCATGGCAATACGGCCTGCCGCTCCTCCTCCCTATGCCCTCCCTCCGCCCTCCTCCCTCCTCCCTTCTTTCTAAGGTACGTAGTTGGATTTTCTTTTAATTATTATTATTTTATAATAATAATAAAAATATAATAAATAATATAATTTTATATTATATTAAAATTTCAATATATTATAATGTGTATATATATACTATAATAGAATAATTATGATATTAATACTAATAATATATGAATATTTCTTGATATATTAATATGTTAATATAAATGATGTGTAATATATAGTAAACAAGTAAATAAATAATGTAGATTAGAATGTAGCTCCGCCTTTAGGTGCGGCCCTCCATAATTTTTTTTGGCTCTCATGTGGCCCCTTGGAAAAAATAATTGCCCACCCCTGGTCTGGAGTGACCGCATAGTGTCAGGAGTGACTGCATATTTCAGGAGTGACCACATAGTGCTAGAAGTGACCGCACAGTGTCAGGAGTGACCACATTGTGTCAGGAATGACATGTATAAGGGAGGGGGGTCTTGATGTACTGATGTCTTTGTTACTGGGAATAGGGCATTATGGCACGCACATCTCCTTTCTTACCGGCGGGAAGAGCACAACCAAAGCCTTCCTGATAGAGGCCCATCTAGCCTCATTTTAATAAACCACCAGAGAAGTGCACTCTACCAGGTTGTTGTTGTTGTTTATACCTTGCTTATCCTTTCCACAAGTATATGCGGTTAGAACTACATGGTAAGGGTTCCGCACTGACCATACAATGCAGTTCAATGGAAACCCTAGAGTTAGGCTAAGGCTGGATCTATACTGCCAAACAATACAGTTTGTGTGGCACTATATGGTCAGTGTAGAGCAGGCCTGGGCCAACTTTGGCCCTCCCTCCGGGTGTTTTGGACTTCAACTCATACCATTCCTAACAGCCTATCGGAGGGAGGGCCAAAGGTGGCCCAGGCCTGACGTGGAGCCATATAATGGACTTTGAGTGGCCGTATGCTTAGCACTGAAGGCCCACCTGTGCTCTCCTTCCAGCTCCTGGGCAACGTCCTCGTCATCGTCCTGGCCGGGCACTACGGGAAGGACTTCACCCCGGCCTGCCACGGCGCCTACCAGAAGCTGGTCAACGTGGTGGCCCATGCCTTGGGCCGCAAGTACCACTGAGAAGGACTCGCCGTGACCCCAAGGAGCAGCAGCAGCAGACCATCATGATCCTTGACCCCTGCCCATGTGTGTGGGATGGGGGAGGCGAGGAGCCCCCTGTCCGCATTGCTTGACCGTCCAATAAAAGCCAGCCCTGCAACCTGAGAAAACACTCCTCCGCCTGGTCTTGTGCCTCCTTTCTATCTCTTTTGGGGTCTGGCTTTGGGGTGGGATGGGGGTCCAGAGAATGGGAACCCCTATGGCTGGGAAGTGGGGAGGGGGTCAAGCCCAGCAGCCTCCCAAAATTTGGGGGTAAACAAATGAAGCAATGGATTCCCCTCGGGGAGATAGGGTGGGCCATAAATAAAGCATTATTTTATTTATTTATTTATTTATTTACAGTATTTATATACCACCTTTCTCACCCCTGGGGGGACATTATTATTATTATTATTATTATTAAAATCTCAATGGACCAATGGATTCTAATGACAGGGGGAGAGATGTGCTGGCCTGTTGCATCCTTCACTTTCAACCAGTCCTGGGATTCCTGCCTGGGGATTATGGACATTGTGGTCCATCATAAACACACAGAAAAAGGGTAAAGGTCAAGGGTTTCCCCTTGACATGAAGTCTAGACAAGCCCAGCTGATAAATTGTATATACATATAATACAAATAATATAGTAATGTAATAACATATAATACTAATAATAATACAATATAATAATAATGTCATAATCTAATAAAGGTAAAGGTTTTCCCCTTGACATGAAGCCTAGTCAAGTCCGACTCTGGTGCTTACCTCCATTTGTAAGCCGAAGAGCCAGCGTTTTCCATAGACACCTCCAAGGTCATGTGGCTGCTGGTATAACTGCAGGAGCAGTAACTATTGATCTACTCACATTTGCATGTTTTCGAACTGCTAGGTTGGCAGAAGCTGGGGCTAACAGCAAGAGCTCACCCCGCTCCCCGGATTCAATCAGCAAGTTTAACCCGCTGCACCACCAGGGGCTCTATAGTCCATCATATATACCCATATATATGACTATTATTCAGTTCAGTTGAAGTCAAGGAGTACTGTTGAAGGCTTTCATGACTGGAATCACTGGGTTGCTGTAGATTTTTCGAGCTCTATGGCCATGTTCTAGAAGCATTCTCTCCTGACGTTTTGCCTGCATCTATGGCAGGCATCCTCAGAGGTTGAGAGGTCTGTTGAAGTCAAGGAGCTTTACAAGGCCATTGCAAGGAAAGGGGACAAAACCAGACTTTGACCAGTTCAACTTACGACGAAGTCTAAGGTTCAACTGACTATGAAGCCACGTTACTGATGGCATATCAGGGTTGGAAAGAACATTCCAAGCAAGTACCATCCGAGGCAACTGAAGTCTTCATAGGTTCGTTGGCTATTAGGGGGAAATGCACAAGAACCCCCCACCCCACCCCACCCCAGAGTGGGCCTTTTTCCGTCCTGGCTGCCAGAAGGGGGTTGGGCTGGATGGCCCTTGGGGGGTCTCATCCAACAGTCTATCCTTCAAAGATGTCCTCCTGCTGAACATGAACCAGGCTGGGCTGGATAGCCACACGGGCCATATGGGGTGGGGAGCAGTGGGGTGGACTCCAACTCCCACCATTCTCACAGCCTCAGGCCCCTTTCCCCTTTCCTTTTTCCATCTAAGCAGCTGAGGGGAACAGAAGGGGCCAGGGGCTGTGAGGAATGCTGGGAGTTGGAGTCCAAAACGCCTGGAGGGTCAAGCTTTGCCCATGCCTGTGACAGAGTCTCAACCCATTCAACCTAGTTTGTGGCAGCCACAAATACCAAGTTTCTAGAGTAGAACAACTTCTTTCCATGTCAGGACCCCAGGGGGAAACAGGAAATAACACTTTCAAAGCAGGAACAGAACCTTCTTTCAAATTTGGTTACATGATGTTATAGAAGAGGATCATACAGTCCTAGAGCTGGAAGACAGAGACCAATACACAAACAATATGTCACAGTAACAAACTTCTAATACACATTACTAGACCATACACAATTGAAAGGGTAGACCTCTATGCTGCAGCAATCACAATACGAGTTATAGCAAAAAAATATCAATGTATATTTCCAATAATCACAGTGTTATACAGTCTCACAATATCACTAGAAGGTGCAATGTGTTGCATATGTCACAAGGTACAATTTAATACAGAGCTCTAGCTATCGGTAGCTAGGCTATAATGACGCTCGCATAGAGTCTGAGTATCCCTATGTGCGATCCGGAGGTAATTAACTCACGGATCCAGACCAAGTGGTACGGGGAGCCTTGGAGGTCGGAAGAGCTGGCAGGCTGCTGGGTCGGCAGGCGCCTACGGCGAGAGGTAAGCTCGACGCCAAGGGGGCCGTTTCGCGTATCCACGCTTCCTCAGGGCGCTGGAGTCTTCTAGCCGCTCCTCCCCAGGGTTGTCGTCATCAATTCAAGGCACAAGGTCAATACGGGAGGTTGCGCGTTAGCGCGTTTCCATACATATCGCTGATGCAAGTATCCTCCCGGGCTGGAAGCTTGGCGTCGAGCTTACCTCTCACCGTAGGCGCCTGCCGACCCAGCAGCCTGCCAGCTCTTCCGACCTCCAAGGCTCCCCGTACCACTTGGTCTGGATCCGTGAGTTAATTACCTCCGGATCGCACATAGGGATACTCAGACTCTATGCGAGCGTCATTATAGCCTAGCTACCGATAGCTAGAGCTCTGTATTAAATTGTACCTTGTGATATATGCAACACATTGCACCTTCTAGTGATATTGTGAGACTGTATAACACTGTGATTATTGGAAATATACATTGATATTTTTTGCTATAACTCGTATTGTGATTGCTGCAGCATAGAGGTCTACCCTTTCAATTGTGTATGGTCTAGTAATGCGTATTAGCAGGAAGAGAGAGACCCCCAAGGGCCACCCAGTCAGTTCTTTCTGACAGGCAGGAGGACACCACCCAAGCCCTCCCGACAGATGTTTGTCCAGCCTCTGCTTAAGTGGACTCCACTGGAAGCCAAGGTAGAAGTACATTCCACTTCTGAATCACTCTTACTGTCAGGAAGTCCTTCCTAAAGTTCAGGTGGAAATATTGCAAAGACACGTGGGACCCTGAACACCCCCCCCCCCAGCCTGTCTTCTGCAATGAATGGGACCCAGTTGCTTTGGGGCAGAGGCTGGCTCCACGTACAGGAAGCCCTAACTTCTGTCCTTCCTTGTGGTCCTTCCTGGAGGGTTGCTCCCAGTCAGTGAAGCTGGGGGACTCCTGCTCGGACCCCTGGCCATTGACCCCTGGGGTCCCGCAAGGATCTATTTTGTCCCCCATGCTATTTAACATCTACATGAAACCGCTGGGCGAGGTCATCCGGAGTTTTGGAGTACGGTGCCATCTCTACGCAGATGACACCCAACTCCACTACTCGTTTCCACCAGATTCCAAGGAAGCCCCTCGGATACTAAACCAGTGCCTGGCTGCTGTGTCGGTCTGGATGAGGACGAACAAGCTAAAGATTAATCCTGACAAGATAGAGGTCCTTCAGGTCAGTCATTCGTCTGACCGGGGTATTGGGTGGCAACTTGTGCTGGACGGAGTTACACCCCCCCTGAGGTCTCAGGTCCGCAGTTTGGGGGTCCTCCTGGATTCAGCACTGACACTTGATGCACAGGTGTCGGTGGTGGCCGGGAGGGCCTTTGTACACTTAAAACCCGTGCACAGGGGTGGTCCAAGGTAATTTTAAATGGTAAGCGAACATTATTTTGGCGCCCCCAAATTATTATTATAATAATAAATTATAATAAATTATTATTATTAGGTTGGGAGGGGGAAGTAATAAACTATTATTATTAGAGGGCAGAGATGAATATTATTATTATTAAAGGGACAGGGATAATTTATTATTACTATTATTATTATTAGAGGGGAGAGTCAGTTAATATATTATATTATTATTATTATTGCAGGGAGTAATAAATTATTATTATTAGATTGGGGGTGCTTTGGTGGTGCTTTCCCCCTGCATGGCAGATTGGGGTTGGGCTGGGTGGCCCTTGGGGGTCTCTTCCATCCATCTCTATGGTCCAGCTGGAAGGGGCTCCCAGGGGCCACCCTGCCCAGGCCTCTTCGGCACCCTCCGATCCCTCCCGACAGCGGCACCTCCAGAGAGGGTCCTATTGCCAAGCAAACAAAGGCACCCCCCATCCCGACAGAGAATCCCTCGCCCCTTCCCACTGATGACGCCTCCTCCGCTGCTCCTCCTGCCACTCACGCGACGGCGTACAACAGGGCTTCCATGTGAGACCGGCCCCCTGGAGGGGGAGGGAGTGTGCCACTTGTCGGCACCAACTACTACTACCTGAGAACCAGGAGAGCGTGAAGTCGGACTTGACCATGATGGTCCATGCCTTGGTTACCTCTAGACTGGATTACTGCAATGCACTGATGGTCCATGCCTTGGTTACCTCTAGACTGGATTACTACCCTTGTAGACGGCCCGGAAACTTCAACTTGTCCAACGTTCAGCAGCCAGATTAATAACTGGGGCAAGTTACAGGGAGCGGTCAACCCCCTTGTTCAAAGAGCTTCACTGGCTGCCATTTATTTTCCGGTCCCAATTCAAGATACAGGTGATCACCTTATAACAGTGTTTCTCAACCAGTGTGCCGTGGCACACTAGTGTGCCGTGAGTGATCATCAGGTGTGCCGCGAGAAAAGCTCTCTGCCCCCCTTCCTCCCCCCTCTTCCTGCCGAACTACTGCTGCTTGGGGGAGGAGGAAGGGCCGGGTGGTGGTGAAGAAAAAGAAGAAGGGGCCGAGGCACCGCCTCCTTCGGCCGTTTCCCAGCCTGCCAGCCTTGAGGGGGCAGTGCCAAGCCAGCAGTGGCAGAGCCAGCACAATGCTGGCTTGGCACTGCCCCCTCAAGGCTGGCGAAGCTGTGGGAGAACTGAAACCGGGGGGGAGGGGGTGGGGCATGGCACGGCCTGGCTCCTCCCCCGGCTTCGGCACTCCCAGCGGCTGCTCCCAGCAGGCCACCATCCCCCAGCCGTTCTTTACTATGTTAGAGTGTCATTTTGTGTCATTTTGGTTGGTGGTGTGCCCCTGGATTTTTTTAATGTTAAAAGTGTGCCGCAGCTCAAAAAAGGTTGGGAAACACTGCCTTATAAAGCCCTAAACGGTTTGGGACCCACCTACATTCGTGACCAGATCTCCCTCCATGAACTAGCCTGAACTCTTCGATCATCGGGGGAGGCCCTTCTTTCGCCCCTGCCAGTCTGAAAGACTCATCTGGTGGGCACAAGGGAGAGAGCCTTCTCCTCTGTGCCCCCTGTCAGATTATTGCATTTTTAATGGCAATTCATGAGTCAGCACAAGATGTATTTTCTGCAGTGTGACATGTTTGACACCAGATGGCGCTGTCTCAAGACTGATGAATAGAATCTTGAGGAATGACAGTTGGGATCTGACAGTTGGGAATTGTCCGTTGAAGAGGACAGTTGGGATTGAATATCTGTGAGGAAAGGATGTTTAGATAGGTAGCTCTGATGGCTGTTGTTTTTCCATGCTTAGCTTGTTATTGTTAAATTCAATTCAATACAAAGTTATATTTTTACCTTGTGAATTGAATGAGAGTGTCATTATTCACACGAACAGAGACTGGAGTTTATTGGGCCGATGGGGAATTAAACTTCTATATTTCTGTTGCCTATTCCGCTGTGGCATAAATACTCGACGCCGATGAGGTTATGGGCCCAGATCCCAAAACCCAGAACACAGAATCCAGAATGGCAGAGGCACAGAGATACTACATAACCCCTACTTCCGAGAAAACGTTTTGGAATAACACTGCAAATTGCAGCAGAAGTCGCTGTTTACCTCAGTGTTAGAGAAAAAAGCTGAAGTGAATTTTTGCCAGGAGCATCTGTAGTGTGAAGAAAGATGGCATTATTTGGAGCACAGCATCATATAGAAAAACTCAGAGGCAGCTCAAATTATTTAATATGGGCTACCAAAGTGCGAGCAGTTTTGGCAAAGGAGGAGCTGTTATCCTGCTTAACACATCGACCTATTTCTGATGCAGAAAGGTTGAAAGATGGCAAGGCAAGGGCTACCATCATCCTGTCAGTTGACGATAGGAACCTCACATATTTAGCTCTGGAAGAAACAGCCGCTGACTGTTGGAAAAGGCTTGAAAAGCTGTATCAGCAGGCTACTGGAGGCTCAAAAGTTTTATTGAGCAGAGAACTGTTTTCACTGAAGCTTCTGTCAATGCAAGATTGTGCCAGAGAGACTCATTTGAGTAAAATGCTGAGCATATTTAATGATTTAGCAGCAAGGGGCACCAATTTTACAGAAGATCAGAGAGGCTTAATTCTACTAAGCAGTTTGGGGCAGAGCTACAACTCATTCATTGACTCCATGCAATCTGTGAAAGAAGAGGACATCAACTTTGACTTAGTTTCGACTAGATTGGAGAACTGGGCTTGTTACAGAAGAAATGCCCAGCAACTTTCAACGGAGAAGAAGATCAACAAAGGCTTCAATATGAAGAGGAAAGAGACAATCCAGTGTGACATCATATGTTACATTTGTAATAAAAGAGGACACAAAGCTAGACAATGTCATCAGAACAAGTTTAAGAAGAGTGAATCAGCACAGAGCAAGAAAGAACAGATCAAAAATTCAAGAAAAGACTCTGATTCAGGGGGAGGCCCTTCTTTTGCCCCTGCCAGTCTGAAAGACTCATCTGGTGGGCACAAGGGAGAGAGCCTTCTCCTCTGTGCCCCCCCGACTCTGGAATTCCTTGCCCGGAGAGATTAGGAAAGCCCCCACCTTGGAAATCTTTTTTAAAAAACACCTTAAAATACCTTATAATAATAATCTTTATTTATACCTCACCACCATCTCCCCAAAGTGGGGTGGACTCCAATTCCCACCATTCTCACAGCCTCATGGCCTTTGGAGAGTAGCCGCTTAACCTGAGACCACTGCTCTCCTCAATGGTCCTGCCTTTGTAGTACACACTCCCCTCTTATATGAAGGCCTCCCACAAGCCGTGTTGATACGAGCTCTCCTTTGCAAAGAGTCTACTCCTCTTATATCACCCTGAGTTTTTAATATTTTCATCTTTTACATGCAGCACGCTTTGTCATTTGTGATTTTAGATATTGTATTTGCATATTGTTCTTTTATTTATATGTTTGTATTTTTATTATGTTGTTGATGATGTTTTTGATTTTTATTTTATTGTAATTTGTTGTTTGGGCCTGGCCTCATGTAATCTGCCTCGAGTCCCCATCGGGGAGATGGTGGTGGGGTATAATAAAGATTATTATTATTATTATTATTATTATTATTATTTTCCTTCCAGGCCTGCTTGGATTTCCCCTGAATGAATGGCCAAGGGAGCTGTCCAGGTGCTGAGCCCATTTTCCACTATAAACTGGAATATATGGCTGTGTGGACTCAGATAACCCAGTTCAAAGCAGACATGATGGGATTTTCTGCCTTGATAATTTGGGTTATGTGGCTGTGTGGAAGGGTACCTCACAACCCCTCAGGATGCCTGCCATAGATGCGAGTTTGGTTCAATTTCATCGTTGGTGGCGTTCAGAATGCTCTTTGATTGCAGGCAAACTATAAATCCCAGCAACGGCAACTCCCCAAAATCAAGGTGTATTTTCCCCAAACTCGACCAGTATTCAGATCTGGGCATATTGAGTATTTGTGCCAAGTCTGGTCCAGATCCATCATTGTTTGAATCCACAGTGCTCTCTGGATGGAGGTGAACTACAAATCCAAAACTCAAGGTCAATGCCCACCAAACCTTTCCAGTATTTTCTGTTGGCCATGGGAGATCTGTGTCCCAAGTTTGGTTCAATTCCATCGCTGGTGGCGTTCAGAATGCTCTTTGATTGCAGGTGAACTATAAATCCCAGCAACTGCAACTCTCCAGTATCAAGGTCTATTTTCCCCAAACTACACCAGTATTCAGATTTGGGCATATTGAGTATTTGTGCCAAGTCTGGTCCAGAGCCATCATTGTTTGAATCCACAGTGCTCTCTGGATGGAGGTGAACTACAAATCCAAAACTCAAGGTCAATGCCCACCAAACCTTTCCAGTATTTTCTGTTGGCCATGGGAGATCTGTGTGCTAAGTTTGGTTCAATTTCATCGTTGGTGGCGTTCAGAATGCTGTTTGATTGTAGGTGAACTATAAATCCCAGCAACGGCAACTCCCCAATATCAAGGTCTATTTTCCCCAAACTCTACCAGTATTCAGATTTGGGCATATTGAGTATTTGTGTCAAGTCTGGTTCAGAATGCTCTTTGATTGTAGGCAAACTATAAATCCCAGCAACGGCAACTCCCCAATATCAAGGTGTATTTTCCCCAAACTCTACCAGTATTCAGATTTGGGCATATTGAGTATTTGTGCCAAGTCTGGTCCAGATCCATCATTGTTTGAATCCACAGTGCTCTCTGGATGGAGGTGAACTACAAATCCAAAACTCAAGGTCAATGCCCACCAAA
Source organism: Anolis apletophallus (assembly GCA_030556195.1). NCBI lineage: Eukaryota > Metazoa > Chordata > Lepidosauria > Squamata > Anolidae > Anolis > Anolis apletophallus. Next base: position 197,392,794 of record JARBWK010000004.1, on the reverse strand, counting down.
CCCTTCCAGTATTTTCTGTTGGCCATGGGAGATCTGTGTCCCAAGTTTGGTTCAATTCCACCGCTGGTGGAGTTCAGAATGCTCTTTGATTGCAGGTGAACTATAAATCCCAGCAACGGCAACTCCCCAATATCAAGGTCTATTTTCCCCAAACTCTACCAGTATTCAGATTTGGGCATATTGAGTATTTGTGCCAAGTCAGGTCCAGATCCATCGTGGTTTGAATCCACAGTGCTCTCTGGATGGAGGTGAACTACAAATCCAAAACTCAAGGTCAATGCCCACCAAACCTTTCCAGTATTTTCTGTTGGCCATGGGAGATCTGTGTCCCAAGTTTGGTTCAATTCCATCGCTGGTGGCGTTCAGAATGCTCTTTGATTGCAGGTGAACTATAAATCCCAGCAACTGCAACTCTCCAGTATCAAGGTCTATTTTCCCCAAACTCTACCAGTATTCAGATTTGGGCATATTGAGTATTTGTGTCAAGTCTGGTTCAGAATGCTCTTTGATTGTAGGCAAACTATAAATCCCAGCAACTGCAACTCCCCAATATCAAGGTGTATTTTCCCCAAACTCTACCAGTATTCAGATCTGGGCATATTGAGTATTTGTGCCAAGTCAGGTCCAGATCCATCATGGTTTGAATCCACAGTGCTCTCTGGATGGAGGTGAACTACAAATCCAAAACTCAAGGTCAATGCCCACCAAACCCTTCCAGTATTTTCTGTTGGTCATGGGAGATCTGTGTCCCAAGTTTGGTTCAATTCCATCGCTGGTGGCGTTCAGAATGCTCTTTGATTGCAGGTGAACTATAAATCCCAGCAACGGCAACTCTCCAGTATCAAGGTCTATTTTCCCCAAACTACACCAGTATTCAGATTTGGGCATATTGAGTATTTGTGCCAAGTCTGGTCCAGATCCATCATGGTTTGAATCCACAGTGCTCTCTGGATGGAGGTGAACTACAAATCCAAAACTCCAAGTCAATGCCCACCAAACCTTTCCAGTATTTTCTGTTGGCCATGGGAGATCTGTGTGCTAAGTTTGGTTCAATTCCATCGCTGGTGGCGTTCAGAATGCTCTTTGATTGCAGGTGAACTATAAATCCCAGCAACGGCAACTCTCCAGTATCAAGGTCTATTTTCCCCAAACTACACCAGTATTCAGATTTGGGCATATTGAGTATTTGTGCCAAGTCAGGTCCAGATCCATCATGGTTTGAATCCACAGTGCTCTCTGGATGGAGGTGAACTACAAATCCAAAACTCAAGGTCAATGCCCAGTATTTTCTATTGGTCATGGGAGATCTGTGTCCCAAGTTTGGTTCAATTCCATCATTGGTGTTCAGAATGCTCTTTGATTGTAGGTGAACTATACATCCCAGCAACTACAGCTTCCAAATGACAAAGTCTATTGACTTCTCTCTCTTCCAGGAGCAGGGCTGTCAAGAAACCCTTCTGGCTTGAACGGGCGCCCCCTGGCGGAGAGGCTCCTGAAAGCAGCGCCTGCGCCGTGCGGACGGGGAGAGACTACATTACCCGGCAGGCCTTAGGGCGACCTTCGCACAGCGCAGGCGCCGAACGTGGCGCGGGCGACTTCCCTCCCGCTCGCCCCCGCGTCTTCTGATTGGCGGAGTTCATTAGCTGGCAGGCGCTGATTGGCCAAGGCGGTGCTGGCGGCTGAGTTTAAATCTAGCAGCAGAGGGTTGAAGAAGAGAAAGCAAGGCTGAGAGAGACAGAGGGAAAGGGGAGTGGTGAGTCCTAATTGATATATCTTTATTATATTATTATTATTATTATTTATTTGTATCCTACTTTCCTCTCTCCCAATGAGACTCAAAGCAGGTTATTATTATTAGTGAAATATTATATTAATTAATAAATAAATAAGATGTTTTTCTCTTGATTATTATTTTGATTATTATTATATTATTTATTTTTTGTCCTGCTTTCCTCTCCTTTGATTATTATTATTATTATTATTGGATTATTACATTATTTATTTTTTGTCCTGCTTTCCTCTCTTTTGATTATTATTATTATTATTATTGGATTATTACATTATTTATTTTTGTCCTGCTTTCCTCTCCTTTGATTATTATTTTGATTATTATTGGATTATTATATTATTTATTTTTGTCCTGCTTTCCTCTCCTTTGATTATTATTTTGATTATTATTGGGTTATTATATTATTTATTTTTGTCATGCTTTCCTCTCCTTTGATTAATATTTTGATTATTATTATATTATTTATTTTTGTCATGCTTTCCTCTCCTTTGATTATTATTTTGATTATTATGATTATTATTATTGGATTATTATATTATTTTTGTCATGCTTTCCTCTCTTTTGATTATTATTTTGATTATTATTATTATTATTGGATTATTATATTATTTATTTTTGTCATGCTTTCCTCTCTTTTGATTATTATTTTGATTATTATTATATTATTTATTTTTGTCATGCTTTCCTCTCCTGATTATTATTTTGATTATTATTATTATTATTGGATTTTTATATTATTTATTTTTTGTCCTGCTTTCCTCTCTTTCAATGAGATTCAAAGCTTATTATTATTTTTATTATTTATTTGTGTCATGATTTCCTCTCTTTAATGAGACTCAAAGCTGATTATTGTTATTATTATTATTGGATGGATTATTATATTATTCATTTGTTGTCAGGCTGATTATTATTATTATTGAATTATTATATAAATATATAAATAATATAATACTTTCTTCTGATTATTATTATTGAATTATTATATAATTTGTTTATTGTCATGCTTCCCTCTCTTCCAGTGAGACTCAAAGCTGATTATTATTATTATTATTTACGCCATGGTTTCCTCTCTTCTAATGAACCTCAAAGCTGATTATTATTATTATTATTATTATTGGATTATTATAATATATTCATTTATATCATGGTTTCCTCTCATCTGAGACTTAAAGCTGATTATTGTTATTGTTATTATTATTGGATGGATTATTATATTATCTATTTCTTGTCATGCTTCCCACTATTCAAATTACACTCAAAGATTATTAATATTATTGAAGTTTTATATTAATATATAAATAATATGCCTTCTTTTGATTATTATTAGATTATTATATAATGTATTTATTGTCATGATTATTATTATTGAATTATTATATAAATATATAAATAATATAATACCTTCTGATTATTATTATTACTGAATAATTATATAATTTGTTTATTGTCATGCTTTCCTCTCTTCCAGTGAGACTCAAAGATGATTATTATTTATCTATTTATTTATTTGTGTCATGGTTTCCTCTCTTCTGATGACATTCAAAGCTGATTATTATTATTATTATTAGTGGATTATTATTATATATTCATTTATATCATGGTTTCCTCTCTTCTAGTGAGACTCAAACATGATGACTGTTATGATGATTATTATTGGATGTATTATTGTATCATTCATTTCTTGTCATACTTCCCTTTCTTCAAATGAGACTCAATGCTGATATTATATTATTATATATTATATATATATATATATATATAAAATATTAGCATTGAGTCTCATTTGATTTCACGCCGCAATCCTCTCTTTTCCTTAGGATTCACCTTCTAACCATGGCTCCGAAGAAGAAAAGATCAAAGGCGACTAGTAAGAATTCGTTGAGGGACAAGCAGATCGATTCCTTCATCGAGTCCTTTGACGAACAAGGTAACGGCCTCTCTTTGGGAAACGAGGGGGGTGGACTGTTTTTTCTGAAATCTGGGATTGGAGATGCGAACCTTGGAGTTCTTCTTGGCCAAAGTATGCAGTCCAGCGTTCTGTCCTCTGAAGAAAGCCCAGGGTGAACCTATTATTATAGAACCCTAAACGGTTCTGGTCCAACTTACCTGTCCGAACGCATCTCTCCCTATGAACCATCGAGATGTTTAAGATCATCCGGAGAGGCTCTGCTCTTGGTCCCACCTTCTTCGCAGGCGCGATTGGCGGGGACGAGAGACAGGGCCTTTTCAGTGGTGGCTCCCCGGCTGTGGAACGCCCTCCCTAGAGACATCAGAGCGGCCCCCTCCCTCCTGACATTTCGCAAGAAAGTCAAGACCTGGCTGTTTGAGCAGGCATTTGCTGATGAAATATAACGGTTTAATTAGATCAGGGCTGTCCAACTGGCGGCCCTGGGGCCGGATCCGGCCCCCCAGCCTGTTGGGCACGGCCCCAGCTATGCCTCCAGCCACCATTTTTTTAATTTTTTTTAAAAAAAAATCTCATTTTTTTTTTTTAAATGGCGGCCGGGGGGGGGGGGGGAGGCGGGGCAGGGGGAGGAAGAGAGCTAGCTCCTCCTCCCTGCACCGCCCCTCCGTCCCTCTCTCCGCCGCCGCCGATTGCATCGGCGCCGGTGAGAGAGGAACAAGGGTGTACAAGAAGGAGGAAGAGGGCTAGCTCCTCCTCCCTGCACCGCCCTCTTCTTCCCTCTCTCGCCGGCGCCGATGCCTTGCAATGGAGGGGTCCCCGGCGGCACCCCCTCCCTTGCAAAGCATCGCAGCAGCGGCTGAAGCCAGCGCCGGCTTCTGCGGCTGCCGGGATGCTTTGCAAGGGAGGGGGTCCCAGCACCTCTCTCCCTTCCAAGGCATCCCGGCAGCAGCTGAAGCCGGCGAAACCGCCAGCTTCATCTGTGGCTAGGATGCCTTGGAAGGGAGGGTGCTGCGTGGCTCCTCCCTCTCCCCCAAAGCTTCCGGCAGCCGGGGTGGGGCCGGGGCGTGGCCTGGGGGGGGGGCTGGGGCTGGGCCGGGGCCGGGCGGCCCCCCAGGTCATCAGTGACCTGGAATCCGGCCCTTGGCCGGTTAGAAGTTGGACAGCACTGAATTAGATCTATGGAATGACGACGATGTGACGGAAAGTGATTTCAACATGACGCTGAGACTGTAATTGTATGTTTTAATTGCTACTTGTTGTTCTATGGTCATTGTTTTGTTACTCGTGTTTTTGATTGAAGGGCAGAGACTGCCTTGTGTAAACCGTCCCGAGTCGCCTTTGGGCTGAGAGGGGCGGTATAGAAATATGACAAATAAATAAATAATAATTATTATTATTAACACAACAAGATTAGGACACAGCAAACAAGATCACTATGCTGGTTGTTGTATTGGATCCCACCTAACCAAAACAAAACAGTTTTGGTTTCTAGGCCTGTTCATGGGGTTCTTTGGGGCACTCATTTCGAACGTTGTGTTGGATGGGCCATATCAGCTCCGATGCCTTTGATAGGGTTCGCATGGTTTTCTGCGGGCGAGTGGTACATGCCGTATGTCCTCAAAAACTAGAGCTGATAGGGAGAAACGGGGGCCATTTTTGGAACCAATGGGTCAAATATAAACAAGGATACCATTGGAGGCTCCCAAATGTGTGTTGGCCTTATTTATTTATTTATTTAAAAAATTGTACCCCGGCCTTCTCACCTCTCTCGAGGGACTCAGACCGGCATAACAGCAAAAATTCAATGCTATACAATTTAAAAACAACTACAATAACATATTTAAAATACATTTAAAAAACCCAGCATAGAACCACATCGCCATTAAAACAATTCCACTCAATCTGTCAACGTGGTCATACATTCAGATAATAGCCAATCTCAGCCTATTCTGGGAAGGCTTGGTTCCACATCCAGGTCTTCAGCAGCCTCCTAAAGGACCACAGAGAGGGGGCAGATCTGGCATCACTTGGTAGAGAGTTCCACAGCCGAGGGGCGACCACAGAGAAGGCCCTGTCTCTCGTCCACACCAGCCGCTCTTGCGAAGCTGGCGGGACCGGGAGCAGGGCCTCTCTGGAGGATCTTAATGTTCTTGATGGTTCATAGGGGAGAATCCTTTTGGACAGGTAAACTGGGCCAGAACCGTATAGGGTTTTGTAGGTTAAAACCAGCACTTTGAATTGTGCTCGGAAGCTAATTGGCAGCCAGTGGAGCTGGCGCAGCAAGGGAGTTGTATGATCCCTGTGCCCCACTCCTGTTAGTAACCTGGCTGCTGAGTGTTGGACTAATTGCAGCTTCCGAGCAGTCTTCAGAGGCAACCCCACGTAGAGAGTGTTGCAGTAGTCTATTCGGGGTGTAACCAGAGTGTGGACCACCGTGGCCAAGTCAGACTTCCCAAGGTACGGGCACAGCTGGCGCACAAGCTTTAACTTCAGGCTCAGCGATGAATCCAGGATCACTCCCAGACTGCGAACCTGCGCAGATAAATTTATATTCACGTATATCTCCTACTTTTCCTCTCCAACATGTTTATGCCGCCAGGTGTTTGGAAATAGGACTGCGGTGGGCTTGTTAACCTGTCCTAAGGCTTGTTTGTCCTCTTGAAATGATTTTCTAATGCTTGTAATCATTTTGTGTTGTGTTGTGTTGTCCTGTCAGAACTATGCAATGACACTGGCGCAATGAAATATCCTCCATGCAAACTCCCATTCAGGAACTGTGCATTGGCTCATCCATTGTGCATCTTGCCCCTTTGTTCTCATGTCAGTCTAGATCTCTAAAGCATGTATGTGTGTGCCTCGAGAGCAGGCATGGGCCAACTTCAGCGTCATGATCTCTGCTAGGCGTTCTGGACTACAACTCCCGGTAGGCTGTTAGGAATTGTGGGAGTTGAAGTCCAAAACACTTGTAGGGCTGAAGTTGGCCCATGCCTGCTCTAGAGCCCATAATATAGCACTTGCATCCTCCCTGTTGACATGTATGACATGGCTTTGAAGGTCTTTTGGCTTTTCCTCACACCTGTCTCCTTCTGCTTCCTTCCCAAAGTCCAAAGTCGCATCGAGAATCTCAAGGCGGGCCTGAAGAGCCTCCTGATGGATGTAAGCACCATGTACGAGCGGGACACGCTGCGCCTGCCCGCCGCCCTCCGGGAGATGAACTGGATCAGCTACTGCGGTACTTGGCGCTAGGGACCGACCCCTTTGGGACCCCCACTGACCACAAAAGCAGACCTTTCCTGAGGCTCAGCTTGAGGCCTTGAGTGGCCAGAATGGTGCTTGGAGTGGGCGGGTGGAAAGAAGACCTGCCTTCCTTGACTTCTCTGGGTATTTGCAAATTCCCCGGCATTTCTTAAGTGACAACAAGGTTAATTCCTCTAGCCCAGTTTTTCCCTAGTGTGTGTGACTAGTGTGCCGTGGGAAATTGGAACCTCCAGGAAGGGGGGAAGAGTCTAGTGTGTTGAAGTATAAAAACCATAAGAAACCTACCTCGATAAAGGCACAAAATTACAAACACCCCCCCCTTCTCACCCGTTGTCTACTTGGTCTCTCCCTCTCCATGCATTGGGAAGCCCCCTTTTCCCCAAGTAGAGACCTCCTCTTGCCTCCTGGGGGTTCTGTGTGGGAAGTTTGGCCCAGTTCTATCATTGGTGAGGTTCAGAATGCTCTTTGATTGTAGGGGAACTATAAATCCCAGCAACTACAACTCCCAAATGTCAAGGTCTATTTCCCCTGAACTCCATCTGCGTTCATATTTGGGCATATTGAGTATTCATGCCAAGTTTGGTCCTGATCCAACATTGTTTGAGTCCACAGTGCTCTCTGGATATAGGTGAACTACAACTCCAAAACTCAAGGTCAATGCCTGCCAAACTCTTATAGCATTTTCTCTTGGTTATGGGAGTTCTGTGTGGGAAGTTTGTCTTTCTGCCATTCCTGCCAGGATATCTATGTTGAGTTCATCGAAACAGGCCCAGGTTTCACACTGAGTGTATAAATACATTTTAAAACATATTAACTATATGTATTACTGTGTTAGAGTGTCATTTTGTGTCATTTTGGTTGGTGGTGTGCTCCAGGATTTTGCAAATGTAAAAAGTGTGCCGCAGCTCAAAGCAGGTTGGGAAACACTGCTCTAGCCGCACCACGTGTGTGGAAGTGTCAATGTAATCAGAGTGAGGAGGCTGATGCAGTGGGAGAGGAGTTAAAGTTGTTGATGAGGGTTGATGGGGGTGAGAGGGTGCTTGTTGGAGAGAGTTCCTGCTGGAGTAGAGAGAGAGAGAGAGAGATAAATTGTCAAGGTTGCCTGCCTTGTTTATTCTGTCGATACCAGGCATGGGCAAACTTCAGCCCTTCTGCCAGCTGTTAGGAATTATGGGAGTTGAAGTCTAAAACACCTGGAGGGAGCGCCAAAATTTGCCCAGGCCTGGTGCATGTATACGTGTGTATGTATGTTACGTATGTGATGTATTGTTGCAGCCAAAGAAGAGAAAAGGCTTTCCTGCATATTTTGAGACGCAACGGCTGTCTGTGTGTGTTCTTCCTGCAGAAGTCCACTACGCCTATCTTTGGGTATCTGGTTCCGTCACTGGAGTCATTAGAGTGCTTTTCGCACTATCTGTTGTTATATTATTGCAGGGGTGGGCAATTATTTTTTCCAAGGGGCCACGCGAGAGCCAAAAAATATTATGGTGGACCGCACCTAAAGGCAGAACTAAATTCTAATCTACATTATTTATTTACTATATTTACTATACACTACACATCATTAATATTAACATATTAATATATCAAGAAATATTCATATATTACTAGTATGAATATCAAAATTATTATATTATAGTATATATATAGACATTATAATATATTGAAATTATAATATAATATAACATTATTATATTATTTATTATATTATTATAAAATTATTATAAAATAATAATAAAAACACTAAAATGAAATAAAATTCAAGAAGACAAGGTGCGAACCAAGATGGAATGGCTCAATGGACCCAGCCCAGAGGATGGCAAAGCGGACCCAGCCGCCGCCGCACCAGAGCAGAGCAGCAGGCGATCGGAGGCTGCAGGCCTCCGCCTGCTCTCGCCCCCAGCTGTTCCCCAGCTGATCGCCCTGCTATGGAATGCCTGCCATCCCTGGAGGCGATCCGGGCCTGCAGGGGGAGCAGTCAGCGATCTGAGGCGGCTGATTGCCCTGGCGACCCGGAAGACGATCAAGTATTCCGGGTCGGCAGGGCAATCAGCCCCTGCAGGTCGCTGAGTGCTCCCGCTGCAGGCCCAGATTGCCTCCTGGGATGGCAGGCACTCCAAAGCCGCCGCTCCTCCAGCCTGTCTGCCGACACAGGCCCCACAGAGCCCGCAATGGGATGGCAGCAGCGGCACCCCTTCCTCTTGGCCCGACCCCCCAACGCCCTTCTCCCCGGGCCGGAAAAATTGGCTGCTGGGCCGGATCCAGCCCGCGAGCCGTAGGTTGCCCACCCCTGTATTATTGCATGAGAACCTCTGGCAGTTTCTTCTAAAGCCGGGGACAGATTTCCTGGACCTCTTGGGCTGCTTTTTTAATCCAGGAAATTGTTGGATTTATTGAGATAAATTACCTCTCTCTCTTGCCTCAGTACTTCTTGACTCTCTGGCATCCGCACGGAGAGCACCAGTAAAATAAATAAATTCACCATGCAACTTTAGATCAACTCCAAAGTCTGGAGTGGCTTACTTTATTGCAAAATACTAAAACTATTTACAGAAGTAGCAAAAACACGTCTATTTTTCTAGACATACATCGTTGGAAGCAGATGCATGTGCTTATCTGATCTTCTGGTATGCATCAACTTCACAGGAACGCTCCAATGTTAGGCTCTAGGAATCAAGCGCAGCTCTATGCATTTAATTCTTACAGTTCACTGCATTGCTACACCACACACAGTTTAAACTACACACAATATTTCATTACATTTAAACCAAAAGTTCTAACAGAAGTGACCTGGAAGAGAGCATCCTATTCAGAAGGGAGGCTTCCCCTCTTGGGTCTCAAACATTGGCATTCCAGAGCTTGGAAGGGGCGTCCAGGCCGGGGGCCATCCAGTCCAACCCCGTTCCGCCATCAAACCCCTCTAGTAGAGAAGGGGGATGCGGAGACTTATTTGTGTTCTTGGTCACGTGCCAGCCCTTCTCCATTATGAAGGAAAAGCACAGTCAAAAACCTCCTGTCAGATGGCCTTCCAGCCTCTGCATAATAATAATTATGTATTTATTTATGTACATCATTTATATTCCGCCCTTCTCACCCTGCCAGGGACTCGGGGCGGTTTGCAATGTACATATACAGGCAAACATTCAATGGCATAGGCACACAACATATATAGACAAACACTCAGAGGCTATTTAACATTCCAGCTTCTGGCCACCAGGAGGAGCTGTCTCATTCCTTCATTCTTTGCATACTTCCTGGAGATTGTATGGCTTCGTAAATCAGTTAAATTATTATTATTATTAGAGTACTAGAGTTGGAAGGGATACCAAGGGTCTCCCAGCTCAACTCCCTTCTTTCTGCCATTATGAAGGAAACGCACCATCAAAAACCTCCCGACAGATGGCCTTCCAGCCTCTGCATAATAATAATAATTTATGTATTTATTTATGTACATCATTTATATTCCGCCCTTCTCACCCCGCCAGGGACTCAGGGCGGTTTACAATGTACATATACAGGCAAACATTCAATGGCATAGGCACACAACATATATAGACAAACACTCAGAGGCTATTTAACATTCCAGCTTCTGGCCACCAGGAGGAGCTGTCTCATTCCTTCATTCTTTGCATACTTCCTGGAGATTTTATGGCCTCATAAATCAGTTAAATTATTATTATTAATAATAGAGTACTAGAGTTGGAAGGGATACCACGGGTCTCCCAGCTCAACACCCTTCTTTCTGCCATTATGAAGGAAAAGCACCATCAAAAACCTCCTGACAGATGGCCTTCCAGCCTCTGCATAATAATAATGGAGAACGAGAGTTGGAAGGGACCCCAAGGGTCATCCAGCCCAACTGACTTCTTTCTGCCATTATGAAGGAATAGCACCATCAAAACCCTCCTGACAAATGGCCATCCAGCCTCTGCTAAATAATAAGGGAAGAAGGGGTTCTGGGGTCCCCCGGGCGTGTGGGGACTGCAGCTCCCAATTGTCCCCAGGCCATGCTGTGTAAGGGGAGGCTGGGTCTTGTAGTCCAGCACAGCGTCCTGCTCTGAAGCCCCCCAGGAGGGGCCATCCTCCAGCTTTTCCTGTGCTTCCTTCTGTTTCTGATGGTTGCCTTTCTTCCCTCTCTCCCTCCAGCTCTTGGAGAAGACACGAGGGTCCTGCATCAGTTTGCCCTGGTAGGTCGCACCTCTCTCTCGCTCTCTATCTGTCCCTCTGTTTGGTGTCAATGGGGATCCCTACCCTTTGCGGGTCTGCTCTTCTTGGCCCCCAAAGTGAGGGAAGAGGGCTCAGAAGGCGGCTCTTCCTTCTGGCCTTCACACTTGCCTCTCCTTTCCCTTTCAGGAGGAAGCGGACGTCCAGGAAATCAACGAAATGGCATCCATGGCTTTGCAGACCCCCCTTAAGACTGGCCGGAAAGGTGGGTTGGCGGTCAAGACGGCTCTGTTTTCGCATCCGCCCAGAGAGGAGGGGGGAGCCCCCAGGAGCTGCCATGTGCTCACCTGCCCTGCTCAGGTCGTGCAAGCCCACCTCTGAAGGAAAAACTGTGGACGACTTCCTCCCGCTGTGCTTGAGAGAGTGTTCCAACCTATTGCACCTCCTCCGCCTGCTTTGTTCATTGCGCAGTGGCTTGAGATAGGAAGGCACTCCTGGCAGGCAGCATAGGGTGATAAAAACAAGGACAGATAGGCCAAGAGAGAGCTTTCCCCCTTCGTCTGGACGGGTGCTGGGGATGCCTTGTCTGGGGGCCCTTTGGGAGTTAGAAAGGAGTCAAGTAAACACAGGGAAGGCGGGCCTGTTCAGATGAGCCTGTAGGGCTTCTCCACCTCCTAGTGAAGCGTATGCATGTCCGTCTGTGTTGTTGTTTTTGTTGGGCAGCAATAATATGCGAGGGAGCCCAGGAGCCCAATTACTACGTTCCTTGCTTCTGAAAGCATAAGGCATGGCGGTCCCACTCGGCAGCTGGAGATTGGAGGATCCTACAGTTGGAAGGGACACCCAGGGCCATCCAGCCCAACCCCCTTCTTTCTGCCAGGAAGGAAGGAAGGAGGGCACAATCCTCTCCCTCCCGACAGATATCCACCCAACCTCATAGACATTAGTGGATTCATGGAGAAATAGGGCTGTAGCATCCTAGAGTTGGAAGGAGCTCCCAAAGGCCATCCAGCCCAACTCCCTTCCTCCAGACAGGGAAGCACAATCTGATCCCTCCCAACAGATGTCCATCTTCTAGCCCAGGGGTGGGCAGCCTACGGCCCACGGGCCGGATGCAGCCCGGCAGCCGATTCAGTCCGGCCCGGGGAGAAGGGCGTCAGCGTGGCCAAGAGGAAGGCGTGCTACTGCTGCCATCCCATCGCGGGCTCTGTGGGGCCTGTGTCGGCAGACAGGCTGGAGGAGCGGTGGCTTTGGAGTGCCAGCGATCCGGGCCTGCAGTGGGAGCAGTCGGCGACCTGCGGCGGCTGATCGCCCTGGCGACCCGGAAGACTTGATCATCTTCCGGGTCGCCTGGGCGATCAGCCGCCTCAGATCGCCGACTGCTCCCCCTGCAGGCCCGGATCGGCTCCAGGGATGGCAGGCACTGCATAGCAGGGCGATCAGCTGGGGAATGGCTGGGGGAGAGAGCGGGCGGAGGCCTGCAGCCTCCGATCGCCTGCTGCTCTGCTCTCCTCTGCTGCTGCTGCGGCTGGGTCAGCTTTGCCATCCTCTGAGCTGGGTGCATTGGGCCATTCCATCTTGGTTCGCACCTCGTCTTCTTGAATTTAATTTAATTTTAGTGGGTTTTATTATTTTATAATATAATAATAATATAATAAATAATATAATGTTATATCATATTATAATTTCAATATATTATAATGTCTGTATATATCATATATAGATCATCTGGAGAGGCCCTGCTCTCGGTCCCGCCTTCTTCGCAGGCGCGACTGGCGGGGACGAGAGACAGGGCCTTTTCAGTGGTGGCTCCTCGGCTTTGGAACACCCTCCCTAAAGACATCAGATCGGCCCCCTCCCTCCTGACGTTTCGCAAGAAAGTCAAGACCTGGCTATTTGAGCAGGCATTTGTTGATGAAAGATAAGGCTTAATTGGATATATGGAATGACGACGATGCAACAGAAACTGATTTCAACATGACGCTGAGGCTGCAGTTGTATGTTTTTAATTGTTAAATTGTTATTATATGTTTTTTTTGGGGGGGGGTTGACTTGTTGCTGTGTTGTATTGAGGGCAGAGACTGCCTGTGTAAACCGTCCCGAGTCGCCTTCGGGCTGAGAGGGGCGGTATAGAAACGTGACAAATAAATAAATATATATATATATAATAATTATATTAATAATAATAATATATGAATATTTATTGATATATTAATATGTTAATATTAATGATGTGTAATATATATTAATTAAATAAATTATGTAGATTAGAATGTAGTTCCGCCTTTAAGTGCGGCCCTCCATAATATTTTTTGGCTCTCGTGTGACCCCTTGGAAAAAATAATTGCCCACCCCTGTTCTAGTCTCATAGACATTAGTCGGTTCATGGGGAAATAGGGCTATAGAATCCTATAGTTGGAAGAAACCCCCAGGGGACATCCAGCCCAACCCCCTTTATACTGCCAGGAAGGAAGGAGGGCACCATGCAAGCCCTCCTGACAGATGTCCATCCAGACGCAAAGTACTCTCATGGAGAAAAATAGCTATCGAATCAAAGACTCCTGGCGTTGGAGGGGACCCCTAAGAGCCATCCAGCCCAACTCCCTTCCTCCAGACAGGGAAGTACAATCTGATCCCTCCCAACAGATGTCCATCCAGCCTCATAGACATTAGTGGGCTCATGGGGAAATAGGGCTATAGAATTCTTGAGTTGGAAGGGACCCCCAGGGGACATCCAGCTCAACCCAACCCCCTTTATTCTGCCAGGAAGGAAGAATGGCACCATCCAAGCCCTCCCAACAGATGGCCATGCAGCTCATAGACATTAGTGGGCTCACAGGAAAATAGGGTTATAGTATCCTAGTTGGAAGGGACTCCCAAAGGCTGTCCAGCCCAACTCCCTCCAGGCAGGAAAGCACAATCTGATCCCGCCTGACGGATGGCCACCCAGCCTTCACCAGGCTACATTATGAACTAGCTCTGTCCATCTGGAAGTCCTTCATAATGTACATCTGGACTCTCTTTTCCTGCCTCCATTGAGTCCCAATCTCTGGAGCCCCCACAGAAGACCAGGTGCCACCCTTCCTCTCCCTCCTCTTCCTCCCAGAGAGAGATTCAGGCCTGGCCTTCCTGCCTCCTCTCCTTCTCTTCCCTTTGCCCCCCTTGCCAATGGCCCTGTGCATTCCTATGTACTTTCCTATGCACCCCTCTTCTTGCCTTCCAACAGCTAAGACCAAGCGGCCCATCGAGACCATCGAGGAGGAGGTGGCGAGCCCAGTCCTGCCAGTGAGGAAGAGGTCGCGGCAGGAGGAGGTGGCCCCGATCCCCTTCCCGCTAGAGCCTGAGCAGAAGCCGCCCAAGGTAAGCCCCCCCCCCTCTGCTGCTGCTCCTCATAGGCATTCATTCGCAAGGGATCTGCTTCCTCTGGTTGCACTCGTATGGGCCATGGTCTTAATGGCATGCAAAATTCCTATTAGCATGAGTTGGTCAGCATTTTGACTGTGCAGCTTATCATTGTAATGAGCTGCCTTGAGTCTCCTGTATCTGCAATAGGAGAAAGAGTTCCTCGCCCTCAGGTAACAAAATTTAGTTTTTTTTTCTGTTCCTGGTTTGGAACTGTTATTTCCTGTTTAATTATAGAGAACTTACTTTGAAAGCCTTTGTTCTCCTCCAGAAACTTTATTTTTGAGGCTGCCTCAAACTAGGTTGAATTGGTTGAGACTCGATGATGAGATAATTCAGGGCTGTCCAACTTCTGCCAGCCCAAGGGCCGGAATTCTGGTGAGTGATCACCTGGGGGTCCGCAGCGGGGTGTGTGGCCGCTCGCGGGGTGTGTGGCCGTTCGCGGGGGTGTGGCCGTTCGCGGGGGGCGTCCTGCTCGGCCTGCCCCTTTTCGGCGGGGCTGGGTGACGTCCTGACGTCACCTAGCCGCGCAGAAAAGGGACAGGACGCTGGCGCGGCGTCTTATCCCTTTTCTGCGCGGCTGGGTGACGTCAGGCGTAGCGCCTGCGCCGAGGAGGTAGAGGGAAACCGGGGCCTCTGCCTCCCCTTTTTCCTCCTTGGCGCCACACCTGACGTCACCCAGCCCCGCAAAAAAGAGGCGGGCTGCGCAGGACGGCGGGCATGCGTGCCAGGGCGGGAGCGGCGCCGCCCCCGCGAGCCCCCCCCCCGTGAGTGGCCCCACCCCTTTTCGGCATTTTTTTTTTTTTAAAAAAATTAAAATTAAAAGCGGAGGTCATGCGGGCTGCGTCCAGGGGTTGGCGGGCCGTGTACGGCCCGCGGGCCGCCAGTTTGACGGGGCCAGGATTATTCATTCAAAATTATTATTATTTATACCCCACTTTATCTCTCTTGCAGGAGACTATGTGCCCCTCACACAGTGGTTCCCAAACTTTTTTTTTGACCAGGGTCCATTGACCAGGGACCACTCTCCAACATGAGTACCAAAAGGGTTACGAATCGGTTTTTGATGAACTTTAGATTTGGTTGGGTTATTTGGGGTGCTGATTCAGAAAATTGCATTGGATAGACCAGTGTTTCCCAACCAGTGTGGCGAGGCACACTAGTGTGCCGTGAGCGATCATCAGTTGTGCCGTGCGAAATTGGAACCTCCATGGAAGGGGGGGGGGGGGGAGAGTCTAGTGTGTTGAAGTATAAAAACCCTAAGAAACCTACCTTGATAAAGGCACAAAATTACAAACACCCCCCTCCCCACCAGGTTGGAAAACCGCTGCTCTAGCAGGACATCCTTCCCGCAGAAATAAAGTTTTGGCAGTTTGATAAACTTTCCTGATGTTTTTATGAGAGAGCAAATTAGAAATAGCATTGATGACCCAGGAACAGAAATCGTGTTGCAGAGTGAATCAAAAGATAGGAAACAGGTCAAGCAAGCCCGCTTTTGAAGTCCTTTCTGACTTGTGGCAACTCTAAGGCGAACCAATCGAACTGGGCAGCACTTGATCAGAGGGTGCCTTGTTCTTCCGAGGCTGAGAGAGTGGTACTTTCCCAAAGCCACCCACTGGGTTTCAGTGGCCGAAAGACCGGTCTCCCAGGGTCCAGGCCCAATGCTTGAATCACCACTTTGTGCTGTCCCAGGCCCCATCTACATTTGCCATACAATGCAGTCTCAGAATGCATTCTAACGGCACTGAACGACGTGAGGTGGCAGTGTCGACTCCTATTATCCAGTGCAGTGCAGTGCAGTTAAACTGCATGAGACGGCAGTGTAAGCGGGGCCCCAGGTAAGCAAGAAGCTTGATGTGCTCCTCCCTCTGTTGCAGGGAAAACGGTCGAACCGGAAGCCCCCCACGGCCAAGAAGAGCCGCCCACCCTCCTCCCGCCTGAACCAGAGGTAACACGCAGCCAAGAGGCTCAGGTTTTGCAAGTGGGAATTGTCATAAGAAGACCGTATGGAGCAGGGGTGCCCACACTTTTTCAGCACACGAGCTACTTATAATAAAACCAAGTCAGAAAGATCCACCGACCTCCTCAAAGCTGGGGAGGGGAGGGGCGGGGCTTGGCGCGGCCTGCTACGCCCCCCTCTGGCTTCCTCTCTACCAGCAGCTTCTCCAGGCTTGAGGATGGCAGTGCCAAGCCAGCCTTGTGCTATCTATGCCACTGCTGGCTTGGCATTGCTATCCTCAAGCCTGGAGAAGCTGCTGGTAGAGCGGAAGCCAAAGGGGGCGGAGCCAGTCCACAACAAGCCCTGTCCCCTCCCCTGTGGCTTTGGAGCTCCCAGCAGCTTCTCCAGGCCTGAGGATGGCAATGCCAAGCCAGTGGTGACATAGCTAGCACAAGGCTGGCTTGGCACTGCCATCCTCAAGCCTGGAGAAGCTGCTGGTAGAGCGAAGCCAGAGGGGCGGAGCCAGTCCGCACCAAGCCCCGCCCCTCCCCTCTGGCTTTGGAGCTCCCAGCAGCTTCTCCAGGCCTGAGGATGGCAATGCCAAGCCAGTGGTAACATAGCTAGCACACGGCTGGCTTGGCACTGCCATCCTCAAGCCTGGAGAATCTGCTGGGAGTGCCGAAGCCAGGGAAGGGGGGGGGCTTGGTGCGGCCTGGCTCCGCCCCCCTCTGAGAAGCGCCCCATCTGGCTGAGCTCGACCTTCGGTCCTGGGATCGACTGGTTGATCGCGACCGACTTCCTGGGCAGCCCTGGTATGGAGAATGGGATCAAGAGAGGGGAGGAGGGAGTGGAAAGCGTAAAGGAACTGGGGAAAGGTAGCATTGCCGGGCAAAGTGAGTATAGGCGAAGAAGGATCAGAGCAGACATCCTCCAACTGCGTCCCTCCAGCTGTTTGGGACTCCAACTCCCAGAGGCTCTAATGAGTTTGTTCAATTGTCAGGAATTCTGGGAGTTGAAAGCCCAAACAGCTGGAGGGACGCAGTTTGAGGATGCCTGGATCAGCGTGACCTGGAAAAGAGAGGTGGGGTGGGAAGCGCAGGAAGATTGTTTTGGGAAACAGGGTGGTTTTGGAACAGAGATGGAGAGACAGGAAGGAAGGGAAGGGGGAGAGGTTAGGTTTGTGTCTGCGCAGATTTTCTCGACTCTGGTCAACTATAAAACGCAAGATGCAGATCAGTCTCACGTGGCGCTTTGTCTCTTGATTGCCCCACCACTTGGGGTTAGGGTTGGAGGCCCCGGTGGCACAGTGGTTTAAACCCTTGTGCCAGCAGGACTAAAGATCGGGGAGAACACAGATGAGCACCCTCTGTCAGCTCCAGCTCCCCCTGCGGGGACATGAGAGAAGCCTCCCACAAAGATGATAAAAACATCAGGACAACTTCCTTGCAGATGACCAATTCTTTCACACCAGAAGCGACTTGCAGATTCTCAAGTTGCTCCAGACATAGGGAAATAAGAGTTAGGGTTGGTTTTTCGTGGGGGCTTTTGTTCCAAGGCTGGAAGAGAAGGAAGAGGGAGAGACCGAGGGTGGGGGGCATCCTTCGTGGCTCCTGGGTAGGGGGGTTCATCCTCTGCAGGCTTTTGAACACAGCACAGGGGAGGGGGCTTGGCAACGTTTTCTAAAGCGCACTGGGGCTCCTCTGAGATTTTTCAGAGGAAACCCTCCTTTTTTGCTTGTCAGGGGGAAACGGGTAAGACTCCATTTTCCATGCCATTTGCTCTCCCTCTGATGACGTCTTTAGTGGGCAATGGAGCCCTATTTGGCAGAGCAGAGGGCAGCCTAGCCAGTGCTAGGTAGGTAGGTAGAGAGAGAGAGAGATAGATAGATAGATAGTAAACTTATGATAGGAAATAAGAGAGAACAATGCAGGATGATGTTCTGGTAAGGTTTAGAAAAGGGCTTTCAGAAACCCTTCCTTTGATTGTTTCCCATCATGCAACCCTTGGGGTCCCTTCCAATGCTAGGAATCTAAGATTTATTTATTTATTTATTATTTTGATTTGCTTAACCACCCTTCCCAAGGCTCAGGGCGGTTTCCAACATATAAAAGCACATAAAAGTTAAAACATCATAAAAACACTATAAAACGATCCTAACCAATCATACATCAATCACAGCGGGTCAGAACAAGCTGACTCCTACAACGAGCTGAGGCAACACAGCTAGATAGAGGTTGTCAGTTCAGGTGCCTGTCAGTCACCAAAGGCCTGCCTGAACAACCAGGTCTTGCAAGACCTGCGGAAGGCCATCAGGTCTCGCAGGGCCCACATCTCGGCTGGGAGCGAATTCCACAAAACCGGGGCGGCTGCAGAGAACGCCCTCTGCCGTGTGCTGGAAAGCCTACAGAGCTTCAAACTTGGGACCTCAAGCATGTTAAGACCCTCTGAACGCAGTGATTTTCTGGGTACATATGGGGTAAGCCGCTCCCTCAAGTACACTGGCCCCAAACCACGTAAGGCCTTGAAAGTCAAAACTAACACTTTGAAGGAGACCCGGAATTCAATTGGCAACCAGTGCAGTTTGCGCAGAAGAGGTTATGTGGGCAGTCCTAGTAGCCCCCAGTAGCAGGCGTGCTGCCGCGTTCTACACCAGTTTAAGTTTCCGGATCGCCAACAAAGATAAGGGATACCGATTGAATAGGAGTGTGTGGCCACCTGTTGGGAGGGCTTTGATGGTGTCCTCCTGCTTGGGAGGAAGGGAGGAGCTGGGTTGGATGGCCTTTGGGGGTCCCTCCCAACGCAAACGGGAAGGGCCTGGAGACGACAGGCCTAACTACCTGGGTTCATTCTCTTTTCAAGACCTGCATGTTGACAGACTGGTTGTGTTCTTGAATTTCCAGCAGGGCCAGCAAAGGCAAGCTGACCACTCCGGTACTGCCCAGAGGTGCTCCCGCCGCCACCCAGGGGGTCACCCCAGGTTTCGTCCCCAGGTTTGATTCCAGGTGAGCCGAAGGCCTGCTTCCTGTCCTTCCTTCCTGGTCTGCGTCCCGGCTCAGAGGGCAGGATGGGGGGCTTTCTTTCTGGGGAGGGATGGGGATCAGGCTGCTTCCCCGCTTCTGCCACTTTCCACAGTGAGGCCCCAACCACCCTCCTTTCCTTGTCTGATGGGAGAGAGCGAGCCCTGCCCTTGAGGCATGGCCTTCATGCTCTCCCATTCTTCTGTTTCCCAGTGTCTTCAAGACCCCAGGACTGCGGGCCCCTGCCTCCCACGAGCCCGTCTTCAGCATCTCCGCCAATGGCAGCCCCTTGGCAGGCAGCAGCAGAGATGTCTTCGTCACCCTTCCCGTCAGCAAAGGGGAGGTCAGGCCTGCGCTGGACCATGGGATCAAGGGGGGCGGGCAGTGGGGGGAGCATTTGAGGGTCCTTGCTCAGGGCGACTGAATAGGCAGCAATGTGGAACTATGGGTCTCCTTGTGGAGAGAAAGAGCAGGGTGTAAATAAAAATGAAAGAACTGGGTATACATAAACATAATCCTAATAATGGGGAAATGCATGCCCCAGGGACAGGGTCCATGAGGCGGAGGTGCATTGGGTTGGTCTTCCCAACTGAATAGCAGAAGCTCTATGCATATACAGTCCCTGCATCTATTCAATTGGCTCTTTGCTTAGGGCGCAGCGTTCCATTTTGCCAGAGTTGGGAGGCTTCTTGGAGCCTGGAACTGATAGTAAACCCTAGGCCGCCCCTGCCTTACCCTGCCCAGCCCAGCCCATGGCTGACTTTGGGGGAAGTGAGGGTAGGAACAGGAAGGTAGCCCATTGTGGACACAGAGGGCAAATCCAGTGAAGGGCCTGTTGCTCCTGTGAATGTCCTTCTAGAGACAACCGAAGCAGGGCCTCCACCAAAGAGCAGGAGACGAGCATGGGCTTCCCAGCAGAAAGGCATGTAGCATCCTTTGCATTGGTTTGCCCCCACTTCACTCCACTCCACACTCCCTCCTAGAGGCAGGCGATAGTAAACAAAGAGACCTCCCCGCCTCCTCAAAAAGGGCCAGTCTTGTTCCTTCCTATGGCCCTTGCTTGACTTCTTCAGGCCAAGCTTGAGCTCAGGCTTGGGCAGAACGCCAGGCTGGGAGAGAAGAAAAGAGTCGCTTGGGTGCTGGGCAGGAGGCTGGAGGGTTGGGGGGTGGGTTAATCCTGCAGCCTCTCTGGCGCGGACACCAGAAAGACCCCCAGAGTCCTGTCTTGGCTCTGAAGGTGGCAGGGAGTGAGTTCAGGAAGATGGAGGAGAAGGGATGGTGCCCATTAGGTCCATCCCTCGGTGGGTGGGGGGGGGGGCGGTCTTCAAGGTGATCCCGGAGCAAGGAGACCCTTCTTGAAGGCCTGCTCCCCTTGACCTCACAGTGTCCTCCGTTTCCCTCCGCAGAGCATCCGCGTCAAGGCCAGCGACCTCACGGAGAAGGACCTTCTGCGCCTGAACTCAGCTGCTCTTGGGAGCATGAAAAAGCTCTCGGTAAGAGGCTTTGTTCTCTGGTAGGGTGGAGGTGCTCCTACCCCTTGTATATGTTGGTTTCTCACAATGTTGGAAGACAGAGGCTCTGCTTATGGCGGAGGGAGGGGACCTTATTTATTTATTTTATTTATCTATTTCATGCAGTTTTACCTTGCCCTTTTCCCCCCGAAGGGGGAAGCAGGGCGGCCTCACAGAAGCACCATACGATGCTGTCAATAAGTCAATAAGTAAACAATTCGAAATACAATTAAAGCCTTAAAAACCATTAAAAGATTAAAAACCATTAGACAGTAGATTATACATATGCCGGTAACACAAAATCCAAGTCTAGGCAGATTCAATGTTGTAAATACTAGGGCTGGTTGATCCAAAAGAAAATTTGTTCAAAACTTGTTTCGGATGTAGGGGGCGCTGGCGCTTCGAATATGATTGACTTCTGAAAATTTCTTTAAAAAATTTTCAAAGTTAATTCGTAAAAATTTCGGAATGGCTTCGTAAATGGCGGACATGCGTGTTTAACCCAGATTGGACGCGGGATTTCTTCCCTCCGCATGAGAACTGGAGGAAACCCAACTTTCCCCCAGTTCTCATGCGGAGGGAGGGATGTTATCCCGCGTCCAATCTGCAGCCAATGAGGGGAATCCAACTCTAGAAGGGCGGAAATCTGATCTGAGCCCTTTTCGAAAAGGGCGGCCGTGGCTTCGAATGTGCAAATTCACTTCTTGGTTGCTTAAAGCGCTTCAAAAACGCTTCAAAAGTAAATTAGAAATGAATTTAATGCGACTTTCATAGCGATACGAAAAACATAACCAAGCCTAGTAAATACCCTAAGTCTTCTTTCCAATTGCCGCTATCCGTTTATCCAGTGTTTCCCAACCAGTGTGCCGCGGCACACTAGTGTGCCATGAGCGATCATCAGGTGTGCCGTGGGAAATTGGAACCTCCAATACCCTTCCCCCTCCTGCCGAACACTTTTTCCTCTCCACTCGGGCTCCCTTCTTCCCAGCCTCGCTCTACTCGCTTTGCTCACGCTGCCACTTCTGCGGGAGTGGGGAGGGAGGAAGACGTGACCCGTGCGGGCACTACTCCGCAGACCCGCCCCACGTCTTCTTCCCTCCCCTCCACAGTGCTCTGGATATAGGTGAACTACAACTCCAAAACTCAAGGTCAATGCCCACCAAACTCTTATAGTATTTTCTCTTGGTTATGGTAGTTCTGTGTGGGAAGTTTGAGTCCATTCCATCATTGGTGGAGTTCAGAATGCTCTTTGCTTGCGAGTGAACTATAACTCCCAGCAAGATCAAGACCTTTATGTGTGTCTTTCTGCCATTCCTGCCAGGATATCTATGTTGTGTTCATCGAAACAGGCCCGGGTTTCACACTGAGTGTATAAATACATTTAAAAACATATTAACTATATGTATTACGGTGTTAGAGTGTCATTTTGGTTGGTGGTGTGCCCCAGAATTTTGTAAATGTAAAAAATGTGCCGCGGCTCAAAAAAGGTTGAAAAACACTGCGTTAATCAAACGCCTGGTCCCAGAGCCAAGTGTTCACTTGTCTTCTAAAGGACAGGAGGGAGGTGGCCAGTCAAGAAAGTCTCTGGCTAAAGGCATGCTCAGAGGTTGCGAGGTCTCTGAGGATGAATGCCATAGATGCAGGCAAAACGTCAGGAGAGAATGCGTTGCTGCCGTTTCTTCTCTTCTTCCTCCTCTTCCTCTTCCATGGCCAGTTGGAGGAGGAGAAATAGTAGTACCCCTTCTCCTCTTCCTCCTCCTCCACCTGCTCCTACTCGAGGAGGAGATAGAAGAAGAGGAGGAGAAGGGACGCTTCTGTCATTTCTCCTCTCCTTCCTCCTCTTCCTCCTCCATGGCAAGCTAGAGGAGGAGGATTGGCCTGGGGGCCTCTGTGCCACCTCCGCTGCTTGTCTCTTCCTCCATGGCCAGCTGCTTCAGAGCCTCGCCTCCAAGTTCTGCGGCATGACCTGAATATAAGCCAAGAGAGGATTTTTCAGCCCCCCCCCCCCCCAAAAAAAGGGCTGAAAAACTGCTTATATTCGGGTATATACAGTACGTTCCCATAACACAAATTAACAAATACATAGTAGCTTTATACTCCAACAGTCTTCACACTGGAGCTTTCTCACACAAAGCTTGTCTCAGACTGAGGTTTACCGCACACTCCTCAGGAGGGCACTAGCTTTGGCACACTGGCTCTAACATGCCTTGGCCCACCCACTCTCCTCAAGACGACACTAGCTTTTGCCCACTGACTCTAACAGGCTTAGGCCTCCTCACTCTCCTCAGGATGATGCTAGCTTTGGCCCACTGACTCTAACACACTTTGGCCTACTCACTCTACTTAGGATGATGCTAGCTTTGGTCTATTGACTCTAACACACTTTGGCCTACTCACTCTCCTCAGGATGATGCTAGCTTTGGTCCACTGACTCTAACACACTTTGGCCTACTCACTCTCCTCAGGGTGATGCTAGCTTTGGTCCACTGACTCTAACACACTTTGGCCTACTCACTCTCCTCAGGATGATGCTAGCTTTGGTCTACTGACTCTAACACACTTTGGCCTACTCACTCTCCTCAGGATGATGCTAGCTTTGGTCTACTGACTCTAACACTTTGCCTACTCACTCTTCTCAGGATGATGCTAGCTTTGGTCCACTGACTCTAACACACTTTGGCCTGCTCACTCTCCTCAGGATGATGCTAGCTTTGGTCTACTGACTCTAACACACTTTGCCTACTCACTCTTCTCAGGATGATGCTAGCTTTGGTCCACTGACTCTAACACACTTTGGCCTACTCACTCTCCTCAGGATGATGCTAGCTTTGGTCTACTGACTCTAACACACTTTGCCTACTCACTCTTCTCAGGATGATGCTAGCTTTGGTCCCCTGACTCTAACACACTTTGGCCTGCTCACTCTCCTCAGGATGATGCTAGCTTTGGTCTACTGACTCTAACACACTTTGGCCTACTCACTCTCCTTAGGATGATGCTAGCTTTGGTCTACTGACTCTAACACACTTTGGCCTACTCACTCTCCTCAGGATGATGCTAGCTTTGGTCTACTGACTCTAACACACTTTGGCCTACTCACTCTCCTCAGGATGATGCTAGCTTTGGTCCACTGACTCTAACACACTTTGGCCTACTCACTCTCCTCAGGATGATGCTAGCTTTGGTCTACTGACTCTAACACACTTTGCCTACTCACTCTTCTCAGGATGATGCTAGCTTTGGTCCACTGACTCTAACACACTTTGGCCTGCTCACTCTCCTCAGGGTGATGCTAGCTTTGGTCCACTGACTCTAACACACTTTGGCCTGCTCACTCTCCTCAGGGTGATGCTAGCTTTGGTCTACTGACTCTAACACACTTTGCCTACTCACTCTTCTCAGGATGATGCTAGCTTTGGTCCACTGACTCTAACACACTTTGGCCTGCTCACTCTCATCAGGGTGATGCTAGCTTTGGTCCACTGACTCTAACACACTTTGGCCTACTCACTCTCCTCAGGGTGATGCTAGCTTTGGTCTACTGACTCTAACACACACTTTGCCTACTCACTCTTCTCAGGATGATGCTAGCTTTGGTCCACTGACTCTAACACACTTTGGCCTGCTCACTCTCCTCAGGGTGATGCTAGCTTTGGTCCACTGACTCTAACACACTTTGGCCTACTCACTCTCCTCAGGGTGATGCTAGCTTTGGTCCACTGACTCTAACACACTTTGGCCTACTCACTCTTCTCAGGATGATGCTAGCTTTGGTCCACTGACTCTAACACACTTTGGCCTACTCACTCTCAGGATGATGCTAGCTTTGGTCCACTGACTCTAACACACTTTGGCCTACTCACTCTTTCAGTGCTTCACTCACGCTTCCGTAATCAAAAATACCTAGTTAATATTTACTATTTCTGACAGTGGCAAGGCTGCTGTGGCGTTTTGTGGTTTTATAATTTTAATCTGAATTGTTTTTAATACTCATGATGTTTAATTCTGTTTTTAATATTTGTGTATTTGTATGTTTTAATGGTATTGTAAGGCTTTTAATGTTAGCCACTTTGAGTCTCCTTTTGGTGGGAAAAAGCGAGATGTAAGTAAACATCATAATAGCATTATAGTCATCGTAAAATGAAATTAAAGGCAGCTCCCCATACACGTTATATATGTAGAATTACAAAGCACAGCGACTGCACAACCCCTTGTGCCGCATCAGTGTGAAACCCATAGTGTTTACTATACGAGGGTTGAATGAAAAGTAATGCCTCCACCTTGGTAACTCCTCAAAAGATGGCAGTCCTGGTATGCGGCAGGACTGGCTTGTTCAGTAGACTCTCCTCTACAGTTCCAGTGGCGGGAAGCCTTAGCATTGAACGGTTGTGTTGTTAAAGTGCGAAATATGGGACGCTGCACAGACGGTCGGTCAATATGACTTAAGCAATGTGCAGTCATTGAATTCTTGAGAACAGAAGGTGTCACCCCAAAGGAGATTCATCAGAGAATGCAAGCTGTTTATGGGGATTGTGTTGATGTGACTACTGTACGTCGTTGGGCAAGTAAGTTAAAAGATGTTGAGGTAGGAACATCTGACCTGCGTGACAAACGAAGAGTTGGACATCCCGTGACAGCAACCACCGAGTTTCACAAGCAAAAGGTTGACAGATTGATTCAGGACGATCGTCATATCACTCAGAGAAATTTCAAGCATAATCAGCATTTCACAAGAACGTGTGGGTCACATTATTGCTTTGCTTGGCTATCGAAAGCTCTGTGGATGATGGGAACACAGCAGAACTTCAGAGACTGGATCTCACCACCGCACGGCATCCTCCATTCAGTCCAGATTTAGCACCGCCTGACTTCCACCTGTTCCCGATAATGAAAGAAGATCTGCGCTGACATCATTCTGCTTGTGATGAAGACGTCGAGAGAACTGGGAGACGCTGGTTGAGGAAACAGAGCATCGACTTCATCCGTGATGGCTTCAGAAAACTTGTTCATTGTTGGCAGAAATGTATCCAGTTGTCTGGTGATTATGTGGAAAAGTGAAGAGTGGTAGTTAAAGAGCACATTTTAAGGATGATTTCTGCGTTTAGTTTATTAAAATATTCCCATCCAAACCCAAGTAACGAAGGTGGAGGCATTACTTTTCATTCAACCCTCGTAGTCACAGCTCTAGCACAGAAACCACCGCTCAGCCTGTTTGTCCTTGTTTGTGATCTTTTGTGTTGCTGCTTCACCCGAGCTCTGTTTCTCTCCCTCCAGGCCCAGATCCTGCGCTTGTGCAAGTAGAAGACCAGCAGCTATTTGGGACTTGTTTGGAGACCAGTTGTTTTCTGGGGAGGGGGCTTTGGCCTTCAGCCTCTCCTCTGCGTTGGGACCTGGACCAGGGGAGGTGATGGGCAAATGGAGACCCCAAGCATTGCCCTGCAGTGGGGTTTGGGAAGGAGCTGCACAGGGCCCCGCTGCTCTCCTACCATCGCTCTTGCTTTGGCCTCCGGCCACCTCTTCACCACAGCAAAGAGGAAGAGGCTGAAGAGCGGCGCTGGCCTGCCGGTTTGCCTTGTTTTGCTGTGTTAGGGGGCTGCCCTTTTCCCCCTCCCCGTAGTTGTCTGTTTGTCTGGCCTACCAGTTTCCCTTGTTTTTAATGTTTTGTTTTCTGGACTTAGAAACACTCCTTTTTCAGGTGTGTATCCTTTGGACGAATTGCCATTTGCCATGTTTTTAGAACTGAATGGAAATGCCCTGAATAAAAAGCAAAAACAATACCTTGTCGAAGGCTTTCATGGCCGGAATCCCTGGGTTGCTGTAAGAGCAGGGGCGGTTACAGATATAGGCCAAGTAGGCTGCTGCCTAGGGCACCATCTTGTAAGTGGGGCGAATTTCCGCCCGCCGGGCGCTGCTGCTCCTGCGCGCCGCTGCTCCCGTGGGGCATTGCAGAGCGAGGAGGAGCCTTCGAAGGCCCCTCCTTGTGCTTCCTGGTGCCCGCTGCCGGCCCCTCCCACGGGGCGTTGCACAGGGCAAGGGAGAGTGCTCCGCCGCCCTCTGCAATGCCCCATGGGAGGGGCTGGCAGGGGGAACCAGGAATCGCGAGGAGGGGCCTTCGAAGGCCCCTCCTTGCGCTTCCTGGTGCCCGCTGCCGGCCACTCCCACGGGGCGTTGCAGAAGGCAAGGGAGAGCGCTCCCCCGCCCTCTGCAATGCCCTGTGGGAGGGGCTGGCAGGGGGAACCAGGAAGCGCGAGGCGGAGCCTTCGAAGGCCCCTAAACGCGCTTCCTGGTGCCCGCTGCCGGCCACTCCCACGGGGCGTTGCAGAAGGCAAGGGAGAGCGCTCCCCCGCCCTCTGCAATGCCCTGTGGGAGGGGCTGGCAGGGGGAACCAGGAAGCGCGAGGAGGAGCCTGAAGGCCCCTCCTGCGCTTCCTGGTGCCCGCTGCGGCCTCCCACGGCCCTCCCACGGGCGTTGCACAGGGCAAGGGAGAGCACTCCCCCTCCCTCTGCAATGCCCTGTGGGAGGGCTGGCAGGGGGGCAACCAGGAAGCGCGAAGGAGGGCCTTAAATAGAAGGCCCCTCCTCGCTCTGCAATGCCCGCTGAAGAGCGGTGGCGTCACACTCTCAGAGAGGGAGGCAAAGGCAGCCCCAGATGGCGCGCTGAAAGGAACACGCGATATGTTCAGCAAAATGTATTGCTAGAAAAAAATGTTTTTGGGGGCAAAATAATGTTGGGAGGGCAAAATAATGTTCGCCTACCATTGGAAATTACCTTAGACCGCCCCTGTGTAAGAGAGATAGATAAGGGCCATAGATAGGGGAGATAAATAGATGATAGATGGGGAGATAATTTGGGGGGGGGGGGTGATCTGTTTTTAACTTTGAATATGTTTTTATGGTTTTTAATGCTGTTAATATTTAATCCTATTTTAATGTTTGCATAATGGTCTATTTTTAAATTGTATGCACATGCTGGTGTGTTAAGCTGCAAGAGACCCTTTGGGTGCGAGATGGTTAGATGGATGGATGAATAGATAGATAGATATGACTGGATGAATAAATACAGTAGATGATTAGATGGATGGATGAATAGATAGATAGATAGATATGACTGGATGAATAAATAGATGGATGATTGGATGGATCAATTGATAGATATGACTGGATGAATAAATAGATGATTAGATGGATGGATGAATAGATAGATAGATATGACTGGATGAATAAATAGATTATTGGATGGATCGATCGATAGATATGACTAGACTCCTCACTGACCATGGAGGCTCAGGTCTCGGTGGTCAGCAGGACGTCATTCTATCACCTCCGACAGGCTAGGCGACTGGCACCCTACCTGTCCAGGAACGACCTGGCCACGGTAATCCAAGCAACAGTCATCTCGAGACTACTGTAATGCCCTCTACGTTGGCCTCCCCTTGTCGACAATTCGGAAACTCAAGCTAGTGCAGAACGCCGCTGCTCGCTTGCTGGCAGGAGTGCCGGTGAGGGAGCACATTACACCCATCCTCCGGCAACTGCACTGGCTTCCTATTGAGTACCGAATTGCCTTCAAGGTGTTGGTTCTGACCTTCAAGGCCTTACACGGCCTAGGGCCTGCGTACCTGAGGGACCGCCTTACCCCGTACTCTCCCCCGAGATCACTGCGCTCAGATGAACTAAATCTGTTGTTAATACCATCAGTCCGCTCCTGCCACCTATCGATGACCAGACAAAGGACCTTTTCCGTAGTGGCACCGGTGCCCTGGAATGCCCTCCCGAACAGCACCCGAGCTATCTCGGAATTGCCCCCTTCCGGAGGGCCTGCAAGACGGCCCTCTTCGGCTTAGCCTTTAGCTAGGCACACTAGACCAACCAACTTTGCTATATGTCCTCTCAATCCGTGTGTTGACGATG
The DNA here is from genome assembly GCA_030556195.1 of Anolis apletophallus. Lineage (NCBI taxonomy): Eukaryota > Metazoa > Chordata > Lepidosauria > Squamata > Anolidae > Anolis > Anolis apletophallus. Next base: position 197,363,898 of record JARBWK010000004.1, on the reverse strand, counting down.
CACTGTGTTTTAATGTGGTTTTATGTTTTGTTTTATTAATTGTAGGGCCGCATGTCGACTTGTTGTGGCATGTTGCCCGAATTTTTTTTTACTGTTATCCGCCCCGAGCCTGCTGGGAGGAGCAGAATACAAATATGAACAATAAATAAATAAATAAATAAATAGATGAATAATTAGATAGATGATTGGATTGATGGATAGATAGATATGACTGGATGAATAAATAGATGGATGAATAGATAGATAGATAGATAGATAGATTTGACTGGATGAATAAATAGATGGTCAGATGGATGGATGAATAGATAGATAGATAGATATGACTGGATAAATAATTAAATGGATGATTGGATGGATCAGTGGATAGATATGACTGGATGAATAAATAGATGATTAGATGGATGGATGAATAGATAGATAGATATGACTGGATGAATAAATAGATTATTGGATGGATCGATTGATAGATATGACTAGATGAATAATTAGATGATTGGATGATAGAAAGATATGACTGGATTAATGGATAGAAACAAATGATTGGAAGGATGGATGAAAGGCTAGACAGATAGATAGGACTGGATGAATAATTAGATAGATGATTGGATTGATGGATAGATAGATATGACTGGATGAATAAATAGATGATTCGATGGATGGATGAATAGATAGATAGATATGACTGGATGAATAAATAGATTATTGGATGGATAGATAGATATGACTGGATGAATAAATAGATGATTAGATGGATGGATGAATAGATAGATGGAGAATAAATAGATTATTGACTGGATAAATAATGGATAAATGGATGATTGGGATGGATGAATAGATAGATAGATATGACTGGATAAATAAATAGGATTATTGGATGGATAGATAGATATGACTGGATGAATAAATAGATGATTGGATGGATAGATAGATATGACTGGATGAATAAATAGATGATTCGATGGATGGATGAATAGATAGATAGATATGACTGGATGAATAAATAGATTATTGGATGGATAGATAGATATGACTGGATGAATAAATAGATGATAGGATGGATTGATAGATAGATATGACTGGATAAATAATTAAATGGATGATTGGATGGATCAGTGGATAGATATGACTGGATGAATAAATAGATGATTGGATGGATAGATAGATATGACTGGATGAATAAATAGATGATAGGAAAATAGATATGATTGGAAGGATGAATAAATAGATTACTGGATGGATAGATAGATATGACTGGATGAATAAATAGATGATTCGATGGATAAATAGATATGACTGGATGAATAAATAGATGATTCGATGGATAAATAGATATGACTGGATGAATAAATAGATGATTGGATGGATAGATAGATATGACTGGATGAATAAATAGATGATTCGATGGATAAATAGATATGACTGGATGAATAAATAGATTACTGGATGGATAGATAGATATGACTGGATGAATAAATAGATGATTCGATGGATAAATAGATATGACTGGATGAATAAATAGATGATTCGATGGATAAATAGATATGACTGGATGAATAAATAGATGATTCGATGGATAGATAGATATGACTGGATGAATAAATAGATTACTGGATGGATAGATAGGACTGGATGAATAATTAGATAGATGATTGGATTGATGGATAGATAGATATGACTGGATGAATAAATAGATGATTGGATGGATAGATAGAACTGGATGAATGGATAGAAACAGATATGATTGGAAGGATGAATGAAGAGCTAGACAGATAGATATGACTGGATGAATAAATAGATGATTGGATGGATGGATAGATAGACAGACAGATATGACTGGATGAATAAATAGATTGGATGGATGGATAGAAAGAGAAAGAACAGGTTTCTAATACATATAATTTCTCAATGCTTGTGGGTATACCATAGTTTTGTTGTTCCATTGTCTGTGTAGATATAGAAGAATATTAGAAATTTACAATTTGTAGTCCTTAACGCTAGTCAAGAAATATGAGATAAGATTCCTAGCTGTTGCAGCAGCGGCGGATAAAAGGATCTGAGGTGGCAGCCCCTCCCACTGGCTATATATGCTCGAGGGGATGTGGGCGGGGCTACAGTTTAAAGTGATATTAACTTTTTAAAGATTCCGAACTGTCTGCGCAGGGCGCAGGAAATACCATAGGTGCTATTCACGGCTGACCACGAAAAGAAAATAGAGATTGTCTGGTTTGCTGACTCTAGAACTCTAGGAGACTCTAGAACATATAATTGTCCACGTGAGAAGCAATCCGCGTCTAGATCTGAACCACACAATTCTAAAGATTGGCCCCAAGCTTTGTTGGCGGTGATTGCAAACGCCAGTCGAATTGGGAATTGCAATCTCTTAAATTGAAATGGTATATCCATTGGAATTATAGGAATGCAAAGAAGGAGGACATCTTCAGAATATCAAGGCAGATCATCCACAATGCCTGCTTTGTACTGGATTATATGTCAGTGTAGACACATGGGGCCCTTCCTTACAGCTATAGAACTCAGAACATTTGGAGCCCCCAGTAGTGCAATGGGTTAAATACCTTGTGCCAGCAGGATTGTAGACCGGCAGGTCAGAGGTTCGAATCCCGGGAGAGCATGGATGAGCTCCCTCTGTCAGCTTCAGCTCCTGACACAGAGACATGAGAGAAGCCACCCACTAGGATGGTAAAACATCCAATCATCTAGCTTTGTGGAAGGAGCCTAAAGAGACACAGGGTGCCCAAAGGAGGGTTTGGGGGGGGGGGGACTGAAGTTAGGGAAACCCAATGGAGGGGGCATGATGCGCTTGCCCATGCAGTGCGATTAAACACCCAGAGCCCTTACCTGCCCAAAGAGGGGTGGGTGAGTGGCCGAGGCTCGCTTCCTCTCCCTCAGGCGCAACTTCGGACTGAGGCAGAGAAGCAGCGTGGAGGGGCGAAGGCAAAGGCCATGCGTCCCCACGCAATCTCACCCCTTTTAGGGCAGAACGAGCATCGCCAAAGCGAGGAAGGACAAACTATACTCATGAAATGAACGCTATGGTAAACGACACATCTCAGTTCCAGCGCAATGTCACACGACATAATTAAACCAAAATGAAACTTAGTTGAAATCCATGCCAATTCAATTTAACAATGCATTTGGAAAGATTGAATCGTAAAATAAATAGTTCAGCGTGTGTTTCGATGTTCAGCAGATGGTGCTGTGTTCCCCCCCCCCAAAAAAAGCATATTTTTACCTGTCACAGGCGTGACATCTATATTATAGTGAGTATATAAAAACATGTGCCAATTTGAATGCTACCGTATGTTGCGCCAAAATTTCAAAGCAATCGGTGAAGAACTTTTGAAGATTTAAGATTTTGAACAAACAAACATTTACAATTTTGTTTATAGAGATTTCCCAGTACCGATATCCTTTTAACTACTGGCAGTCCTCTTGCTCCCTGCGCCCAGTGAGGATGCAGCAAAAGAGCTTCCAGTTGGACAGGAAAAAGAGGGCTGGGCGACCATCAAGTTTTTGACCAAAGGAACTTCCGGACCCAACAGCCAGGCCACTGACCAATCACTTTGTGTGTCTCCAGGGCAGGCCCATCCCCAATACCTTTATTTTTGTATCTTATCACAATCTCCCCAAAGGGCAGCTTACATGGAGACCAGACCCATTCAAACAGAGTTAAAATACAGCATACCCTCTCTTATTGTGGGGGTTACGTTACAGCACCTCCCGCAATAAGTGAAAAACCGTGATGTAGGGACGCTATATTAATTTTAATATTTATACATTATTTTAGTAGCTATACACTATTTAAGTCTTTATAAACTTAAAATAAGGTGAGGGAAAGGAAGGAAAGGTCTTCAAACAAACACACGAAACTCGAGGCTTGTAAATAATGGTTGTTATTATAGCAAATTCAAAGCAAATACGTGTTAAATCACACAATAACAAAATGATAAGCAAACGTCCATTTGTAATCCAAACGCCGTTGCGTAAATAAATTTGTAATCCCCACGCCGATGCGTGTAATAGGTAGACCCCAAATGGGGTGGTCGGTGGTGTACCGGTGTCGTCGAAAGCCGACGAGGACGCAGGTGCGTGGGCCCTTTCCACGTTTCGACCTGGCTGGTCTTTGTCAAGGCTATGCGACAAGTGGGTAGAGGTGTCCACAAAGGTAGGTGACCATTTCAGTCTATAAGAAATTATATACAATGGGTCATCTCGATATCCATAAAGCAATCCACATAGAACACAATTATACATAAGGTGGCATGGTATGCAATATCAATTAATACCACATATGGCAATCAATACATCATAGTTAGAAAAGGCAACAATCCAATAATAACACAGGGCAAACAAACATACCTAGAGCATAGGGCGAGAAGTGTGTCTCCCTATGTGGTCATGGCAAATGCAAAGACTTAGAGTTAACAAAAGCAATTAAGTACACATTGGAGGCAAGGAGCACAGGTGGGGCTGGGGAGAAGAGAATGGAGTATAGGTAGAGTCTTAAAGGGTTAGATCATGAATGCGTAATTTTTCATTGAGGCCGGAGGGCTGCTCGCTGTTGAGTTTTAAAATCCAGGCCGCTTCTGCACGCCTGAGTAGTACATCAGGGTTTTGGTGAGGGATAATAACCCGCTGTAAGCCAAAGAATGGGAGGGAATCCGGCCCATGGTTTTTCTCTTTGAAATGTGTATAAAGTGGGGAGTCCTCAGCTAATCGGCGTATTTTCGAACGATGTTCAGAAATTCTGAGGCGTAAACAATGTTTAGTTTCGCCCACGTAAAGGCTTCCACAAGGGAAAACCAATCCATATACTGTGCAGTCCGTATTGCAGGAAAATGATGGGCGAATGAATACCAGCCACATCAGACAAGTGGTCAACAAACATTGGGTTATTCTGAAGAACATCCCGGGCCTCACTCAAACGCCCATCATAGCCCACAAGCGGTCCAGAAACATTAAAGACGTCCTAGTGCACACGCAACTGAAAGCACCAGTACTTAAGAGCATTTTAACCTCAAAAACCCACCAATGTGGACATTGTGCTCAATGTAGGTTTGGGTATCCGGATAAGCGCATCTTTAATCCTGGCACCGGACAAGACATCATTTTCAGGGGATCATTTTCCTGCAATACGGACTGCACAGTATATGGATTGGTTTTCCCTTGTGGAAGCCTTTACGTGGGCGAAACTAAATGTTGTTTACGCCTCAGAATTTCAATACAGCGAAAATACCGCAATAGATATTTTAAATTAATATTTTTTGAAAACCGCAAGTTTGCTAAAAGCGAACATTGAAGTAGTGAGGAAACACTAGCACAATAAAATACAGAGCATTACAATAAATTAAAGCAAAAGCCATACAAAACATCATAAAAGGTGAATCTGGCAAAGATGGAGATCCTGTGGCTGGGTCGTCCGGACTGTAGGGATGTTCAGCTTCCGACCCTGGACGGCGTGACACTATGTCCGTCGCCTTCTGTTAAGAGCTTAGGAGTAACTTTAGACCCCCTGTTGTCGATGGAGGCTCACGTCTCCACCGTCAGCAGGGAGGCATTTTTCCATCTTCGCCAGGCAAGGAAGCTGGCCCCCTACTTGTCCCGGCGCGACTTAGCCACAGTGGTACAAGCCACGGTCATCTCGAGGCTAGACTACTGTAATGCTCTGTACATTGGCCTTCCTTTGTCAGTAATCAGGAGACTCAAGCTGGTGCAGAACGCTGCAGCCCAACTCCTAGCGGGGGTCCCAATTGGCCATCACATCACGCCAATTCTGCGCAAACTGCACTGGCTTCCAGTAGAATGCCGGATTGCTTTCAAAGTGTTAGTCTTGACTTTTAAGGCCTTACATGGTCTGGGGCCAGTGTACCTGCGGGACCGCCTTGTCCCATACTACCCCACCAGATTGTTGCGCTCTGAAGAGCAAAATCTCCTGGTCGTTCCTAGCGTTAAGACTCATTGTCTGCAACTTGTCAGCGGGCTTTCTCCGTTGTGGCTCCAACACTTTGGAACGCCCTGCCCGCCGACATCCGTGCCACGTGGAGCCTTCTCCCGTTTAGGAAAGCATGTAACTGCTGTTTCAGCAGGCCTTCGGGGTTGGCTGAATTGCAGTTCCCTTTTATGCTGCCATCTTGCACTATGTATTCGCTGCCGCAATTGTTTTAACATGCGGCCTACTGTGATTTTTATCGGCTGTTTTAATTGTAGTTCTATTTTAATTGTGTTTTGCTGTAGTTTTGTGATATGTTTTGTGATATGGTTGCTGACTGTGTTTTTATGGACTGCTGTGAGCCGCCCCGAGCCACTGGGGGGGGGGGGCAGATAAGTATGAAATAATACAAAATAAATAAATAAATAATAAAAACATAAACCAACAATCACCCAAGCCCAATGGGCATGTTCGGAACTGAAAGAGCGGGGCAAGGGCTTGTGCAATGCAACTGCAAGGGTGGGGCTGATAGCAAAGTGCAAAAGCCAGGCATTAAGTAAGGGATAGAAGGGCCAAGTCAATTCGTGAACCGATTAATCAAAGGCACATTGGAACTAGAGCAGGTTTGGTACTTTTCCGTGCAAAAAGTACAGTCAGAGAGTGATGCTACATAAGTGTTTAGCTTTGAAACACGGGTCTCTGTGCCAAGAATCAGACTGGCACTTGCAATATGAGAATAACACTGTGATTGAAGCATTCTTAATACACCCTGTGCCCAACTTGAGATAATATAGGCTAGATGGGTGAAAAGCAGTACACATTGTGCTAATGGGAGAGCTTAATGCGAATAAAGAAAGCACTGCGCATGACAGAGAGTCTGGCCCCCTCCGTTGCTGGCACGGAGCCCAGAAGTCAAAGTTTCAACTTAGAGAACATCAGAGACTCAAGATTGATAGCAGTACTGTGGGAAAGACTAACTTATAACTGACTATTGTTCTCATACAGAGGTGTGACTTAAGATGTGATGCTAATGAAAATGTACTGTTTATTGGATTAATGAAATGTCATGAAAGCAACAGTAATCACCAGCCAATTATGATTGTTTTTATCCATGAAGAAGGGGTGGGCTTAACTGGAATGACTCCATTGAGGTATAAATGTCTTTGTATGAAAAGTGTCGGGGTCTTTTGCCCCTATCTGCAGCTGTGTTCTGCTGGCAGAAGCCCACCAGCTGGTGCCAGAATAAATCCTTTTGATTTTCACCTATTGCACAGTTGCCGTGTGTTCTTCCTCACCCTTGTGCCCGCTTGGTAAAGTAAACTTGGTACTTGGAGTTCCATAACTCCTTAATTTGGCTGCTTCAGAACATCCAAGTTTTCAGGTCTTTACGGAAGGTGGGCAGGGTGGACACTAATCTCCTTAGGGAGAGGGGGTGGGGGTCACCACCGAGAAGGCCCTCTCTCTCCTTCATCACCACCAACCGTGTTTATGGTGGAGCTGAGAGCAAGAGAAGGGCCTCCCCTCAAAGCTCGCGCAGGTTCATAGGGGAAGACGCGATCATGAAGATAGGCTGGACCCAAACTGTTTAGTAGGCTTGTTCGATTTTAAATAATGGTTCAAAACCCGTTTCGGAAGTAGGGAAGTAGGTTCGGATCTAAAGTCAATTCCGATTTTCACAGAAAAAAAAGTTCAAAACTTCCGAGATGTCCGAATCCTTCATTAATGGTTTCAAAGTGTTATTTCCTGTTTCATTGGGTGGTCTACTTTGAAAGTAGTTGTTTTATTCCAGAAGGGGGGGGGAGCAAAGGGAAGAAATCCATCCAAACTGGGTTAAACATGGCTCTTGCCCCAGGACTGACGCGGGAGGGAAAGGAAACTAAGGGAATCCATCCACACTGGTTTGAAAAGCTGAATCATTTCCGACTCAGTTACTGATTTGTAAGAGAAATGGCAGCAAAAGCTTCAAAATGGCAAAGATACTTCCGGGTTCCCAAATTACTTCAAAATCGCTTCAAAAAGGAATTTGATCCGAATTTATTCCGAATTAAGAAGATTCCGACCAAACCTATTCCTGAGTGGCTCGAAAGGAGTCATCTTTGCAGTGTTTTCCAACCTTTTTTGAGCCGCGGCACACTTTTAACATTAAAAAAAATCAGGGGACACACCACCAACCAAAATGACACAAAATGACACTCTAACACAGTGTTTTTCAACCTTTTTTGAGCCGCGGCACATTTTTTACATTTACAAAATCCTGGGGCACACCACCAACCAAAATGACACAAAATGACACTCTAACACAGCAATACATATAGTTAATATGTTTTTAAATGTATTTATACACTCAGTGTGAAACCTGGACCTGTTTTGATGAACACAACATAGATATCCTGGCAGGAATGGCAGAAAGACACAAACTTCCCACACAGAACTCCCATAACCAAGAGAAAATACTGTAAGAGTTTGGTTGGCATTGACCTTAGGTTTTGGAGTTGTAGTTCACCTATATCCAGAGAGCACTGTGGACTGAAACAATGTTGGATCAGGACCAAACTTGGCATGAATACTCAATATGCCCAAATGTGAACACAGATGAAGTTTGGGGAAAATAGCGTGAGCATGTTCAGGTGGGGAGGGAGGAAGACGTGACCCGTGCGGACACTACTGCGCAGACTTGCCCCAGAGCAAAGTGAGGCAAAGCGAGCAGAGCGAGGCTGGGAAGAAGGGAGCCTGAGTGGAGAAGAAAAAGTGTTCGGCAGGAAGGGGAAGAAAGGGTATTGGAGGTTCCAATTTCCCACGGCACACCTGATTATCGCTCACGGCACACTAGTGTGCCACAGCACACTGGTTGGGAAACACTGTTCTATGGTTTGCCACAGCCTTCCCCTGAGAGAGTGCGACTTCCACCCAAAGTGGGCCTCCATTCCTGAGCTGGGATTCTTCATCCTGCATTGAGACTTCTCAGTTACGCCGGTTGCAGTTTCTATTGTCACCAGGGCTTCCATGCGCTGGATTTGCACCAACGATGAAGCCAAAGGGGAGGAAGGCCTTGCATTGCTTGGCAGGAAACTGGAAAATGCCTTGGAGAGGTTTGATCCTCTACTGTGTACGTGTTTCTCCATTTGCCTTCCTTGCGCCTTCCAGGCCTGCGTTCGAAGGAGTAGTTTGTGTCTTGCAAGAACTAGTGCAGGGCCAGCCAGGACCTGCTTCTGAGGAGGAAAAATGTGGCCGCCCCAGAAAGGCAAGAGATGAATGCCTGGCTTTGGTGGTTTGCTCACCAATGAGAGGCAGGCACCTCCTTTTCAGGGAAGAATTGGCCCTCCTTGGGCTTTGAGTGCAGCTCCGGCGCCAGGCCTGTGGCAACCAATATCAGGCGTGCCTCCCTTTGCACAATGACGCCTACCTGGCGCAGGTGCAGCAGCAGTCGCCCCAAGAAGCAGGCCAGTTCCACCTAGAAGCAGTTCCATCCATCCATCCACAGGTTCTGACTGTGCAGAGACCTCCTTATCTCAGGCACCATGATGGCCGGAGGCTTATCCACCCCCAAACCAGCCACTCCAGAGGTCCAGGACATCGCAACACAGGTGAGAAGGTCACCAATGACCCAAGGCCTCTTCCCTATGGCAACTCCCTTGGAAGGGGAGCCCCAAAGGCCATCTAGTCCAACCCTCTTCTGCTCCAGTTCCTCTCTAACGCTTTGTGAGGAGTGGGCTTGCCATGAAGGGCAGCCTGAAGGGTGAGAGAGAGCCTTGGAGGGAAGCAACCTGTTGGCCGTATTCATACGGGTCTAGTGTCGAGATCAAGGAAAGCCATGGCTCCACTGTCTTCTGCTTTGGTCGAACTTCATCTAGATCAGCGTTTCTCAATCTGGGGGTCGCGAGTGGGGTGTCAAAGTGTTCGCCAAAGTCCATTAGGAAACAGTATTTTCTGTTGGTCGTGGGGGTTCTGTGTGGGAAGTCTGGCCCAATCATTGGTGGGGCTCAGAATGTTCTTTGATTGTAGGTGAACTTCAAATCCCAGCAATTGCAACTCCCAAATGTCAGTCCATTTCCCCCAAACTCCACTAGTGTTCACATTTGAGCATATTGAGTATTTGTGCTAAGATCATCTGGGGAGGCCCTGCTTTCGGTCCCGCCTGCATCACAAGTACGTCTGGCGGGGACGAGAGACAACGCCTTCTCAGTGGTGGCCCCTCGGCTGTGGAAAGCCCTAATTTCCTACAGAAATTAGATCGGCTCCCTCCCTGTTAGCATTTGAGGAAAGTGAAGACTTGGTTGTTCGAGCAAGCATTTGAATAGGCAGTGTAATGAATATAGGAATATGGAACAATTTGATGATGAGACTGGATCTTGATTCTAACAATGAGATGCTAATGAGATGATTTCCTGATGTTTAATTGATTGTTTTGATTGTTTTTAACTGCTTTATGATGTTTTGAGCATTGAATTTTGCTATTGTTAACCGCTTTGAGTCACCCGAGGGCTAAAAAAAAAAAAAAAAAAAGGTGGTATACAAATATAGTAAATAAATAAATAAGTTTGGTCCAGATCCATCACTGTTTGAGTCCAGAGTGCTCTCTGGAGGTAGGTGAACTACAACTCCCAGACTCAAGGTCAATGCCCACCAAACTTCTTCCAGTATTTTCTATTGGTCATGGGAATTCCGTGTGCCAAGTTTGGTTCAATTCCATCATTGGTGGAGTTCAGAATTCCCTTTGATTGTAGGTGAAATATAAATCCCAGCAACTACAACTCCCAAATGACAAAATCAATGCCCCGCTCCCAGTCCCACCAGTATTCAAATTTGGGTATATTGGGTGTTTGCGTTAAATTTGGTCCAGTGAATGAAAATCCATCCTGCATATCAGATATTTACATGACGAGTCATGACAGTTGCAAAATTACAGTTATGAAGTAGCAACGAAAATAATGTTATGGTTGGGGGTCACCAGAACATGAGGAAAATGGTAGTCGGAGGGTTGAGAACCACTGATCTAGAATGATGACCCTGTGTCCAGTTCTGGTCAAAACAATTCAAGGAGGAGGTGGACGAGAGGGGAGGTGTCCAGAGGTCTGAGGAGTGGCTTAAAGAGCTGGGGATGTTTGGCTTGGAGAAGAGGCGGCTCTGAGAACGGGACATGAGCAGGCCCGGATTAACTGGTTGTGGCGCCATAGGCCACACTCTGGAAGCGCCGCCCTCGCCCCGGGGGGCCCCTCCTTCCTCCTCACTGAAGGAAGGAGGGGCAGGGCTGACGTGAGCGAGGAGGGGGCGGCTGGGCTTCCCTCCGCCTCCTCCTCGCTTGCGTCGGCGTTGGCCCCGCCCCTCCTTCCTTCAGTGAAGGGAGGAAGGAGGGCCGACGTGAGCGAGGAGGGGGCAGCGGGACTTCCCTCCGCCACCTCCTTGCTCGCGTCGGCATCGGCCCCGCCCCTCCTTCCTTCAGTGAGCAAGGAGAGGGCAACGCGAGCGAGGAGAGGGCGGCAGGAAGCCGCGTCAGAGGCCCTAGGGCCTATGGCGCTCCACGCGCAGGCGCAGGAGTGCCCGAAGATTGAACTTTTTTTAAAAAAAATTAAAATTTTGGGGGTCTGGACCTGTCGCCCCCCCTCCATGGCTGCCGCCCTAGGCCATGGCCCGCCCTAGGCCATGCGGCGGCCTTATGGGTAATCCGGGCCTGGACACGAGAAGAGCCATGCTTCAATATCTTCCTTTCTGCTGGTCTACAGACTAGGGTTCAATGGAGCCATGGATTCAAGCAGCAGGAAAAGAGATTCCACCTCAACATTAGGACACATTTCAAGAGCAGTTCAATATGCGTCCTTGAAACGTGTCTTTGGTTGGGCAGAAGGGGTTGGGCTGGGTGGCGCTTGGACTCTCTTCCAACTCTAGGCTTCTATGAACTTTCAAAATGGTGTTCAAACAGAGGCTCCCTTGTCGGGAGGGCTTTGATAGTGTCCTCCTGCCTGGCAGAATGGGGTTGGACTAGATGGCCCTTGGGGGGGTCTCTCCCAATACCCTTGCCCTCTTCTCTGTCTCTTCCTTCCAGGCGAAGGCCCAACTAGAAGCCAAAGTCAACAAGAGGTACACCACTTTTGATGCCATTTCCTACTGTTCACAGGTGGTCGCTGGCACCAACTACTTCATCAAGGTGGGTCCTGGGGGAAAGGGAGAGGAATAGAAATTAGGGGGGCAAGAGGTGTCCTGTGTCCCAAGCCTGCCATGTTGGTCTGGAAGCAGATTAGCATCCCAGTGGGTATATTGGGGGTGAGGGTCCAGTCAGAGTAGCTATTTCCATTAATCATAATGCCCTTCTCTTTCTCTACTGCTTCCTCCTCCTCTTATTTTTCTTCTCTATCACCTTCTTCTCATTCATCTTCCCATCTCTTCTTCCTCTCCTCCCCTTCTTCCTTTCCTCCTCCTCTTCCTTCTTCTCCATCTTCTTTCTCTTCCTGCTCCTCTTCTCCTCCCCTCCATCTCTTCTTCCTCCTCCTATCCTCCCCTTTCTTTTCATCTTTTCTCTTCCTCCTCCTCTTCTTCCTCCTTCTTTTCTTCACGTTCCTGCTCCTCTCCTCCTCCTCTATCTCTTCTTCTGCTCCCTCTTCTTCTTTTCCTCCTCCTCTTCTTCCTTCTTCTCAATCTTCTTCCTCTTCCTGCTCTTCTCTTCCCCTCCATCTCTTCTTCCTCCTCCTCTCCTCCCCTTTCTTTTCATCTTTTCTCTTCCTCCTCCTCCTCTTCTTCCTCCTTTTCTTCACGTTCCTGCTCCTCTCCTCCTCCTCTATCTCTTCTTCTGCTCCCTCTTCTTCTTTTCCTCCTCCTCTTCTTCCTTCTTCTCAATCTTCTTCCTCTTCCTGCTCTTCTCTTCCCCTCCATCTCTTCTTCTTCCTCCTCCCCTCCCCTTTCTTTTCATCTTCTTTCTCTTCCTCCTCCTCCTCTTCCCCTTTTCTTCCTCTTCCTCTTCCTCTTCCTCCTCCTTCTCTTCATCTTCTTCCTGTTTCTGCTCATCTCCTCCTCCTCTATCTCTTCTTCTTCCTCTTCTTCTTTTCCTCCTCCTCTTCTTGCTCTTCTCCTCCCCTCCATCTCTTCCTCCTCCTCTCCTCCCCTTTCTTTTCATCTTATTTCTCTTCCTCCTCCTCTTCTTCCCCTTTTCCTCCTCCTCCTCTTCTTCCTCCTCCTCCTCTCTCTTCTTCCTCTTCCTGTTCCTGCTTCTCTCCCCCCTCCATCTCTTCTTCTGCTTCCTCTTCTTTTCCTCCTTCTACTCCTTCTACTCTTATTCACTTTTCCTCCATCTCTTCTTCTACTTCCTCCTCACCTCCCCTTCCTCTTCCTCTTGTTCTTCCCCCCACCCCCACTTCTTCTTCTTCCTCCTCCCCTATCCCCCTCCCACTGTCTTTCTCTCACATGCCAGGTGTGTGTTGGGCCTGGGGAGAGGGACTTTGTCCACCTGCGAGTCTTCAAGGCCCTTCCAGTCCACGGCGGCCAGGTGGAACTGGCCGGCTTCCAGCTGGACAAGACCAGGGAGGAGCCCATCACCTACTTCTACTTCTAGGCCGTCTGACCAACCCCCAAGGAACGGACCAAGGAACAGACCGGTGGAGAATGCAGACGGGGGAATCACCTGTGGTTTGGAGGGACGCCATCAAGAAAAGATGGGGACACCCAACAGACTGAAGACCCCATCCTCCTGAAAGCTGAGCCCTAAAATAAATGCCTCTGTCTTTGGAGATACTGCAAGGCTTTGGGTGTATTTCATGACACTGATGGGCTTTTTGGACAGGCATCATTCCGTGACACAGCAGTTCGGTTTTACTAGCACACCGGATATTAAAACAATCACTTCTACGACAGATAGATCAATTTGTTTATTTATTAGTCCTCTGACCATATCAACGGTAAAAGACAAATATGCGAAGACACCCCAAACACAAATCCCTATCCCAATACTCCTGTAATCATGAGCTAAAATGTATTTATTTATTTACGACATTTATATGCTGCCCTTCTCACCCCGAAGGGGACTCAGAGCGGCTTACAAGTAAACTGTAAATACAATATATTATATTATTGCCATAGCACTATTTATTTATTTAATTATTTATTTACATCATTTATATTCTGCCCTTCCCATCCCGCAGGGGACTCCGGGCGGATCACAATGCACATATACAGGCAAACATTCAATGCCATTTGACATACAACATATAAGACAGACACAGAGGCAATTTAACATTCCAGCTTTTCTGGCCACCAGGAGGAGCTGTCGCATTCCTTCTCTCCTTTTGTGTGTATTTCCTGGATATTTTATGGCCTCGTAAATCAGTTAAATTAAGCCTCCACACTCAAGTGGTACCTAAATTTCCTACTTGACAGATGCAACTGTCTTTCAGGTTGCAAAGGTCGACAACGAGCTGCCCAATTGGTCGAGCGCTCACCCTGACCTGGGCAAGCCTCAAACTCATGACCTTCTGGTCAGTAGAGATCTTATGCAGCTGACACCCAGCCAGCTGCGCCACATTCCTGGTATTACATTGTACTATAACAGTGCTGTCCAACTTCTGGCGGGTCCAGGGCCGGATAAGAGGTCACTGATGACCTGCGAGGCCGCTCGGCCCCGCCCCCAGCCCAGGCCCCGCCCCCTCCTAAAGCCGCCGAAAAGGAGGAGTAGGCGGCGCCAGAGCAGCGCGTCACAGGCCTGGCGTGACGCGCTGCTCTTGGCACCGCCTACTCCTCCTTTTCGGCGCCCCCTCCCTTCCTAGGCCGGGAGCCGCCGAAGGGCAGAAGGCGCCCAACGGCAGCGCGTCACAGGCCTGGCGTGACGCAGCGTCTCCAGGCCTGGCGGCGCCGGAGCTGCCCCTGCCAGCACCAGCCTCTACTCCTCCTGCTCGGCTCCCCCCTAGGAAGGGCCCTAGGAAGGGTGGGGTGGGGCCGAAAAGGGCAGAAGGCGGTGCCAAGGCAGCAGCGTCACGCCAGGCCTGCCCCTGACGCCTGCTCCTTTGCGCCCCCTCCTTCCTAGGCCGGGGGGCCGCCGAAAGGAGGGGTAAAGGCGGTGCCAAGGGGCTCACGCCCTGCTCTTGGCGCGGCCCCCCGCTCCCGCCCTAGGTAGGGAGGGGGTGCCGAAAAGGAGGAGCTAGCTCTCTTCCTCCTCCCTGCCCCGCCTCCCCCTCCCCCCCGGCCGCCTTTTTTTAAAAAAAATTGATTTTTTTTAAAAAAATTTAAAAATGGCGGCTGAGGGCATAGGTGGGGCCGTGTCCAACAGGCTACGGGGCCGGATCCGGCCCCGGCGCCGCCAGTTGGACAGCCCTGTACTATAACATTATACTGTAATATAATTAGCAATATTACATGTAATATAAAATATGTAATTATAATATCATATTATTAGTATTATATTGTATTACATTATAATATTATCAATATTATATGTATATACAATATATTATAACATACTATATTATTAGCATAATACTAATACATCATTAATAATATTAGTATTATATAAAATACATTTAAGCACTTAAATCTTGATTAAACAATAAGTTTGCTACAATTACAAAATGATTAATTTACGAAGAAATACAGATGCACACATAAATTGCAAAAATGAAATGTATGAGGAGACAACATATGTCTTATGAACACTTTTTCGATTATATAGTTTTGAAAGATATTATTCATTCCTTATTACACAGAGACTTCTTGCGACACTGGCATCATGCACTGCAGCTAACACACATACGTTGCAAGGCATGCGTTTGGAGGATGCTTTCTATGCGGGGAGACCTATTCTTCAATTTACTCTAAAGCAGTGTTTCCCAACCAGTGTGCCGTGAGGGATCATCAGGTGTGCCGTGGGAAATTGGAACCTCCAATGCCCTTTCTTCCCCCTCCTGCCGAACACTTTTTCTTCTCCACTCGGGCTCCCTTCTTCCCAGCCTCGCTCTGATCGCTTTGCCTCGCTCTGCTCACGCTGCCGCTTCTGCCACCATATTGATCCGAGGGGGCAGCGTGAGCGTGTTCAGGAGGGGAGGGGAGAGGGAGGAAGACGTGGGGCGAGTTTGTGCAGTAGCGCCCGAACGGGTCACGTCTTCCTCCCTCCCCTCCTGAAGAAAGGAGCCCGAGTGGAGAAGAAAAAGTAAGTGTTCGGCAGGAGGGGGAAAGAAAGGGCGCGAAGGGGAAGGGGGAGGAAGAGTTCTCTGTCGACAGCTGGCATGGGCAAACTTGGACCTTCCAGGTGTTTTGGACTCCAACTCCCACCATTCCTAGCAGCCTCAGCCTCTTTTCCTTTTTCCCCCTCAGCCAGTTAAGCAGGAAAGGGCCTCAGGCTGTTAGGAATGGTGGGAGTTGAAGTCCAAAGCACCCAGAGGGCCAAAGTTTTCCCATGCCTGTTTTAGGGACCTTAGAGTGGCGAGCCTCCTTCCAACATTGTGATTCTGGATAGAAAACAAACAACAACATAACATAACATTGTTTGAGTCCACAGTGCTCTCTGGGTGTAGGTGAACTACAACTTCCAAACTCAAGGTCAGTTCCCAAGCCAACCCTTTCAGTACTTTCTTAGAACATAAGAACATAAGAAGAGCCATGCTGAATCGGACCTCAGCCCATCTAGTCCAGCATTCTGTATCACACAGTGGCCCACCAGTTGTACACGGGGATCTCGAGCAGAAGGGAGGGCAAAACCCTAACCTGCTCCCGACCCCCCACAAGCAGTACCCAGGGAAATCATGCCTACCTCAACCAACTCCGAGGTGGCACTTGAATGTCCTTTTCAGTAACTACCGATACACTTGGTATCCATGAATCTGTCTACCATTACCAACTTTCTGTTGGTAATGAGAGTTCAATATGCCAAGTTTGGTTCAATTCCATTGTTGCAAGAGTTCAGGATGCTCCTTGATTGTGTGTTAACTATAAATCCCAGAAACTGTAACTCCCAAATGTCAAGGTCTATTTTCCCCAAACTCCATCTGTGTTCACATTTGGGCATATTGAGTATTCATGCCAAGTTTGGTCCTGATCCAACATTGTTTGAGTCCACAGTGCTCGCTGGATATAGGTGAACTACAACTCCAAAACTCAAGGTCAATGCCCACCAAACTCTTATAGTATTTTCTCTCTCGGGATGCAAGGAGGCTTCCCAGAGGGACTTCCATTGCATTCCATGGATCCAAGCAGGCCCAGATTACCCATAAGGCCAACCTAGGCCATGGCCTAGGGGCACAAGCCGAGGGGGGGGCAGATCACGGACCAAAAAAATAATGTTGAAACGCGTTTTTCCCACCCTCCCTCAGCCTCGCCCATAGATGTCTATGAGAGTGGGCCCTGTCCTGAAGACTACACTTCCCATCGTGCACCTCTCTCCGCTTCCGCCTCCCTTCCTGCAGGAGAAAGATTACGCTTCCTGGCATGCCCCGCGAGGGCTGCAGCGGGGCCGGGCCAATGGGAGGCGGTGAGGGTGGAGCCAGGGGGTGTGGCCAGGGGGCGGAGAGAGAGAGAGCAAACTCGCTGGGATGGCGGAGGGCGCCAAGGAGGGTTCGCCTTTCTAGCTCGGTAGGCCACGCTTCGAGCAGGTAAGCGCCGGGGCGCTGGGGCACCGCGCGATGGGGACCGGGAAGGTCCCGCCAGAGATGGAGTCGCTCACTCAGAGAGCCTGCGTCGCTTGCCTCAGGTGACCCCGCCCCCTCGTCCCCTCGTTGGCCTTGCTGAGTGTCACTCTCCCATTTGAATTCCCACCCTTGGGAAAGTGCTTCTGTGGTTGGCTCCCGCTTCCCTTGGCTTCTCTTCGGGGGCGGTGCTTCTGTCTTAGCGTCCTGAGTTCGAGTCCCGCTTCGGGCAAAAAGCGTGACTGTGGAACTCCCTGCCACTGCATTGGGATGGCATTTTTTAAAATGGGCCCGAGCACGGCGCTGCTGCAGGTGGGTCCGGCCCAGGCGCCCCACAAGCCCCACAGATACACCTGTGCTGTTTGGCGCGGGTTGTTGTTGATTTAGTTGGATAGTACGGATCAACTGAAATGTATTGGGCTACCTGAGTAAATTTGAGGGAAGTTGTATGATATGATTTATTTTTAGTGTGGGTCTGAGTGATGTGTGGGGGTGGGGTGGGGTGGGGATTGCAGTAGAGGTTGGTTTAAAGTTGATTTAAAGAGGTTGGTTTAAATTCCAAAGTGTGGCCTAGGATGCAAAAAGGTGTTAATCCGGGCCTGGATCCAGGAGTCAAAGGGGACCATGAGCCCACCGTAGCCCGGGCGCCTCCTGCATCAGCCGCAATAAAGGCCATTCTTTCAGGCCCGGATTACCCATAAGGCAAACATAGGCCATGGCCTAGGGGCACAAGCCGAGGAGGGCGCAGATCACAGACCAAAAAAACCAGTTGAAACAAAAAAAAACCGTGGCCGGCCCCTGTGGTCTCTCCCAATTCTCGAAGCTTGCGAATGCCAAGGGGGAGTTGGGTGTCCCTCCCTCCGCAATGGAGGCCATGTCCAGAAGGGAGGGAGGGAGTGAATGCCGTGCGCCTGGAGGGAGACACAGAATGCTGCCTCTTAGCGTGCTGATCTCTGCCCCTGCATGGGGGGCGTGGCCTCGCGCGCTGGCTCCCTGCCGAATCCGAGGAGTGCAGCGGCAGGGAATACGGTCCTGGTGGAGGGGGAGGACCCAGAGTGACATCTGGAGCTTCTTGGTGAGGTGAATCCTGGATAGTGCCTCCAAAGCTCCCTCTTGCTCTGGTATCGGCAGGGGCGGCCTCACCTCTCCCGGGGGGGTAGGCAAACCTTATTTTTGCCCCCCCCCCCGGCAGCTCCTGGACGGCCTCGCGCATGCGCGCTGGCGTCCCGCACGGCCCCGTGAGTGCGTTCCGTGCAGTGGCGCACACGCGCAGTGACGTCCCAGCCAACCGCGCATGCGCGCTGCCATCCTGCCCGGCCACGCAAGTGCGTCCCGAGCGGTGGCGCGCGCGCGGCGACGTCCCGGCCTGCCGCGCATGCGCAGTGGCGTCCTGCCCGGCCGCGCGGGTCCCCCGCCTGGCTGCGCGCACGCTGGCGGCAGCGGCACAGCTGGCTGCGGGCGCAGCCGCGGGGCGGGGCGGCCAGCGCGGCGACGCCCCTCCCAGTTCGCGACGCCCCTCCCAGGTACCATCGCCCTACGCGGCTGCGTAGGCCGCGGAATGGGCGGGGCCGTCCCTGGGTATCGGAGTGGGCGGACCCACAGACACCCCCCCCCTTCGCCGCCTCTGGCAGGGGGAGCTGCGCCTGCACCCTAGGCTTCACTGAAGGCAAGGATGGAACATCTTCTGGGAACAAAGGGGGCTTTGGCTTTCACGCCTTTTTTGTCTGAGGGTGAGTTGAACAAGCCCCTTGTTCGCCATCATTTCTGGCCGCCATCTTGGGCTTCTTCAGTCGCTTCTTGGGCAAATCCTCCCCCATTGATAGCCCCGACAATGCGCTCCCCGCTGGGAAGGCAGGTAAGCTCTGCAAGAGCGGCAGGGATTGAGAAGGCATCAGAGCTCTTTCATAGAGTGCAGCCTTCAGCCTTGCCAATCTGTTCTTTTTCGCCTGAGGCTGAAAGGGGGCGTAATTCCAAAGTGTGGCCTAGGGCAGTGTTTCTCAACCAGTGTGCCGGGGCACACTAATGTGCCGTGAGCGATCATCAGGTGTGCCGTGGGAAATTAGAACCTCCAGGAAGGGGGAGAGTCTAGTGTGTTGAAGTATAAAAACCCTAGGAAACCTACCTCAATAAAGGCACAAAATTACAAACACCCCCACCCGTTGTTTACTTGGTCTCTCCCTCTCCATGCATTGGGAAGACCCGTCTACCTTCCCCAAGTAGAGACCTCCTCTTGCCTCCTGGGGGTTCTGTATGGGAAGTTTGGCCCAGTTCTATCATTGGTGGGGTTCAGAATGCACTTTGTTTGTAGGGGAACTATAAATCCCAGCAACTACATCTCCCAAATGTCAAGGTCTATTTCCCCTGAATTCCATCTGCATTCATATTTGGGCACATTGAGTATTCATGCCAAGTTTGGTCCTGATCCAACATTGTTTGAGTCCACAGTGCTCTCTGGATATAGGTGAACTATAACTCCAAAACTCAAGGTCAATGCCCACCAAACTCTTATAGTATTTTCTCTTGGTGATGGGAGTTCTGTGTGGGAAGTTTGTGTCTTTCTGCCATTCCTGCCAGGATATCTATGTTGTGTTCATTGAAACAGGCCCAAGTTTCACACTGAGTGTATAAATAGATTTAAAAACGTATTAACTATATGTATTACTGTGTTAGAGTGTCATTTTGTGTCATTTTGGTTGGTGGTGTGGATTTTGCAAATGTAAAAAGTGTGCCGCGGCTCAAAAAAGGTTGGGAAACACTGGCCTAGGGCACAAAAAGGTGTTAATCCGGGCCTGCATTCTTTGGGTCCTCCTTCCCTCCCTCCCAGAAGATCAAGGCAGGGGATCCCACTTAGGGATCTGAGTGTGGACTCACAGAACCCAGCGGGATGTCCTGCCTTGTGTTCTGGCTTGTGTGGAAGGAATAAGGGCCCTGAGATGCCCTTTGCATAGAGCAGTGTTTCCCAACCAGTGTGCCGTGGCACACTAGTGTGCCGTGAGCGATCATCAGGTGTGTCGTGGGAAATTGGAACCTCCAATACTCTTTCTTCCCCCTCCTGCCGAACACTTTTTCTTCTCCACTCGGGCTCCCTTCTTCCCAGCCTCGCTCTGCTTGCTTTGCCTCGCTTTGCTCACGCTGCCGCTTCTGTGGGAGGAGGGAGGGAGGAAGACGTGACCCATGCGGGCGCTACTGCGCAGACTCGCCCCACATCTTCCTCCTTCCCCTCCACAGTGCTCTCTGGATATAGGTGAACTACAACTCCAAAACTCAAGGTCAATGCCCACCAAACAATTATAGTATTTTCTCTTGGTTATGGGAGTTCTGTGTGGGAAGTTTGATTCCATTCCATCATTGATGGAGTTCAGAATGCTCTTTGATTGCGGGTGAACTATAACTCCCAGCTGTTGAGCAAGACCTTCGTGTGTGTCTTTCTGCCATTCCTGCCAGGATATCTATGTTGTGTTCATCGAAACAGGCCCAGGTTTCACACTGAGTGTATAAATACATTTAAAAACATGTTAACGATATGTATTGCTGTGTTAGAGTGTCATTTTGTGTCATTTTGGTTGGTGGTGTGCCCCAGGATTTTGTACATGTAAAAAATGTGCCGCGGCTCAAAAAAGGTTGAACAACACTGGCATAGAGAGCCCTCTCTCCTGCCAACCCTGCCAAGGGGAGAAGAGTGCTGCGGCGCTCTGCACGCGCCCAGAGGCCTCTCCTTGCTGCTGCTGCTGCTGCAGGAGGGGCGTGGCAAGGGGCGTGGCCTTCCCCTCCCTCCCTCCCGGTGTCCGTCCGTGGGTCCGGGCGAGGCCGCCTCCCGCTTCCTGTCTCCGGCCAGAAGCGGGCGGAAGCCTCCTTGCTGCAGCAGCTGCAAAAGGGAAAGGGAAAGGAGCCAGCCAGGAAAGGAGGAAGGAAGGAAGGAAGCAGCAAGGTGAGTGGGCAGGTGAGCAGCCCCCCCTGGCCCAGAAAGAGAGGGAGGGGCGTGGCCAGGGAAAGAGAGAAGGGGGAGGTGAGAGGGTCCTCCTCAGCAGGGCCCCCTCCCATCTGGATAAAGCAGCGCCCCTCTTTCCTGATGCAAACACCTGGGCGACCCCTCCCCTATTGAGACGCAGCGGGGGGTGGGGGGCTTTTGTGGGAGGGGGATCACTGGGAGGGGCTTCTTCTTCCCCTCAGCAATTGGGGGCGGGGGTCTTCCAAGAAGCCCCTTCCCCTCTCAAGGCTTCTCTCAAGGGGCAAGAAAGACCCAAGGCACCCCCATAGGGGAATTGGGTCTGGGGTCTCTCCGCACCTCCAAAGGAGCCTATGCTCCCCCCCATATAGGCATGTGTATTATGAGGGGGGGGGGCAAGAAAGACCCAAGGCACCCCCACAGGGGAATTGGGTCTGGGGTCTCTCCGCACCTCCAAAGGAGCCTATGCTCCCCCCCATATAGGCATGTGTATTATGAGGGGGGGCAAGAAAGACCCAAGGCACCCCCACAGGGGAATTGGGTCTGGGGTCTCTCCGCACCTCCAAAGGAGCCTATGCTCCCCCCCATATAGGCATGTGTATTATGAGGGGGGGCAAGAAAGACCCAAGGCACCCCCACAGGGGACTTGGGTCTGGGGTCCCTCCGCACCTCCAAAGGAGCCTATGCTCCCCCCATATAGGCATGTGTATTATGAGGGGGGGGCAAGAAAGACCCAAAGCACCCCCACAGGGGAATTGGGTCTGGGGTCTCTCCGCACCTCCAAAGGAGCCTATGCCCCCCCATATAGGCATGTGTATTATGGGTGGGGGGTGTAAAACTGACAAGCCCAGGGAGGCACAGCAGCAGCCTGGAGGGTCGCCCTTCAAGCCCCCCCATCAGTGGCTCCCTTGCCCTTCACTTGGCCCCTTTCCTAATTGGGGAGGGGGCTTGAAGGGCACCCCCCCCCAGGCTGCTGCTGTGCCTCCCTGGGCTTGTCACTTTTACCCCCCCCCCCCCAATACACATATATGGGAGGGGGAGCATAGGCTCCTTTAGAGGTACGGAGGGACTCCAGACCCAATTCCCCTGGAGGGGAGGGCAGGGTGGGCTTTGCCCCACAAGCAGGGGCCAGCCAGCGCTGGGTGTGTGCTTCCTTCTTTCCTTCCTTCCTTGAGGCAGCCCCCCCAATTAATACACATGCCTATATGGGAGGGAGAGCACAGGCTCCTTTGGAGGTGTGGAGGGACCCCAGACCCAATTCCCCTGGAGGGGAGGGCAGGGTGGGCTTTGTCCCGCAAGCAGGGGCCAACCAGCGCTGGGTGTGTGCTTCCTTCTTTCCTTCCTTCTTTGAGGCAGCCCCCCCCAATTAATACACATGCCTATGGGAGGGAGAGCACAGGCTCCTTTGGAGGTGTGGAGGGACCCCAGACCCAATTCCCCTGGAGGGGAGGGCAGGGTGGGCTTTGCCCCGCAAGCAGGGGCCAGCCAGTGCTAGGTGTGTGCTTCCTTCTTTCCTTCCTTCCTTGAGGCAGCCCCCCCCCCCCAATAATACACATGCCTATATGGGAGGGAGAGCACAGGCTCCTTTGGAGGTGCGCAGGGACCCCAGACCCAATTCCCCTGGAGGGGAGGGCAGGGTGGGCTTTGCCCCGCAAGCAGGGGCCAGCCAGTGCTGGGTGTGTGCTTCCTTCTTTCCTTCCTTCCTTGAGGCGGCCCCCCCCCAAATAATACACATGCCTATATGGGAGGGGGGAGCATAGGCTCCTTTGGAGGTGCAGAGGGACCCCAGACCCAATTCCCCTGGAGGAGAGGGCAGGGTGGGCTTTGCCCCACAGGCAGAGGCCAGCCAGCGCTGGGTGTGTGCTTCCTTCTTTCCTTCCTTCCTTGAGGCAGCCCCCTCCCCCCAATAATACACATGCCTATATAGGAGGGGGAGCATAGGCTCCTTTGGAGGTGCAGAAGACCCCAGACCCACCCCTGGAGGAGAGAGGGCAGGGTGGGCTTTGCCCACAGGCAGAGACCAGCCAGCGCTGGTTGTGTGCTTCCTTCTTTCCTTCCTTCCTTGAGGCAGCCCCCCCAAATAATACACATGCCTATATGGGAGGGGGGAGCATAGGCTCCTTTGGAGGTGCAGAGGGACCCCAGACCCAATTCCCCTGGAGGAGAGGGCAGGGTGGGCTTTGCCCCACAGGCAGAGGCCAGCCAGCGCTGGGTGTGTGCTTCCTTCTTTCCTTCCTTCCTTGAGGCAGCCCCCCCCCAATAATACACATGCCTATATGGAAGGGGGAGCATAGGCTCCTTTGGAGGTGCAGAAGGACCCCAGACCCAATTCCCCTGGAGGGGAGAGCAGGGTGGGCTTTGCCCCGCAAGCAGGGGCCAGCCAGCGCTGGGTGTGTGCTTGCTTGCTTGCTTCTTTCCTTCCTTCCTTGAGGCAGGGGCGATGAATCAGCATCCGCTGCCTGGTGCGGCCTGCCTGCCTGCCGGGGCATGCCTGCCCTTGCCTGCCTCTGCTCCAAAGGGCCACGGAAGGCAGGCCAGGGTTGGGGCGCCCTGCTGGGGGTGAAAGGGTTAATGAGCTTAATAGTGCAAAATGCACTCTTGGCAATAGGGAACGGAAGATCGAAGGCCGAGGGGAGATTGTGTGTTCCCAATACGCAGGATGTTCCAAATATCAGTGCACACAGAGTGACCTGACAATTCAATGCTTATCTATATACGAATCATATATGTATCCATGCAGGCGCCGCATATGCAGAGCGTATTAGTTAGAAGTGCCGAGGTGGCCAAATAATAAGAATAAGCATATTTTTAAGAACCTGATTGGATAAAGGATGTGGGCAGAGGGGCTACACCGTGATCCAGTAAAAGATAATAGAAAGATTGTAACAGGACGGGCAGCTCTTTCCTTGAAGGCACTCGCTGGTCTTCCGCTGTCCGTCTCTGCGTGGCCACGCTGAAATAAAAGGTTTTTGCTTCACCTAAGACCAGTGTTTTTCAATCTTTTTTGAGCCACGGCACATTTTTTTACATTTACAAAATCCTGGGGCACACCACCAAAATGACACAAAACACTGACACAGTAATACATATAGTTAATATGTTTTTAATGTATTTATACACTCAGTGTGAAACCTGGGCCTGTTTCGATGAACACAACATAGATATGACTTCCTCTCACATATATTTATACATGGCTATCATGTCTTCCCTCAGCCTTCTCTTCTTCAGGCTAAACATGCCCAGCTCTTCAAGCCGCTCCTCATAGAGCTTGTTCTCCAGACCTTTGTGAAATTTCACCCTGAGTGGAACTTGCTTCCAGTTAACTATGGATGTCATGAAGCTGTTATAAACAGTTCCTTGAAAGGGGGAGGCAACTCTCGAAAAATAGTTTAAAAACAAAAACAACATTTCCAAGCGGAGAGGATCAATTTGTTTCTGTGAGGGGCTGCTGGGGGGGGGGAGTGCCAATTTCCCACAGCACACCTGATGATCGCTCATGGCACACTGGTTGGGAAACACTGACCTAAGGAGACTGGCTGCTTGCTTCTGTTGCCTGCTCTGCGGGACCAAGGTTTTAGGGGTTCCCTTTCAGGGGCTCCCCATTCATTCTGCTTTCGGTGCTTGTGTGTCCTGGGCTTTTCAGTGGCACGCTGTGTTGCTTTTAGCCTTGAGAGAGAGAGAGAGAGGAAAGGGAGAGAAAGACTGTGATGGGGATGATGGTGCTTGTCAAAGGTGGGGTGGGACGGTGAGTCCCACAGGGGAGCCCATGACCTCTGTAGCTGGGGCTCATCTGCAAAGGACAGCTGTCAAGGTTTTCACTTTCTCTTTTTCCCTCCATCTCATTATATTTTCTTTCTTCCCCTTTCCTTCCTCCCTCCTCCTCTCTCTCTTATCACTCTTGTCTTCCTTCTTTTCATCATCCTTATCCTTCCTTCCTTCCTTCTTTCCTTCCTTCCCACTTCCTTCCTTCCTTCCTTCCTTCCTTCCTTCCTTCCTTCCTTCCTTCCTTCCTTCCTTCTCCTCTTCCCTTTCTTCTTGTCTTCCTTCTTTTCATCATCTTTACTTATCCTTCTCCCTCCCACTCTCCTTCCTTCCTTCCTTCCTTCCTTCCTTCCCACCTTCCTTCCTTCCTTCCTTCCTTCTCCTCTTCCCTTTCTTCTTGTCTTCCTTCTTTTCATCTTTACTTATCCTTCTCCCTCCCACTCTCCTTCCTTCCTTCCTCCTTTCCTTCCCCCATCTCTCTTTATCACTCTCTCCTTATTCCTTCCTTCTTTTCCTCCCTCCCTCCTTCCTTACTTCTCCTCTTCCCTTCCGTCTTGTCTTCCTCCCTTTCATCTTTACTTATCTTTCTCCCTCCCACTCTCCTTCCTTCCTTCCTCCTCTTCCCTTTCTTCTTGTCTTCCTTCTTTTCATCTTTACTTATCCTTCTCCATCCCACTCTCCTTCTTTCCTTCCCTCCTTCCATCTGTCCCACGCTCCCTCCCTCTCTCCTGTCTCCTTCCCTCCCTCCTTCCTTTCCCTCCCTCTCATCTTTTCTTCTCTTTTTCTCCTTCTCCTTCCCCCTCTCTCCTGTCTCATTCCTTCCTTCCCTCTTTCTCTTCCTCTATCCTGTCCCCTTCTTTCCTCCCTTCCTCCTTTCCTTCCCCTCATCTCTCCTTATTACTTTCTCCTTCCTTCTTTTCCTCCCTCCCTCCTTCTCCTCTTCCCTTCCTTTTTGTCTTTCTTCCTTTCATCATTACTTATCTTTCTCCCTCCCACTTTCTTTCCTCCTTTCCTTCCTTCTGTCCCGCTCTATTCTGTCTCCTTCCTTCCTTCCTTCCTCCTTTCCTTCCCCATCTCTCTTTATCACTCTCTCCTTATTCCTTCCTTCTTTTCCTCCCTCCCTCCTTACTTCTCCTCTTCCCTTCCTTCTTGTCTTCCTTCATTTCATCTTTACTTGTCTTTCTCCCTCCCACTCTCCTTCCTTCCTTCCTTCTCCTCTTCCCTTTCTTCTTGTCTTCCTTCTTTTCATCTTTACTTATCCTTCTCCATCCCACTCTCCTTCTTTCCTTCCCTCCTTCCATCTGTCCCACGCTCCCTCCCTCTCTCCTGTCTCTTTCCCTCCTTCCTTTCCCTCCCTCTCATCTTTTCTTCTCTTTTTCCTCCTTCCTTCCTTCCCACTCTCCCTCCCTCTGTCTTGTCTCCTTCCTTCCTCCTTTCCTTCCCCCTCACCTCTCCTTATCACTTTCTCATTCCTTCCTTCTTTTCCCCCTCCCTCCTTCCTTCTCCTCTTCCCTTCCTTCTTGTCTTCCTCCCTCCCTCTCATCTTTCCTTATCTCTTTTCTCCCTCCCATTCCTTCCTCTTTTCACTCCCTTGCATCTTTCCTCGTGTCTTTTTTTCTCCCTCCCTCCCTCCTGTCTCCTTTCCTTTTTCCTTTTCCTCCTGTTCATTGTTTCTTATTTCTTTTCTCCTTCCTTCCTTCCTTCCTTCCTTCCTTCCTTCCTTCCTTCCTTCCTTCCTTCCTTCCTTCGCTCCCTCCCTCCCTCCCTCCTTCCTTCTGTTTTCTCCTCCTTCCTTCCTCCCCTCCCTCCTTTATCTTTCCCTCCCTATCCTTCCTCCCTTCCTTCCTCCCTCTCCCTCCTCCTCATCTTTCCTTCCTTCTCTTTTTCTCTTCCTTCCTTCCTTCCTTCCTTCCTTCCATCCATCCGTCCCCTTTTCCTGCCCTCTCATCTTTCCTTATCTGTTTTCTCACTCCCTCCTTTTTCTTCCTCTCACCTTTCCTTATCTCTTACTCCCCCCTTCCCTCTTTCCCCCTTCCCTTCTTCTCATGTTTCTTTATCTCTTTTCTCCCTCCCACTCTCATTTCTTCCTTCCTTCCTCCTTTCCCTCCTTCTCATCCTTCCTTGTCTCTTTTCTCCTCCCTCTCTTCCTTCTTTTTTCGTCCCCCACCCCCGCTACTTGCAGGTCCCTCCGTAGCCCTTTTGGACCCCCTTGGGCACCTCCTGGACCTCCTTCCCTCCTGGCTGCGCTGGGCCCCAACTCGGGAGCCTTGCTGGGCCCTCCGCTGCCTCCTAATCCTCCTCTTCCGCTGCCGCTGCCATGCCCCCCACCGCCACCCCCAGCCATGGACCCCCCTTGTGGGAGCCTCCTTCGGGGCAAGGCCTTCTTTGGCCGGGAGTGGGCGCTGGGCCGTCTGGCGCTGCTGCTGGAGGGGGGCGGCGGCGGGGTGCTAGTGACCGGGGGGCCCGGCTGCGGCAAGACAGCCCTCTGCACCGAGGCCCTGTGGCCCTCCTCGCCCGCCGGGTGCCGGGCCGCCCTGGGGGAGAGCGCCTTGGCCTGGCACTTCCTCCAGCCCCACGACGCCGACACCCGCTGCCCACGAGGCTTCCTCCGACACCTGGCCGCACAGATCCAGCGCTGCCCGCTGCTGCCGCCCGGCTCCCGAGAGCGCCTGAGTCGTGCCCTGCAAGCCCAGAAGGGGGGTGGCCAGGAGGAGGACCCCGACGAGGCCTTCCGCAGGTAAGCCACAACCATGCAAATCCGCATTAAATGGTTTTGCTGGGAGTTTGGGAGTGGAGGGATGCAGGCATGGGCCAACTTCGGCCCTCCCTCCAGGTTTTTTGGACTTCAACTCCCACCATTCCTAACAGTCTCAATAGAAGGGGGGGGGGTCTTCGACTTTCCGCGCCAACCCAGGCTTTAGCACAGCTGGTAAATCTCCAGCAGCAATAAGATCTCACCCATTGACCCATGAACACTTTTGCCCTGCTCACTGTCCACCGAAGCAGTTTGAAAACAGCGGTGAGTTGTGAGTAGATAAATTAGGCACTGCTTAAACAGGGAGGTAATTTACGGCACCATTAAAAGGAAATGCCAGAAAATGCTGGTGATTAAAGGAAGGAGGAAGTCTGTGATCAAGGACTCTTTGTCATAGAGGATGGAGCAACAGCACCCTCCTGTGGCCGGAATTGAGCACAACCTCCAGGACGCTGAAGTTGGAGGGGAAAAATACCTCTATCTCTTGTCTGTCCTGTTTGTCTAAGACAGGGCTGCCCAGGAAGTCGATCGCGATCGACTGGTCGATCCCAGGACCGAAGGAGGTCGATCCCAGCCGGATGGGGCACTTCTAGAGGGGGCGGAGCCATGCTGCGCCAAGCCCCGCCCCTCCCCCGGCTTCAGCGTTACCACAGCTTCTTCAGCCTTGAGGAGAGGGTAGTGCCAAGCCCGTAGTGGCTAGTTATGCCACCACTGGCTTGGCACGACCCTCTTCTAGCCTGGAGAAGCTGTAGTAGCGCTAAAGCCAGAGGGGGAGGGGGTGGAGCCATGCCACACCAAGCCCCACCCCCTCCCCAGCTACAGCTCTACCACAGCTTCTTCAGCCTTGAGGAGGGTAGTGCCAAGCCAGTAGTGGCTAGTTATGCCACCACTGGCTTGGCATGACCCTCCTCTAGCCTGGAGAAGCTGTGGTAGCGCTAAAGCCAGAGGGGGGAGAGGCGAAGCCATGCCGTGCCACGCCAAGCCCCATCCCCTCCCCAGCTACAGCGCTACCACAGCTTCTCCAGCCTTGAGGAGGGTAGTGCCAAGCCTGTAGTGGCTAGCTATGCCACCACTGGCTTGGCACTACCCTCCTCAAGCCTGGAGAAGCTGTGGTAGAGCTAAAGCCAGAGGGGCACCAAGTTCCGCCCCCCTCCCCCTGCTCCGCCCTGCTTCTCTCTCGGTAGATCTTTCTGACTTGGTTTTATTATAAGTAGCTTGCATGCTGAAAAAGTGTGGGCACCCCTGGTCTAAGAGTACTGACTGCTTGCCGACTATTTGTTCTGTGATCCGCCTGAGTCCCCTTCGGAGTTAGAAGGGCGGTATACAAATATAGCAAATAAATAAATAAATAACTCCAGTTCTCTCACTATATCCCACCATTCCTAACAGTCTCCCTCCTTCCCTCCCTCCTTCCGCTTTGAGTCTCCTTCTGGAAAGAAAACTTGGGGTATAAACAAACATTTAACATAGTAATGATGATGATGATTATTTTTTGTATCAAAAGCATTGCATAAATTCGTATACAAATAGAAGGAGCACAAGTGGCTAAATATTTTTGGCCAAAAATGGGCAACAGCAACTGCATTGTCGGTAGCCTCCAACCATTCTTCCTCTGTACATGAGGCAGGACATAAGAGGAGAAGCATACAGATGCAGAGTTGTCTGTTCTGCTCTACAGTCTCCCAAGGTGGAGGACTCTTCTAGGCTGTGCCATTTGGCCAGGCGATTCATGCCACGGTTACATCAAGGCTGGACTATTGCAACGCTTCATACGTGGGTCTACCTTGGTCAGTAACTCGCAAGTTCCAGATATGAATAACGCTGCTGCCAGGCCCCTCACGAAAACACCAATGAGGTGTCACATAACGCCATCCTTACAGCATTTACACTGGCTGCCGGTCGAGTACAGAGTCCTTTATAAGGCCCTGACCCTGACACTTAAGGCCTTGCGGGGCCAGGGTCCTACATACCTAAAAGACCGTCTGATACCATCTATCCATCTGAGAGCACCATGGCCAGCCTACGAGAAGCTTCTCTGTGTCCCGGGTCTGAGAGAGGCTCATTTGGAGTCCACGAGACAGAGATCTTTTTCCGTTGTGGCCCCGGTCCTGTGGAACTCTCTGCCGCCAGACCAAAGAGCCATCTTCGACCTGCCTTTATTTCTGGCGGCACTTAAGACATGGCTATTTAGAAGAGCATATGCATAAGTGACAATCAGTGACCTGGAACCTGTCTATTCCCATATTTTAACATTTTAATATTTTAATATTTTAGTATTGTAGATGCCTAGCTGTGTAAGTCGCCCGGAGCACATTTGTGGAGGGCGACTCATAAATAATAAAATTAGTTAGTTAGTTAGGTTGTCTTTTGATCTGCCCACTCCGCTTCTGAGTCTGTTCAGGGACTTCCAAGTTGCCCATTCTTGTCTCCCTCCATACTTTATTTTCTCCCTCCATACCTCTAGGGCTGTGCTGTTGCCCTTGCTTGACCTTCCCCCGCCGCCCAGGCCCTTGCTGATGGTGGTGGACGCACTGGATGCGGGGAGGAGTGACCGGACAATGGCGGAGGAAGAGGAGGAGGAGCGCGGCCCCCCGCCAGGCCCCAGCCGGACCATCGCCTGCCTCCTGGGGAGCCACCTCCAGCTGCTGCCCCCCTGGCTGCTCCTGGTCTGCACTGCCCGGACCCACAGCAAGGGTGTCCTGGGCCTCTTCCCCAGTAAGTAAGAGATGGAACTGGCATGTGGGGGGGGGGAATGCATCCCTCCAGAACTCTGGTGTAGAAGGCTGAGATTTGAAAAGTGGATTTTACAAGGAGGGAGTGTTGAGAATGGGAAAACAGAGAGAAGAGGGCGGGGAGTGAGAAGAGAATGAAGGAATTTAGGAGATATTATTATTATTATTATTATTATTTAAAACTTTTAAATCCCAATCTTCTCCACCTCCGTAAAGGGACTCAGACTGGCTCACAGAAAGGATTCAATGCAATAATACAATCTAAAAACATCATACAACAATAAAAGATTGAAATACATATAGAATAACATTACAAATAAACCAAATCGCCAAGATAAAATCATGTCCAACTCAGTCCGTATGCGTGGTCGATAACTTGGGCCCCATTGACATCAGCTAAAATTAGTCCATTAAAATCTATTCTGCGAACGCTTGATCCCATTACCAGGATTTGAGCTTCTTCCGAGATGTCATAAGGGAGGGGGCAGATCTGATCTCATTAGGGAGGGAGTTCCACAGCCGAGGGGCCACCACCGAGAAGGCACTGTCTCTCGTTCCCACCAAGTGCGACTGTGATGGCGGTGGGACCGAGAGCAGGGCCTCTCCAGACAATCTTAAGGTCCTTGGGGGTTCGTCGAGGGAGATATGTTTGGACAGGTAAGCTGGGCCGGAACCGTTTATTTCTAGTCTCTATTCCCAATCAGAAACTAGAAACAAGGAGATTAAAAATACCATAGTTTGATATGCAGAAAATATTAAGGGGTGGGGGTATAATTGTTCTGAAAATAATTATCAAGCGCCACACTTGACTGTTCTTGTGCCATGTGTTTTATAGTGTCAGATGGACGCAAGCAATCAAATCTCCTTTTCCCTTTCCTTTCCTGTCCGCACTAGTCCCCTCTCAACTTTATCCTTCAATTCAGTGGCACCTCTGTTCCGCCTTGTCCCTTTTCGGTCCAAAATAAAATTATATTTTTCAAAACAATTTCCTGTCCTCTCATCTCTGTCAGGTCATTTCTTTCAATCTCTTCTTCACCTTTACCCACACGGCTTATCTATAGAAAGTGTTCAAGTCCTGAACCGGTGCTTGGCCGCTGTAACAGACTGGATGAGGGCGAACAGATTGAAGCTAAATCCAGACAAGACAGAGGTCCTCCTGGTCAGTCGTAAGGCCGAACAGGGGATAGGGTTACAGCCTGTGCTGGACAGGGTTACACTCCTCCTGAAAGCGCAGGTTCGCAGCTTGGGAGTGATCCTGGACTCATCGCTGAGCCTGGAACCCCAGGTCTCGGCGGTGGCCGGGAGAGCTATTGCACAATTAAAACCCATGCGCCAGCTGTGCCCGTACCTTGAGAAGTCTTGGCCACGGTGGTCCACGCCCTGGTTACATCCCGTATAGACTACTGCAATGCTCTCTACGTGGGGTTGCCTCTGAAAACTGCTCGGAAGCTGCAATTAGTCAGGTTACTAACAGGAGCGGGGTACAGGGAGCGCACAACTCCCTTGTTGCGCCAGCTCCACTGGCTGCCAATTAGCTTCTGAGCACAATACAAAGTGCTGGTTTGAACCTACAAAACCCTATACAGTTCCAGCCCAGTTTACCTGTCCGAACATATTCTCCCCTATAAACCATTAAGGCTATTTAATTTGCAGAATAACATGAAGGGGTGGGTGCAATAGTCAGAGCGATCTGTATCATGGGTTCTATTGTTCAGTGTTTCCCAACCTTTTTTGAGCCGCGGCACATTTTTTACATTTACAAAATCCTGGGGCACACCACCAACCAAAATGACACAAAATGACACTCTAACACAGTAATACATATAGTTAATATGTTTTTAAATGTATATATTCACTCAGTGTGAAACCTGGGCCTGTTTCGATGAACATGACATAGATATCCTGGCAGGAATGGCAGAAAGACACACACGAAGGTCTTGCTCAACAGTTGGGAATTATAGTTCACCCGCAATCAAAGAGCATTCTGAACTCCACCAATGATGGAATGGAATCAAACTTCCCACACAGAACTACCATAACCAAGAGAAAATACTATAAGAGTTTGGTGGGCATTGACCTTGAGTTTTGGAGTGGTAGTTCACCTATATCCAGAGAGCACTGTGGAGGGGAGGGAGGAAGACGTGGGGTGAGTCTGCGCAGTAGCGCCCACACGGGTCACATCTTCCTCCCCCCTCCCACAGAAGCGGCAGTGTGAGCAAAGCGAGGCAAAGCAAGCAGAGCGAGGCTGGGAAGAAGGGAGCCCGAATGGAGAAGAAAAAGTGTTTGGCAGGAGGGGGAGGAAAGGGTATTGGAGGTTCCAATTTCCCACGGCACACCTGATGATCGCTCACGGCACACTAGTGTGCCACGACACACTGGTTGGGAAACACTGCTATAGTTGACCAGAGTAAAGTGAAGTAAACATGCATTCACATGCAATCAAACCTCCCCCCCTTTTCCTTCTTTGCACTTCTCCCGGCTTCTGTCTTTCGCTTCGGCACCTCTCTCTCTTCCTCTCTTTTCCAAAACAATTATCCTATGCTTCCCCCTCCCATCTCTTCCAGGTCATTTTGACCTCACAGACTCCGAGGATGTCTGCCAAAAATGCAGGTGAAACGTCAGGAGAGATTATTTTTGGGAACATGGTCAGACAGCCCGGAAAACTCACAGCAACCCAGCGATTCCGGCCACGAAAGCCTTCGACAATACATTCTGAATCTTTCACACACTTTTTCTCTCCCGTTGTTGTGCCTGGCAGTGCTATCACTCCCTCCTCCTCTTTAACCCATTCTTATAAAATGCATATTAATTGATTGATTGGTGGCAACCCCCCCCCCCAACATTCCCAAGACATGTGCCTGGTAGCATGGTAACCGAGGGGTTGACATCACTCAGTGCCTAGAGAGGCCTGACCAGAACGACACCTCCGGTCAAGTGTGACAGATGTCATGTCCGGGTTGTCAACATAGAGATAAGCATGCAGGGCAATGTGATTAAAGGCCTGACCATGTGTTTGATCTCTCTTCTGCCATGACCCTTTGAGTGTGAGTAACTGTAGGTAATTAAAAACAACCATAAACAGTGAACCACCAAGGAAGGGCTCTTGGCTGAAAGACAGTGATCCAGTGTTCTTGATTCAAGAAGCACAGAAGCAGGGGAAGAGCAGAGAGGTGCAGCAAGGCATGCATGTTGCAGTTATTGCTCGTGCCTGTGGCTGCAAATCCAGGGAAATTCTAAGTGCCTTTGGGGGGGGGGGGGTACACCTGACAATTCACACTTATACATCTCTGTTTCTCCAATGCCCTGCCCCTCCTCTCCATCCCTCCCATTGCAGACTTCCAGCGACTGTGCCTGGATGACCTCAGACGGGAGCCGGTGGTGGGCGACGTCCAGCAATACATCCTGGCTCGCCTGGGGCGCGAGGAGGCCCTGCGCCGGCACTTGACCCCACAGACGGCCGAGGCCTTGAGCCAGCTGCACATCAAAAGCAACGGTTGCCTGCTGTACCTGGAGCGGGTCCTGGATGGTGTGGCGGCTGAGCTGGTCACCCTGCGGGAGGTGCGCCACATCCCTGGCACCCTCTTTGGTCTCTACCTCTGGCTCTGCCAACGCCTCTTCCCCGGCCATGGCTTTGCCCTTGTCCGCCCACTGCTGGAGACCCTTCTGGCCGCCCCTCGGCCTTTGCGCCCAGGGGAGCTCTATGCTGCCACCTGGACGCTCCGTCCCTCACCCCGGGAGGAGTTTGAAGCCCGCCTGGGAGCTCTGGGGCCACTGCTGCGGGAGGGGCCCGGCGGCACCTGCCTCCTTTTCCATGCCAGCTTTGCTGAGTGGCTCTGCGACGTCAAGCACTGCACCCAGAAGTACCTCTGCCGTCCAGCCCTGGGTCATGCAGCTCTGGCCATGAGCGCCTCATGCCGGGCCCCGACTCTGAGCCCCGAAGGAGTCCGTCAGCTGGCCCGACACTTGTTGCAGGCTGAACTAGCCTTGGAGCCCTGGCAACTGGCCCTCTGGCTGCTCTTGTGTGGGGCCCCCCTAGAACGCTGCCTAGAGCCCGGTGAGCAACCCCTGGAGCCTGATGTGTTGGAGCTGCTGGTGCTGGCAGGGGCCCAACTGGGGAACAGGGGGCCAGGGCCCTCACTGCAGCATGCCTTGGAGCGCGAGGACTCGGTCCGGCTGCTGCTGGAGAATGGGGCCAGCGTCGACCAGAGGGACCTCAATGGGAGGACGCTGCTGGCCAGTGCCGCCCATAGTGGTAATCATGAGGTGGCAGGACTACTCCTGGCACATGGGGCACGCACTGAGACCCCCGACCGGCATGGGCAGACCCCCATGACCCTGGCCGCCCGCCAGGGCCACACCAAGGTCCTACTCTGCCTGCTGGCCAATGGAGCCGAGGTTGACCGCCCAGACCGTGAAGGGTGGACGGCACTGCGGGCAGCAGCCTGGGGTGGGCACAGCGAGGCTGTGGGGGTGCTGCTGAGGGCAGGCGCCAACGTGGACTCCACTGATACCGAGGGCAGAACTGCCTTGCGAGCGGCAGCCTGGGGTGGTCATGAGGACATTGTTGCCACATTGTTGGAGCATGGGGCTGATGTCAACCGGGCTGACACCGAAGGAAGAACGGCGCTGATTGCAGCTGCTTACATGGGCCACAGAGAGATCGTGGACCTGCTCCTGGCTCATGGGGCTCATGTGGATCACACTGATGTGGATGGCCGGACGGCGCTTTCTGTGGCGGCTCTCTGTGTCCCAGCCAGCCGTGGCTATGCCAAGGTGGTGGAACTGCTCTTGGACTATGGGGCCTCTCCGGGGCATGCTGACCGGGACGGGATGACCCCTTTGTTGGTGGCTGCATATGAGGGCCACACGGATGTGGTGGAGCTGCTGCTGGAGGCTGGGGCTGACGTGGATGAGGCAGACAACACGGGATGCACACCGCTCCTGGCCGCGGCCTCCATGGGCCACCGTTCAGTGGTGGATGCCCTGCTGCTCTGGGGGGCGGCTGTGGACGTGCTGGATGGGGAGGGCCGGACGGCTCTGGGAGTGGCAGCTGGAACGGGCAGTGAGGCAGCGGTGCGGGCGCTGCTGGCACGGGGCCTCGACGAGAACCACCGGGACAGCCTGGGCTGGACCCCACTGCACCTGGCGGCCTGGCAGGGCCATGCTAAGACCTGTGCCACATTGCTGGAGGCTGGCGGCCGGCTAGGGGAGCCAAACCGTGACGGGCGGGTCCCGCTGATGCTGGCTGCACAAGAGGGCCGGACAGAGGCGGTGCGCCTCCTGCTGGAGCGAGGCTCCCCCATCGACCGCCGAGGCCACGACGGGATGTCGGCCTTGGCTCTGGCTGCGTTGGGTGGGCACCATTCCACAGCAGAGCTGCTTCTGCGCAAAGGGGCGGAGACAAATCTTTTGGATGCAGAGAGCCGGCCCATGCTGTACCTCCTGGTACTGGAGGGTCAGGCCAAGATGGCGGAGCTGCTGCTGGAGAATGGAGCCAGCCCAGAAGGGAGGGACGCCCAGGGGCGCACTGCCCTCCATGTGGCCTGCTGGCACAGAGAGGAGGAGATGGCACAACTGCTGTTGAGCTATGGGGCCGATGTGGATGCCTTGGATGGGGAGCGCCGCTCAGCCCTGCACTTGGCCGCCTGGAGGGGCCACGCAGGGGTGGCCCGACTCTTGCTGGACAGGGGGGCCCAGCCGGACCATGCTTGCAACCAAGGAGCCACAGCGCTGGGCATCGCCGCTCAGGAGGGCCACACCACAGTGGCCAAGGTCCTGCTGGAACATGGGGCCAGCCCCAATGTCCTGGACCAGGCGGGGCGGTCCCCAGCCAACATGGCTGCCAGACAGGGCCACCGGGGCGTCCTCCGGCTGCTGGAGCGGTGGCAGCGGGGCTCGCCGGGCAACACTCCCTCGTCGTCTGGTTCCTCTGCCGGCAGCCCCCTCCCGGTGGTCAAGCGCCAGGGCTCTCCTCCGACTGCCTCCTCCTGCCCTGGCTCCTCCTCCACCTTCCATTCTCTGGCCACGGCCCAAACAGTACCCCTGGACAGCGTGGCCTTTGCCCAGCAGATCCAGCAGCAGTCTCTGCCCCGACGGAACCGGGCTGTGAGCCCCCTGCAAGGCAAGCGAGGTGGCAAAGAGGAAGGGTCCGGGGAGGCCCTACTCTCCATCGACACCCTGGACTCCCACCTGCACCTCAAAGCCGCCATTAAGCTGCAGTTCGAAGGCCCCACCTGCGGATACGAATACAAGCAGGAGACCCCCCTATGACGGTCCCTTGGGGGTGGGCACAGTGGCACAGGGGTGACCCTGCAATTATGTCAAATTCCTGAGGGGGGGGGCTTGCTATTCCTATTCCCAAGCAGAGCGAGAGGAATTGACTCCATCCCGTTGAAACAGAGGTGCCCCCCAAAAGGAGAGAACATTTGCAGGAAGGGAGACTGTTGCGGGCACTTTCTATTGGGTTGGAAATGGAGCCAAACCTTGCCTTAAGCCATCTCTTCTGCCCCATTCCCTTCTTGGGTCCAAAACTTCAGGGAAAGGTGGCTGAAGCAATAGGCAAGATACGCATTTGCGTATAGCGCGAATCCCCGAGGGGCGCTCTTGAGGCGCCCTCGCTTACACTTGAAAATTACCTAGGGCCAGCCTACCGGCTGTTAGGAATTATGGGAGTTGGAGTCCAAAACGCCTAGAAGGCCAAAGTTTGCCCATGCCTGCTCTATAAGATTTTGCAGACTGCCAACTGCGCATGGGGCACTGGGTGGTACAGTGGCAGCCAATGGAGGAAATGTGCTTCTTTAGAGGGATGGGAGACTCAAGGCGGCCCTTCCACCAACTGGGCTCGGTTTTGGCTTGACTCAATCAGATGTCTGCACCTGTCTGCACCTCCATCCTTGGCTTGTGATGGGAAGTGAGCTCCCCCTGGTTCCTTAAGCGAGGTGGGGGCCCAGAGACCCTTCCCCAGCGCCCAACTGCCAGGCCACTAAAGCCAGTGGGAGCATTTGAGCAGGGAGAAGGAATTGGGGAGGGGTATGTTACCTTATAGCAAAAGGAGAGCCCCCCATTTGCTCCTGAGGCCCTGATCCAAGCCCTTCCTTTGGAGGAAAAGGGTGGGGGGCTGTCAGCCATTGCAACCCCCTTGGCCTTGATGCCTGAACCGCGCTGCCTTCTTCCTTCCTGTCTTAATCACTTCCAGATTGAGTGACTTCAGAACCTCTTGAAACCAAATATAGAAAGTCTTGCTGGGGAAGCTGGGTTCTGTCTGCCACCGGGGGGGGGGGATCACATACCCCCTGTTGCCATGCGGCCTTCTTCCGCCCCCTGTTGGGGTTGATGGGGGGGGGCATGCACTGACCGTCTTTGGCTGCGTTGTCTTTGCAGAACAACTCTTGTCAGTAAAGATCCCATTCTGCCACTAGCAGGTCTGGCGTCTCTTTGTGGGTGGGTGGGTGTATGGATGTGTATATATGTGTATATGTGTGCGCGCGCATGTGTATATATGTGTATGTATATGTATATATTTGTGTGTATATATGTGTGTGTGTATATATATATCTGTATATGTGTGTATGTATGTGTATATATGGGTATGTGTATATATGGGTATGTGTATATATTTGTGTATACATGTATATATTTGTGCGTGTGTATGTGCATGTATCATGTGTATATATGTGTATGTGTGTTTATGTGTATATATTTGTGTGTGTATGTGTGTATGCGTATATATCGCTGTATTTGTGTGTATGTATGTGTATATGTATATTTGTGTATGTGTCTATGTATGTGTGTATGGGTATATATCTGTATATGTGTGTATGTATGTGTATATATGGGTATGTGTATATATGTGTGTGTGCATGTGTATATATGGGTGTATACGTGCATATATTTGTGCGCGTGTATGTACATATATCTGTGTATATGTGTGTATTTGTCTATATGTTTATTTGTATATGTGTGTGCACGTGTACAGTATATATGTGTATGTGTGTTTATGTGTATGTATGTATGCATATATCTGTGTATATGTGTGTATGTATGTGCATATATGGATATGTGTATGTGTATATATGTTTGTGTGTATGTGTTTATATGTGTGTATGTTTGTGTGTATGTATGTGTGCATGTAGATGTGTTTATGTGTATATGTGTGCATGTGTGTATGCATATATATCTATGTGTGTATGTATGTGTATATATGCATATGTGTACAGTATATATGTTTGTGTGTATGTGTTTATGTGTGTATATATGTGTATGTGTCTATGTGTGTGCATGTATATGTGTGTGTGTGCGCATATGTGTGTATATATGCACCTGCATATATATGTGTGTGTGCTTATGCACATATGTGTGTGTGTGTGTGTATATATGTGTATGTGTATGTGTGTGTCATTTGAGTGATGAGTTGTTGTCAAGCACAAAAACAAAAACAGAAGAGAAGGCTGAGAGGAGACCTGAGAGCCATGCATAAGTATGGCACCAGAAGGGGGCAAGAGCATTTCCCTTGCAGTGTTGTGCAAAAACAGATGTGTCAGAGCAAGTGGTTTTATACATTGTCGAGGGCTTTCATGGCTGGATTCACTGGGGTGTTGTGTGGTTTCCGGGCTGTATAGCCGGGTTCTAGCTGCATTTTCTCCTGATGTTTTGGCTGCATTTCGCCTGCAAATGCAGGTGAAACGGTAGGAGAAAATACTGCTAGAACGCAGACACATAGCCCGGAAAACACACAATGTGCAAGTCGTTTTGCTGCTGTGTTGTTGAAGGCTTTCATGGCTGGACTCACTGGGTTGTTGTAGTTTTTTTGGGCTGTACAGCCATGTTCTGGAAGCATTCTCTCCTGACGTTTCCCCTGGGCAGGTACCCTTGAACCGACAGGATGGAATACTTTCAGAACATGGCCATACAGCCCACAAAACCGACAACAACCCAGTTTTGCTGCTGTGGCCAAACATGAGCTGTCTCTCGTGGCTCTCCTTGGAAGGACAGAAGGGACTGCAACATCCACCCTAAAGGAGGGACTCCAAAGCCATCCTCCCCAGGCAAAATCCCACCATCTGGCCAGGCTGGCTCTGGCGATGCACTGAAGTTGGATGGTTTGAAAATGAATGAAATGGTTATGGGACTTGTTGCTCTGGAAGTAGACTTCATGCCTGTGAGACTCAGAAATAGCCAGCTCCATTATTTATTTATTTATTTACAACATTTATATGCAGCCCTTCTCACCCCGAAGGGGACTCAGAGCAGCTTACAAATAAAATGTAAATACAATATATTATATTATTGCCATAGCACAATATCAATATTATATATTACATTGTACTATAACATTATACTGTAATATTATTAGTACCGGGACTGTGGCGCAGCTGGCTGGTTGTCAGCTGCATTAAGGTCACTACTGACCGAAAGGTCATGAGTTCGAAGCCAGCCCGGGTCGGAGTGCGCTTCTGACCAATTGTGTAGCTTGTTGTCGACCTTTGCAGCCCGAAAGACAGTTGCATCTGTCAAGTAGGAAATTTAGGTACCACCTATGTGTGGGGAGGCTAATTTAATTAATTTACGAGGCTATAAAAAAAATCTCCAGCAAAGCATGAACCAGGAGGAAATGATGAGTGGATTAAATGACTTAATGTTTGTCCAATTGCTGGCGATTACTCCAAGAGTCCTCAAGCTAGCTTTTTGTATTGTCCCAAGTGAATGAAATAAACATCTGGGTCTGGTGTGGCTGCCAGACCCTGGTAATCCTTAGTCCTGGATATGGGATCAATTGATGATATCTTTTCTTTGGTATCGGACAAGGGAATGAAAAAAATGAATGAGGCAGTTGGGACATCCAAATCCTCTCCGAAGGCAAGATGTCCCCTTTGTGAGGAATGATAAAATCACCATGGAGGCACGTCCTCCAGATGGGCATGCTCCGATGTCTGAAGGTATGTGCCCATTGTCTTATTTTCCATGCAAGGGTTTATGTTGGGTCTTTTGTGTTAGGAGATTAACTGGCTCAGGAAATGAGAGATTCCCTGTATCACAGCAGATGCCACTTAAAAAGCCAGTCCCAAGTAAGTGTGAAAAAGAGTTTATTGTCCACAAATCACCGTGCTTAGAAAGCACTTAAAGAACTTAAAGGCACTTGCAAGTCAGTGTAGATTAACCCAAAGAAGGCAGCCTAGCTTGGCATAACACAAACAGTCTTTGTAAACATCAATAAACAAGGAAAAGCACAGCGGAGCAAGATCAAACGCGAAGTCAAAGTGAAGTCTTGGGTCGTCACGGATGGGCCGTCCTAAGGGGTTGAGCAGCAGGCGTAGTCACAGAAACCGGGTCAAACAGAGGGAATAGGCAAGCCAAAGGTCCAGAGCAGGAGAGTAGTTCAAAGGAATTCAAACCATGCCAAACGTGGTATGGGCAGCAGCAGCGAGTTACTCCGTACAGGAATCAAGATACAGGATACAAGACACAGCACTTCAGGGTCACAAGTCCCAAACACAATACCTTGCTAGTCACAAAGTGAAGTGTCCCAAAGCCCAGTTTTTATTAGTCATCCATCTCAGACCCACCCGAGCTTGACAACACCCCATCATTAGCAATCTCAGCTGCTGTTGCCTCAGCAGCTGCAGACTCTTGATCACCCCTCCATGCCTTCCATCTCCTGCCAAGACTTAGGTCTCCCCAGCAGTCACCAGGATAGCCCGAGGGCCATTCATTGTCACCAGAGAACCCCAAAAAGGTGTCACTGCTTGTGGGTTCCTCGCACACAGCCTGAACCTCCCGCACCCTGGCCCAATCCATCTCTGGTTCTTCATCCGAAGTATCCCCTTCACTCTGACTCCCATCCTCCCCAGGGAAGCCCTCAAAAGACTCATCATCAGTAGGCTCTGTTAAGTATTTGCCTTATGCTTTTGCACTGAGAGATCTCTTCACCTTATTCACAAATAAGCCTTTTGCTTCCCCTATGATGTATACAATGGCTATCATCAGCCCCACCCAGTTCCACACTACTGCTAGATGCTTAAGAATCAGCCCCACCCAACTCTCTACTACTAGGAGTAGCAAGAGCCTCAGGTTCAACTACAACACCCTGAGCCTTGGTATGCTGGGTTCGTGAAGAGGTGGCATTTTATATTTTATATTTCATATGGGGAAAGGGAAAGACATGCAGGGGCCATGGGGAATACATTTATGTAAAAGAGGGAAAAACATCATGCCAACCCATCCCTCCCACCTGAGTCCTTCAAGAGTTCATAAATCATGGGGAGAGTCCATGGGGTTTGGAAAGAAAAAGTTTCCAAAAAGTTTCTGAAAGTCCTTCAAAAGTGGGCAAGAGTCCCATAAAAGTTCAAGAAACTTCATAAGTGTAAAGGGAGATAGTGTCTTTGCAAATTGACCAAGACTTGACCCCTATTATCTAGCCTGGTGTACTTGTCCTTAGCAAAACTATAAGTTACTATCTCTTATTGGAGGGGGGTCATGGTTCGACTTCAGGTATGCATAAGGTTTCCCCCTAATACAGACCATGAAAGCAGGCTCCAGCCAGTAAGACCATTGCTGAGGGGGATCTCTGCAGGTGGGCTTTGCAGGGGGAGCTCCCAAAGACTCAGTTTACACAGTAGAGAGCATGGGATTGTGTGCATCCAGAACATCCGCAAGGGATGCAAATGGAGCGGGAGGTCAGCACAAGTCCATGGAGAGGAAGAGAGGAAGGAAGTGCAGCTGGAAAGAAGTTTGGAGTCTGGAGGAAATGCCATATCCTCCAGCCTCATCCTCTTTCTCCACATTAGGAGAATACAGACACACTCTTCTGCTTGAAGCCAAAGTGAGGTGAGAATTCTTCCATGTGTTCCGTGTGCATAGGGATAGCTCAACTTGGGCCCTCCCTGCAGCTGTTTTGGACTTCAACTCCCACAATTCCTTCAGTACATGGACAACATCCTTCAGTATGTGGACGACATGCACATAGCACAGTCATGGGCCAACTTGGGCCCTCCCTCCAGGTGTTTTGGACTTCAACTCCCACTATTCCTTCAGTACATGGACGACATCCTTCAGTATGTGGACGACATGCACATAGCACAGTCATGGGCCAACTTGGGCCCTCCCTCCAGGTGTTTTGGACTTCAACTCCCACAATTCCTTCAGTACATGGACGACATCCTTCAGTAAGTGGACGACATGCACATAGCACAGTCATGGGCCAACTTGAGCCCATCCTGCAGGTGTTTTGGACTTCAACTCCCACAATTCCTTCAGTACATGGACGACATCCTTCAGTATGTGGACGACATGCACATAGCACAGTCATGGACCAACTTGGGCCCTTTCTGCAGGTGTTTTGGACTTCAACTCCCACAATTCCTTCAATACATGGACAACATCCTTCAGTATGTGGACAACATGCGCATAGCACAGTCATGGGCCAACTTAACCCCTCCCTGCAGGTGTTTTGGACTTCAACTCCCACAATTCCTTCAGTACATGGATGACATCCTTCAGTATGTGGACAACATGCACATAGCACAGTCATGGGCCAACCTGGGCCCTCCCTCCAGATGTTTTGGACGTCAACTCCCACAATTCATAACAGCCTCTGGTCCTTTCCTTTTCCTCCCTCAGCCGCTTAGGAATTGTGGGAGCTGAAGTCCAAAACACCTGGAGGGCTGAAGTTTGCCCATGCCTGGGATAGCAACATGCCTTCTACATGCAGCTTTCCACATGGTTGTGTGGCTCCCCAACATCCCAACAGTGCCTTGGGAGTGCCTTGCAAATCTGCCTCCGGTGTACATCTTATGTGTAACTCCAACCAAGTAAACATACCTTTGTTTATTTACCCAAATCTAATGCTCACCTTTTGGGGCTGAATGACCTGGCCTAAATCAGGCTGCGCACTAGATTTGCAACATATGGTCACCTTAGTAATGAGACAAAGAGGAAGCTGCACCTTGAACTCCTCTTTGAAGGAACTCATCATCTCTAATGTAATGGCCATTTAATGCCATGCTGAGATGTGTAGTTTGGAGAAGCATCAGCCTTCTTTGCAGAGACCCTGTTGAACTACAAAATTTCATAACATTGATCCAGAGCAGTTAATGTGCATCCATGCACCCTGAGGTTTCTTTTTCCATTGCTGGAAGCTTTGGCGCTCTAACACTTGACTTTCTATCCCGGTGATCATTGGATTTTGAAAAGAATTGGGTTGTCATGGAAATAAGACCTTGTGATAGAGCTTCAGCTTGATCGCAACACCTCCAGGAATGAATTTCCCTTTCTGGAGATGGATGTCCCCTCACTTCCTATTATAGCTTGGAGTCAGACGCAAGTTGGATGCCTGCCAGGCCCGGATTACCCATAGGGCCAACGAGGCCGTGGCCTAGGGGCGCAAGCCAAGGGGGGCCCAAAATAAAAAAAAATAAAAATGTTATAAAATAATTTAAAAATCGTGCCGCGATTGGCTCCTGCC
The DNA here is from genome assembly GCA_030556195.1 of Anolis apletophallus. Classification (NCBI taxonomy): domain Eukaryota; kingdom Metazoa; phylum Chordata; class Lepidosauria; order Squamata; family Anolidae; genus Anolis; species Anolis apletophallus. The sequence goes on along the minus strand of JARBWK010000004.1, from coordinate 197,319,703 downwards.
ACCTGGTACCCAAAAGGAAGGACGGCAGGAGGGAGGGAGGGAGGAAGGAAGGGGGGGGCTCCCTCCTCGGTGCCCTGCAGACAATACAGTTGGGAGCCAGCCCCCACGTGACCCGGCGGAGGGCGCACCATGTGACCAAAGCTTTACATGAGGCAGCAGCAGCAACATGAGGAGGAAAAGGAGGAGCATGCCACGCAACCTCGAAGGCAGCTCTGCGGCCTCGCGCTGGGTGCGCGGAGGGCAGCGGCTGCAGAGCCTCAGGGGCCAATCGCGACCAGCATGGGCTGAAGGAGGAGGCCTCTTCCTTCAGCCCATGCTGGTCGCGAGTTGCTCCTGAGGCGGAGGCTGGCCCCCCCACCCCACCCCACCCAGGGACCAATGAGCATCCCGTGAGGCAGAGTGGGGTTGTTGTTGTTGTTTCCACTCGTGGGGATAACCCCGGGTGGGTCTTCCAGGCCAGGAGACGCGGGCTGGGCGAGGCGGGCAGCTCCTTCCTTCCTCCTTTCTTTCCGAGAAAGAGGCTCGGTTCCTGGGGCCAGGCCCCTCCCCCCCCCCGTCCGTGGGCAGCCCCACTTTGCGCAACCCCAGAAGCCATAAAAGCAGTGCTGCCCGGACAACCACCCAGCCAGCCTCCCAAACCGAAACCCTGATGACGGCACCACCGCCCAGGGCCTCCCGCCTTCTCTTTCTTCTCCCTTTTCTTCGGCACGGGGTGAGCCTCCCCCACTGGAGTCTCCGAAACGCCCGGGAAGGTGTGTGTGTGGGTGGGCTGCCTGCCTCCCGAGGGGTCTTTGGAGGGTCCTAATGCGGCGGCGCGAGGCGGGGGGGGGGGCGTAATTCCAAACTGTGGCCTAGGGTGCCAAAAGGTGTTGATCCGGGCCTGATGCCTGCAACTTTGGCTGAGGGCCACTTGCAGGGATGACCAACCAGAAATGCCCATCATCCCCCTTCCAACATGTATTATACTCAAGGTCAAATGGGTTGAATCCATCCTGCCCCGTCATTTTCTATGGCTTTCTTCCAGATTGTGGACCCCAATGCCCTTGCCCAGCCTCAGAGCCACAAAGGCTGTTAGGTTGCAACTCCCATTGTCTCTCGGCTGCATGGAAGATCATCAAAAGCAATGGGAATGGTTGGTCAAGAACATCTGAATGCCCAAATGGATAAAAACCAAAGAGTGCTGATCACTATGTGCAGAAGAATGCTTGTCTCTCTGCTTCCATGGATTTGTTGGGGATGGAGGGATTATTGCTTCATTATAAAGCAGGCCTGGGTCAACTTCGGCTCTCTTTCCAGGTGTTTTGGACTTCAACTTTCACCATTCTGAAATCTCAACGGAAGAGGGTCTTCTCCTTTGCACGTTAATTGGCTGTTAGGAATGGTGGGAGTTGAATTCCAAAACACCTGGAGGGAGGGCCAAAGTTGGCCCATGCCTTTGTCCTCTTGGAACTGGGCACTTAAGTCAATCAAAGGATCATCTGCATACTCACGTTGTGGGAGCTGGAGTCCAAAACACATGGAGGGAGGGCCGAAGTTGGCCCATGCCCTTTCCGCTTGGAACCGGGCACTTAAGACAATCAAGGGATCATCTGCATACTCACGTTGTGAGAGTTGGAGTCCAAAACACATGGAGGGCGGGCCGAAGTTGGCCTATGCCCTTGTCCTCCTGGAACCCGGCACTTAAGTCAATCAAGGGATCATCTGCATACTCACGTTGTGGGAGCTGGAGTCCAAAACACATGGAAGGAGGGCCGAAGTTGGCCTATGCCCTTGTCCACTTGGAACCGGGCACTTAAGTCAATCAAGGGATCATCTGCATACTCACGTTGTGGGAGTTGTAGTCCAAAACACATGGAGGGAGGGCCGAAGTTGGCCTATGCCTTTGTCCTCCTGGAACTGGGCACTTAAACCAATCAAGGGATCATCTGCATACCCATGTTGTGGAGTTGGAGTCCAAAACACCTGGAGGGCCGACCCATGCCCTTTCCGCTTGGAACCGGGCACTCAATCAAGGGACCATCTGCATACTCACGTTCTGAGAGTTGGAGTCCAAAACACATGGAGGGCGGGCCGAAGTTGGCCTATGCCCTTGTCCACTTGGAACCGGGCACTTAAGTCAATCAAGGGATCATCTGCATACTCACGTTGTGGGAGTTGTAGTCCAAAACACATGGAGAGAGGGCAGAAGTTGGCCTATGCCTTTGTCCTCCTGGAACCCGGCACTTAAGTCAATCAAGGGATCATCTGCATACTCACGTTGTGGGAGCTGGAGTCCAAAACACATGGAGGGAGGGCCGAAGTTGGCCCATGCCCTTGTCCGCTTGGAACCGGGCACTTAAGTCAATCAAGGGATCGTCTGCATACTCACGTTGTGGGAGTTGTAGTCCAAAACACATGGAGGGAGGGCCGAAGTTGGCCTATGCCCTTGTCCACTTGGAACCGGGCACTTAAGTCAATCAAGGGATCATCTGCATACTCACGTTGTGGGAGTTGTAGTCCAAAACACATGGAGGGAGGGCCGAAGTTGGCCTATGGCTTTGTCCTCCTGGAACTGGGCACTTAAGTCAATCAAGGGATCATCTGCATACTCACGTTGTGGGAGTTGTAGTCCAAAACACATGGAGGGAGGGCCGGTAATGGCTTTGTCCTCCTGGAACTGGGCACTTAAGCTAATCAAGGGATCATCAGCATACCCATGTTATGGGAGCTGGAGTCGAAAAACTCCTGGAGAGAGGGAGCCGAAGTTGGCCCATGCTGTTATAAAGGGTCCAAAGAAGCTTGCAAGTGCAGCTCAATCTAATGCCAATTTAATCTGTTTTAAGCAACCACAAGCAAAGTAATCGGTTTTAGTTATAATAATCTATCAGGATTATCCGGAGGAATATGAGGCTGCTAAGCCTCTTATTAAAATGAGCAGATTGGGCAGTAAAAGGAGAGGGAGAGAAGCTTTAAGATAATACAGGGACCGCAGCCTCCTCTCCAGATTCACATCCCTGAGCAACAAACGGTAAAGGCATCAAAGTATTTACTAACAGCTTGCGCGGTCCATTACGCAAATTAACTTCTTAAGGTGAAAGAGGAATAAGAGATAAAGTCCACAAGATAAAGCTCCCAAACAATATCCGCTTAAGTGGCTGAGAAAGGAAAGGGCTTGAGGCTGTTAGGAATGGTGGGAGTTGTAATCCAAAACACCTGGAAGGCTCAAATTGGTCCATGCCTGCTATAGGCAGGGTTGTGGCACAACTGGTTGGGAGACAGCTGCATTCAAATCACTACTGACCAAAAGGTCATGAGTTCGAAGCCAGCCCGGGTTGGAGTAAGCTCCCAACCATTTGTCTAGCTTGCTGTTGACCTTTCCAGCCTGAAAGACAGTACCGCTTATGCGGGGAGGATAATTTAACTAATCTATGGCTCCATAAAACTCTCCAGCAGCGTAAAAGAATGAGGAAGTACTCCATCAGTGTCACAAGTGGACGGTGAAGCAACATCTCCCTGGTGGCCGGAATTCAAAAAGTATACCTTCATGAAGCTGGAAAGTTAAATAGCCTCTGTGTGTCTGTCTATATATGTTGTGTGTCTATGGCTTTGAATGTTTGCCATGTATATGTGCATTGTGATCCACCCTGAATCCCCTGTGGGGTGAGAAGGGTGGAATATAAATACTGTAAATAAAGAACTAATAAATAGACACTACTGTAGAATCTTGCTTATCCAATACTAGCTGAGGACCCGGCGGTGCCCGGGTTATTTGAGGAAGGCCTTGTGTGCCAAGGTTTATTCCTATTAGATGTTTATGTGGCTTGCAGTGGTCTCGGGAACTTAGGGAAGGTACTGCGAGGGGGCCATGGTGCATCCCCCTCCAAACAGCACCAGGATGTTGAGTGGGTCATGGGGGCTGTGTGTGTCACATTTTGTCTTGATCATTCTCTGGATGAGGGTTGCAGTGGTGTCTGGAAGTGAGGGAAGGTACTGGAAGTCTCAAGATGAGTGTTGCAGCGGTCTCAGAAAGTGAGTGAAGGTACTTCAAATCCCATCATCCGTGGTCTGTCCCTCTCAAAACTGCACCAGGATGTAGAGTGGGTCATGGGTGCCAAGTTTGGGTCTGGTCTGTGATGTATAGGGGCTGCAGTGTTGTTTGGGAAATGAATGAGGTGAAGGTACTGCAAATCCCATCATTCGTGGCCCATCCTGCCCTAAATCACACCAGGTTGTGTAGTGGGCCTGTGGGCCCCTATTTGCTATGTTTGGTCCTGATCCGTCATTGCTGTGGGCCGCAGTGGCTGACTGCCTGAGGCCTTTTGCTTTCCCTCTGAGTCACCTTAGAAGTGTATTGGCTGAAGGTACTGAACATTATTCCATTTCCAACAGAAAAAACTGTCAACTGGCTAACTTCAACTCCAGCCTGTCTGCCTCAGGCCCTTCCCTTTCCTCTCTGTGCAGTGTTGGAATGTTGGGAGGCTGGCCAGTCACAGCCATTTATGCAAATAATCCGACAGTTGCAGCCAATCGAAACGCTGGCACATATTCGCTCGGTCGCACCACCCACCCACCGCCCGCAAAACTGACTTTTATTTATATACATAGATAGATAGATAGATAGATAGATAGATAGATAGATAGATAGATAGATAGATAGATAGATAGACGGGCCGGCAGAACGTTGGCTAAGCGAAAATGTTGGAGAATAAGGAGGGATTAAGGAAAAGCCTATTGAACATCATATTATATAATGATTTTACAAATTAAGCACCAAAACATCATGACAGACAACAAATTGACAGAAAAAGCAGTTCAATACATGGTAATGTTATGCCGTCATTACTGTATTTACGAATTTAGCACCAAAACATCACAATGTATTGAAAGAGCTGTGGATCCCGGTGGGACGCAGACCACATTGGATAATACAGAATGTTGGATGAGTGAAGGTTGGATAAGTGAGACTCTACTGTACTTCAATATTGCTTGGTGGTTTGAGCTGAGAAACTCTTCTTCGGGCTGAAGACATACCTGACAGACTCAAGGTTCTCCATAAGATGGAGAGGGGCCAGCCTGTGATGCATTGCTACTTGAAAAGCCCACCCTGTACCAAACACCCCAAAGCCCCCTCCCTCAGCAGTACTGGAAGACCTTGAGGCAGTGGTGCATGCTGTCCGCCACTACCAGGTGGCGCTCCCCGAGAAGAGCCACCCCGCGGGGGCTGCTTAAACCCTTGTTGACCACTGCCCAGCCCTGCCCCTTGCGCGGGAAGCAGAGCACACGGTGGTCCCGGTGGCCCCAGTCTGCCACCAGCACCCGCCCAGTGTTGTCCAGGGAGACACCCCAGGGATCGGTCAGCAGTGGGGGGCTGCCAGGGACCCCCAGGACCCGCAGGACCCGCCAGGTGGGCCCCAGCACCTTCACACAGCAGCCTCCCTCCAGCCCTCGCTCTGACACGGCCACCTGCCCTCGGCTGTTGGTGGCCACCAGGTAGGGTTTATGGAAGCCGGGCACAGTGCCATGGTGGGCAAGCCGTCTTAATGGGGCTGTTCCTAGGACATGCAGGACCCCCAGGTGAGTATCGGCCACCAAGAACTCCCCTTTTGGGGAAACGGCGATGCCACGGGGTCCCTGGAGACCCTCACTAAAGATCTGCAGGAGGCGACCCTCAGGGCTGTAGATCTCCACACAATGCTGAGTAATGTTAGTGATCGCCAGGTTACCCTCTCCGTCTGGGGCCACGTCGAAATAGGACTTGCCTTTCAGGGTTAGGGTCCGGCCACCGCCTCCCAGCTCATGCAGCCGCCGGTTGCCGAAGTCCACAACGAAGAAGGTGCCAGCAGTGGGAACGACACAGAGGCCGTGGGGCAGGCAGAGCTGGCCCTTCCGGCTGCCCCTCGAGCCCCACTGGCCCACCAAGCGATCGCAGAGAGGGGACGGTGTCGGTGGGCCTCGGGGCAGGGTCTGCGGGCGAAGGGCAGGGTTCAGGGCCCATGGGGGCCACTCAGGGGTCTTTGCTTGAAGTGAAACCTTGGAGCCTGTCTCCACCAGCTCCATGCGGCTGTCCCCCAAGTCTTTTGAGGGACCCCCGCTTCCTGGTTTGCCCAGGCATTCGGCTGAAGCCCACCGACAGAAGGACAGTAGCCCTTTGGCTGAGGGCACCCTGCTGCCACGAACAATGGCTTCCCTGCAGTGTCCAGTGTTGGCCTCAGAGCTGTCCTCTTGGAGCCAGACTGGCCTGGCGTAGAAGAGGGTCCCTGGCTCTGGGCTGGAAGGGGTTTCCTGTGTCCCGCTTGCATCTGTGCCCTTTCTTGACCTATCAGTGTCTCCATCCTCCCGAAGGCACTCTTCTGGCACCTCTTCAGGAGCAGAAGGGGAGGTGGGCTTCTCTACAGTGCTCTCCCCATCCTCTCCGCTCTTCTCTGTCCCTTCAGTGGTTGGCGGCACTCCCTCCTTTCCAAAGGCCCCAGTTTCCTGGCTTCTGGTGCCCTCTTCTTGGCTCTGAGTCCTCTTGGAGACCCCCTCCAGGCCCCTCTTTTCAGAGGGGAGGCTCAAGGCCCGCTCATCCTTCTGTAGCTCTCCTAGAGACAGCTCCCATGTCTCGGGCACAAAGTGGGCCCAGGTCAGAGTCAAGGTAAGGCCGGCACAGCAGGCTACCAGCTCTTCCACCTCTTGGGCCATCTCTGCGGAGGGTGAGGACAGCAGGTGGGTGTGAAGGGTGGCCAAGCGCTGCTGCAGGGCCTGGATCTGCACCTTGTGTTCCTGTGCAGCCTCTGCATTGGCCTTTTGCAGGGCCACCAGCTCCCCTTGCAGCCGTGCCCTCTGTTCCCGGGCAGCCACCCAGAGGCGCTCCTCCACCTGCAAGACGGCCTCCAAGGCCTCCTCCACAGCCTCCCCGGCAGCCTCCAGCCCAGCCAACTCCTGCCTCCGTAGGGCCTTCAGCCGGCCACGGGCCCAGCTCAGCCTCAACACCAGTGGCTTGTGGTCCTGAGGATAGGGCTCCATCCTCCTCAGGATCTGTGGGGTCAGAGAGTGGCACCCTGGAAGAGAGGGAAGGAGAAAGAGAAAAAAGTGAAAGGGGATCTCATCTCGTCTCCAGAGCAGCAGGAAACAAGCTCACCCTCTCCTCATAGAATCATGGAACCTTAAGAGTTGGAAGCAGGGGCGGTCTAAGGTAATCTTATCTGGTAAGCGAACATTATTTTGGCGCCCCCCCCCAAAAAAACATTATTTTGGCGCCCCCCCCATGTAAAACAAATATACAATTATAATATCACAATACCATTAGTAGTATTATATTGTATCAATGTATATACAATATATTATAGTACATACTCATACTATATTATATCATAATTATATTATAATATATTGACATTATAATATAATATAGCATTCTATTCTATTATTATTATTATTATAAAATAATAAATACAATTATTTATTTAAATAAAATTATCCTCTACTAAATATTTTCATTACTCCTATAAAACTCAAATAACCCAAAATAAAGTAAAATAAAATATTATATATTACTATTTGCCTGCGCAGTTGCGCCTGTCTCTCCTTGATGTCCCTGGCTGGCGCGCGCGCGGGGGGGGGGGAGGTGGGCGGGTGTGGTAGGGTTCACACATGATTGGGCCTGGCGAGGGAGTTCGCCTCAGCGCGCGGCGGCTACTTCCGGTGGCGGCTGTCAGGAGGCAATACGTCGCCAATACCCCTTTGGCTCCACTCCCCTCTCCCTTTGTCTCCGCCCCCTGCCTGCCCAATTGGGTCACTGTATTCGGTGGCAGGGCGGAGACAAAGTGAGAGGGGAAGCACTCCCTGCCTGCCTGATAGGGAGTGCTTTGCTTACAGGCTTCTGCGCACAGGAGCTACTGGGCATGCGCGGAGGTTTTCACGCATGCACAGTTGCTCCTGCACTCAACTTCAGTTCCGGAGCAACTGCGCCTGCGCGGAGGTTTTCACACATGCATGCCCAGAAGCGGCAGCTCGGAGCACACAAGGCCTCTGTGCCCAAAAGCAGGCAGCCGTGGCGCTGCCTGTGGAACGGGCGGGGGAATTCGCCCCTTCCCAGATGGCGCCCCATGCGGCCGCTTCCTTGGCCTACCTGTAGGACCGCCCCTGGTTGGAAGGGACCTTTAAAGGCCATCTAGTCCAACCCTTGCCATGCAGGAAAAATACATTCAAAGTACCCCTGACATATAGTCATCCAGCCTAGTTTCCAACAGACCTCACATGTGTACTGACTCCAGAGCGCACCTTCCACTTTGGAGCCAGTGCGCGCATGCGCAGTTTCACGCGTGCACACAGATTGGCACATGCGCACTGGGCTCCAGGGTGTGACTCACGCTCGGGAGCAATTGGGGGGGGGGGCGCAAAAAAATTCCCGCATACCCCGGAACAGGTAGGTCCGCCTCTGAGTGAAACAGTGCCACTTCTTGTTCTGGCGAATGGGGAGCGAGGAGCAGGAATGTTTTCAAACAAAGCAACTGGAGTTTTCTTGAGTAGATTTGTCCATATGTTAATGAATCCAAGGCCCTGACCTTTCGAGTCAAGGGAATTCTTTTGTTCTTTGTGAGAAACAGGAATTGTACTTAACGACCCTTCCTTGTTGACAAAGGGCCATATGCAGATTTTGCATGAGCAATTCAGCCTTCTGGGTGGTAAACAAATGAAATTATTGCAGCTATGTGTTGGTTTCCGAGGCCAATAGTGACAGCCGGTTAGGAAATATGAAATATAGTTATGCTATAGGTTCTATAAATGCGGGACGAGGCTAATCTCAGAGGGCCCAGTGTTTATAAAACAAAAGGAGTCTTTCAAAAATGGGGAGAAGGGAGAGAACCTTCTCCAAACCAGAAAGAGTCCTCTGTCATGCAAATTGTTTCAATGATTGGATTAAAGGGTGCAGCCAGGAATGTGGTCACCCTGATCTTGAAAAACAATAGCTGAGTCACGTAGCCTTCCTCATATTATTTTACATATGGGGAGGGGGGGAAACATGCAGAAAAATTACATAGGAGGGTTTCAGTGGAATATCATCAGTATCTCATAATTATTTCATATGTAAAGGGTGGAAAGAAAGTCGATATGATCTTGAAAAACATCAAATCCATATGCTTTGGGGAAAGTCCATCTGTGTCCTTGGGAAAACTATAAGAGAAAAGTGCTAATAGCCAGAGGAGAGTCCAAACACACAGAAGTCCTTGGAAAACTATGTCTCCCAAACCGCTCAGGGCCTGCCCCTGTTAGCCTGTGCACATGCAACTCCGTGCACAAAGAGTCCATGGCTTCAGGTTAAGTGAGGCAAGAAAACAGAGAGGTAGAAATGGCTGGAGGTCTTTTGATGCCAAATCCCAGCCTTTGGTGCTAGAGATGCCAGACCACATGGGCGGGAACATTGGAACTCCCTGCTGCAGGTCAAACCAATTAGGATGCAGATGGGCTCTTTCTGGGGCTCGCCTTCATAAAGAGTAAAGATTTTTCTGTTCACTTTTACTCTGGTCTGAGAATATTCTGCATTTGGACCTTGGGCACTGGGACATCTGGCTAAAACACGCGCTGTGTAACACTGGAGACCAAAACATCTGGAGGGAGGGCAGATGTTGGCCCATGCCTTTGCCCTCTTGGGAATTGGGCACTTAAGTCAATCAAGGGATCATCTGCATACTCACGTTGTGGGAGTTGGAGTCCAAAACACCTGGAGGGAGGGCTCAAGTTGGCTCATGCCTACTTCTAAAGACGCCCTAGGGATGACTCTCACCCCACAATAAATTCGGGTCCCCAAACACCTTTGGCTTGGTCCGCAATAGGGTGGGCATAGTGGCCGGACAGCTCTGGCTCTCGGGGATCATCCGTTGGCATCGTCTTTCATCTAAGCCTTCTAGCCTTTCTAAGCTCTTTGCTCGAGTCCTTTCATGTGTTTTCCCTCTTATGTTTACATTATTTATCAGTCGTAATTCGAAACTGTTTTAAAGGATGGAGTTATTTTCTCTCTCTGCTTGCCTTCCTGAGACGTTGTGAGGAAAGGGCAGCAGGGGCGGAAATATTGAAACAGATGAACAATAAAGAAGATGCTATTAGCCACAGATGCAGACGAAGCTTCAGGAGAAAATGCTGCTAGAACACAGTGCCCTGGAAACCACTCAACACCCCAGTGATTCTGGCTGTGAAAGCTGTTGACAATCTATATAAATAAAAATGTAATGTTCATTTGTGGGATTAACATAACTCAAAAGCCACTGGACTGAAGAGATGATGCTTCCCAGGTAGGTGAACTGCTGAACGGACTTAAGCACAGATTTGTCTTGCTGACGTGGGGATGATGGTGTTCTTCCTGTGGTGCGGGCTGGTAGAGGACTTCCATTTTCTTCAGGCTGACTTCCAGCCCAAACAGCTCTGCAGCTGTTGCAAAGCAGGATGTTAGGCGCTGCAGGGCTACTTCTGAATGGGCGACATGGGCGGTATCATCTGCAAAAAGCAGCTCATGAACTAGATAGTTTAGAGCAGGGGTGGGCAAGTACCGGCCCTCCATGTGTTTTGGACTTCAACTCCCAGAAATCCTAACAGCTGGTAAACTGGCTAGGATTTATGGGAGTTGAAGTCCAAAACACCTGGAGGGCCGGTAATTGCCACCTCTGGTTTAGAGTCTTAGTGCGAGCCCTCAGACGGCTTAAGTTGAACAAGCTGCCATCCCCCATGTCAAGGGGGCATCAACAGAGAAGATATACACATATACTCAAATATATACACATGCCCGGATTACCCATAAGCCCACCTTAGGCCATGGCCTAGGGCGGCACCTTTGGGGGGGCAGCAGACCCGAACCCCCCAAAAAATGTTTTTAAAAAATTCTAAAAAATAAATTCTTTAAAAATAATAATAATAAAATTTTAAGGGCGCATGCGCACGGTGGCGTAAGCACCATCCACGACCAGGGGAGGTCCGAACTCTCCCCGGGGGGTAAGCAAACATTATTTTGTCGTCCCTCCCCCGCGGCTCCTGGCCGCGCCTGCGCATGCGCGGAAATTCACGCATGTGCAGTGGGTACCGAGCGCGCCGACCCCCCCGCCTCCGCAGCCAGCCGCGCCGTCTTACCAGCGCGCGGCGGCGGCAGCGGCCTCTTCCTCCTTCCCTCCCTCCGGCGTCTGGGCGCCCTTGCAGCGCGCAGCCGGCGAGGCCTTCCTCCCCTTCCTCCTCCTCCGCAGAGGCGGCGAGGAAGTGACGTCACGCAGAGGGGGGCGAGGGGGGCCGGCCTTGGCGTCCCTGTGGCCCCTCCCCTCCCGCCTTCCCACCTTCTTTCAGATAGATTAGATGCGCCTCTGGCTCTGGGCCCTCCCGGGGATGCTGCTGCTGCCGGGGGTCTCCGTGGGGGGTGGGGGCCGCCCTCGTGGCCTCCCCCCTCCTCCTCGGGTCCGGGCACCCGCCCCGCCTTGGAGGCGCCCTCCCCGTGAGTCCCCTTTGCCTCTCCCCGTTCCTCCGCGCCGCTGGCTGCGGAGGTGCATCGGCAAGGGCAGCGCTCCTCCAAGATGACGTCGCCCTACGCAACCGCGTAGGGTTGTCTAATGGGAAGACCGGCCCTGTCCACGGCCGCCTCCTCCTTTGCTCTGCTCCCCTCTGCCCCCGCCCTCGGTTCTGCCCCGCCCTCAGCTTTGCCCTGCTTCCTCGCCGGCGCGAGGAGGAGGAAGGAAGGCCCCACCCCCAGAGCTGATGCGGGACCTCCTCACGGCTCCTCCCTCCCTCCTAAAGCCATGATTTTGGCTGCTTCTCAGGCCAGCATAATGGCTTTAGGAGGAAGGGAGGGAGGGAGGATCCGGCGAGGAGGCGGGGTGGAGCTGGGGGCGGGGCATGGGTGGGGTGGGGAGGAGCCGAAGGCAGGGCTGGGGCAGAGCGGGGAGGAGTCGGGGGAGGGGCAGAGCCTTTGGCCTAAGGCAGTCTTTCTCAACCAGTGTGCCGTGGCACACTAGTGTGCCGTGACGGACCTCCTGCTGTGCCACGAGAAAAGCCCTCTACCCCCCTTTCCTCCCCCCCTCCTGCCGAACTCCTGCTGCTTTGGGGAGGAGGAAGGGCCGGGCAGTGGCGAAGAAAAAGAAGGGACCAGGGCGCCGCCTCCTTCGGCCATTTCCCCAGCCAGCCTCCAATCCGCCATGACTCTCACCCCTCGCTCGCTGAAGCCGTGTGGAGGAGGAGCCCCGCCCACTGAAGCCCGTCCACCGCTCATGCTCCTCCTCTGTAGGAGAGCTGAAGCTGGGGGAGGGCGGGCATGGCGCGGCCTGGCTCTGCCCCCCTCCCCTCGGCTTTGGCACTCCCAGCAGCTGCTCCAGCCTTGAGGACAGTGCCAAGCCAGCATTGTGCTGGCTCAGGCACCGCTGGCTTGGCACTGCCCCCTCAAGGCTGGAGCAGCTGCTGGGAGAGGTGAAGCCGGGGGTAGGGGGCGGGGCATGATGCAGCCTGGCTTCGGCACTCCCAGCAGCTGTTCCCAGCAGGCCACCAACCCCCAGCCGTTCTTTACTGTATTAAGAGTGTCATTTTGTGTCATTTTGGTTGGTGATGTGCCCCCGGATTTTTTTAAAGTTAAAAGTGTGCCGCGGCTCAAAAAAGGTTGGGAAACACTGGCCTAAGGCACCAAAAGGGCCTGGTCCGGGCCTGTATATACATACACACAAAACACATACACAAACTGGGCCACAACAATGCATGACAGGGGTCAGCTAGTAAACAAATAAAGCTGTGCCTGCCCCCTTGCCTCATGTAGAGAGGTCCTTGCTCCTAGAATCCCCTTACCAGAGGCCAGAGTAAGAGAGGGAGAGCGTGTGTGTCCCCAGGTAAAGCTTTATGGCCTCCCACCCGGCTATGTAAGACCTGTGTTTGCTTGTCCGTTCCATAGCCCGCCCCCTATGCACATCCCATGGGGAGATAGATCCCTGGTTCCCCGCATTAGGGAGTCCAAAGGGGAGTGGGTGCAGAGGAAGGGCTTCGAGGACCTCAAAAGCCACTCACCAGTCCCTCTGGCTCCTTTAGTCTCCAGGAATGATGCTCCACCAGGCTTCAGTCAGGTCCAGGTAAGAGCGGAGGAGGAGGACACAATGCCTGGGCTGCCTGTGGGTAGGTGAGACGCAGCGCAGGATCAGGTGGAATCCAGGTGAAGGCAGGTCCTGCAGATCCTTGCAGCTGATACATTGCAACAGGTAGGATCAAATGTCAGGTCTACAGGTGGGTCTATGGCAATGAATTTTTAAGCATTAATTATAAATTCGTGTCCTATATTTTAATCTTTGTCCTGTGTATTTCATATGTATGTTACAGAAATATGTTTTACGAGGGTTGAATGAAAAGTAATGCCTCCACCTTCGTTACTTAGGTTTGGATGAGAATATTTTAATAAATCAAACACATAAATAATCCTTAGAGTGTGCTCTTTAACTTGCTTGAAATTTATCTCCGAGTGATACGATGATCATCCTGAATCAATCTGTCAACCTTTGCCTTGTGAAACTCAGTGGTTGCTGTCCGTATGTACCGTATATACTCGAGTATGAGCTGACTCAAATATAAGCCGAGGCACCTAATTTTACCACAAAAGTCTGAGAAAACATATTGACTTGAGCCCAGGGTGAGAAATGCAGCAGCTACTGGTCAATTTCAAAATAAAAAATGATACCAATATATTATTTTATTTTTTGGAATATTTTTCATTGAGCATCAGTAGGTTAAATGCTTTTGAATATTTACATAAAATTGTAATTTAAGATAAGACTGTCCAACTCTGATGAAACCATTATTCTCACCTTCTTCAATGTAAATGTGTTTATGTCTTCGTCCAATAATAATAAAGAGTAAAATAATAAATGCAATCATAATAAGAGTAAAATAATAAATGTAATAAAACAATGATAAATAGAGAAAAATAATAATAGAGTAAAATAATGTAAATATAATAATAATAATAAATAGAGTAACATAATAAATGATATAAAATTATACTAATAACAGAGTAAAATAATAAATAACCCTGACTCAAGTATAAGCTGAGGGGAGCTGTTACAGCCTTAGAAAAGTGGTTGAAAAACTAGGCTTATACTCGAGTATATACAGTAATTAAAAGTGGCCTGACCAAAGCAGAATTCAAAGGCGCCAGGACTTCCTGGACCAGGCGTCCTCCAACTGCGGCTGTGACGCCCCCTAGGGGGCTGTATTTATCTGCATTTGGTTTGCCATGTGCCTTGATGGACCCTTTGTTCTATATCTTCTTTGTTCGCCATGTGCTTCTTTGTTTGGCCATGTGGTCAATCGGATGGGGCTGCTTCCTGGCTCCATATCTGGTTTCTCCACCCTCAACTCCACCCTTTTCCGGAGTTGACTTAAGGGGCCGGATGTCCCCTCCTCACTCATTCCAAGGAAACAACGGACAAAGCAAGGCTGGAACCAGGGGCGGTCCAACGTATACGCGAAGTAAGCGGCCGCTTAGGGCGCCAACTTCTGGAAAGGGCGCCGCCACGCCACCGTAGCAAACCTCCCTGCTGCTGCGTTGGCTTCAGCGCCTGGCCTGCAGGAGCTTCTGCGCATGCGCAGAGATTTTCGATGCGCAGTGGCCCGGAGCTGAAGTTGAGCTCGAGCCACTGCGCATGCCCAGAAGCTCCTGCAGGCGCTGAAGCCGAAGCCTGTAAACACGTCACGTCAGCACTCCGTCCGTGACCGGCACGCAGGGGGCGGAGGCAAAGGAGAGGCTTAACCTCCCCTTTGCCTCCGCCCCTGCGTGCCGAATACGGACGGAGTGCTGACGTGATGTGTTCACAGGCTTCGGCTTCTGCACCTGTAGGAGCTTCTGGGCATGCGCAGAAGCTCCTGCAGGCCCAGAAGCCTGTAAACACGTCACGTGACGCAATTGGGCAGGGAGGGGGCAGAGGCAAAGGGAGCGGGGGCGGAGGCAAAGGGAAAGGGGGCGGAGACAAAGGGGGGCGCCAAAGTAATGTTCGCTTACCATATGAAATAACCTTAGACCGGCCCTTGCTGGAACCTAAGCTTGCTGGGACATAGCATTCTTAGTTCACCTACCGAGTCTACCTGCTCTCTCAACCAAACTGCAGTGCACAGGAGGCCCGTCCTCAACAGAGACTGCGGATTTGGGGGTTTTTTACAGGACTTCGTGGGCCTACAAAGACCAGAGAGGAACAGGTTACCTGGGATCCAAAGAAATGTACCTTCGCTTTGCATGAGGCAAGTGAACGTTTCCCCTTTGTTTAAAGGACTCTTTCTCAACCAGTGTGCCGTGGCACACTAGTGTGCCGTGACGGACCTCCTGCTGTGTCGCGAGAAAAGCTCTCTGCCCCCCTTCCTCCCCCCTCCTGCCAAACTCCTGCTGCTTGAGGGAAAAGGAAGGGCCAGGCAGTGGCGAAGAAAAAGAAGGGGGGACCGGGGCGCCGCCTCCTTCGGCCGTTTCCCCAGCCAGCCTCCAATCCGCCATGACTCCCACCATGACTCTCGCCCCTCGCTCGCTGAAGCCACGTGGAGGAGGAGCCCTGCCCACTGAAGCCCGTCCACCGCTCATGCTCCTTCTCTGTAGGAGAGCTGAAGCTGGGGGAGGGGGCAGGTTGGCA
This sequence comes from Anolis apletophallus, assembly GCA_030556195.1. Lineage (NCBI taxonomy): Eukaryota > Metazoa > Chordata > Lepidosauria > Squamata > Anolidae > Anolis > Anolis apletophallus. The sequence continues at coordinate 197,304,125 of JARBWK010000004.1, read as the reverse complement.
CGGCCTGTAGGAGAGCTGAAGCTGGGGGAGGCGGGACATGGCGCGGCCTGGCTCTGCCCTCCCACGGCGGCTGGCACTCCCAGCAGCTGCTCCAGCCTTGAGGGGACAGTGCCAAGCCAGCATTGTGCTGGCTCTGGCACCTCTGGCTTGTCACTGCCCCCTCAAGGCTGGAGCAGCTGCTGGGAGANNNNAAGCCGGGGGTAGGGGGCGGCGCATGGCGCAGCCTGGCTCTGCCCTTCCCGGCTTCGGCACTCCCAGCAGCTGCTCCCAGCAGGCCACCAACCCCTAGCCGTTCTTTACTGTGTTAGAGTGTCATTTTGTGTCATTTTGGTTGGTGGTGTGCCCCCGAATTTTTTTAATGTTAAAAGTGTGCCGCGGCTCAAAAAAGGTTGGGAAACACTGGTTTAAAGGACTCTTTGTAACCAACCAAGCATTTTGGGCCACCAGAATTTTCTACTGGTTGTTATCCAATAAATCCTGTTTTGGTTCAGTATTTCTGAGTCTAGCACTCATTATTATAGGGATCCTGGGTCTCCCTGCATGTGGGAAGGCTCTATTCTCTACCTTCGAGGTCATAGCTTGCAACATCCAGCCTTTTAAAGCCCTTTTTGACCCAGAAGGCAGAAGAGCGGCCCTCCAGCTGTTTGGGCCTCCAACTCCCAGAAGCTCTTAAGAGCTTGTTCAATTGTCGGGAATTCTGGGGAGTTGAAGGCCCAAACAACTGGAGGGCCACAATTTGCGGATGCCTGATCTGGACACTGGACTCCTTTAGATGCAGCCCAAACTCCCATTGGCTTTTGAGCTGCCGCACCACACCCTTGGCTCATGTTCAGCTTGTTCTCCACGAAGACTCCAAGGTCTTTTTCACATGGGACTCTGCTGTCGAGCCAGGCACCGTCTCCCATCCTATATCTTCGCAATTCATTTGTTCTGCCCAAGTGTCGTATCTTACGTTTGTCCTTATAGAATCATAGAATCATATTTACAGTATTGATTTACAGAATTTATATTCCGCCCTTCTCACCCTGCAGGGGACTCAGGGCGGATCACAATGCACATATACATGGCAAACATTCAATGCCATAGACACACAACATATATAGACAGACACACAGAGGCTATTTAACTTTTCACCTTCATGAGGGTATGTTCGAATTCTGGCCACCGGGGGAGCTGTTGCTTCACCGTCCACTTGTGACACCGATGGAGTACTTCCTCATTTTTTTGCACATTGCTGGAGACTTTTTTTAATGACGTCGTAAATTTGTTTACTTAGCCCCCCCTCACACATAAGTGGTACCTAAATTTCCTACTTGACAGATGCAACTGTCTTTCGGGCTGCAAAAGTCGACAGAAAGGAGATTCCATCTGAACATTAGGAAGAACTTCCTGACTGTGAGAGCTGTTCAGCAGTGGAACTCTCTGCCCCGGAGTGTGGCGGAGGCTCCTTCTTTGGAGGCTTTTAAGCAGAGACTGGATGGCCATCTGTCGGGGGTGCTTTGAATGCAATTTTCCTGCTTCTTGGCAGAGAGTTGCTCTGGATGACCCAAGAGGTCTCTTCCAACTCTAGGATTCTATGATTCTAAGCTTGACAAATGGCCAGAAGCTCGCTCCAACCCGGGCTGGCTTCGAACTCATGACCTTTTGGTCAGTAGAGATTTTAATACAGCTGATTCCCAACTAGCTGCGCCACAACCCGGTCCACATAGAGTTGGAAGAGACCTTGTGGGCCATCCAGTCTAACCCCATTCTGCCAAGAAGCAGTGCAATCGCGTTCAAAGCACCCCCAACAGATGGCCATCCAGCCTCTGTTTCAAAACCTCCAAAGAAGGAGCCTCCACCACACTCCGAGGCAGAGAGTTCCACTGCTGAACACCTCTCACACTCAGAAAGTTCTTCCTTGTGTTCAGGTGGAATCTCCTTGTTGAAATTAATTGTGTTAGTTTTGGCCAATCCGCTCTCTAATCTGTGAAGGTCATTCGTGGCAGAGTTTCAAAGTGGCAGCGGATCCTCACCCGGCCCTTGATGACCACGAACAACCTGCTCCGATGGAACGGGGAAGGGGCAGCAGGAGAGAGGCCTCCTGTGGGCAGGCAGACCTCCCTTTGTGACCTCACTGCGACACGCACAGACCACTCCTGGGGACACCTGGACCTGCTGCTGCTGCCTCCCAAGCTGAGGGACCTCCTCCTCCTCTTTCCATCCATCTACCCTTCCTTCCCTTGGCTACCTGCTGGCTACCATCTCCCCCTCGCCCATGACCAGGCCCGCCCCCTGCAGCTGCCCCCCTGGACCCACGGAGGCCCCGTCCAACCGGGAGCAAGATGGACCCTGGTAGTGGCACCCAAGCCCTGGAGATCGGGGAGGCCGACGCCAACTGGGAGCTGATCCGGGACAAGGTTGGAGGGGAAAGCGGACAGCCCAAGAGGGTCTAGGGCAGTCCTGGGCCAACTTCGCCCCTTCCTCCAAGTGTTTTGGACTTCAACTCTCACCATTCCTAACTGCCTCAGGCCCTTTCCTTTCCCCCCTTAGCCGCTTAAACGGTGATGTATCTGGGAGTAGATGATGTAGTTGGGAGTAGAAATCTGGTTGACACGGCAAGGCCATAAATTTTCTCATAGGGGATGGGGAAAAAACTAGGAGGCTTACGTGGCTGAGGGGAAAAAGGAAAGGGCCTGAGGCTGTTAGGAATGGTGAGAGTTGAAGTCCAAAACACTTCCCAGGTAGATGAACTGCTGGACGGACTTAAGCACAGATTTGCCTATGCTGACGTGGGGGTGATGGTGTTCTTCCTGTGGAGCGGGCTGGTAGAGAACGTCCGTTTTCTTCAGGCTGACTTCCAGCCCAAACAGCTGTGCAGCTGTTGCAAAGCAGGATGTGAGGCGCTGCAGGGCTGCTTCTGAATGGGCGACAAGGGCAGCATCGTCTGCAAAAAGCAGCTCACAGACTAGATAGTTTAGAGTCTTAGTTCGAGCCCTCAGACGGCTTAAGTTGAACAAGCTACCATCAGTACGATAGCGTATATATATGCCGTCTTCTTCTTCGAGGTCTGCCGTGCCCTGCAAGAACACAACCTTATTTCACTCCATTAGTTATTACAAAGGGCTCTGAGAGAGCATCGCCATATCTGACGTGACCGTGCTGGCCCTCATGTAGCAGGATAATCATTTTGAGGAATTTGGGGGTACATCCTAGATGTTCCAGGATCTGCCACAGACCTTTTCTACTCACAGTGTCGAAGGCTTTGGTGAGGTCGACAAATAATGATCCTAGAAATACTACTGGAAGGAATAAGGAAAGATAAGGACTTTCAGGGGATCAAAATATTTTGGAAGAATGTAAAATTAAGGCATTTGCAGATGATGCCGTCTGCATAATCGAAAGACACTTAGAGACGACACCAATATGGATCCAAAAAAATTAAAAATTCGGGAACCTAGCAGGGTTCAAGATTAATAAGGCCAAAACAAAAATAATTGCCAAAAATATCTCAAAAGAAAAGAAAGAAAAGTTACAAGAAATATCTGAAATAGAAGTGGTGAAAAAAAATAAATATCTGGGAAGAATATTAACCACCTGCAATTCACAATTACTGAAAAATAATTATAATATTTTTAAAATATATTAAAAAGAAATTAGAAAGCTGGAAATCAAAAAAAATTGGCAATGAATATCTCAACATCGAGTGTCAACCAGTTCAACCTAGTTTGTGTCATCCACAGAAACAAAGTAAAGACCGCACAACTAAACAGAAAAAAACATTTTCAAACCACGAACAGGTGGTTTTTTTCTCCAAATTTTGTTGCATAGTGTGACAGTAGTTTGGTGGCACCTCCTTCCTTCTCTGTAGGCCTTCAAGCAGAGACTGGATGGCCATCTGTCAGGAGGGCTTTGCAGGGGCGGTCTAAGGTAATTTTAAATGGTAAGCGAACATTACTTTGGCGCCCCCAAAAAACATTATTTTGGCGTCCCCCCTCCGCGCATGCCCAGAAGCTCCTGTGCGCAGGCGCAGAAGCCTGTAAACACAGCACTCCCTATTCGGCACGCAGGGAGGTTTGCTACGGCGCGGCATCGGAGCACACAAGGCCCAAAAGCGGAACATCGGCAGGGCGCTGTCTGGTGGGCGGGGGAATGCGCCCTTTACCCAGATGGCGCCCCACACAGCAGCGTCCTTTGCCTACCAGTAGGACCGACCCTGGGGCTTTGATGCTGGCAAAATGGGGTTGAACTGGGTGGCTCTGGAACACTCTTCTAACACTATGACGAGCCCCTGTACTTTTCTGGCGTCTCTATGCGCAGGAGCAGGGGAGGAGAGTGGCACTCCCCTGCTGTGGGATTTTGCTGCCTTTTCTGTTGGTGCTTCCTTTCATCTCGCTTGTGAGCAGCCCTGGGCCTCCTGCAGGGCGCTCATTATTATTCATTGGCTCATTATGCATTAAAATATTGATACACCACCCTCAGCTCCAAGGATCCCGGGGCTGGCCTGCAGCAGAGCCAGTTGAAAACTAATTCCAGCAACCAGCAGATGAAAAGCACATCGGATTATTATTAGATGTATGACCCCCACATGGCTTGGAATTGCTCTTCACTCATCTGGATGCCTTTGCATATGGCATGTCAGGAAGACTCTGGGGACTCCCCCTTCTGATCCCAGTGCCCGGCCTCTGACCACCACTGACCACTGACCACCATTTGCTCCGAGTTCCATTTCCAGGCTTGAAAAGAGCAACTGCCCTCTTCGGCCAGGTAGGAAAAGCACAATCCAAGCCCTTCCAACAGATGGTCATGCAGCCTCTGTAACAATAACAACAATAACAACAAATCAACAACATAGTTGGAAGAGACCCCAAAGGCCATCCAGTCCATAGATGGCCATCCCAACTCTTTTAAGAGACACTCTCTGGAGAATCCGTGGGATGGGTGAGCTCCCACTTTTAGCCCTAGCTCCTGCCAACCCAACAGTTTGAAAACATGCAAATGTGAGTAGACCAATAGGTATTGCTTCAGCGGGAAGACAAAAAGACGCTCCAAGCACTCATGCAGGCCACACGACAAGAAGGTGTCTGCTGACAACACAGGCTCTTCAACTTGGAAATGAAGAAGAGCACCTCCCTCAGAGCCGGAGATGAGCGCCGCCTCCAGAGTCGGAAACGAAAGGAGAAGCCTTTGCCTTTGTATCCCATTGTAACAAGGCATTGCATGTTTGCCCGTATCTGTTTATATGCGGTAATTCACTTCGAGTCCTCCCGGGGAGAAGGGTGGAATATACATAAAGTGTTATTGTTGCTGCTGCTGCTGCTGCTACTATTACAGTCCGGAAATAACACAACACGCCAGTGATAGAAGTGTTGAGATATTGGGGAGGGGTCCGGGGTTGGAAATGCCTGCATGTTAACCTACAAAGCCCCCCTACTCTTTGTGCCCCCCCTCCGCTGTGCAGGTGATTGAGGAGCGTTTTGGCCTCACGGTGGTCCCGGTGCCCTTCCTGGCAGAGGCCTCCTGCTATGACCTATTGACGGTACTGGTCAAGAGACCACCCCCTCGGGGTCCAGCCGCCCTCCCGCTGCCGCTGTTGCTGCGCCACCGCCGCCCACGCTGCCTGGTGCCAGTGGGGCCCCTGGAGGGGCTGCTGCGGGGGGGCCCAGGCCCGGCCCCAGCCCTGTGCCATGGCACCCGAGAGTACAGTGCCCGCGTGCGGGGGGAATCCCGCTACGAGGAGACGCGGCTGGTGGCCGGGACCCTGCGGCACATCCGGCTGACCATGTCCGGCGTCCACAAGAAGGTGGCTTTCCTGGCTCTGCGCCCGGGGACCGTGGCCCTGCAGACAGAGCTGCCCTGGCTGCGCGCACAGAGGAGCCTCTTCGTCATCTACGAGGTAGGCAGAGTTACCTTGTTATTGTCACTGTACGCCGTATGACAAAGCAAAATGCCACCCCCCAAGGTCCATTATAGATATGTAGAATTAAAAAACAAATCTCCCATCCTTCCACATTCCCATCACAATTGTACAACCCCTAATGCCACACCGTGTGGAACCACAGACTTCGATATAGTCACAGCTCTAGTGAAGGGGTCAGTAAGATCATATAGACATTTTCACTTGGATGATGCTGTTTGAGACAGTAGGGGGCGCCATGTGATCAGGAAATGAATACAGTGTTCCCTCACTTATCGCAGGGATTCTGTTCCAGGACCACCCAAAATAAGTGGAAATCCGCAAAGTAGGGATGCCATATACATTTTAACATTTTTACATTATTTTATATATTTTATATATTATTTTCTTTCCCGCGCTTCCTCTTGCACTCCAGAACAGGAAAAGCCCTCTGACTTAAAACACACCACACGATGAGTGAAAAATCCAATCCTTTTATTGAAGCTACATAAAATAGCCAGTAGAAATAGATGGTTATAAAAAGTAAGAAAGTTCCAAAAAGTATAAAGTCAGTAAAAATGTAGTAACATAAAGCAGTGTCCATAAAATATATAAAAAACATTCCAAGGCAGTATTAATCCAGACAGGAATCAACAAGATGCAAAGGCAATCCGGGCAATGTTAGTCAATATCCACAAAGCTAGAAATCCACAGGAACAAGCCCCCTTGAGCAAGATTAACATGAAACTTGATTCCAAACTATGCCTGATCTGAAAGGTTTTTTTTTCTTTGAGGCAAACCTTATATCCCAAAACCCAAAAATTGGTTTCATTTCCCCCCACTCTTGGCTCTTATCTGACAAAGTCTTTCAGAGCGACGTAAACTTTGAGTTTGCTGTCTATCCTGGCAAAATTCCAGCCTCCCATTTTGCCACTCATTATTTATTTATTTATTTATTTATTTAATTAATTTGTTAGCTTTATTGGCCGCCACTCCCAGCCGGCTCGGGGCGGCTTACATCTAGCACCACAATAAAAGGACAAATCTACAACAGCAATAAAACCACAAAGATAAAACAATTCCTAAGAGATAACACAAATCCTAGGGGATAGCACATTACAACTCAAAGGCCTGCCGGAATAGGGCCGACTTGCAGGCCTTCCAAAAAGCCAACAGATTACGCAAGGCCCGAACCTCCGGGGGTAGTGCGTTCCAGAGAACTGGGGCGATGATGGAGAACGCCCTTCTCCGTGTTGAAGTTAGGTGGTATTGTTCGACATTGGGCACGGCTAGAAGATTCCAGTATTCAGATCTAAGTGTTCTCATGGGACAATATGGGGTTAGGCGGTCCCTTAGGTACACTGGCCCCAGACCATACAAGGCCTTTATAGTCAAGACTAACACTTTGAAGGTGATCCGGTTAGTGCAGTTCCCGCAGAATTGGTATAATGTGGCAGCTCGCAGGAGCTCCTGTGAGCAACCGAGCTGCGGCGTTCTGCACCTTCTGCGGTCACCGACAGAGGCAGGCCAATGTAGAGAGCGTGACAGTAGTCTAACCTTGAGATGACCGTGGCTTGGATCACCGTGGCCAAGTCGTGCCGAGACAAGTAAGGGGCCAGCCTCCTAGCCTGGCGAAAATGGAAAAACGCCACTCTGCTGACAGCTGCTCATTAAAATCCCCAGGTGTCAGATTGTTTTCCAAACCCAAATCTTGAGAGCTCACGGAGAGAGGGAGTAACCCATCATCTCTGCTCAGCATGAATGTTCTCATGAGAACATGTCCTTTGCACTGAAGCCTCTCTGTCTGGCTGATGAAAATCATTGACAAAACCATCATTTCCCACATCAGAAGCATCATGACCCTGAAACACAATCACAGGCTGATTCACAACTCTTCCTTACCCACCTCCCGGCCCATCCCGAGGGCACCTGCCTGCCTCCCTGGCCTCTGCAGATCCTGGCAGTGCCTCCGGAGCCACACAGGCAGCAGCAGGCCAGGGAGGAAGGCCTTTCCCACCGCATCTCAGGCCGCCACACTTCCGGGGTGCCTGGCCTCCACTGGATGTAAATATTTTATATTAATATTTTCAAAAATCCGCAAATTAGTGAGCTCGCTAAAAGCAAACCGCGAAATAGCGAGAGAACACAGTAGTATTTCTTGTTGTTGTTCATTTGTTCAGTCGTTTCCAACTCTTCGTGATCTCATGGACCATCCCACTCCGGAGCTCCCTGTCAGCCGTCACCTCCCCAGAGTCAAGTAGTATTTATTATTTACTAGCTGAGGACCCGGCGGTGCCCGGGTTATTTGAGGAAGGCATTGTGTGCCAAGGTTGGTTCCTATTAGATGCTTATGTGGCTTGCAGTGGTCTCAGGAACTTAGTGAAGGTACTGCGAGTCCCGGGGGCCTATCAGGAAAATCAAGTTAAGGAAGGATTTCTGTCAATTTTGGGGCTGGTTTGTGTTTTATAGGGGCTTTAGTGTTGTTTGGGAAGTGAATGACGTGGCTGAGGTACTGCAAATCCCATCATTCCCATGGCCCCTCCTGCCCTAAACCACACCAGGTAGTGAAGTGGGCCATTGGTCGCCTGTTTGCCAAGTTTGGTCCTGATCTGTCAGTGCTGTGGGCCTCAGTGGCGGACTGCTTGAGGCCTTTCCCTTTCCCTCAGAGTCACTTTAGAATGTTTGAATGTGGTTGGCCATTTGGAGGCAGTTATGCAAATTCTTTTTTCAGTGGCAACCAATCCCCTCTGTCTGGGGCCATAGAATGTTGGAGTTCTGAGGCTGGCCAGTTAGAGCCCGTTATGCAAATAATCCCACAATGGCAGCCAATCGAAACGCTGGCACATATTCCTCCAGCCAATCCACTGCTGCCGCTCAGCCGCACCACTGCAAACACTGACTTTTATTATATGTAATAGATAGATAGATTAATTTATTATTATTTCCTACATTTCTAACCCACCCTTCTCAACTCCCGAGGGGAGACTCAGGGCGGGCAATAATTTGATGCCACAAGATAATGCAAATATAAACAAATAAAACAACAGTTTAAAACAGTAAATAGAACATTAAGTTTAAAAACATTAAAAAAAACTTGTCATCAGTCCATATAGCCAATTCCAATCCGATTCCAGCTATGTTCTTTTTCGCTTGTGTTGTAGCTCAGCAGCAGTCACAGCAGGCAAGGGCTGATGGGTTCACTGGTGACTTAAAGAGTCAGATGGGATCGTGGGCTTTCCTGGGATTCATTCCCATACAGGTCTTGGGATTCCTTCTCATGCAGGCCAGGAAAGTGAAACTGTTTTAGATAGAGAATCTGGCACAGATGCAGGGCCTGAGAATTTAATTGCCTCTGAACCTCAAGGTCAGGGAAAGGAGTCGGAATCATCCTCTCCAGATAAGGAGTGTAGCAAAGATAAAGGGATGGGAAATTGCATTTTTCTTGTCCCACTTCAAGTAAGGCTTGGCATGTCTTCTAAGAATCTACCATAACACTAGGAGAAAAGCGCTCTCTCAGCCTAATTGTCCTTGTTTGTCTCATCCTGACCCAGGGCCGTAGCCAGGATTTTGGTTCGGGGCTGAGACGGGGTGGAAGAGGGTCTACCCTAGCAAACTTTTTGTATTGTTACTCCAATAACCCCATGAATGTGGGATATAATGAGCATGGTGATCAGATCATGATATGAATAAACATAAGAGTTTAAATAATGTACCAGTAAGGCCTTCCCATGGACCACCCTGAGAATTGGGGGGGGGGAGGTCTGAAGCCCCCTAAGCCCCCCCCCTGGCTACATGCCTGTCCTGACCTATACTATCTGTCAGATAGTTATCATTCAAAAGAAGAATTGGAGTTGTGAGGCTGGGCTACTTTTGGAGCTGGAATAGCTGGCCTCCCAGTTCTAGGCCACCATTCCAGCCAGGTTCCCCTCAGGGATGAAGCCCCCAATGCTCAGATGATAGAGTTATGAGGTAGGGCTGGTTTGGGGGATGGACTTGATGGCCTTTAGAGGTCCCTTTCAGCTCCAGGCCACCATTCCAGCCAAGTTCCCCTCAGGGATGAAGTCCCCAACACTCAGGTGATAGAGGTTGGGCTGGTTTGGGAGCTGGATTTGAATAGAACAGGCATGGGCAAACTTCAGCCCTCCAGGTATTTTGGACGTCGGCTCCCACAATTCCATGGGAGTTGAAGTGCAAAACACCTGGAGGACCAAAGTTGGCCCATGCCTGGAACAAGATAACTGTTATGGTCATTGTACCCCATACAATGGAATTAATTACCACCCACCAATACACATTGTATACGTAGGATTACAAAAACAAAACACCATCCTTCCACATTGAGATCACTATTGCACCCATTAGTGCAGGGGTCGGGAAACTATGGCTCGCGAGCCATATATGGCTCTTTTGGCGATTTTTTATGGCTCCCAGGCGCAGCAGGCTTGGATTTGGCGGAAAGCGGCCCTGGGTCGCAGAAAATGGCGCATGGCGGGCCCTACCGGACCTGAAACACACAAGAAGGGAGACGGGGAGGACCGGGGCAGGCCGGACCCGCCACGCGCCGTTTTCCACAATCCAGGGTTGCTTCCCGGCAACTCCTTGCGCGGGGCGGGGCCAGATGCCAGGCAACAAGCCCCTCCCTGCCCAAGGAGTTGCCGTAAAACAGCCCTGGGCCGTGGAAAATGGCACGTGGAGGGCCCTGCCAAGCCTGAAACCCACAAGGGAGGCCATCCGGGGGCCTTTTTCGCTCACCCTGTACCTCCGCTGTCTTCGGAGGGGTGAAGGGTGAGCAAACAGGCTCCCCGCATGGCGAGGCCATCCGGGGCGCCTTTGGAGCTTGCCTTTCCTACTCTCCGGCTTCGGAGGGTGCGACGGGCGAGTGCCAAGTCTCTCTGCATGGCGACGCCATCCGGGGCGCCTTTGCCGGTTGCCTTTCGTCCCCTCCGGCTTCGGAGGGGCGAAGGGCGAGTGCCAAGGCTCCCCGCATGGCGAGGCCATCCGGGGCGCCTTTGGAGCTTGCCTTTCCTACTCTCCGGCTTCGGAGGGTGCGACGGGCGAGTGCCAAGTCTCTCTGCATGGCGAGGCCATCCGGGGTGCCTTTGGACCTCGGCTTTCATTCCTTCCGGTTTTGGAGGGGGCGAAGGGCGAGTGCCAAGGCTCCCCGCATGGCGAGGCCATCCGGGGCGCCTTTGGAGCTTGCCTTTCCTACTCTCCGGCTTCGGAGGGTGCGACGGGCGAGTGCCAAGTCTCTCTGCATGGCGACGCCATCCGGGGTGCCTTTGCCGGTTGCCTTTCGTCCCCTCCGGCTTCGGAGGGGCGAAGGGCGAGTGCCAAGGCTCCCGCATGGCGAGGCCATCCGGGTGCCTTTGGACCTCGGCTTTCATTCCTTCCGGTTTTGAGGGGCGAAGGGCATGCCAAGGCTCCCCGCATGGTGAGGCCATCCGGGGCGCCTTTGGAGCTTGCCTTTCCTACTCTCCGGCTTCGGAGGGGGCGACGGGCGAGTGCCAAGTCTCTCTGCATGGCGAGGCCATCCGGGGTGCCTTTGGACCTCGGCTTTCATTCCCTCCGGTTTTGGAGGGGGCGAAGGGCGAGTGCCAAGTCTTTCTGCATGGCGACGCCATCCGGGGCGCCTTTGCCGGTTGCCTTTCGTCCCCTCCGGCTTCGGAGGGGCGAAGGGCGAGTGCCAAGGCTCCCCGCATGGGAGGCCATCCGCATGGTGCCCATTTGGAGCTTGCCTTTCTTACTCTCCGGCTTTGGAGGGGGCGACGGGCGAGTGCCACGTCTCTCTGCATGGCGACGCCATCCGGGGCGCCTTTGCCGGTTGCCTTTCGTCCCCTCCGGCTTCGGAGGGGCGAAGGGCGAGTGCCAAGGCTCCCCGCATAGCGAGGCCATCCGGGGCGCCTTTGGAGCTTGCCTTTCTTACTCTCCGGCTTTGGGGGGCGACGGGCGAGTGCCAAGTCTCTCTGCATGGCGAGGCCATCCGGGGCGCCTTTGCCGGTTGCCTTTCGTCCCCTCCGCCTTCGGAGGGGCGAAGGACGAGTGCCAAGGCTCCCCGCATGGCGAGGCCATCCGGGGCGCCTTTGGAGCTTGCCTTTCCTACTCTCCGGCTTCGGAGGGGGCGACGGGCGAGTGCCAAGTCTCTCTGCATGGCGACGCCATCCGGGGCGCCTTTGCCGGTTGCCTTTCGTCCCCTCCGGCTTCGGAGGGGCGAAGGGCGAGTGCCAAGGCTCCCCGCATGGCGAGGCCATCCGGGGTGCTTTTGGACCTCGGCTTTCATTCCCTCCGGTTTTGGAGGGGGCGAAGGGCGAGCGCCAAGGCTTCCCAAATGGCGAGGCTTCCCCAAAACTCGTCTAGTATTTTCTGTTGATCATGGAAGTCCCATATGCCAAGTTTGGTTAAATTCTATTATTGGTGGATCTCAGAGTGCTTCTTGATGTCTGGTGAACTATAAATCCACAGAACTGGAATTCCCAAAGGTCAGGGTCTCTTTTCCCCAAACCCCTCCAGTATTTTCTGTTGGTCATGGAATCCTTTTCTCATAGTATGTACGTATATACTTACATTTAGTTGAATTCAGTCGTAAAATATATTATTATATGGCTCTCACTGAAAAAAAATCCAAATATTTTGCTTTTATGGCTCTCTGAGTCAAAAAGGTTCCTGATCCCTGCATTAGTGTGAGACCACAGAGTTCACTATAGTCCCAGCTGTGGGATGGAAGCTCTCTCTGATGGTCCTTGTCCTTCTCCTTTTCTCCTGTCTCCCAGGTCTTCTACTGCGGCCGCCTCTGCCTAACGGTCACCCAGGGCCAGGGCCACCGCTCTTTCCTCCTGGAGCGCCCACTGCCGGTGGCCTTCTCCTGTCTCAAGTTTGCCCTCGGCCCCAAGGGGGTGCTGGGCCCCCAGAAGCCCGTGGGCCACATCCTACCTGCCAGGGCTGCCTGGGTCCACGCGGCCGTCCTGGAGGCCCCCAAGGCCCTCAACGCTGACCCCGTCGCCACTGACCCCAAGGTGCCACTCCCTGGGATGGAGGGACCGCTGACCAAGGAGAAGGCCGTCATAGCTGTACGCAAACGGTGGAGGTCCCTACGGAGGCCCCTGCGGCCCCTGGCAGGTGAGGGCCTCCCAAAGAAGGCTGTATATCTGAATGGGGAGGGGTTGGGGGACATAGCATCATAGACCCTCTCAAGGGCATCCAGTCCAACCTCTGAGGCACAAGGCGACCCAGAATCATAGAATCATGGCGTTAGAAGAGACTGCATGTGTGGTGGAGGCTCCTTCTTTGGAGGCTTTGAAAGAGAAGCTGGATGGCCATCCGTCAGGGGTGCTTTGAATGGAATTTTCCTGTTTCTTGGCAGGAAGGGATTAGACTGGATGATGGCCCACCAGGTCTCTTCCAACTCTAGGATTCTTTAGGCCAGTGTTTCCCAACCGCTGTGACGCGGCACACTAGTGTGCCGTGACGGACCTCCTGCTGTGCCGCGAGAAAAGCTCTTTGCCCCCCCTTCCTTCCCCCCTCCTCCTGCTGAACTCCTGCTGCTTGGGGGAAGAGGAGGAAGGGCCGGGCGGCGGCAAAGAAAAAGAAGGGGCTGGGGCGCTTCAGCTGTTTCCCCAGCCACCCTCCAATCCGCCATGACTCCCGCCCCTCACTTGCAGAGGAGGAGCCCCACCCACTGAAGCCCGTCCACCACTCATGCTCCTCCTTCTCTGCGCGGCTTCAGCGAGCGAGGGGCGGGAGTCATGGCGGAGAGCGGCGACGGGGGCCATGACTCCCGCCCCTCGCTCACACTGCCCCCTCAAGGCTGGAAAAGCTGTGGGAAAGCTGAAGCCAGGGGGAGGGGGTGGGGCATGGCGCGGCCTGGCTCTGCCCCCTCACCTGGCTTCGGCTCTCCCACAGCTTCTCCAGCCTTGAGGGGACAGTGCCAAGTCAGCATTGTGCTGGCTCTGCCACCGCTGGATTGGCACTGCCCCCTCAAGGCTAGAAAAGCTGTGGGAGAGCTGAAGCCGGGGGAGGGGACGGGGCATGGCACGGCCTGGCTCCGCCCCCTCCCCTGGCTTTGGCACTCCCAGCAGCTGCTCCCAGCAGGCCACCATCCCCCAGCCGTTCTTTACTGTGTTAAGAGTGTCATTTTGTGTCATTTTGGTTGGTGGTGTGCCCCCGGATTTTTTTAATGTTAAAAGGGTGCCACGGCTCAAAAAAGGTTGGGAAACACTGCTTTAGGCCATCCAATCCAACCCCCTTTATTCTGCCATCATGAAGGAAAGCACAAAGTACCCAAGACAGATGGCCATCCAACCTCAATAATATTGATGATGATAATAATATAGTTGGAAGAGACTGCATGGGCCATCCAGTCCAACCTCCTTTATTCTGCCATGCAGGAAAAGCACGAACAAAGCATCCCTGACAGATAGCCATCCACTTAATAATATTAATATTGTTGTTGTTGTTGTTGATGATGATATAGTTAGAAGAGACTGCATGGGCCCTCCAGTCCAACTCCATTCCGCCACACAGAAAAAGCAGAAAGTACCCCCAACAGATGGCCATCCAACTTCAATAATATGATAATGACGACATATTTGGATTGTAGGTACCCCTTTCCGCCATGTAGGAAACTCACATTCAAAGCATCTTCAATAATTGCCCATCCTGTCACAATAATATTGATGATGATACGGTACTATAATATAGTTGGAAGAGACTGTATGGCCCATCCAGTCCAAACTATTTTATTCTAACCTCCTGCCATGCAGGAAAAGCATGGACGAAGCATCCCCAACAGATGGACATCCACTCAATCATATTAATGTTGTTTTTGATGATGATAATGATAATGATGATGATAATAACAATAATAATCTTAGAAGAGGCTGCATGGGCCACCCAGTCCAACTCCTTTCTGCCACACAGGAAATGCACAAAGTACCCCCAACAGATGGTCATCCAGCTCCAATAATGATGATTTATTTATTTATTTATTTATTTGCACCGGGAATGTGGCGCAGCTGGCTGGGTGTCAGCTGCATAAGACCTCTACTGACCAGAAGGTCATGAGTTCGAGGCCTGCCCGGGTCGAGGTGGGCTCTCGACCCATTGTGTAGCCTGTTGTCGACCTTTGCAACTCGAAAGGCAGTTGCATCTGTCAAGTAGGAAATTAAGGTACCACTTAGTGGGGAGGCTACATTTAACTGATTTACGAGGCCATAAAAAAGATCTCCAGAAAACACGCTGAGGAATGAAGGAGTGCGACAGCTCCCCCTGGTGGCCAGATGTTAAATTGCCTCTGTCTGTCTTGTGTGTTTGTGTGTCCAAATGTAATGTGTACATTGTAATCCGCCCTGAGTCCCCTCCGGGGTGAGAATGGCAGAATATAAATGAAGCAAATTAATTAATTAATTAATTAAAATTTTTGTACCCCGACCTTCTCACCACTATAGAGGGACTCAGACCGGCTTACAGCAAAATTCAATGCTATACAATTTAAAACCTGTTACATATTAAAAACGTAAACACCAAAATTCATATATAAAAAAATCACATTGCCATTTAAACAAATTCAATTCGGTCTGTAAACGTGGTCACTCATGTCAAACTATAATCAATCTCAGCCTATTCTGGGAAAGCTTTGTTCCACATCCAAGTCTTCACCCGCCTCCTAAAGGACAACAGGGAAGGGGCAGATCTAATATCACTTGGAGAGAGTTCCACAGCTGAGGGGCCACCACAGAGAAGGCCCTGTCCGTCGTCCCCATCAGACGCGCTTGCAAAGATGGTGGGACCGAGAGCAGGGCCTCTCCGGAGGATCTTAATGTCCTTGATGGTTCATAGGGGAGAATCCGTTCAGACAGGTAAACTGGGCCGGAACCATATAGGGTTTTGTAGGTTAAAACCAGCACTTTGAATTGTGTTCGGAAGCTAATTGGCAGCCAGTGGAGCTGGCGCAGCAAGGGGGTTGTATGTTCCCTGTATCCCGCTCCTGTTAGTAATCTGGCTGCCGAGCAGGCCCGGATCATCCATTAGGCCACCCTAGGCCACGGCCAAGGGGCGTAGCCATGGGGGGGGGGGTGCCAAATCTGGACCCCCCAATTTTTTAAAGGACAATCTTCAGGCGCTTCTGCGCCTGTGCGCAGAGCGCCATAGGCCCCTAGGGCCTCCGACACGGCTTCGCCCCGCCTCTTCGTTGCTCGCGCCGTCCCTCAAGGAAGGAGCGCCGCCTGCCGGCGCAAGCAACGAAGAGAGGGAGCGAAGCCGCGTCGGAGGCCCTAGGGGCGGGACTTCGCTCTGCCTCTTCGTCGCTCGCGTCGGGCGCCCCTCCTTCCTTGAGTGAAGAAAGGAGGGGCACTCGACACGAGTGACGAAGAGGCGGAGCGAAGTCCCGCCCCTAGGGCCTCTGACGCGGCTTCGCCCCGCCTCTTCCTTGCTCGCGCCAGCCCCTCTCCTTCCTTCACTCAAGGAAGGAGCGGCGCCCGGCGCGAGCGACGAAAAGGCGGAGGGAAGCCCCGCCTCTAGGGGCATGGCTTCCAATGTGTGGCCTAGGGCGCCACAATGACTTAATCCGGGCATGCTGCCGAGTGTTGGACTAATTGCAGCTTCCGAGCAGTCTTCAGAGGCAACCCCACGTAGAGAGCGTTACAATAGTATATTCGGGATGTAATCATGATGACAACATATTTGGAAGAGAATGCATGGGCCATCCAGTCCAACCCCATTCTGCCATGCAGGAAAAGCACATTCCAAGCACTCCCAACAGATGGCCATCCACTCTCAAGAATATTGATGATGATATAATACAGGGCTGTCCAACTGGCGGCCCCGGGGCCGGATCCGGCCCGTAGCCTGTTGGGACACGGCCCCACCTATGCCCTCAGCCGCCATTTTTAAATTTTTTTTTTTAAAAATTTTATTTTTTTAAAAAAATTGGGGGCGGGGGGGGTGGGGGAGGCGGGGCAGGGGGGAGGAAGAGAGCTAGTTCCTCCTTTTCGGTGCCCCCTCCTACCTAGGCGGGGAGCCGCCGAAAAGGGCAGAAGGCGGCGCCAAGAGCAGCGCGTCACAGGCCTGGCGTGACGCACTGCCCCTTGGCACCGCCTACTCCTCCTTTTCGGCTCCCCCAGCCTAGGAAGGGAGGGGGCGCTGAAAGGAGGAGTAGGCGGTGCCAAGGGGCAGCGCGTCATGCTAGGCCTGTGACGCTGCCGTTGGCGCCGCCTTCTGCCCTTTTCAGTGCCCCCTCCCTTCCTAGGGCAGGGGAGCCGCCGAAAAGGGCAGAAGGCGGCGCGAGAGCAGCGCGTCACAGGCCTGGCGTGACGCTGCTCTTGGCACCGCCTACTCCTCCTTTCGGCGGCTCCCCGGCCCAGGGAAGGGAGGGGGTGCCGAAAAGGAAGAGTAGGCGGTGCCAGGGGCAGCGCGTCACGCCAGGCCTGTGACGTGCTGCCGTTGGCGCCGCCTTCTGCCCTTTTTGGCGGCTCCCCGGCCTAGGAAGGAGAGGGGCGCTGAAAGGAGGAGTAGGCGGTGCCAAGGGGCAGCGCGTCATGCTAGGCCTGTGACGCTGCCGTTGGCGCCGCCTTCTGCCCTTTTCAGTGCCCCCCTCCTTCCTAGGGCAGAGCTGCCGAAAAAGGGCAGAAGGCGGCGCCAAGAGCAGCGCGTCAGGCCTGGCGTGACGCGCTGCTCTTGGCACCGCCTACTCCTCCTTTCGGCGGCTCCCGGCCTAGGAAGGAGGGGTGCCGGGAAGAGTAGGCGGTGCCAAGGGGCAGCGCGTCACGCCAGGCCTGTGACGTGCTGCCGTTGGCGCCGCCTTCTGCCCTTTTTCGGCGGCTCCCCCGGCCTAGGAAGGGAGGGGGCGCTGAAAAGGAGGAGTAGGCGGTGCCAAGGGGCAGCGCGTCATGCCAGGCCTGTGACGCGCTGCCGTTGGCGCCGCCTTCTGCCCTTTTTCAGTGCCCCCCTCCCTTCCTAGGGCAGGGGAGCTGCCGAAAAAGGGCAGAAGGCGGCGCCAAGAGCAGCGCGTCACAGGCCTGGCGTGACGCGCTGCTCTTGGCACCGCCTACTCCTCCTTTTCGGCGGCTCCCCCGGCCTAGGAAGGGAGGGGGTGCCGAAAAGGAGGAGTAGGCGGTGCCAAGGGGCAGCGCGTCACGCCAGGCCTGTGACGTGCTGCCGTTGGCGCCGCCTTCTGCCCTTTTTCGGTGGCTCCCCCGGCCTAGGAAGGGAGGGGGGGCGCCGAAAAGGAGGAGGCGGTGCCAAGAGCAGCGCGTCACGCCAGGCCTGTGACGCGCTGCTCTTGGCGCCGCCTACTCCTCCTTTTTCGGCGGCTTTAGGAGGGGGCGGGGCCTGGGCTGGGGGTGGGGCCTGGGGGCGGGGCCTGGGGGCTTGGCCCCGCAGGTCATCAGTGACCTCTTATCCAGCCCTGGACCCGCCAGAAGTTGGACAGCACTGATATAATATACTTGGAAGGGACTGCATGGGCCATCAGTCCAACCTCTTTTATCCTGACGTGCGGGAAAACCACAATCAAAGCATCCTCAACAGATGGCCATCCAGTCTCAATAATATTAATGATGGTGATGATGATAATGATGATATAATTGGAAGAGATTGCATGGGCCATTTAGTCCAGCGCCATTCTGCCACACAGGAAAAGTATGAACAAAGCATCCGCAACAGATGGCCATCCAGTCTCAATAATATTAATGATGATGATATTAATATAATCTAGCTGGAAGAGACTGCATGGGCCATCCAGTCCAATTCCATTCTGCCACATAGGAAAAACACAGTTAAAGCATCCCAACAGATGGCCATCCAGTTTCAATCATATCGATAATGATAATGATGATAATAATAATAATACTATAATATAGTTGGAAAAGACTGCATGGGCCATTAGTTCAACCTACTTTATTCTGCCAGGCAGGAAAAGCACAAAGTACCCCCAACAGATGACCATCCTGCCTCAATCATGATGGTGATGATGGTGATGATGATATAGTTGGAAGAGATTGCATGAGCCATCCAATCCAACCCCATTCTGCCATTTAGGAAAAGCACAATCAAAGCACTCCCAGCAGATGGCCATCCAGTCTGTGTTGAAAAGCCTCCAAAGGAGGAGCCTCCACTCCAGGGAAAGAGATTCCACCTAAAGTTTAGGATGCATTTCCTGGCAGTAATAACTGTTTGGCAGTGGGATCCAGGTCACCCGGGAGCTTGAACTTCCTTCTTTGGAGGTTCTTAAGCGGAGGCTAAATGGCCATCTGCCTGGAGGGCTTGGATTGTATCTTCCTGGCTGGCAGAAGAGGACCTGGCTGGATGGCCCTTGGGGGCTCCTCCAACTCTAGGTCTCTATGACTCTTTGCCCTCTTGTAACATCTCCCTTGCAGGGAAGTGGCCCTTCCGCCAGCCTCGGCCCAGGTTGGGCCCAACAACCGGCAGCCTGTCCGACCCCGAGAGGCACTCCATGTCGCTACCCCTCCTGCAGAGCACAGCGGGTGAAGACAGCGACCCCGAAGACTGAGCAGAACTGCCCCAACCATGGCAATAAAGCTGTTTGCACCCAAAGCCACGGCTCTGTGGGGATGAGACACAAGGCAGTGGAAAGGGCCATTTTATAAGGTTACAGATTCAAATTTCCCACTTCCCGCCCCCAGGCCAGCTTTGTGTTGATTGGATGGAATCGCTGGGGCAGCTGGAGTTTGATCCAATAGTGAAACAGTGCTACTTCTGTTCTGGCGAATGGGGAGCGAGGAGCAGGAATGTTGTTTAGAATAAGCAGCTGGAGTTTCCTTGATTAGATTATGTCCATATGTAAATGAAGATCCAAGCCCTTGACCTTTCGAGTCAAAGGAATTCTTTTGTTCTTCTGTGAAAAATGGGAACTGTCCATAATGGCCCTTTCCTGTTGGCAGAAGGGTCCAGATACAGCTTTTCATGGGAGTTTCAGTCTTCTGGATAATACACAAGTGAAAAAACTGTAGCCATGTGCCAGTTTCCGAGGCTGGCAGGGGTGACCATTTATGAAATATGAAAAATAAATGTATGCCGTTTATCCTCCATTGGGAAGAGAGAACGAAACTTCGAGGCTCTTCCCCCTGAGAGATGAGGGGTCTTCGTTGAGAAAACAAAAACAGCCTTTTGTTTTCTACACCAGAAAAGCCCTATTATCATCCAAATGAGGCTAGTGGAGGGATGATTGAATCACAAGCTTTGCAGCTGGCAAGTCTGAAGATAGCTTGCTAAAGGTAAACAGTGGCACTTTCATATTTTTAAAATTAAAATTGCATTGGGAAAACATGAAGGGATATACATTGGAGTTTATGGGGAAAATATACCATCCTGATCACCCCTGCCTGCCTACCCACCAGAAAGATACACAGTTTATTAGATTCATAAAAGATAGCCCAAGAGAAAGGGGTCCTAGACAGAAAGGGAAAAAGTCTCTGGGAATGAGTAATGCAAAAGGAAAATAACTGGGTGTATTCATAAAGTGTGGGTTACAGAGGCATTGTCATGTTGGACCATGGGAAGAGCCTTAGGTTCCCATGTGGGAGACAGATAGAGGATCATAGGATCACTTCCAGCCTAGTGTTCTTGGGAAAACTATGAATCCTTTGGTTTTACACTATCTTCTACAGAGCCTAAGAAAGGGGGGGTCTCCTCCGGTATCAGCCCCTCTTCACCAAAATTCAATGGCTATGAAGTTGGGGAGAAAGCCCAGGAGGGCCACTAATCATCCTCACCAAAAGCTGGCAAGAAGTGGAGAAGGCGGGATTCCTGGAGGCTTTCTCCTCTGATCAGGACCGTAGCCAGGATTTTGATTCGGGGGGAGGGGCTGAGTTTGGTCCGGGGGGGCTGAGACTGGGTGGAAGAGGGTCTACCCTAAAACCTTTTGTATTGTTATCCCAATAACCCCATTAATGTGGGATATAATGAGCATGGTGATCAGATCATGATATGAATAAACATAACAGTTTAAATAATGTACCAGTAAGGCCTTCTCGTGGACCACCCTGAGAATTTCGGGGGGCTGAAGCCCCTTAGCCCCGGCTACATGCCTGCCTCTGATAAATTTATTTATTTCAGGATTTTACCCCGCTCTTCTCAACCCCCAAGGGGGGGACTCAGAGCGGCTTACAGTACGGCACAATTCGATGCCCACATAATCACAATATAAAACCCCAAAACCCTTCAACAATTAAAATACATTAAAAATACATTAAAATACAACTACATTAGCACCATACACATTCACTCTGGATTAAAACAATGTTCAGTCCATAAAAACATTGGCCATAATCACCCACTTCCATTAAAAACCAATCTAAAATGCTGCCTTGTGCTGGTGTACAAATGCCTGGTCCCACAGCCAGGATTTTACTTTTTCCTGAAGGCCAGGAGGGATGTGGTGGATCGTGCATCCCTGGGAAGCGCATTCCACAGGCGGGGAGCCACCACCGAGAAGGCCCTATCCTCGTCCCCACCAGCCTCATCTGAGACGTAGGCGGGAGCGAGAGATGGGCCTCCCCTGATGTTCTTAGATTACGAGGTGGGATATAGCGGCTGATGCGTTCGGACAAGTAGGCTGGGCCAGAACCGTATAGAGCTTTAAAGGTCAAAACCAGCACTTTGAATTGAGCCCGGAATTGGACCGGCAGCCAGTGGAGCTGACACAACAGGGGGGTGGTATGCTCCCTGTATGTAGCTCCCGTTAGCAATCTGGCTGCCGCCCGCTGGACTAATTGCAATTTCGAACTGTCTTCAAAGGCAGCCCCAAGTACAGTGCGTTGCAGTAATCTATTCGGGATGTGACCAGAGCGTGGACGACCGTAGCCAGATCAGACTTCCCAAGGTACGGGCGCAGCTGGCGCAAGAGTCTTAACTGTGCAAAAGCTCCCCCGGCCACCGCTGAGACCTGGGGTTCCAGGCTCAGCGATGAATCCAGGATCACTCCCAAGCTGCGAACCTGCGTCTTCAGGGGGAGTGTAACCCCATCCAACACAGGCTGTAACCCTATGCCCTGTTCGGCCTTTCGACTGACCAGGAGGACCTCTGTCTTGTCTGGATTTAGTTTCAATTTGCTAGCCCTCATCCAGTCCGACACAGCGGCCAGGCACCGGTTCAAGGTCTGGACAGCCTCCTTGGTGACAGGTGGGAAGGAGTGACAGATCTGGACGTCATCTGCGTACAGATAACACCTTACTCGGAAACTCCGAATGATCTCTCCCAGCGGTTTCATGTAGATGTTGAATAACATCGGGGACAGAACTGAACCCTGAGGGACTCCACAGGACAACAGCTGTGGAGCCGAACAGGTGTCACCCAATGACACCTTCTGGGTACGACCTTCCAGGAAGGATTGGAGCCACTGCAGAGCAGTACCCCCAAGCCCCATGTCTGCAAGGCGACCCAGAAGGATACCGAAGCCAACGAAGCGGTTATCCAGGTTGTGATCCTGATGGAATCACAGGCATGACCACAAAATGCTCTTCAACAGGTGGGAATGGTCCACCTGTTTGTCTTTTTGGCCGTCCAGGTCAAAGTTACCTCGAAAGGCACTCCATTATTGTCTATTGTTCCCAGGAACCAGTGAGAGGAAGTGAAGGCGGGATCCTAAAGGCCTCTTCTTCCAACAGATGAGGAGACAGACCAAACAGAGCTATATGTGATCTTACCATAAGCTCATAGAGAGCACTGGCAAAACGCAAGGACTGATCCCCATGCTCCACCCCGACTCATTTCCTGAGTGAAAACTGGTGATGTTCCCACCTCATTTTTCAATGTTGTCTTCTAGAGATTGAATGCACTCTTAACATGTTAACTGCTTCCTGGAAGGAGGTTTGTCCAGTCTTAGCAAACCATGCATCTATGGCCTCTATCCCCTCATTATTTGGTGAAAATCTCCTCAGGTGCAGGTACGTCTCCAGTTTTGGGAAGAGTTGATGGTCCCTGGAAGCCAGATCTGGTAAATACGATGGATGTTCTAGCAATTTGAAGCCTCTTTCATGAATGGTGGCCATTGCAGCACAAGACCTGTGGCTGGGTGCACTACGGTGATGGAAGGAACACTCTCTTCTTTCCACATTCCTCCTGGATTGCAACACACAATTTTGTAATTAGGTCCACATAGTAAGAACCTCTTATCGTGTCTCCACCTTGTAAATGACCCACCAAGAGAACCCCTTTGGCATCCCAAATAAAATGACAGCATAACCTTGCCTGCTGATGGCATGGCCTTGAATTTCCATGGGGTTTCCATAGCTGATTTTGCCATTTTGGTTTCAGGGCCATAGGGATGGAGACATGATGCATCCATTCACACGTATCTGCTGGGGAAGGGCATGTTGGTCTTACCTGTGGTACGTTCTTTCCCAGCAGAGGTTGTTTATGTTCTTTTCCAAATATATAGGATACTAACTCATCTGCTGGCAGGTTTTCCTTTGGCATTAAGTCCAGTCGTGTCCGACTCTAGGGCTCATCTCCACTTCTAAGCCGAAGAGCCGGCGTTGTCCATAGACACCTCCAAGGTCATGTGGCCACTGGCATGACTGCATGGAGTAAGTTACCTTCCCACCAGAACAGTACCTATTGATCTACTCATATTTGCATGTTTTCAAACTGATAGGTTGGCAGAAGTTTCTGTGTCCATCCAAAAGGTTCGTAAACACTGCCTACAAAGCATCCTCCTCCTCTTTTGTTTGGTGCGGCTATCCTTACTATTAATTCTTACAATTTTCCAATTCTTTTGCCAATATTGTATGAACCATAATAATAATAATAATAATGCACCTACCTCCTGGAGCATATCCTTGATGGTTGCTCATTCATAACTATATCGCATAACTATATCATTGATTCTGTTCGTGGTTTCTTCTGCGCTGAGTTTTTGACGGCCCATCACCATGTTTACCTTCATGCGGTGCTGTCGCACATTTAAATTCCCAACAACATACAGTATTTCTACAATATTGTAAAACATAGCAATTTCCTCCTAGGATGGTTGACATATCTTCATGGATTTCTGCAAGAGTCGCCCCTTCTTAATCACGGCTCTTTCGCTGCTGGATATGACCCATTTTCTAATGCAGGGCTGCCCAGGAAGTCGATCGCGATAGACCAGTCGATCCCGGGACCAAAGGAGGTCGATCCCAGCCGGATGGGGCGCTTCTCAGAGGGAGCGGAGCTAGGTCGCACCAAGCCCCGCCCCTCCCCAGCTTCAGCACTCCCAGCAGCTGCTCCAGGTTTGTGGAGGGCAGGGCCAAGCCAGCCTTGTGCTAGCTATGCCACCACTGGCTTGGCATTGCCATCCTCAAGCCTGGAGAAGCTGCTAGGAGCTCCAAAGCCAGAGGGGAGGGGGCGGGGCTTGGCATGGCTCCGCCCCCTGTGGCTTCCGCTCTACCAGCAGCTTCTCCAGGCTTGACGATGGCAGTACCAAGCCAGCCTTGTGCTAGCTATGCTACCACTGGCTTGGCATTGCCATCCTCAAGCCTGGAAAAGCTGCTGGGAGCTCCACCCCCTCTGGCCAAGCCCCGCCCTCTCCTCCAGCCTTGAGGAGGTAGGTACATTTTTCTGACTTGGTTTTAATATAAATAGCTCACATGCTGAAAAAGTGTGGGCACCCCTGTTCTAATGGAACCCCACCTCTGTCTCTTCACGAACTCGTATTAGAAAAACATGTACAAATGTGTAATTTGGCATGAACACTGCATGGACACTGGCCATTGACCCTGCACAAGATCGGAATCACAGCTCTGTTCCAAATGGGCCAGGACAGAGCATAAGGATCAGCCTTCGTATTCTTCTATGTTGCCACCTTCCCGAGTCAGAATGACTGAGAACAAGGGATTAGGCCTGGTTAGGTTCGTCGGAATGCTCGTAAATCGGAATGAATTCGGATTAAATTCACTTTTGAAGCGGTTTCGAGGGGATGTAAGCAACTTGGAAGTGAATTTGCCATTTCGAAGCCGTCACCGCCATTTTCGGAAAGGAATAGTTTGGATGCGGATGTGCTTCCCTCCACGTTAGACCTGGGGCGAGACGCAGAGGGGAGCACATCCGCGTCCAAACTGGGTGTTTAACCAGTGCTGTTTCTTTCTTACTGTGCATGCCTGCCTGCCATTAATGAAGCCATTCCAAGATTTCCAAAAAATTTGTAAAATTTCTGTAATTTTTTCAGAAAATGTCAGAAGTCATTCAGATTTGAAGCACCAGCACCCCCTACATCTGGAATGAGTTTTGAACCATTTTTTTTGATCAACCAGGCCTACAAGGGATGGACTTGAGAAACTGCAAGTCGCTTCTGGTATGAGAAAACTGGTCATCTGCAAAGTCGTTGCCCGGATTATTTTGATGTTTTACCATTCTTGTGGGAGGCTTTTCTCACGTCCTGGCATGGGGAGCTGGAGCTGACACAGGGAGCTCATTCATACTCTCCCCAGATTCGAACCTGCGACCTTTCGGTCTTCAGTCCTTACCACCTCTGAGGATGCTTGCTATAGGCGAAACATCAGGAAAGAATGCTTCTGGAACATGGCCAGATCGCCCGGAAAACTTACAGCAACCCAGACTCCGTATTATCCGACATTTTCGTTTATTCGACGTTCTGCCGGCGTGTTCATGTCGGATAAACGAGACTCTCCTGTATTTTCTTTTCTACTTAAAGCCACAATTGTGTTTATTCTTGAGTTCAGGATCACCCTATATGAAATGGGGTGGAAGTATCTTTAACAGGGTATGTGCTTGCTTCCACGGTCTCTATCACTGCTATAAGCCAGCCTGGGTTGGAATAAACTCCTGACCATTTGTCTAGCTTGCTGTTGACCTTTGCATCCCGAAACAAAGTTGCATCTGTCAAGTAGGAAATTTAGGTACCACTTTATGCAGGGGAGGCTAATTTAACTAATTTATGATGCCATAAAATTCTCCAGCAGCATGCAAAAAAATGAAGTACTCCAATGGGGTCACAAGTGGATGGTGAAGCGACAGCTCCCCTGGTGGCCAGAATTCAAAGCATACCCTCATGAAGCTGGAAAGTTAAATAGCCTCTGTGTGTTTGTCTATATATGTTGTGTGTCTATGGCATTGAATGTTTACCATGTATATGTGCATTGTGAGTTCCCTGCTGGATGAGAAAGGGAGGAATATAAACACTGTAAATAAATACTGTAAATAAATAAATAAAAATAAATCCCCAGTCTGACAAGCGCTCCCCCCTTGGAAGCCGCACAGACACAGGCCACGCCAGGGAGAGAGAGACAGCTTCTTTTATACATATTGCAACGAATTCTCCAGAAAAACATTCATTCCAAATAAATTAAAAAGGTCCATATGTCCTGGTGTGTGTGTGGGGTAGTTTTAAAAAGTCACCCGGGGGCAGCCGGGCGCTCCCATCCTCCCTCATTAGTGCAGGCCTGGTGGCGCCAAGCCGAAGGGAGAGGAGGGATGGACGGAGTATTTTGGGGAGAGGGAGTTTCCAGTCAAGGGCCCCCCCACCCCTGCCTGCCCCGAGGGGGGAGTGTTTGGTGTGTGTGTGTGTGTGAAGAGGTGTCAGCCCCAGATGGACAGACGGTCACTCCTCGGGGGGCTCCAGGAGGAAGGGGGAGGTGACGGCATGGGCCTGGGCGATGGCCGCCAGCTCCTTGAGGAACTCGCAGAAGATGACGGCGCAGTAGACGGCGTTCTTGACCCGCAGGGCCTCGCTCTGCTTCTCGGCCGAGCTGCGGAAGAGGGAGGCCCCTCCCGAGGAGAAGGCCTGCAGGACTGGGCCCCCCTCCCGCATGTGCTGCAGGGCCAGCTGGGCCGCCTGGCGGGCCCGCGTTGGACTGTTGGTGTGCCGCAGGATCAGCTCCCCGAGCGAGGGCTTCCGGCTCTTTACTGCTGGACAAGAGGGAGGGAGGGAGGTGGAGAGAAAGGAAGAAAACATATGGGCAGGGGGCAACGTGAAATTGGACGAGACCACAAGGGCCTTCCAGTTGAGCCAACTTCTTCCAGGCAAGAAGGCGCCATCCGATCCCTCCCAAGAGGTGGCCACCCAGCCTCTGCTGAGAAACCTCCAGAGAAGAAAGGCGGCTCCACTGGACTTCCATGCAGTCCACAGTCCAGACTCTCATGCTGTGCAGTCCACTAAAATTGAAGAGGACCCCCAGGGCCAGCCAGTCCAATCCCCTGACCATTGCTATGGAAGACACAATCCGATCCCCCCCCCCCCCGACAGATGGCCATCCACCCTCCGCTTGAAAACCTTTAGGGAATGAGACTTCCAGTCTATATTCCACTAGAGTTGGAAAGGAAATCCAACCCCTTTCTGCCAGGCAAGACACAATCCGATCCCCCCAACAGATGGCCATCCACTTTTCGCTTGAAAACCTCCAGACTCCCAATCAGTCTATATTCTACTAGAGGTGGAAAGGAAATCCTACCCCCTTCTGCCAGGCAGGAAGACACAATCTGATCCCTCCTGACAGATGGCCATCTGGCCTCTGCTGGAAGAGCTCCAGAGAAGACTCCCACGCAACAGTGTATTGCACTGCCAAACAGCTCTGACTATAGTGTGGGAGAGGCAAAGGCACAAAGACCCCTCTCCCACTAGTCAGCCTGGCTGAACTCTCCTCCTGCGGCCACCTTGAAAGGGAGGGAAGCCCTGCTGGTCGGCCATGGCCCAGGGTCCGAATGGCCACCCGCAGACATGGCACCCCCACCCATTAAGGCAGGGGCGAGTGGCCAGCAGTCTTGTCAGCCACCTTGGAGACCAGGGTGTGTTGAATTGCAAAGGTCATTCCTCCCTTCTTCCCAGAGACCTTACATGGCCCTTTATTCCCCTTTGTTTGAGAAAGAAGCACCGCGAGGCCTCTCTTTTCCCTAAGAGGCCTGACACAGAGACATGGCAGTCCGCATCAGGGACTCATCCACCAAAGCTAAGGAAATTCCTTTTGCCTATCGACTCCCTTATATGAGCAGCATTACCTGCAACCAATTCAAGCAAGTGTTTAGCTTTTGAAAAACCATACCAGACCATATTTCTTCTCCTGTTTCCTTGAAACAGCCAGCCACCTTGAAAGGGAGAATCGGGTCCAAATGGCCCTACTCAGGTATGGCCATGGGCAGTAGTAGCATCTTGCCTATTCTGGCCAGGCCAGGTGACCTGCCACTTTGCAGCTTGAAGGCCCACTTTGCACAGGTAGGGTCCAACCTGGTTGGTCCTTGTAATGACTATGCCAACAAGGAAACCCAGGGTGAAACTCATTGATACTTTGGGAACTCCTGGAAGGAGTGCCAATTTCCAGTGACACTGGGAACACCACTCTCCCAGTGGGGGAGCCCCTGTCCCGACCAACACTCACTGGGGAAGCACCCTCTTGGCCCTCTGTGACAAGGCCCCACTGAGGCCTACTGAATGCTGCTCAGGGAGAAGAAGACCTCCAGGGACACGTTCCTGACCCCAAAACTCAAGAGGACAGAGGGCACGGACCCCGCTTTGCTCGCTCACCAAGGGTCTCCGACCGGCGCAAAGAGGGGGCGGCATTCTGGGTGTCGGACCAGTCCAGCTTGCCCCGGGCAATCAGGTACTTCTTGGCTTTGAAGAGGAGGCCGGGGAAGTCCTCCTGGCTGGCGGCAAAGCTCTCAATCTTGTTCTTCACGGAGCCCAGGACCTGGAGGAGGAGGAATGATGTCAGTGCGGGTGTTAGGGAAAACTACCCTAAAACATACAGCAGAGCATCCAAAAACAAACGGGATACTAAAAGTTGAGCATTCAGCTCATTAGCGAGCCAAGCGTGAAGTGCCGTGTGACGTGGCTGTAAAGAATTCAGAGCTTAGGAGGCAAAGGTGCGGAGTCCAATCTTACAAAATGACAAAAGGTTTATTTACAACTAGCTTGGGGACCTGGCGGTGCCCGGGTTATTTGAGAAAGGCATTTTGTGGCAAGGTTGGTCTTTGGCACTTCAAGTCCCATCATCCATGGTCCACTCTCCTCCAAACTGCATTACTGTGGCGTAGTCTGGAAAATCAAGTTGAGGAAGCCTTACTGTCAAATCAGGCTGAGGCCTAGTTTGTTAAATGAGCTGAAGGAAGCCTTTTTTAAAAGTGCACTCTCTGGCACCTTTGTGATTTTGGATTTAGGAATGCTGGCCATGCAGAGTCCGTTATGCAAATTCTCCCTCAGTGGCAGCCAATCTCCTCTGTCTGGTGCCTTAAGAGTGTTGGAGTTCTGAGGCTGGCCAATCAGAGTCCTTTATGCAAATAATCCCTCAGTGGCAACCAATTGAAACGCTGGAGTTCTGAGGCTGGCCAATCAGAGTCCTTTATGCAAATATTCTCTCAGTGGCAACCAATCGAAACGCTGCCACATATTCCTCCGCACCTCCCGCCGCAAACATTCTCTTTTATTATAAACATAGATAGATATAGATAATAATGACCTAACTACATTTCTTCATAGGTAAATTACTGAGTCAGAAAAAAAGCAGAGAGAAAAAAATTATGATACATTCCCAACTGTCATTCAGGAGACATGGGGGAAAGGAATTCCCTCAGCTTATACTAAACTAGATTGGGCACAGTGTGGGGTTGAATCCCAACACCTGAGACCAAGAGCAGGCCAAGGCTTTCTGCCAGGAGGGAGGGAGATCAGCCCCTCGTAACTGGCCTCCAGCTACCTGGATGAGGGACTTGACGCTGGGCTGGAAGACCATGTTGGTGTTGAGCAGGAAGGAGCGCATGAGGGGCTGTGGGTAGGAGGCCATCTGGGAGAGGAGCCCCGTCAGAAGGAAGTTCACGTACAGCGAGTTCTGCAGCATGTTCTCCAGCTTGGCCAGGAGGACCGCCACAAAGGGCCCTGCAGGGCGGGGAGGAGGAAGTAGGAGGAGAATGGGGGTCAGCACACAGCAGCCAGGTCTCTAGTCCCCGCCTCCCAAGAACCCAGTAATCATAAAGCCCAGATGTCCTCCAGATGTTGGGGCAGGAATTCTGGGAGCTGAAGTCCAAACACCTGGAAGACCATCAAGTTCATGTGATGATCCAGGAGCCGTCGGCCAGGTCTATTAGGACTATCGGAAACTGCTTTTATCAGTCCCAAGGAATAAGGGGGCAGCATAAAGACAGTGTACATGGCAGGGGACAGACCCACACCAAATTCTGGGCTGAGCAGTCTCTCAGCAGCCTCTCAGCCAAGAACAGGCGCTCAGACTCAAAGGAAAGCCAAAGAGACACTCGTAAGACTGGATGTCTGTCCCCTGCCATGTGGGCAGCCTCCTCAAAGACCTGGCAGACCGGCATTACGCTGGGTCTGAGCCGGAGAGCAAGGAGCCCAGAAGAAGGCTCACCTGTGAAAGGCTGGCTGGGGAGCTGCCCGGGGGTCCGTGGGGGGCTGCTGAGGAGGAGCTGGGCCAAGGGATCGGGCGGCCGGGGAGGCCCCGCTCCATCCGGGAGGGAGGTGAAGCTGCGGAAGGTGTCCTCCTCCTCGCGGGAGAGTGGGTCAGGGTCCAGAGGAGGAGCCCTGGTGGCCGGAAGGGGCCGCCCTCCCTCTTCTTCTTCCCCTTCAGCCCCTCGGCCCCCATTCTCCATCTCGTCCTGGATCCGGCTCAGCTCCGCCGCAAACTTCTCCACCGTCGAGGCCGACCCATTCTCCACTGGTGGCGCCTGGGAGAGCAACTCATCCAGTAGGGAGTCTGGGCAGGAGGACGGGGTCCATGGGGGCCCTGACCCAGCGTGGGAGGCAGTGCTGGAGTTGGACCCCCCGTTCTCTGCCACCCCTTTTGCACACCACCGGACCTTCTTGACCCCTGTGTCGAGCGCATGGGTCCCGTTGAGGACGGCGCCTGAGTCCTGAGGGGCTGGGGAGGAGGGGGAACCAGGCCCCGTTGTGGGAGGAGCCCCTTCCGGGTTGGGTGTTTCCTCAGTGAGGCCCCGCTTCTTAGTCCGGGGGGAGGAGGAGGAGGGGGCGGTGCCGGTACCCGGGTGGCCGCTCGGGTGGAAGGAGGTGTAGCCAAAGGAGTCACTGGGAAGGTTAGGAGCCCCTCCAGGGGCCAGGCTCCCGGCACTGGGCTCCTCCCCATCATAGGGGGCGGACCAGACGCGGCAGGCCCAGACGCAGCGGTCCACGCTCAGCCGGGCATCCCGCAGGTACTCCAGGTAGTTCCCTTCCAGCTCGGCCACCTCCTCCCAGCGCCCCCCAGGTGGGCGGTGGTGAGCGGGGCTCCCGGAAGGCGTCCCTGGGGAGCGCAGGTGCGTGGGGCTGGCAGACTCCCCGGCGCCGAGGCTGGGTTGCCGCATGAAGAAGGAGATGCGGGACGGCGTGGAGGGCCGGGGGACGGTCACCACCGAGGAGGAGGAGGAGTCCACACTGGGGCTGCCGTGGCCTGGAGGAAGGGGGGATGGAGGAGAAGAAGAGGGAGTCAGGGTCCTAGGCAGCCACGTCTCACCTACGTGTACTGCTACATCGTATCTCACCGAGGAGTCAACATGCAATATGTAGTCTGCTATAGAGTCTGCCTGTGCAACACAGCAAAAAGGGTCAAAATCAAAATAAGCTAACTTTCTTTAAGATACTCCTCCCCCCCCCCCCGCCACTCTTAATCTGGATTGGTTGCCCCTCCTCACATACTTCACCCCACCCACCCTTCACAGAAGAAAGGGGTGGGCCCTGAACCTTAATGCTCCCCTCGACTGCAAGGATCAGTTGCATATATTAGTTCCACCTTGTCTCCTGTACTGTGCTCATAATATAATATATTGTATATACATATAATATTGATAATAATGTAATACAAAACAATACCAATAATATGATATTATAATTATATATTTTACATTACATGTAATATTACTAATGATATTACAGTATAATGGTATATAGTACAATAATACTAATATTGTTCTATGCTAATAATATAATATATTGTATTTGCATATTACTAGTAAGCCGCTCTGAGTCCCCTTCTGGGTGAGAAGGGCGGCATACAAATGTTGTATGTGTGTGTGTGGAGCCATGGTGGCACAATGGGCAATTCCCTAGTGCTGGCTGAACTGCTGACCTAAGGTAAGTGGTTCGAATCCAGGGAGTGGGGTGAGCTCCCATCTGTCAGCTCCAGCTTCCCATGCTGGGACATGAGAGAAGCCTCCCACAGGATGGTAATACAGGATGGTTGTCCTCTGGGCAACGTCTCTGCAGACAGCTGATTCTCTCACAGCTGATTCTCTCACACTTGCAGTTTCTCAAGCCGCTTCAGACACGATTTTTAAAAAGTTGCATACATGGCATTACGGTGCATCTTGCAGAGTGCAATGCTGAGCAATCGGAAGGGCTGGCGGCAGAAACAGTGGGCTCTCCGAAATCCTTAAGGTGGGGGACTGCATGTGGCCCACGGGCCAAATGTTGTGCATGTCTGCTCTGGAGGGTTCTGTTATTCACTAACCGCCATACTGCCATGTGCCTTTAACATCATTGCAAATGGGAATTCTTTCATATCTGCCGAAAAGCCCTCTCTCATTAACCTCAATTCTTTCCAAACCAGTCATTTTGAGTGAGCTGGAAATGGTTAAAGAAGTCTGACTTGGCCATGGTGGTCCACGCTCTGGTTATAGACTACTGCTACATGCTCTATGTGGGATTGCCTTTGAAGACTGTTTGGAAGCTCCAAATGGTCCAACGAAAAGCAGCCAGGTTACTAACAGGAGCCGTGCTCAGAGAGCATGCAACTCCACTGTTGCGCCAACTCCTCTGGCTGCCAGTTTGCTACCAGGCACAATTCAAAGTGCTGGCTTTAGCCTATTAAGCCCTAAACGGTTCCCAGATACCTGTCCAAACGTATCTCTCTTTATGAACCATTTATTTAATTATTTACTTTATTTCTACCCAGCCCTTCTCCCACAAGGGGACTCAGGGCGGCTTCACAACCACATCGATGATACCATATAATACACTCAATAAAAACAGTTAATACAAAATATTATAAAACAGAAAAAACCATTAACTATCATATTTACGTACATGCTACCACCAGAGTTCGATCAATCATTCCAATATCATCATCTCAACAAAATTCAAGTCCAGTTGCCAATTATCTAATGATGAGTATCTTAGTCAAACGCCTGGGCCCACAGCCAGGTTTTTAGTTGTTTCCTAAAGGACAGGAGGGAGGTGGCTAACTGATGTCCTTAGGGAGGGAGTTCCACAGACGGGGGGTCACTGCCGCGAAGGCACTGTCTCTCGTCCCCACCAACCGCATTTGTGAGAGTGGCGGGATTGAGAGCAGGGCCTCTCCTGAAGATCTTAAGTTGCGTGATGGTTCATAACAGGAGGTGCGTTCGGACAGGTAATCTGGGCCAGAGCCGTTTAGGGCTTTAAAGGTTAACACCAGCCTCTTTGAATTGTGCCTGGAAGCTAATCGGCAACCAGTGAAATTGATGTAACAGAGGAGTAGTTCGCTCCCTATACGCCGCTCCTGATAACAAGAACACAGCTGGAAGCAACAAACTAGCACATATCAAATGACATATAATATAACAGTTTCAAATCAATTTACAATGACATAAAGCCCACGTAGGCACAAAGACAGAGCAGTCCAGTATCACACCAGCCAATGGCAATATCGCAAGACAGGAGGTGTGGGAAGACAGTCCTGGGAGGGGATGAAAGTAGACGGAGAGGAAAGTCTTTGAGGGAAATGCAAATCAAGTCCGTCCCCTGAGATGGTAAATACTCATCCAGGTTCACCACAGGGGTCCAACTCCCGTGCGGAGGGCACAAATGGCTGGTTCAAGCGGTAAGGACGCTACTACACCGTCGCGGCCTTGGCGTCCTTACCGCACGAACCAGCCATTTGTGCCCTCCGCACGGGAGTTGGACCCCTGTGGTGAACCAGATGGAGTATTTACCATCTCAGGGGACGGACTTGATTTGCATTTCCCTCAAAGACTTTCCTCTCCGTCTACTTTCATCCCCTCCCAGGACTGAGGTAGGACTGAGGTAGGCAGGATTTCCCTGGGTACTGGTTGTGGGGGGTCGGGAGCAGGTCAGGGTTTTGCCCTCCCTTCTGCTCGAGATCCCCGTGTACAACTGGTGGGCCACTGTGTGATACAGAATGCTGGACTAGATGGGCTGAGGTCCGATTCAGCATGGCTCTTCTTATGTTCTTATGTTCTTATCCCCTCCCAGGACTGTCTTCCCACACCTCCTGTCTTGCGACATTGCCATTGGCTGGTGTGATACTGGACTGCTTTGTCTTTGTGCCTACGTGGGCTTTATGTCATTGTAAATTGATTTGAAACTGTTATATTATATGTCATTTGATATGTGCTAGTTTGTTGCTTCCAGCTGTGTTCTTGTGTTCAATTTCCACTAAAGAAATTAGTGTTGGTGTATTGCTCCTGATAACAACCTGGCTGCCGACCGTTGGACTAATTGAAGCTTCCGAGAAGTTTTCAAAGGCAGCCCCACGTAGCGAGCGTTGCAGTAGTCTAAACGGGATTTAACCAGAGTGTGGACCACCGTGGCCAAGTCAGACTTCCCAAGGAAACTTAAGCTCATCTGGGGAGGCCCTGCTCTCGGTCCCGCCATCTTTGCAGATGTGGTGGGTGGGGACGAGAGATAGGACCTTCTCAGTGGTGGCTCATCAGCTGTGGAACTTCCTCCCCATGGATATTAGATTGGTCCCCTCCCTCCTGACCTTCAGAAAAAGAGTAAAAACTTGGCTTTTTGAACAAGCGTTTGGAAATGCAGCGGAATAAATAATTATGTAATAGGAAGAATGAACACAGAATGACTAGACAATGCTGCTGGATAATGATTTCAACAGGATAACACTGGTAATTATATGTTCTTAATGGTTTTGTATAGTTTTTATATGAGGGTTGAATGAAAAGTAATGCCTCCACCTTCGTTACTTGGGTTTGTATGGGAATATTTTAATAAATCCAACAAAGAAATAATCCTTAGAATGTGCTCTTTAACTGCCACTATTCACTTTTCCACATAATCATCAGAAAATTGGATACATTTCTGCCAACAATGAACAAGTTTTCTGAAGTCGTCACGGAAGAAGTCAGCACTCTGTTTCCGCAACCAGCGTCTCACAGTTCTCTCAACGTCTTCATCAGAAGCACAATGATGACCCCACAGATCTTCTTTCATTATCGGGAAGAGATGGAAGTCAGGCAGTGCTAAATCTGGACTTCATGGAGGATGGCGTACGATGGTGAGATCCAGTCTCTGAAGTTCTGCAGTGTACCCATCGTGCACAGATCTTCCGATAGCCAAGCAAAGCAATAGTGTGACCCACATGTTCTTGCTTGAAATTTGAGTGATACGACGATCGTCCTGAATCAATCTGTCAACCTTTTGCTTGTGAAACACAGTTGCTGTCACAGGACGTCCAACTCTATGTTTGTCACGCAAGTCAAAATGTTCCCACCTCAACATCTTTAAACTTACTCGCCCAACGACGCACAGTACTCACATCAACACAATCCCCATAAACAGCTTGCATTCTCTGATGAATCTCCTTTGGGGTGACACCTTCTGTTGTCAATGACTGCACGTTGCTTAAGTCACATTGACCGACCGTCTGCGCATTGCTCCATACTTCGCACTTTAACAACACAACCGTTCAATGCTAAGGCTTCCCGCCAAAATTGAACTGTAGAGGAGAGCCTACTGAACAAGCCAGTACCTGACGCATACCAGGACTGCCATCTGTTGAGGAGTTACGAAGGTGGAGGCATTACTTTTCATTCAGCCCACGTAACATTAGGTTGAATGTTTTTAACTGTATTTTTATGAATGTACGGCATCAAATTCTGCCAATTCTGTAAGCCGCCTTGAATTGCCGTAGGCTGAGAAAGGCAGGCTACATATGCCGTAAATAAAAGAAATAAACAAACAAATAAATAATTCAGTTGATTCAGGCTGCAGTACGGAAATCTGTCTTGATAATTTGAACCTTCAAGGTGTCTCAGCCGTTTCAGTAAAGAGAACAGCTCTTTAGCCCTTCCCAGCTCGCTCAAAATAACTGGAGCTTTCTTGTAATAATGCTGCCAAGGGCGGATTTCTGCAAAACCACCTCCACCTCCCTCTGCCCCACAGATGGGACCAAAGCTGCTCCTGCACCAATGTGATATTAATTAAGAGGGTGGGTGAAAGCAGAGCCCCCCATTCCTCTGCCCCAAAGCATCTCCTGGAAGGGAGGTGTTTCTCCATTTCCCAGGGCTCCCAGCCCCAAACGTGCCCCCCTTTCGCATGGGCCCGGCCGGCCAGCTCACCCTTGGACCAGGCTGCGTGCTGCTGCTCCTCCTCACGCTCGGGGGCTGGCGGCAGGCTCTCAGGGCGGCAGCAGTGTGGGATGAGCGAGAGGAACTTGCCGGCTGCCTTTCCGTAGAGGTCGGCCTCCTTCACAGCCCTCTTCTGGCTCAGCATCACGTGGCTGCAGGGGACCAGGTACCTGCGAATCACACAAGAGTTGGATCCCTCGGTGGCGCAATGTGCCGGCAGGACTGTTGACCGAAAGGTCGGCGGTTCAAATCTGGGGAGCGGGATGAGCTCTCGTCTGTCAGCCCCAGCTTCCCATGCCTGGACATGAGAAAAGCCTTCCACAGGATGGTAAAACATCCGGTTGGCCCCTGGGCAACATCCTTACAGCCAATTCTCTCACACCAGAAGCGACTTGTCGTTTCAGAAGTCACTCCTGATGCAGAAAAAAGAAATACAAGGCTTGGAAGAGACCACATGCGTCATCCAGTCAAACCCCCTTCTGCCTTCATGTAGGAAAGCACAATCAAAGTATTTCTGAGATATGGCCACCCAGCCTCTGTTTAAAAGCTCCCATAAAAGGAGCCTCCACAGACTCTGAGGCAGAGAGTTCCACTGCTGAACAGCTCTCACAGTCAGGAAGTCCTTCCTCAGGTGCAAGTGGAGTATCCTTTCCTGTCATTTGAACTTATTGCACCAGCCCTTGTCTCTCTCTCTCTGGAGCGCCATTAGGGACGGAGGGAGAGGTGTGGCGCAGGCCCAATCTCTTGTGTGTTCATCTACTTCCCTAGATTCATGCCACTTAAGGTGTCTTTGCTTCCTGCCTACAATGAGCGGCCACATAAAGCCTTTATGAAACTTTAACTGCTGGCCTAGCTGCTTAAGTGTGATATCTAATGATATGCTAATGCACGTTGATCTCTCTGCTATACTTTGCTAACAACTTCCCTTTGCTCCTCTGTTTGGAAGGCAGCACAAGGCTTCTCACTGCCTCAAGAGGCCTGATACACAGAAACAGGAGAGTCGGCACCATGGACTTTGTTTCCACCAAAGTGGGTTTTCTTTTGCCTACCTACTCTTTGATCTGAGTTTCTTTCCCTGCAACAATAACAAGTGAGATTTCTCTCTCTCTTTTAAACCTCTTGTATCTATTCTCTCCTGTTTCCTGCCATACACTTTTATTAGGCACGTGTGAAAAATTAAAAAGAGTTCGAAATCGTAAGAAAATCAGAAGTTTTGTAAGTCGGAAGCCATATCCAAAGCGTTTGCATGGCCCACATCACGCAAACAATTAAGCGGCTGAGGGTGAAAAGGAAGGGGCCTGAGGAATGGTGGGAGTTGAAGTCCAAAACACCTGGCGAGCCAAACTTTGCCCATCCCGCCAAACACACATGCTCATGCTCTCTCCAGGTCGCACGCAGAGAACACCCTGCACCACTCAAATCTAGCCAGTAGAGGGTGCTCCAGGACAGGAGGTTTGGGGGCTTTGGGTCTCCCACTTTCTCTCTTGGGTGGGGGGACGGGACATGGAGGTACCTGAGCACTAGCTGCAGCATGACATCCTCACAGTGGAGGCTGAGCAGCGTCCGGAAGAGGCTGAGGGACACCATGCAGAGCTGAAAAGGCAAAGGGGAGGGGGATGTAGGAGTCAGTCATTGCCAATTCTCAGGAACCTTCCCAGAGCATCGCCTGCCTATTTTCCCTCTTGTTTCCTACTATGAGCTCCTACAGATAGGCCGCCCCTAAGTTACAAATGACTCCTAATTAAGAATGGTCTGAGACAACAAGAAGTGAGAGAGAAAAAGGGAATTCACTCCTGGAACTGTTATTTATTTACGACATTTATATGCTGCCCTTCTCACCACAAAGGGGACTCAGAGCGGCTTTCTCTCTCTATATATATATAGGACGGGGTTACACTCCCCCTGAAGATGCAGGTTCGCAGTTTGGGTGTGATTCTGGACTCATCACTGAGCCTGGAACCCCAGGTTTTGGCGGTGACCAGGGGAGCATTCGCACAGCTAAAACTTGTGCGCCAACTGCGCCCGTACCTTGGGAAGTCTGACTTGGCCACGGTAGTCCACGCTCTGGTTACATCCCGTATAGATTACTGCAACGCATTCTATGTGGGACTGCCTTTGAAGACTGTTCGGAAGCTTCAACTGGTCCAACGGACAGCAGCCAGGTTGATAACAGGAGCGGCACTCAGGGAGCGCACAACACCTCTGTTGCGCCAGCTCCACTGGCTACCAGTTTGCTACCGGGCACAATTCAAAGTGCTGGCTTTAGCCTTTAAAGCCCTTAACGGTTCTGGTCCAACTTACATGCCCAAATGCATCTCTTCCTATGAACCTTCAAGATGCTTAAGATCATCCGGAGAGGCCCTGCTCTCGGTCCCGCCTGCTTCGCAGGCGCGATTGGTGGGGACGAGAGACAGAGCCTTTTCAGTGGTGGCTTCTCGGCTTTGGAACGCCCTTCCTAATGACATCAGATCAGCCCCTTCCCTCCTGACATTTCGCAGGAAGGTCAAGGCCTGGCTATTTGACCAGGCATTTGCAGATGTAGTATGATTATCAAATAGAGACCTAAACTTAATAATGAGACACTCCACGAGAAATGTCTCCATAAGAAATGAATATGTAAAAGGAATAATCCTCATGTTGGTGGTGGGAATTGTAAATGTTCTGTGAGTGTTTGGTAAATCAACTTAAAAAATAATGAGACACTGATATTGTGTTTTTTTAACATTAAATGCTAATTTGTATATGTTGGAATTGTATTGGTAATTGTTGATTTATTTGTCCTGAGCAGTTCCTGCTATTTGTACACAGCCTCAAGTCGCCTTCGGGCTGAGAGAGGCGGTCTAGAAGCAAAGTAAATAAATATATATATGCATACAATATATTATATTATTAGCATAGCACAACATACCATATAATGGTATTGTACTATACCATTATATTGTCATATTTTTAATAATATCCTGGGGTTGGACATGTTGGGTGTGTGTACCAAGTTTGGTCCAGATTTGTCGCTGGCTGGGTTCAGTGCTCTCTGGATAAGGGTGAACAACAACTCCCATATGCCAAGGGCAGTCACCCCCAAATCCCGCCAGTATTTACAGTTGGCCATGTTGGGTCTTTGGGCCTGTTCAGTTTCTGATCAGTTCCTCTCTGTGTGCTGTGTGCAATAGGAAAGGTATAATAATAATAATACTAATACTACTACTAATAATAATCTTTATTTATACCCCGCCACCATCTCCCCAAAGGAGACTCGGGGCAGCTTACATGAGGCCAAGCCCAACAGCGCATTACAAGAATAAAACCAAAGCACAAAATAACGGTATAATAAAATACATGAAACATAAGAATACAGTGAGAAATCACAGTGACAGTGAATGGGCCGAATGTAAAAGATAAAATACTAAAATGCTAAAAACTCAGGGTGAGATAGGGATGGAGCAGATTATTTATGGGGCAGAGGCAGGGGGTGGGGTCATGCGAATTTCATAGAAAGAACCCTGGGATGCCTGCCTGTGGTGGAGGAAACGTATCAAATCTAGGATGAAATTGTCCCGGAATGAAAGCATTTGTTGGGTGGTGGGCCGTAGTGTTTGGGGAGGACATGGGCAGCGATTGGGCTTCAGGTTCATGGTGCTTCTCAGGAACCTTCCCAGAGTATCACCTGCCTATTTTTCCTCTTGTTTCCTACAATTAGCTCCTACAGATAAGCCATCTCCAAGTTACAAACACCCAATTTATTTATTTATCTATTTATTATTACAACTTATCAGGATTGCTAGTTAAGAATGGGGCGGAGACAACAGGAAGTAAAAGGAATCTCCCCTTCGGAAGGGAGGGAAATCCACTCATTGTCAGGGAGGAAAAGAGTCTCCACTGAAGCTTTCTCTCCAATCCTTGTTTCCACAACAAGCCACACTTCCCAAAATCCAATTCTCACAGGGACAGGAAGTGGGGGGAAATGTTCTGGACAGGGCCACA
Organism: Anolis apletophallus; assembly: GCA_030556195.1. Lineage (NCBI taxonomy): Eukaryota > Metazoa > Chordata > Lepidosauria > Squamata > Anolidae > Anolis > Anolis apletophallus. The sequence continues at coordinate 197,264,026 of JARBWK010000004.1, read as the reverse complement.
AGCAGCAAAGGAAATACCACAGGAGTGTGTGATCCATACGTGTGTGCGCATGCGTGCTGTATATACTCGAATATAAGCCTAGCTTTCCAGTCCTTTTTTAAAGGCTGAAAATGTCTCCTTTGGCTTATACTCAAGTTAAGGTTATTTATTATTTTACTTTATTATTGTTGTTATTATTACATTTATTATTTTACTCTATTATTATTGGAAGGATACGTAGTCACATTTACATTGAAGGTGGTTAGAATAATCAGAGTTTGGCAGTCTTGTCTTAAATCGCAGTGTTTCATGTAAATATTCAAAAACATTTAACCTATGGATGCCTCCATTAATGTAACTGTATTGTAATCTATTTCTATTTAATTGATCAGTAGCGGATGTATTTCCCACCCTTGGCTTATATTCGAGTCAGTACGTTTTCCCAGGGTTTTTTTGTGGTAAAATTAGGTGCTTTGGTTTATATTCGAGTCGGCTTATACTCAAGTATATATGGTATAGATCCCCCTTACACACATGTATGAGGGTGGGTCAAAAAGTAATGCCTCCATGGCTCTAACTTTTCTTTCTTTCCCTGCTATTGGATTATCTTTGCATGCTCTCCTGATACAGTCTTTTCTTTCTACCAATTGACTGATTAGAACCATTCAAACAGCTTCAAAATCAGGGGTCACAAAGCCAAGCCCTGAATTGTTCCAAAATGGTTTGGGTGCCTGGGTTAAACGATGGCTCAATTTTGTACCAATTGATGGTGACTATGTTGAATGGTAGTTTTGTGTAGAGGACACTTCAGGTTCCGACCTGGAGCAACTTCTGCTGTTATAGGTTCATTCATAACATTTTTATGACACAGGAGGCAAAACTTTTTGACCCACTCTTGTATATGTGCGTATAAAAGGTAAAGGTAAAGGTTTCTCCTTGACATTAAGTCCAGTCGTGTCCGACACTGGGACTGGTGGTCATCTCCATTTCTAAGCTGGGGAGCGGAGTGGGCTCCCACTGTTAGCCCCAGCTCCTGCCAACCTAGCAGTTTGAAAACATGCAAATAGGAGTAGAACAATAGGTACCGCTGTGGTGGGAAAGGTAACAGCGCTCCATGCAGTCATGCCAGTGGCCTCATGACCTTGGAGGTGTCTATGGACATCGCCGAATCCCTGTTCGGACTCACATACAAATTCTACTTAAGATCAAACCTACCGAACCTCTCTTGTATGTAACTTGAGGACTGACTGTGCAGCACTGGCTCTGCCCTAGATTCCTATTAATATCAATATTTATATTAACGTTATTTATCCCTCCCCTTTCTCTTTGTGGGGACTCAAGGCAGTTAACAATCTCGCACTTTAGTCATGTTGAAAAATATTCTACAGCCTTAGATTCAGGAGATGAGCCCCTTGCACCCGACCCCAAAGCCTGCTCTCTCCCACTGTACTTCCCAGCATCCCGCCCCCATTGAATTGCATTGCACTGCACTGCACACAGGGCTGCTACTCACGCGGGAGTTGCTGGCGATGCGCCCGACCAGGGTGTTCAGGATGGTGCTGTTGTCGTGGCGATGGAGGAGGAGGAAGCGGAGGAAGGTCTTCAGGAGCGGGGTCTCACTGATGCTGCGCAGGAAGAGGTCCAGGTAGGCCGTGCTGGCAATCATCTCCTCAATGGAGGTCTGGACAAAGGGGGGGGGGGGGGCAGAGAAGAAAAGGGCTCTCAATAGGGGTTTACCACCAGGCCACACCGCAGGCCCCAAAATAAGGGGGGGCCATGGCCAATCCCACCTATACACATGCACACATAGTTTCCACCTGGGAGTCCTTTGCAGACTCCTTCCTTCTCTGGAGGCTTTGAACCAGAGGCCATATGGCAATCTGTGTCGGTGCAGGTGATTGAGCAGGGAATGATGTAAGTTGTAATCCAGGGCTGTCCAACTGGCGGCCCCGGGGCCGGATCCGGCCCCGTAGCCTGTTGGACACGGCCCCACCTATGCCCTCAGCCGCCATTTTTAAATTTGGAAAAAAAAATTGAATTTTTTAAAATGGGCGGCCGGGGGGGGGAGGGGGGAGGCGGGGCAGGGGGGAGGAAGTGAGCCAGCTCCTCCTCCTTTCGGCGCCCCCTACCTAGGGCGGGGAGCGGCCGAAAAAGGGCAGAAGGCGGCGCCAACAGCAGCGCGTCACAGGCCTGGCGTGACGCGCTGCTCTTGGCGCCGCCTACTCCTCCTTTTTGCCTCCGCCGCCCTAGGATGGGAGGGGGCGCGAAAAGGAGGAGTAGGCGGCGCCAAGAGCAGCGCGTCACAGGCCTGGCGTGACGCTCTGCCCCTTGGCACCGCACTGGCCTGGCGTGACGCACTGTCCCTTTCGGCGCCCCCCTCCGCCCTAGGAAGGGAGGGGCGCCGAAAGAAGGAGTAGGCGGTGCCAGGGGCAGCGCGTCACGCCAGGCCTGTGACGCGCTGCTCTTGGCGCCGCCTTCTGCCCTTTTGGCGTTTTAGGAGGGGCGGCCTGGGGTTGGGGCGGGGCCTGGGGCGGGGCCGAGCGGCCCCCTAGGTCATCAGTGACCGCTTATCCGGCCCTGGACCCCGTAGAAGTTGGACAGCACTGTTGTAATCCATTGCTCTGCTCAGTCGAAGTTATACGTGGATATGCTCCGGCAGTCTGGAACACGCAGTTGTTCTCACCCACACCAACGGTGACGCTGGCCAAATAAACAGGCAGACGTTCTTGCCAAACACGGCAGGCAATTTTATCTTTATTGTTCAGTTCCTTTGCAAAATCTTTAAACAAAAATATCCAGCAGCTTGCTTCGATAAAACATACTTAAACTTCAGCTTCAGTGATGTTAAAAGAGAAACAGAAGATAACACAAACTTTACCTGGCTTCTTTTTTGCTTAAAAGCTTACTTATAGTTCAAGCAAAAATAGCGAAGCTTTATAGTAAATACACTGTGACTTTTTTGGTTGTAAACACAATCTATCTATCTATCTATCTATCTATCTATCTATCTATCTATGTATATAATAAAAGTCAGTGTTTGCGGTGGGAGGAGCGGCAGGAGGTGCGGAGGGAGGAATATGTGGCAGCTTTTTGATTGGTCGCCAATGTGGGATTATTTGCATAAATGACTCTGAATGGCCAGCCACCCAACATTCCAACACTCCTAGGCAGCACAGAGAGGAAAGGAAAGGGCCTGAGGCAGACATAAATGGCTGGAATTGAAGTTAATCAGTTAACAGTTTTTTTCCATTGGAAATGGAATGTTCAGTACCTTCACCCAATACACTTCACAAAAAACACTGCAACCCCTACAAATCACAGACTAGGCCCAAAATTGACAGTAAGGTTTCATTAACTTGATTTTCCTGACTAGGCCTCACCTAATGGGATACTGTTTAAGGCATGAATTGACAGTAACCAACCTTGCAATGACGGCTCAGGACCACATTTGGCAAACAAGGGACCAATGGCCCACTTCACAACCTGGTGTGGTTTAGGGCAGGATGGGCCACGAATGATGGGATTTGCAGTACCTTCACATCATTCACACACTGTAGCCCCTATAAATCACATACCAGACACAAAATTGACAGCTAGGCTACCTTAATTTGATTTTCCTGACTAGGCCTCAGCTCATGGGATATTGTTAGGCTTCCTCAACTTGATTTTCCTGACTAGGCCCCCAACAATGACAGAACAAGACCAAACTTGGCACACAGACCCCCCCCAAGATGCACCCTACATCATGGTACAGTTTGAGGGAGGATGGACAATGGAAGATGGGACTTGCAGTACTTAAATTAACTTCCTTAGAGCACAGTGGCCCACACCAATGACAAATCAGGACCAAACTTGGCACACAGAGTACCCATGACCCACTCTACATCCTGGTGCAGTTTTGAGTGGGACGGACCACAGATGATGGGAGTTGCAGTACCTTCACTCACTTTCTGACACGGCTGCCACCCTCATCCAATGACTGATCAAGACCACACTTGGCACACAGAGCCCCCATGACCCACTTTACATCCTGGTGCAGATTGGAGACCGGGGGACCATGGATGATGGGACTTCCAGTACCTTCCCTCACTTCCTGAGACCACTGCAACCCTCATCCAGAAAATGATCAAGACAAAATGTGACACACCCAGCCCCCATGACCCACTCTACATTCTGGTGCTGTTTGGAGGAGGATGGAACATGGCCAATGGGACTTGCAGTAACTTCACTAAGTTCCTGAGACCACTGCAAGCCACATAAACATCTAATAGGAACCAACCTTGGCACACAATGTCTTCCTCAAATAACTCGGGCACCGCTGGGTCCTCAGCTAGTAGGAGATAAAAAGGCTTGCGGGTTTTGAAGATGTAAGTCTAATATGCAGATAACTAAGAAGTTAGCGAGATGGAAGTCTAATATGCCAAAAACTAAGAAGTTACCGAGATTACAATAATATTTTTATTGTATGTCTTTAAGATGGGAGGAAGGGTGTGCCTTTTAATTTTTTTATGAATAGTGTTTTTAGGCAGGGGAGGACAAATCAGGACCAAACTTGGCACACAGAGTACCCATGACCCACTCTACATCCTGGTGCAGTTTTGAGTGGGACGGACCACGGATGATGGGAGTGCGAGTTTTAATAGGAGTTTTGGTGATTTTGCCACATTGAGAATTTGGCCCACTTGCGAGTTGTTGCTTTTCCTAATTCCTTTCCATGTCAAAAACTGAAAGTTTCCTGAAACTATTGTTTTGTTTGTGCAGAAAGGTGAGGAGGCGGTTGTATTAACCCCATGCCATTTATGGAAATCAATGATACTTTTTGCACAACTATAGAAACTCCCTGTAGAATAGTTTCTATACCTGATTGTTTAGCATGTGGGTGTTGGTGCAGGCATGTGCTATGTTACGGTAGTCTATATTTGTTTTAGATGTAGTTTTGCAAGTGATTGCAGTGGACAGCTTTCCAAGCATTCCAAAATAATCTAGAGGGAGGACCAAAATTGGCCCATGCCTGCCCTATGGGTTCTGGGGTTGCCTTTTAAATGGGTCCTGTTGGGATTTATAGAAAAGAAAAAGAAATGAGTGTTTGGTTACTTGGGTATACTTGTGAGTAAATGAGGTTAGTGTTGCTGTATACTCAAATGTAAGAAAGTCCTAGTCTGTGTAGCTTTACAGCTAGGTGCAAGCCCTGAGTACAGTTGAATGACCAGGCACACCTGGGCTAATTGAGTGGGTGGACTTTTGGGACTATAATTTCCCCATGTTGCTCACTGTGTTTGTTGCCTATTCATACTGAGGCAAAGGAATTTGAGTATGCTTCTAAAGCAGAGCTGCCCAGGAAGTCGATCGCGATCGACCAGTCAATCCTGGGACCGAAGGTCGATCCCAGCTGGATGGGGCGCTTCTCAGAGGGGGCGGAGCCAGGCCGCACCAAGCCCCGCCCCCTCCCCGGCTTTGGCACTCCCAGCAGCTTCTCCAGGCTTGAGGATGGCAATGCCAAGCCAGTGGTGGCATAGCTAGCACAAGGCTGGTTTGGAGAAGCTGCTGGGAGCTCCAAAGCCAGAGGGGAGGGGGAGGGGCTTGGGGCAGCCTGGCTCCGCCCCCCTCTGGCTTCCGCTCTACCAGCAGCTTCTCCAGGCTTGAGGATGGCAATGCCAAGCCAGCCTTGTGCTAGCTATGTCACCACTGGCTTGGCATTGCCATCCTCAAACCTGGAGAAGCTACTGGGAGCTCCAAAGCCAGAGGGAGGGGGCAGGGCTTGGCGCGGCCTGGATCCCCCCCCTGGCTTCTGCTCTACCAGCAGCTTCTCCAAGCTTGAGGATGGCAATGCCCCTCCCCTCTCCAGCCTTGAGGAGGTAGGTAGATCTTTCTGACTTGGTTTTATTATAAGTAGCTCGCATGCTGATAAAGTGTGGGCACCCCTGTTCTTAAGGGTTCCTGCCTGCCCGCCCATGACAGGGCAAGAGAAGCTTGGTATGCTTCTGGAATAATGCTGACCATGCCCGGGGAAGAGAAGCTGAAGAATGTTTCTGGATTAATGTAGCTCCTATCAGAGTAAGAGAGATGAAAGAAGCAGTTATGTAAATCTGCCTCTTGGGGAGAGAGCCTGGAGAAGCAGCAGTTTATAAACCTTGAAAAATTGTATAAGACTTCATTGTTTTTGCTTAAACTGTAAGTAAGCTTCTAAGCGGAAGAAGCAGGGCAAAGTCGTATCTGTGTTTGCAGTTATCTACTGTTTATTCTTTGCCAGTATTGAAGATGAAGTTTAAGCAAGTTTTTGTTGAAGCAAACTGCTGAATGTTTTCGTTTAAAGTTTTTGCAAGGAACTGAACAATAAAGATAAGTTACCTGCCGTTTTTGGCAAGAACGCCCACCTGTTTATTTTGCGAGCGTCATCGTGTGTGTGGGAGAACAGCTGTGTGTTTCCAGTCAGCCGGAGTATACTAAGTCCATCCAGGTATAACTTCCGCTGTGCAGAGCAGAGGATTACAACTCACATCATTCCCTGCTCTAACACCTGCACCAACAGGTCCCAACAAGAGGTACCTCCTTATATCTGGGGCTGGACCTCATTTGGGGAGCGCTCCCCTCCCCCCACAATCACCATATGGGCCCAATTACCTTGTGCAAAGCCGGGCCCATGACTGGCACCAGGAACCCGTTGTGGATGTAGTCTACCAGCTGCTTCTGGACCAAAGGGTGCGCCACCTGAAAGGAGAGAGGCAGGTGAGGTGAGCTGGGCATTAACACCAGAGGTTCCAACAGCTGTGTGAGTGTTTACATTGGAAAGCTAACGTTATGCAGTGTTCCAAAATACCTTTGTAGTAAATGTAAGTGTTTGAGCAAGAGAAGAAGCTGAAGAAAAGAGAAACAGGAGGGTTGCAAAATGGAGAAACCACAATGCATGACTTCACAAAAACTAGAAATCCAAAAACATAGAAATAATCCAAGGAACATGAACACAGGAAACTCTTCCAGGCAAAACTCTTCCAAGATATATAGGCAAGGCAGGAACATGAAACAAGAATCATGACATAACAAGAACCAAAGGCTTGGAAACATGAACAGGAGACGTTTCCCCAATGGCAAAGTTGTCTCCTCTGAAATGCTGGGAACTGAACACCTAATTTAAGCCCTGATAGGCTCCGTCCAGATTCCCATGAAATCATGCCTGAGACACCTGGATTTCAAGGCCTTATCTTGAAGGCCCTGCTTTCAGAGATCTAATCTACACTCCCTAGTGAGCCCCAAGCCCTGCTTGTCCTCCCAAGGTCTTTCCTCTAGGGCAGTGGTTCTCAACCTGTGATCTGTGGACCAATAGTGGTCCACAAAAACTAAGATATGATTCGCGGCCTCAGCATTACTACACCGTTGCAACAAGAGCAACTGGTCTCGTGAGACCCTCTTATAGTGCCCAGGCAACCGGGATATCAGGAGGGTAGAGGCTAACTACCCATGAAAGGCATGACAACAAGCCTCCTGACTGTTGCTGTTGCTGCTCCTCCTCCCTTCCCATCCCCTGAGCAGAGCTGTTCCATGTGGCACCAGGAAGCAGGGGCACCTTGGTGTCTTCATTTTGAGGCCTGTTCCTGGGGTTACTTGGGGGACTGATTCAGAAAATTGCACTGGATAGACCACATCTCTATATAGCTGCAGTACCAATCTCTGGAGCCAAGCGTGCAGATGAGACAAACAGGGCGTTTCCATGGCTTTGGTAGAAGAGGCCACACAAAGAGAGTTTGCCTCTCTTGTGGGCAGCTCTACAATCCCAGAAAACCATATGATAAGGAACATAGAGCTTGTTTAGCAAAGGTTGTGGTCTTTTTTCTTTTGTTTTGGCCGGGGAGGGGGAGGATAAGGCTGTTTGTTTGTTTGAGCTGAGAGGAGGCTTCCGTGTTTGCTTCTCACTAGGGTTCTATTGTTCTGGTGTGAATCGACTCAGGCCACCTGCCTGTTTCTGCAGAGGCGCAATGGGTTAAACTGTTGAATCGGCTGACCTAAAAGTTGGCAGTTCAAAGGAGCAGGTTGGGGTGAGCTCCTAATTCTGCCAACCTAGCAGTTAAAAAACATGCAAACGTGAGTAGATCAATAGGTACCGCTTCAGCGGGAAGGTAATAAAGGCACCCATGCAGCCATGCCATCAACACAACCACGGACAACAGGCTCCTCGGCTTGGAAATGGATCAAGAGCACCTCTCTATGGACAAAGTTGAGCACTGTCTCCAGAAATCCAGGGGTGAAGGGGAAGCCTTTACCTTTGCTCTGTGTATTTGTGTGTCATTGTTATTCCATTGTATTAAGGCATTTAATGTTTGCCTATCTGAGTATGTTGTAATCTGCTCTGAGTGCCCTCAGGGAGATACAGCAGAATATAAATAAAGTGTATTATTATTATTATTATTATTACTACTACTACTACTAGTCTGAGGTCATGTCATAAAGGTCCAGATGAGACAAAATTGCTGTATGTATACTGAGACCATTAAAGGGAAATCAGAGAAGACCACAAAAGGGTATATAACCCAAAGGATTGGGAAATAGAATCGCTTCCCAGAGGGATTCACAGGATGATGGGTATGGTTTATGACCCCTGGAGCAACCAGAGAGACAAGGATTTATATTAAGGATGATTTTGGTAGGATCTTCAAGTTCTGACAAAATGAGGTTACATGTTAGGCTGTTTGTTAACAAGTAAAGTACTATTTGAACACAATACGAGTTTGCATGGAGGCCAAGTTAACCAGCCCGAAACCCAGCCTCAAGAGGGAGAGGTTGCTGCAGAAAGGAAGTAGGTCACAGGAAGTAGGTCGAAGTATTATTCCATCTGCAAGTGAATGCTTGATTCAACTGCTAAACTTTGCAGAATTTGATAAATTGACCTGTGTCCTGAGAAATAAAACAATTCAAGGGTTTTCAAAATAATTGGAAACCTTTCACAGAATATGTAACTTGAATATTTAAAGACTGGTGGTCCGTAATGGCATTGACACAAAAATAAAAATGCTAGACAATCAGGTCACCTTTGCATACTTTATGTAAATTTTACACATATGTATTTATGAACATAGATTTCTTCTTAAGAGCTTTGAAAGGACAAAATACTGCAAGACTCTATCCCAGTGTAGGGAAGCATTCTTTCAAATAGGATACATGTGTTTTACTATCATTAGAAGGTGTAAAATTACTACTGTCAATTGGTGACTTTATATACATCAAACGCAACTGTGATGGCGGTGGGACTGAGAGCAGGGCCTCACTGGATGATCTTAAGGTCCTTAGTAGTATGTAGAGGGAGATACGTTCAGACAGGTAAACTGGGCCGAAACCCTTTAGGGCTTTATAGGTTAAGACCAGCACTTTGAATTGTGCCCGGAAGCTAATAGGCAGCAAATACAATATAATAATTTTATATTTCATTTTACATGTAACATTACTAATAATATTACTGTATAGTGGTATAGTACAATTTAGTAATATATAATACTAATATTGTGGTATGCTAATAATATAATATATTGTATGTACATGTAACAGGGGAATGGACAGCAGCTTGCCACATTGAGGCTGCACCACACTCCAACACACACCTTCTTACCTGAATGATGGCATTGCAGAACTCCAGGGAGCTCATGAAGAGGACCAGCGAGGGGACCCCGATCCAGTCCTCTCGGCGTAGGAAGTGCCAGTCGTCCCCACGGACCTCCAGCTTCCGGGGCAGTGAGGAGTAGAGGGCGCTGAGGCCCGTGGCCAGGACCTGGGCATTGGAGGGAGGTGGACATCAGAAGGGAGCTCCCAGCAATGGCCATAACAACAGCAACAATACACTTTATATATATATATTCCGCTCTTTCTCCCCGAGAGGACTCAGAGTAGATTACTGTATACACATATAGGCAAACATTCAATGCCTTTCATACAGTGAACAATGACATACAATACACAAACGAAGGCAAAGGCTTCCCTTTCCGGTATCTGGAGACGATGCTCAGCTTTGACCGTGGGGAGGTGCTGTTGTTCCATTTTCCATGCCGAGGAGCCTGTTGTCCCTCCTGGTCATGTCTTGCTGGCATGATTGCAGGGCACCTTTTACTTTCCCATTGAGGCGGTACTTATTGATCTACTCGCGACACATGTTTTTGAACTGCTACCGTGTTTCCCGGAAAGTATGACACCCCCGATTGTAAGGCGTATCGGGGGTGTCAGAGGGGTCAGCTTATATAAGCCGTACCCCGAAAGTAAGACGTACCTCGGGCGGCATGTCTTGGCTGGCTTGGCTGGGCCCGGAATCCTCCTCCTCTTCCTCCTCTTCTTTCCAGCGGCACCTTCCATCCTCCTCTTCCTCCCAGCAGCGCCTTCTCCCTCTGCCGGTTCCGCCCCTCCCTTTAGTGAAGGGAGGAGGGGCGGAGCCACCGCCGGCGAGGGGAAGAAAGCGCCGCCGGAGAGTCCCGCCCGCCGCGGCGGCTCAGGCGTCTTTCCGCCGCCGCCCGCCCGCGCTCCAAACGGGAACCGGGCGGCGGCGCGCCTGAGTCGCCCTGGGGCGGGACTTCCGCCGGCGCCTCCTCCCTCTCGCCGGATCAGCCCCTCTGGAGCGCGGGCGGGCGGGGCGGCGGCGGGGAAAGACGCCTGAGCCGCCGGGCGGGCGGGACTTCCGGCGGCGCTTTCTTCCCTCTCGCCGGCGGCGGCTCCGCCCCTCCTCCCTTCACTAAAGGGAGGGGGCGGAACCGGCAAGAGGGAGAAGGCGCTGCTGGGAGGAAGAGGAGGATGGAAGGCGCCGCTGGAAAGAAGAGGAGGAAGAGGAGGAGGATTCCGGGCCCAGCCAAGCCAGCCAAGACATGCCGCCCGAGGTAAGTCTTACTGTCGCCTTACTTTCGGGGTACCGTCGGCTAATGTAAGCCGTACCCCGAAAGTAAGCCGTTGTGGGGATTTTGGGGGTCAAAAGAAAGTAAGACGCTGTCTTACTTTCGGGGAAACACGGTAGGTAGGCAGAAACTAGGGCTGACAGCGGGAAGCTCACACCGATCCACAGCTTTGGAACTGCCAACCTTCTTCTGGTCAGCAAATTTTTCTGCAGCTAGTGGTTTAACTACCACGACCATCAGCTAGGGGAGAACCCTGAGGAAGAGATAGACCCCACGGCTTGGGTCTCCAGCTTCCAGAAGCTCTTTCTGATAGCTTGTTCAATTATTACAAATGTTGGGAGTAGGAGGCCAGACAGCTGGAAAGCTGCAGGTTGAAGAAGCCGACCATAGTGATGGGGCCAGGGAGTTGGAGTCCAAAACACCTGGAGGGCCAACGTTGGTGTAGAACAGGGGTGCTCATTATGGTGATCGGGAGCACCTAGGTGATCTTCAGCCCTCTTCCAGGTGATCTTTGGGCCTCACCAGACTCTCCCCCGTGGGCATGGACTGCCACCAGTGGGAGGGGTCCTCCTTCCTGCCAGCCGTCCACTTGGGTGTCCTTTCTGAGTGACACCCTCGAAAAGGAAGGAAGGAAGGCGCCCCCGCTGCATCTGTCACTTTGGGAAGCACCTCTTCCACTCTTCCTTCTCCTGCCCAGACAAGGAAGCCTCGATGGAGGAGGGGGGGGGGGGAGGCTGCCGTGGGGAGGCTCCAGTCTCACGTGGGTCCCTCTCTCTGTTGAGTTTCCCAGGCCAGGCAGCAGCCAGGCGGCCCCTCTTCCCAGCCCTGCACCTTCCGAGCCGCCGCCGAAGCCATATCTGGCCGGAGCGCTGGCGGGTGCGCCTATAAATACCCGCCTGCTGCGTGCGTGGGAGGGGCCTGCTGTGCACGCAAGAAGCAGGGTGGGATGGGGACTTCCTGCTTCGTGAAAGCACGCAGCAGGAAGGAGGAAGGCAAAATTAAGAGAGAGCGCATGCGCAGGCAAGGAGGATCCCCTTCCCAGGTGCGCGCAGCGGTGAGTTCGTGGGCAGGCAAGAAAGAAGCCCCGCGCGGACGGAAGTCTGCAGTAGGAGTGCGCGCGTGCACACGCACACTCACATGCACAACAGGTGATCTTTTCAACTTGATGGTTCATATAGTAGCTCGCATGATGAAAAAGTGTGGGCACCCCTGGTGTAGAAGGTCAGGAGAGAGATCAGGTTGACCCCACAGAGATGGAAGTGGGAGAGAACTCCCCTAAGCCCTCTTTGAACAGCTAGGCAAAGAGTAACCCACCTGTGGACCTGACATATCAGTATAGCAGTGTAGTACAATATAATAATATACAATGCTAACATTGTGCTATGCTAATGATATAATATATTGTATATACATATAATACTAATAATATTGTAATGTAATACAATATAATACTAATACTAATAATACAATATAATAATATAATAATATAATAAAGGTAAAGGTTTTCCCTGACATTAAGTCTAGTGGAGTCCGACTCTGGTGCTCATCTCCATTTCTAAGCCGAAGAGCCAGCGTTGTCCATAGAGGCCTCCAAGGTCATGTGGCCACTAGCATGACTGCATGGAGTGCCCTTACCTTCCCGCTGCAGCGGTGCCTATTGATCTACATACACTTTCATGTTTTCGAACTGCTAGGTTGGCAGAAACTGGGGCTGAAAGTGGGAGCTCACCCCACTCCCTGGATTTGAACCAACGACCTTTTGGTCAGCATGTTCAGCAGCTCAGCAGTTTAACCTGCTGTGCCACCAGGGCCCCTAATATCGTAATAATATAATACTAATATATTAATTATAATGCTATTGATAATATATAATGGTAATAATGCTTTATTATTGTATATTTGTATATTTTAAGTTGCATTGTAATGTTTTTAATTGTGAGCAACTTTGAGTCATCGTATAGAAAGATAAAATGGGATATAAATAAATAAATATATTAGATGACTATCAATAAGTAGGGGCAGTTAGTTTAGAATTCAGGACTCAAATGATGAAATCAAGGGAAGTCCCCATCCCGTCCCTCCAGTCCCCAATAATAAACCAATGGCTTGAAACATCACTTATTTTTCCTTTGCATAAAAGGTGAGGTTTGACTGTATATTTAGCCATTTATCTTACACTAGCCGTCCTCTGCCATGCGTTGCTGTGGCCCAGTCTGTGTATGCGTTTAGTGTGTGTGTATATGTGTAAATGTGCATATATGTGATTTTGCGCATGTATTGTATTATATTGTTTTGGCTTTTTAAGTCCTTTCCGCTTTGTTTTCCAGTGTTTTTATGAGTTATGGTCATTTCTTGGCCTGAGAGGTGTATTGTCTCCAAATTTGGTGCCAATTTATCCAGTGGTTTTTGAGTTAGGTTAATCCCACAAATGAACATTGCATTTTTATTTATATAGATGATGACTATCTGTCCCCGGCCACATTTTGCTGTGGCCTCAGCCTGGTTCCTTCCTTTGCTACCACTTTCCTTTATCTCTCCTTTCTACTTTCTCTTCTTCCTTCCCATGCACACATGCTTGGCTCTCAAAGCTGGTATAGTCAGCTCTTTCCCTCGTGCAAGAGGGGGCGGGGCCAGGGGAGTTGTTTCCATGTATGCACTGTATCACCATTTAGGTTTTTGGGGGTTTTAAGTCACTTCCATTGTGTTTTTCCGTGTTTCTATGAGTGATGGTCACTCATTGGCTCATTAGGTGTCTTCTGGCCAAATTTTGTGTCATTTCGTCCAGTGGTTTTTGAGTTATGTTAATCCCACAAATGAACATTACATTTTTATTTATATAGATGAGGAGCAAACCCCCTGATCCCCCCACTGCTTACCGGGCAGAAGTAGGATCCATCAGCAATGTATCGCGCAACGGTGTGGCTCCCAGCAGAAGCAGCCATGAGGAGGAGGAGTGCATCACGTGCCTGCTGCCCGACGACCCCTTCGTGGTGGATGAAGGGAACCAGGAGGGAGAAGAGCAAGAGGTCGGGGGGGCCCGTCTCGGAGGAGGAAGAGGGGGGGCCCTGCAGGAAGAAGAGCTCCAGGAGGGCCGGCTCCCGGGCCACGGAGACGCAGAGCTGGCTGAGCAGCAGCACCAGGTTGCTCTCAAGGAGCGGGGAGGCCGGCCCAGCGCAGAGGCCCAGCAGGCGCAGGAGTGGGGCCAGCAGGGGTTTGTGGGCCAGCAAGGGCTGGTGGGACTGGCTGATGAGCATCTCAAAGAGCTTGAGCAGCTCCACCTTCCGCTCCTCCGGGAGGGCCTCGCGCTGGAGGTGCCACCCCACCAGCCGCTCCAGCACCCGCTCAGACACCACCAGCTCCAAGATGGGGCCCATGGCGGGGTCCTCCACGCCGCGGGGCCGCTCCTCCTCCGCCAGCAGCGTCAGCATCTGGTACGTGTTGTTGCGCACCGCGCTCAGGTCGTCCGCAGGAGGGCCTCCTCGCGAGGATGAGGAAGAGGAAGGCGGGCCCCGCTTCTCCAGGATCCGCAGCACCTGCACGGAACCAGGTCGGCTGTTATAGGTCTCCAGAGCACTTTCATACAGTTATGAGAAAAAAATGATGTGGATTTAATATAGACTCGAGTCCCTGTCTCCCCCCTGCACTGCCTTGGCACTCACCTGGGCCCAATGGTTCTTGAAGACCATGAGGCAGGTCTCTGGGTCAGCCGTGACAGGGCTCTGGAGGCTGGGGGCCCGGCTGGAACGATGCCCGGATGCCCCCCGGGGGTTCAGCTTGCTCAGCCAGCTCATCCTCTCCATGGGAAGGAGGACGAGGAGGAAGAAGGGGGCAGAGAGGCCGTGGGCAGGTCAAGGGTCATGGGCGGCTGCCCAGTAGGGCTCTGGTGGGGGATGCCACGGTGGGCGCTGAGTGAGGAGGAGGAGGAGGAAGAGGAAGGTGGAGCTGGTCAGGTAGCAAGGGGCAGCCGGTCCGAGGGGCAGCGGGCCCCATGGCGAGATGGAGAGGGCACCACACTGTGAGGGGCGAGAGGAACAAGAGACTGGGTCAGAGACAAGGATGAGAAAGTGCATTCGCAATACAGATTCCTAAAAGGCACCTGTAGCAGGAGTGCATTTGCAATCTGGATTTCTAAAAGCCACCTGCAGCAGAAATGAATTTGCAATCTAAATTCCTAAAAGACACCTGCAGTAAAAGTGCCTTTGCAATTTGGATTCCTAAAAGGAACCTGAAGCAGAGGTGCATTTGCAATCTAGATTCCTAAAAGGAACCTGCAGAGGAGGGAGGCCTTGCCCCACGCTCCCTCCTGGATCTCAAGGCAACCCAAGGGGCCAAGGTCGCTGCCGATATCCCTGCAGGGCAGGGAATGTACCGGCCCTGGGCACCAGAGGCCAACCTCCAATCAAAAGAAGACACAACTGCTTGTCCCAGCTGCCACTCACCCAAGAAAAGGCCCCACTGCTTCCTTGGGAAAGGTGCCCTCCGGAGGCCCTTGGGCTGTGGCTCTCTCCCCAGCACCTCCCCAGAGCGGAGGAAGCACAAAGGCGGAAGGAAGGAAGGGTTCTTGGCCGCTCTCTGCAGGGGTGGACTCTGCCCCAGCTGAGGAAGAGGAGGAGGGGAAGGGCAGTCCAGGAAGGGCCCCAAGGACAGCAGAAAGGTCAAGTTTTGCCTGGAAATTGCAAGGGGAATGAGGGCAGGAGGAGAAGAGGCCAAAGAGTGTGCCTGCCCTGCACTTTGACTGTCATGGTGCAATTCGTGCTTGTATTTAGAGCAGTGTTTCCCAACCAGTGTGCCGTGAGCAATCATCAGGTGTGCCGTGGGAAATTGGAACCTCCAATACCCTTACTTATTAAAGGAGCGCCGCTACATCACAGTACAAAATGTACAATTAATCATACATAATCATACGCAAAAAAACACATTCAAAGTACCCAATCCTGCTGGAGAAAATCAAAAGTCTTACATAAGGTAGTTCGGCATGGTCGGCACAGAGATCGGAGGAGTTGTGAACCAGGAAGTAGCGAGTTCACGGAGCGCTCCTCTACGGAAAACTCGCGATATTTGATGAAATCACGGAAGTGAGTGCAAAAAACAAAGTGTATCCTCACGTTGTTATCCAATGTCAGTTCCGGGATCCGCACAATTGCACAGTCAGTTTGCAGACAATTTAAAGAAGCAGCACCATAATCATAGTGACAGAGAGAGAATCAGAGAGAGAGAGAGAGAGAGAGAGAGAGAGAGAGAGATCCACTGCTGAAAAGCTCTCTCACCAACAGAAAATTCTTCCTCACGTTCTGGTGGAATGTCTTTTTGGCAGAAGGGGGCTGGGCTGGAATGGATGTCCCTTGGGATCCCCTTCCAACTCTGACTCCGAGGCAGCCCCACCCAGCCGGGAAGCGTGGCGGTGGCTATGGCTGCTTGCCACCTCCTCAGGACTTTGGCTCCTTCCTGCAGGACTGGGGCCAAAGGCCCGCCACACCCTGCGCTGCTGGAGCATGTGTTTGTGCAAGTAGTTATTTATGCCTCATTCATGCCATTCCTCCCTCCCTTCCTCCTTCTGACTCTGGAAGGACTGGACTCAAGGGCAGGGAAAGGAGGCTTCTCCCGGGCGGCAAGGGTGGAAATAACAACACTATGCAACACCATTTTTGTTCCAGGGATACAAATATCATTTTCTAATTGCTTCTATCATGAAACATGGACAAAGTGCATTAAACTGCAAAAAAAAATGTTTCTGTAAGAGGGACATTATCCCGCAGCACATTTTGCTCTAGTTTTCGAATGAATAGCTCATCGGGTTTCAACCAATTCAATTTAGTTTGTGGCAGCCACAAAAATGAAGTTTCGGGAGTACCACAACTCCTTTCAAAGTGTCAACATTCATTGAAGGAAGTGTGTTTGTTTTAGATCTGGTTCTGTAGTATGTATCTCATAGAAGCTAGTTCAGGCATGAGCAAATTTGGGCCATCTGGGTGTTTTGGACTTCAACTCCCACCATTCCTAACAGCCATGAGTCTGTCTCTGTGGGGTGGTGCTCATCTCCATTTCTAAGCCAAAAAGCCAGCATGGTCTGTGTAGACATCTCTAAGGTCATGTGGCCACTGGCATGGCTGCATGGATGCCGTTACCTTCCCGCCGAAGCAGCACCTATTGATCTACCCACATTTGCATGTTTTCAAACTGCTAGGTCGGCAGGAGTTGGGCCTAACAGCAGGAGCTCACACTACTCCCCGGATTCGAACTGCCAACCTTGCGGTCATCAAGTTCAGCAGCTCAGTGGTTTAACCCACTGCGCCACCTGGAGTAACTCAGTACTGACTTGATATTCATATTGGAAAAAAACATGCATTCAAAGCCAACTCAGACCAATATAGGCAAACTTAATGCAACATATTTTTGCTGTATTCTATGAGGGAGGAAAGAGACATGGCCACACGGCCAAACACACTTCTGTGTTGAACTTTGAAACTGACCTGACCCCAGCCTCCCTTGGCTGCTCAGAACCCTTTCAGTCTAAAATTGGATGTCCAGCCGGCTAAAAATAACCTGAAAGCACCTCTGGGTCTTAAGAGCCCCCTGCCCACCCACTCTTTGCCAGCTTCTGAGAGATTGGAAGGGGGTTCCCAACCCACACGCGTCTTAATCTCAGAGGCATTCATTGCTCTGCAAATGCAAGGGAAAGGATTTCCCAGCATTTCCTAATGCAAGTGGGTTGGAGGGGCAGATTCTGTTTATTAGGGGAATTGGTCAACCTGAAACAATGCCCTTTGGCATGCATGGCTGCAATTATAATCTCTCTGTGGTATCCTTTCAGATATGTATTCCAACGATCTTGTGTTTTGCATGTGTATTTTAACTACACTGTGCTCTTGGGAATAGCCCTGGGGGCCTCGTCACGTGAGAGCAGGCATCCTCAAACTGCGGCCCTCCAGCTGTTTGGGCCTCCAACTCCTAGAAGCCCCAACAAACTTGTTCAATTGTCAGGAATTCTGGGAGTTGAAGGCCCAAACAGATGGAGGGCCGCAGTTGGAGGATGCCTGCACTGGAGCATGGATCTACTTGAACCCCGTTGCTGCTTCCTGCAGAACTCTGAGCTTTGTAGTTTAGTGAGGCCCAGGTTCTGCCTGGCTGAGTAGTTTACACTACAAGCCCCAGAATTCTGTGTCAGGAGTGACTTGCGAAACTTCAAATCACTTCTGGTGTGAGAGAATTGGCCATCTGCAAGGACATCAACCTTGGGACATTGCCTGGATGTCTTGATGTTTTACCATCCTTGTGGGAGGCTTCTCTCATGTCCCTGCGTGGTGAGCTGGAGCTGACAGAGGAAGCTCTCCCTGGATTTGAACTGCCAACCTTTTGGTCAGCAGTCCTACCGGCACAAGCGTTTAACCCAATGCGCCACTGGGGGATATCCAGTGTGATGAGGTCCTATGACGTCCCACCTCGAGTCACCAGCATCATCATCATCACTATCATCTACCAGTGGTTCCCAACCTTTGGGTCTCCATGTGTTTTAGACTTTAGCTCCCAAAGGTCCTAACAACTGCTAAACTGGATGAGATTTCTGAGAGCAGAAGTCCAAAACACTTGGAGGCCCAAAGGTTGGGCACCACTGATTCCTTGCTTCCATGGAGCTGAGGGACGCCCACCCCAAAACCAAGCAAGAAAGACCTAGTACTGTTGCTACCCTCCCAAAAAAACACACACCCTTTGAAAGCCAGCGGCTCCTAGTCCGACACACTCCCCACAAAAGCATGTTGCATAAATGGCTAACAAAAGCCATGGACTTCCCAATAATAAGGACCTCAAGGATCTTCACTGAACCTCATCCGAATTCATAGGAGGCAATGAAAAGGGAAGGGGCCTGAAGCCGATGCAGGACCAGACCCTTCTCAAGAGGAGGCCTCCTCCTCATCTTCGCCTTCCAAAGCCAACAGAGAGAATTCCTGCACATTCCACAAGCAGCAGGCGCAACTGCTGGCTGGCTGGGATCTGGGCCAAGCAGTACTCATGGGAGGGGGGTTGAATGGCCAACATCCAAGGCCTGACAAGGAGGAGGAGGGAGGGGGAGGATGGCATGAAGGTGGCTTTGCAAAAAGGGGGGTTGCAACCCCACAAGCCCAATAAGGGGCTCTCGATGCTTTGGTAGAGGGTGGACTAGATCACTGTTTTCCAACCTTTTTTGAGCCGCGGCACACTTTTTACATTTACAAAATCCTGGGGCACACCACCAACCAAAATGACACAAAATGACACTCTAACACAGTAATACATATAGTTAATATGTTTTTAAATGTATTTATACACTCAGTGTGAAACCTGGGCCTGTTTAGATGAACACAACATAGATATCCTGTCAGGAATGGCAGAAAGACACACACGAAGGTCTTGCTCAACAGCTGGGAGTTATAGTTCACTAGCAATCAAAGAGCACTCTGAACTCCACCAATGATGGAATGGAATCAAACTTCTCACACAGAACTCCCATAACCAAGAGAAAATACTATAAGAGTTTGGTGAGCATTGACCTTGAGTTTTGGAGTTGTAGTTCACCTACATCCAGAGAGCACCGTGGACTCAAACAATCTTGGATCAGGACCAAACTTGGCATGAATACTCAATATGCCCAAATATGAACACAGATGGAGTTTGGAGAAAATAGACCTTGACATTTGGGAGTTACAGTTTCTGGGATTTATAGTTAACACAAAATCAAAGAGCATCCTGAACTCTTGCAACAATGGAATTGAACCAAACTTGGCATATTGAACTCTCCTCATTACCAACAGAAAGTAGGGGGAAGAAAGGGTATTGGAGGTTCCAATTTCCCACGGCACACCTGATGATCGCTCCCAGCACACTAGTGTGCCATGGCACACTGGTTGGGAAACACTGGACTAGATGACCTTTGGGAGCCCCCTTCTAATAACAGACAGGGAGAGAGAGCCCTGGCACACTGCGACTATAAGCATTGAGATATAACACCCAAAAGGAACCACCACCACCCCTACACACAAACAGCCTAAGACACACACACACACACACAACACATACACAATCAATTTAAAACCACCACCTGCTGGGGTCCTCTTAACCCTTGCCTTCTTTGGATTGGAAGTTGTTGTTCTGGCAAGGAATACGGTAGGAAAAAAGGACAGGGATTAGATAGAGCAAAGATGGCGAGGATTATATTTGTTTACATCAGGCATGGGCCAACTTGGACCCTCCGTACAGGTGTTTTGGACTCCAACTCCCACCATTCCTAACAGCCTCAGGCCCCTTCCTTTTCCCCCCCCTCAGCCGCTTAAGTACAACATAAGGGGAGGGGGGAAGCAAGCAACACCAGAAGAAACCTATTATATTAAACCTAGATTATTATTATTATTAATTATTGTAGACTCTCTCCCACCCTCCAATTCAGAAGGGAGGTCTTATCTCCGAAGCCCCCTTTCTGGCCCTCCCTGCAGCCACTCAGCCCCCCCCCCCAAAAAAAAACAACCTGCCATCTTTTCCACGTGGGGAACGTGACAGCAGCAGCAATGGAGAGAGAAGGAGGGAAGGAAAGAATGAAGGAATGAGAGGAGGAGGGATGGAGGGGGCAAGGAAGGAAAGCCCCTCCCTCGAAGCCAGTGACTCAGAACACCACCCTCTCCTCTCGCTTTCCCTCTGCAGCCAGAAATAACCACCTTTTGCAATGGAAGTGAGGGGGATAAGAAAGCAGGGAGGGAGAGAAGGAAGGAAAAGAAGGTCTGATCAAGGCGGCACCAACATCAGGCCAGGAACCCCTGGCATCTTTCTACTTTTTTGTGGGGAGGGGGCAAGAAATTCCCTTACAATGGAGGAAAATGACCCATTTGGATGGCTGGAGGGAGGGGGGTCCCTCTGCCTCCCAAACACAACATGCCGTGCAGTGACAGCTCCGTACTACGTTTGCAAGAATACATGCCATAAATTATATATTAATAGAATACAGACATGCTGCAGAAAGCAGCCCCTCAAAGCCCAGGGGTCTGCAGGGAAGACACCCCCCCCCCCCGAAAAAAGCACAACCAATACAAATTCTCCTTTTGGCCAGGGCTGCTGGGGGGGGGGGGATGTCCCACTGAACAGCGAATGAGCCTTAATGTGTAATAGGAAAGGGAGACCAATGATATAGGAATGCACACCATACACATATAGGGTCCAGGGACATATGCCGTTTCAAGACATGGTAGGAAAGGCAGGCGAGGAAGGAATTGGCTCCTCTCCGCCACATGAGTCCTCCTCCTCCCTCAGGCCGCTTGGTCAGAGAGAATGCAAAATGCATTTGTTTCTGATTCAAATGCCTCAAGCTTCCCTAGATTCCTAGGATAGTAAACATGCAAACCACTACAGTGTGTTTTGGTTTTGAAGCCAATTGTCAGTTCATTTCTGCTCTTCCCAAAGAAGCAACCCAAACCTAAGAATCATCCTTTTGCGGACAAGGCTTAAAAGAACCCTGCCTGGGCTTGGCAGCTAAGCAGGGTCAGTCTGGCTTCCGACTTGGATGGGCGCTGGGGATTCTGTTCCAGAGACAGGGACCTCTGAGCACTCTTGCCTAAGAAATAAACAACCCTATTCTTAAAACAGTTTCGTTTGTTTTAAGAACACATTTTTAATAATCCTGCATGACAGTGGTTTTCAAACATTGGGTCCCCAGATGTTTTGGCCTTCAACTCCAAGAAATCCTAACAGCTGGTAAACTGTATCGTCAAAGGCTTTCATGGCCGGAAACACTGGGTTGTTGTGAATTTTCCGGGCTGTGTGTCCATTTTCCAGAAGCATTCTCTCCTGACATTTCACCCACATCTATGGCAGGAATCCTCAGATCTGCTGGAAACTAGGCAAGTGGGGTTTATATATCTGTGGAATGGTGTCCACAGTGGGAGAAAGAACTCTTGTCTGCTTGAGGCAAGTGGGAATGTTGCAGTTGGCCACCGTGATTAGCACTGAATAGCCTTGCAGCTTCAAAGCCTGGCTTCGTACTGCCAGACAACTATCAGGAACAGTAATCACCTCCCAACAAAGGATTCCCCAGGCAGTAAGAAGCCAGACTTTGAAGCTACAAGCCATTAAATGCCCATCAAGGTGGCCTATTGCAACATTCCCACCTACCTCAAGCAGGTAAGAGTTATTTCTCCCACCCTGGACATTCCACAGATAGATAGATAGATAGATAGATAGATAGATAGATAGGTAGATAGGTAGATAGGTAGACAGACACACACACACAACCCACTTGCCTAGTTTCCAACAGGATTCACAACCTCTGAAGATACCTGTCAAAGATGCAAGCAAAACGTCAGAAGAGAGTGCTTCTGGAACATGGCCAGGCAGCCTGGAAAACTCACAACAACCCACTATGGTGAGTTTTGGTTTTGAAGCCAATTGCTTTTTGCTGCCTAGCCAAATGGGGTTGGATTGAATGGCCTTAGGTGCCCCTCCCAACCCTCGTATTCAGGATATGCCCCCCAAGTGGCCCTGTGGGTCAAGAGTGCACACTGCCCTCTTCTCAATGGTACTGGAGGCAAAGTGAGGGCCCTCGGCCAGCCAAAGAAGAGAGGGTGGCATCCCTGGTGGGTGGTCAAGCGGTCAAGCGACCTCCCTTGCCAGCGGAGTCACAAGAAGGGGCAGCCAAGCACCGCCAGCCAGACCAAGGCCTGGTTAAAGCTACCCGCCGTGGCCCAGAGCCCAGGGAGTTAGCAGCCAAGGAACCCAGGCCACAACATGCCCGTGTTTGGGCCCCTGAACAGGCTCTGGGTTGCACCTGGAATCCTTCCAGAGGTTTGCTTGGGACAGAGCCAGCCCTGGGGACCCCAAACAGAAGGGCAAGACAGAGAGGGGGCAAGGAAGCCCCTCTGAAAGGCCTGGAGAGGGGTGGCCACTATTCTTGGCACCAGGACAGCAGGATGGACAAATGTAAGGGCTACTACCTTGGATGCAAGAGGCCTGGCTGGCATGACCGGCATCAGCAGAGACCCCCAATGTGGCCTGTGCCCCTCTTAGGACACATTCCCATTTTATTTGGGAGCTCTTCAGCTCGAATGCCATGGAGGGGCGGCACAGCTATACATAGAAAGCACTCTGCACATGCTCAGAGGTGCCTTAATTTGGGAGCTTTTCAACTTGAATGACATGGAGGGTGGCACAGCTATATAAAGAAAGCACTCTGCACATGCTCAGAGGTGCCTTAATTTGGGGGCTCTTCAGCTGGAATACTATGGAGGGGCAGCACAGCTATACAAAAAAACACCCACTCTGCAGATGCTCAGAGATTCCCTTATTTGGAAGCTTTTAGGCTTAAATGCAATGGAGGGACGGCACAGCTATATAAAGAAAACACTCTGCACATGTTCAAGAGGTTCCTATATTTGGGAGCTTTTCAGCTTGAATGCCATGGAGGGGCGGCACAGCTATACAAAGAAAGCACTCTGCACATGCTCAGAGACTCCTTTATTTGGGAGCTCTTCAGCTTGAATGCCATGAAGAGGCAGCACAGCTATACAAAGAAAGCCCTCTGCACATGCTCAGAGGTTCCTTGGGACTTGGGTTTAGGAGAGACCAAAGGCATAAGGAAGATCCCTCCCTTTATTATTATCATATTATTATTAAGCTCACCTTAGGTCTCCCTGCAGGAGACCTAAGGTGAGCCAATGGTTTAGTTAAAAATAATATGATAATAATAAACTTTATTTATACCCCGCCATCATCTCTCCAAAGGGACTCAGGGCGGCTCACATGAGGTCAAGCCCAAACAATTATAATAAAGCAAAATTATATATAAAACAGACAGTAACATCAAATAAAAATGCTTAACAATAACATAGTAAAGCAATAAAAATATCAAAAAAGCAAATTATAAAATGCTAAAGGAATTAGAGAAGGAAGCAAGCAAGCAAGCAAGCAAGCCAAGGAGAATGGAAGAGTAGTAGCACAGTGAATGGCACTGAGGTCTCAGGGAAGAAGGAAGGGGTAATGCCCCAAAACCCACTGCAATCAAGGAAAGAGAAGGGGCTCTTTCTCCCCCCTACACCCAGCTGTTCTGCTCTGAAGAGGGCCTGGAGAAGGAATGGGGTCATGGAGCACCCCAAATGCAAAACCCACAGAGGAAGCATGATGCCTCCTCCTCCTCCCCATTAAGATCTGTCCAGCTGCCAAGGAAGAGGCGGGTTGCTTCTTAGTCACCCCAAAGGCATGTGGGGCACCCTCCTGGCGCCCACACACACAGAGTGAGAAATGTCCTGGGGGAGGAATGCAAGCGGGTGGGTGAAACCGTGATGCGGCAGCTAAAAGAACCAATGCCATTCTGGGCTGCATCAACAGTAGTTTCCAGATCAAGGAAGTCCTAGCCCCGCTCTATTCTGCTTTCGCCAAACCTCTTCACCTTGAATGACCCTGTATCCGATTCCAGGAAAACACAATTCAAGAAGGATATGGACAAGATTGACAGGTCTGGTGAAAAGTCACCAAAAGGGTCCAAGATCTGGAAACTATGATTCTCAATGAGGAGCAGCTGGGGATGTTTAGCTTGAAGAAGAGAAGGCTAAGAAGAGGACAGGAGAGCCATGTTTCAATATAAGCAAGGAGTTCCTTTTGAACAGAAGGGCCTAAGGTTGTTTTCTGCTGCTTCAGAGACTGGGTAACAATGGAGCCACGGATTCAAGTGGCATGCAAAGAAATCCCACCTAAAATGAAGAAGGGTTGCTTCTCCTGCCTAGAGAATAATGGGTGGCCCTCTTTCTCCCCTCTTTGGAAGAACTTTATAATTCCCCCTGCCTTAGGAAAGCCCAAAATATTCTTAAGGATCCATCTCACCCAGGATAGCCTTTTTTTTTGCGAGTTATTATCATCTGGCAAATGGAATAGAGAACTGTTTCCCAACCTTTTTAAAGCCGCAGCACACTTTTTACATTTACAAAATCCTGGGGCACACCACCAACCAAAATGACACTCTAACACAGTAATACATAGAGTTCATATGTTTTTAAATGTATTTATACACTCAGTGTGAAACCTGGGCCTGTTTTGATGAACACAACATAGATATCCTGGCAGGAATGGCAGAAACACACACACAAAGGTCTTGCACAACAGCTGGGAGTTATAGTTCACTCGCAATCAAAGAGCACGCTGAACTCCACCAATGATGGAATGGAATCAAACTTCCCACACAGAACTCCCATAACCAAGAGAAAATACTATAAGAGTTTGGTGAGCATTGACCTTGAGTTTTGGAGTTGTAGTTCACCTACATCCAGAGAGCACTGTGGACTCAAACAATCTTGGATCAGGACCAAACTTGGCATGAATACTCAATATGCCCAAATGTTAACACAGATGGAGTTTGGGGAAAATAGACCTTGACATTTGGGAGTTACAGTTTCTGGGAATTACAGTTAACACACAATCAAAGAGCATCCTGAACTCTTGCAACAATGGAATTGAACCAAACTTGGCATATTGAACTCTCCTCATTACCAACAGAAAGTAGGGGGAAGAAAGGGTATTGGAGGTTCCAATTTCCCACGGCACAGCTGATGATCGCTCCCGGCACATTAGTGTGCCATGGCACACTGATTGGGAAACCCTGGAATAGAGGATGATTTTAAAAAAGGACAAATAGGCTGAGAAAGAGCTGTGACTATATTGCTGTTGCACGAGGGGCTGTGCAATGGGGATTAGAAGGTGAAAGGATGGATGCTTTGGTATTTGTAATTTTACATATATCATGTGTTTTGAGGGTGGTATTTAATTTCATTGCATGATGTAAAATGACAATCAAGTTATTCTATTCTCTCATTCACTACTTACCCACCAGCTTACCTATCCATTTATTTCTCTGTCTTCCTCTATCATCTACTACTTATTGATCCACCTCTCCATCCACCCACCAATACATTTCTCTCTTTTCTCTGTATTCAACGGTGTCTTTATCTATCCACCCACCTACCCATACATTTCTCTCTATCTCTCTATTCACCAGTGTCTTTCTCTACCTACCTATCTATCCATTCACCAATACATTTCTCTTTCTCTCTATTCACTGGTCACTCTCTCTCTCTCCATCCATCCACCAATACATTTCTCTCTTTTCTCTGTATTCTTCGGTGTCTTTCTCTATCTCTATCTATCCATCCATCCATTTCTCTCTTTCTCTATCTCTCTATTCACCAGTGTCTTTCTCTACCTACTTATCTATCTGTCCATTCACCAATACATTTCTCTTTCTCTCTATTCACTGGTCACTCTCTCTCTCTCCATCCATCCATCCACCAATACATTTCTCTCTTTTTCTCTGTATTCTTCGGTGTTTTTCTCTATCTATAGATCTATCGATCTATCCACCAATAAATTTCTCTCTCGATTCACTGGTGTCTTTATCTATGTATCCACCCACCAATACATTTCTCTCTTTCTCTATTCACCGGTATCTTTCTCTATCCATCCATCCATCCACCAGTGCATCTCTATCTCTCTATCTCTCAGTGTCTTTCTCTACCTTCCTATCTATCCATTCACCAATACGTTTCTCTCCTTCTCTATCTATCTAGTCACTGATGTCTTTCTCTATCATCTACCTATTTATCTACCAACCCATCTATCTGATAATTTATCCATCCATTCACCAATACATTGGTATTAGGGGCCGTGCAGCAATTATTATTAATATTAACTTTATTTATACCCCTAGGGGTCTCGGGGCGGCTTACATGAGGCCAAGCCCAATGACACATAACAACATAACAGCAAATAATAACAATACAATCAATACACTTACACACAAGCAATAAATAACAGATCGTTAAAAACCATTCTGGCCAGGCCAAATGTGAAATGTTATTTTTTAAAAAATAAATAACACTGGATGCGAACTGAGGTAGAACGTATGTAACAGGAAAAGATTTTAAAGGATAATGTGGGGCAAATGACACAACAGATAATTAAAATGCTTATGTGGACATTTTGAAAGAAACTGATCACATCAGGGCATTATTTACTTTATTTAGGAAAGGCACATTGGAACAGCCATGTTTTCAGGCTCCTCCTAAAAACTGCCAATGTCCAATATCCTTGGGGAGTGAGTTCCAGAGTCAGGGGGCCACCACAAAAAAGGCCCTCCCTCTCGTCCCCACCAAACATGCCTGCAAAGGCAACAGGAGCGAGAGCAGGGTCTCTCCAGATGATCGCAGAGATCGCCTGGGTTCATAGACAGAAATGCGGTCACGCAGGTAGGCACGTCCCAAACTGTTCAGGGCTTTGTAGGTAAGAACCTGCATCTTGAATTGGGAAGGTGAACAGCAGCCAATGGAGCTCCTTAAACAGGAGGGTTGACCGTTCCCTGTAGGTCGCTCCAGTTAGCAATCTGGCTGCTGCCCGTTGGACCAACTGAAACTTCTGGGCCATCTTAAAGGGCAGCCCCACATAGAGTACATTACAGTAATCCAATCTGGAGGTGACTAAGGCGTGGACCACCATGGCCAGATCTGACTTCACGAGGTATGGGTCGCAGCTGGCGCACGAGTTTTAATTGTGCAAAGGCCCTCCCAGCCACCGCCGACGCCTGAGCTTCAAACGTTAGCGACAAGTCTAGGAGGACACCCAAGCTGCGGACCTGTGTCTTCAGGGGGAGTGCAACCCCGTCAAGCACAGGTTGCCACCCTATACCCCGATCCGGCTTACGATCGACCAGGAGGACCTCTGTCTTGTCAGGATTAATCTTCAGCTTATTCATCCTCATCCAGACAGTCACAGCGGCCAAGCACTCGTCCAATACCCGAGGGGCTTCCTTGGAATTAGGTGGAAAGGATGTGGAAGGCTAGGTGTTTTGTTTTTGTAACTCTAGTACATATATAATATGTTTGGGGAATTTTAATTTTGTGGTACGATGTACAATGACAATAATAAAGTTATTCTAATTCTAATGATGGAATTTCCTTCCTTTTCTGGTGGGATTTAAGCAGGGGCTGGGTGACTATCTGTTTGAGGGGGGGGGGCGTTAGGTGGTGCCTCCTCTGGGGTAGAAGGGGGTTGGACTGGATGCCCTTTGGGGAGCCCTTCCAGCAGAACTACGGTTCTGGGAGTCTAATCCTCATGCCCAGCAACAAATAGGGCAAGGAACCATGCAGCAGGGCCTTCAACAGGCAACAAACTCTGCAGGTGGGGAGGAAGGGGGGCTGTAAGATGAAACCTGGCTGGTGGCCGGGCCCAGAGCCAGGCCTGGCAAGGGCCCAGAGAGAGGCTTTCTGTGGCAACAGACTGTGGGGCAGCAAGGAAGGGACTGCTATTTATGGGGAAGGAGATAGGGGTCCGGCCTTGAGGACCCCCCCCCCCCCAATGACACAGGCCAATATGGGTCTCAAGGAGTCTCGGTCAGCATGCCATCCAGAGATGAAGGAAGCCTCCTTCTGCAGGGTCATCGGGGTGGCATGTTGCATTAAATTTCAACATTTGTGTCGCAGGGTTTTAAATTGCATGGCTATTTCAACATGGTGAGCTGCTTGTCAGTGTCAACCAAGCAGGGCACCATCATCATCACCATCATCATCACAACACTGTAATTCATCAATTCGAAGATGCCACCTAAAAGCAGGACATCATCACCACAACCACACCATACTTCATCCATTCAAAGATGCCGCCAATTGCAAGATGCAAACTAATTTCAGTACCACCAAAAGAAAACCACACAAACATGTGTGTGTGTGTACACAAAAAAGCACCTGTGATTCCAAGAGATATTTTTATAGAGAATGGAAGAAATACAATAGCAGCAGCAACAGAAAGCAGGCCCAAACGCGCTGCACACACAGCAAGGGGGGCAGCCAACTCCTTAAGGAACCCATCACCAATAAACAAATCAACAAGAGGGCAAGAGCCGTACCTCACAGGACTGTTGTCGCAAATACAATGAGGGACGTAACATCCAGGAAAGGCATTGGTGTGCAGGCAAAGTCAGTGTCCCATGAGCCTCCTGGCCTTGAAAGTCACCTCTCCCCCCCTCCCCCCAATCACCAAAAAACACCTTGGTTTTGCCCACAGAAATGCACCTCTGCTGTGACCCTCAGCAGCTCCCTCAAGCAGGGCCTGGGCATCAACAGCCGCCTGACTCGGGATGCTGCTGCTGCTCTACTCCAACTCCTATCGTCCCCGCTGCGGCCTACGCCTGGGTCATGGTGGATGTGTTCCCACTCAGCTCTAACACAACAGGAAAGCAGACCTGCTTGTGCCCTTCATGCACAAGACTGCATGACCCCCTTCACATTGCTCAAGTCTATGCCACGGCGCCTCCACCCAGGTGCGGCCTGACATACAGGTTTTTAGTTTTGAATATGGATTTGGAAAATACCAAATGATATTTAATTATGTTTTAATGTGTGTAGATTTTATTTAAATGGTATTGGAATGCTTTTTAACGTAAGCCGCTTTGAGTCTCCTTGGTGGAGAGAAAAAACAGGGTATATAAACAAGCATAGAGATAACAATAATAATACATTCTAATACTACTAATAGATACATAGCCGCTTTGAGTCTCCTTGTGGAGAGAAAAAGCAGGGTATAAATAAACATAATAATATTATTATAATAAGGAGTCCCATTTTGACACTCAGGTGTGTGCCACACAAAGGTGTGTCCAGGTGTGCGAGAGCCCCATTTTGGACACAATGTGCACCTCACCAACTGGATGGCTAAGTGGTCAGTGGCTTCCTCCATCCGTCCAATGGAACTAGAACCCACCAAGACAGGAAGGCAAAGGTGTGTCCAGGTGTGCCCTTAAAGACAGGTGAGAGCCCCATTTTGGACACACTGTGCCCCTCACCATTTGGATGGAGAAGCCAAGTGGTCAGTGGTTTCCTCCATCTGTCCAACGGAACTAGAACCCACCGAGACAGGAAAGAACGCTGAGAGGGATTCTAAGGTCTCTTCCATGGTCAAGGAGATAAATAGCTAGAGAGACATCATGGCACCCGGCTCTGGGCAAGAAGGGTCCAAGCGGGGTCCAAGGAGCTACTCTTTGACCTCTGCAGCTCAGCCACAAGAAGTAGAGGACCTGCTGGCCTCATACGAAGACCCTCAGAAGGCCTGCTTTTGCTACAAACCTCCAATCAAAAAGAGCCAAGAGACCGTCACTAGCAAGTAAGGCCCCCTCTCATTCCCCACTGCTTCCAAATTGGCCTACCTCGAAAGGCTGGCGTTAGGAGATGCAAGCCACTTTCCATAATAAAGGAAAAGAGGATGCCAAAGAGGTCCCCATGGCGATTATGATTATTGGGTCTGGGGTCCTTCTGGGGTCTTTGAGGGGGGCAGAAAGGGAGCAACAGACCCAATGAACCTAAAAACAAGGGGTCTTTCTACCCCCAAACTCCCCAAAATAGGGTATTTCCCCACAAAAGGGTTTTTTTCGTCCTCAAAATGGGTTCTTTCTCTGCAAAACAGGGATCCTTCTCCATGAAAAGGGGTCATTGCCCCCAAAAAGGGGTCTTTCCCCCTCAAATAGGAGTCTTTTTCCTCTCAAAAGGGATCTTTCTCCTAAAAAGGGGTCTTTTCCCCCAAAACAGGGTCCCCAAAAAGGGGTCTTTTCCCCTCAAAAGGGATCTTTCTACCCAAAAGTGGGTCTCTTTCCCTCAAAGGGGGTCTTTTTCCTCCCAAAAGAAGGTCTGTTTCCCCTCAAAGGGGGTCTTTTCCCCCCAAAATGAGCCTTTCTCCCCAAAGAGGGGTCTTTTCCCTCAAAAGGGTTTTTCCCATCAAAAGAGGGACTTCTCCCCTCAAAAGAGGGGCTTCCTCCCTCAAAATGGGGTCTTTCTCCCTAAAAAGAGGTCCTTCTCCCTGAGAAGGGGTCTGTCTCTCTCTCAAAAAGGGGTCCTTTTTCCTTCAAAAAGGGGTCTTTCTCTCCAAAAATGGGGTCTTTTCCTCCTAAATGAGGGTCTTTCCCCCTCAAAATAGGTCTCTCTCTCCCAAAAGGGGTCTCTCTCTCAAAAGGGGGTTCTTTTTCCTTCAAAAAGGGATCTTTCTCCCCCAAAATGGAGTCTTTCCCACTCAAAAATGGGGTCTTTCCCCCTCAAATGGGTCTTTCTCCCTCAAAAAGGGGGTCTTTCCCTCAAAAGGGATCTTTTTCCTCCTAAATGAGGGTCTCTCTCTCCCAAAAGGGGTCTTTCTCCCTCAAAAGGGGTCTTTCTCCCTCAAAAGGGGTCTTTCTGCCCAAAAAGAGGTCCTTCTCTCTGAGAAGGGGTCTTTCTCCCCAAAAATGGTTGTTCCTCTCCCAAAATTGGGTCTTTTCCCCCTCAAAAGGGGGTCTTTCTCCCTCAAAAGGGGGTCTTTCTCCCTCAAAAGGGGGTCTTACTCCCCAAAAAGATGTCCTTCTCCCTGAGAAGGGGGTCTTTCTCCCCAAAATGGTTCCTCTCCCAAAATTGGGTCTTTTCCCCCTCAAAAGGAGGGTCTTCCTCCCTCAAAAGGGGGTCATCCTCCCTCAAAAGGGGGTCATCCTCCCTCAAAAGGGGTCTTTCTCCCTCAAAAGGGGTCTTTCTCCCTCAAAAGGGGTCTTTCTCCCTCAAAAAGGGGTCTTTCTGCCCAAAAAGAGGTCCTTCTCTCTGAGAAGGGGTCTTTCTCCCCAAAAATGGTTGTTCCTCTCCCAAAATTGGGTCTTTTCCCCCTCAAAAGGGGGTCTTTCTCCCTCAAAAGGGGGTCTTTCTCCCTCAAAAGGGGGTCATCCTCCCTCAAAAGGGGGTCTTTCTCCCTCAAAAGGGGGTCTTTTCCCTCAAAAGGGATCTTTTTCTCAAAAATGGGTCTTTCCCCCAAAAATAGGGGGTCTTTCTCCCTCAAAAGGGGTTCTTCAAAGGGGGTCTTCCTCCCTCAAAGGGGTCTTATGTCCTTCTCCCTGAGAAGGGGGTCTTTCTCCCCAAAAAGGGTTGTTCCTCCCTCAAAACTGGGTCTTTTCCCCCTCAAAAGGGGGTCTTCCTGCCCAAAAAGGGGTCTTCCCCCCAGAACTCACCTATTTTGGATGAGAAGCAGCAGCATTGCCAAGGCAACCCCTTCCCCTTGCCCCTCCCTCCCTAAAACGCCCGCAGACGTCACTTCCTGCCCAATGTGTTTACCTTAAAAGGAGGAAGCTGGCTTCCAGGTGAGGAGGAGGAGGAGGAGGAGGAAGAGCAGCTCATGTCCCCTGGAAAAGGCAGCTGAGGAAAGAGGAAGCCAACAAGGGGAGGGGGGTTCAGCGGAGGCTTGCCATTCCCCCTCCCCGCTATAATAAAGGACTCCACCCCAGTGAGGACCTCTCCCCATTGACGCCCAACGCACCTGAGGAGAAGCAGCAGCAGCAGCGCCTCCGCCGCCATTTTCCTCCCTCCGCCGCCGCCCGGACAAGCCCCGCCCACAAAAGGGGCGGAGCCTGCTCCCCAGCTCAGCCGCTCTCCCTCGCCGCACGCCCCGCCCACCCACCTGCAAGTCCCCGCCCACTAAGAGAGAGAGGGGGAGGAGGAGGATTCGGCGCTCCTGCGCATGCGCGGGACGACTCAGGCCCTTTTTGCAAGGTCCTGAGCCTCCCCTAGAGCAGTGCTTCTCAACCTTCCTAATGCTGCGACCCCTGAATACCCCCAACCCCTAACCATAACATTATTTTCATTGCTACTTTATCACTGTATTTTTGTGTGTGTGGGGGGGTTGATTTTGTCATTTGGAAGTTGTAGTTGCTGGGATTTATAGTTCACCTACAATCAAAGAGCATTCTGAACTCACCAAGAATGGAATTGAACCAAATTTGGAACACAAAACCCCTATGACCAACAGCAAATACTGGAAGGGTTTGGTGGGCATTGACTTTGAGTTTGGGAGTTGTAGTTCACCTACATCCAGAGAGCACTATAGACTCAACAATGATGGATCTGGACCACACTTGACACGAATCCTCAATATACCCAAATGTGAACACTGGTGGAGTTTGGGGAAAATAGATCTTGACATTTGGGAGTTGTAGTTGCTGGGATTTATAGTTCGTCTACAATCAAAGAGCCCCTTGCACCCTACCAATGATAGAATTGGGTCAAACTTCCTAGATAGAACCCTCATGCCTTGAAGGAACTAGCTGGCTCGAGCCTCCATCCCACCTCACACACTCTCCCTCACCCGCACATTCGCATAATGCTGCCATGCGCCAAGCACGCCTGCTCTCCCATCCCCGCTTGAGTCTCAGAATCAGCCCTCCCTTGGTTGGGAGGCCTGCCAATCACAGCAGAGGAGAGCTTTAGGTGGGAGAGAGTCTGTTTCCAAAAACAAAAGAGAAGAAAAAGCGGAAAGACTTTCAACCTTCTCTGCCAGGGCTTCCAAAGACCATCAGAAATACATGTTTTCTGATGGTCTTTGGCGACCCCGCTGAAACCCTCTCCCGACCCCCCGGGGGTCCCGACCCCCAGGTTGAGAAACACTGCCCTAGAGGCATTTAAAGTGGGGCCAAACCGCTTTCATTCCCCAGTGTAGATGCAACTCCCAGGATCCCCCTAGCACTGGACTTTTGGCAATTCAAAACTGTACTGATTCTGCAGTGCAAGCAAGCTTTGCACCTGTGCATCAATCAATTTATTCGCTGCTGTTATTATTACTTTTTATTATTATTCTCTGGCATTACTTCGCGAACAAAGATTCTTTAGGAAGGACTCACCCCACGCTTTTTACAAGCGCGTTGCTGACTAAAAAGGCCAATCTGAGATAGGCAAGTTCGGTTGCAGAAAGCACAGCAGAAAGTCTCCTTGGGTGATGTTGTTTCCAAGTCGCGGTTCTTTCCGCGTTGTCGTTTCTCTCCGAGACCCATTCGCCGTGTCTTCTCGAAAGAGGCCGCAGCATTGTGGATAGTGCGTCTCCATGTCTCCTGATGTGAGGCCAGGGTGGACCATTGTTGGTGATCAATCTGGCCGAGCCTGAGATGTTGTTTCAGGGAGTCCTTATATCTCTTTTTCGGGACGCCTCTCTTGCGCTGACCCGTGGCGAGTTCACCATAGATTACTATCTTTGGGAGGCGGTGGTCCTCCATCCTAGAGACGTGCCCTGCCCAGCGCAGTTGTGTTCTCAATAGCATGGCCTCAATGCTGGTGATCCCTGCTTGCTCAAGGACAGCAACATTAGTCACATAGTCGGTCCAGTGTATATTTAGGATTGTGCAAAGACAGCGCTGATGAAAGCGTTCGAGGAGTCGTAGGTGTTGGCGATAGGTGACCCATGTTTTAGACCCATAGAGGAGAATAGACAGTACGATAGCTCTGTACACACTGATTTTGGTGCTTTGTCTCAGGTGCTTGTTGCTCCGGACTCGTTTGTGAAGCCTTCCAAATGCACTCTATGCCTTTGATAATCTGTGATCTATCTCTTTATCAATCTTGACGTCTGAAGAGATTATGCTTCCCAGGTAGGTGAACTGCTGAACGGACTTAAGCACAGATTTGCCTATGCTGACGTGGGGATGATGGTGTTCTTCCTGTGGTGCGGGCTGGTTGAGGACTTCCGTTTTCTTCAGGCTGACTTCCAGCCCAAACAGCTTTGCAGCTGTTGCAAATCAGGATGTTAGGTGCTGCGGAGCTGCTTCTGAATGGGCAAAAAGAGCAGCAGCAGCAGCAAAAAGCAGCTCACGGACTTTTATTTATCTATATAAATAAAAATGTAATGTTTGTTTGTGGGATTAACATAACTCAAAAACCACTGCGCAAATAGACACCAAATTTGGACACCAAATTTTGGACACAATTTGGACACAATTCACCTATCAGGCCAATGAGGAGGCTGCCCTGAGACCCCCTCCGGGCGAGAAGGGCGGGGTAGAAATGCATGTACTAAATAAAACAAGTGACCATCACTCATAAAAAAACACTGAAAAGCACAGCGAAAGGGACTTAAAAAGCCAAAAAACAAAAAATATGTTACAGCACATGTGAAAAACTACATATATACACAAACACACATATATACTCAAATACTTATTTATTTATTTATTTGCAGTAATTATATTCCGCCCTTCTCACCCCACAGGGGACTCAGGGCGGATTACAATGTACACATACATAGCAAACATGCAATGCCATAGACACACAACACATATAGACAGACAGTCAGAGCCTATTTAACATTCCAACTTCTGGCCACCAGGGGAGCTGTCTCTTCACCAGCCATCTGCAACACTGATGAAGTATTTTCTGTATTCCCCGCATGCTTTTTGCTGGAGATATTTTATGGCCTCGTAAATCAGTTAAATTAG
This sequence comes from Anolis apletophallus, assembly GCA_030556195.1. Lineage (NCBI taxonomy): Eukaryota > Metazoa > Chordata > Lepidosauria > Squamata > Anolidae > Anolis > Anolis apletophallus. The sequence goes on along the minus strand of JARBWK010000004.1, from coordinate 197,228,941 downwards.
CCTCCCCACACATAGGTGGTTCCTAAATTTCGTACTTGACAGGTGCAACTGTCTTTCGGGTTGCAAAGGTCAACATCAAGCTACACAAAATTGGCCAGAATCTCACTCCGACCCGGGCTGGCTTAGGTCAGTAGTGATCTTAATGCAGCTGACACCCAGCCAGCTGCGCCACAGTATATATACACACAAAACATATATACACAGACAGGGCCACTGCAACATGTGGCAAGGGATGGCTAGTCTATATAAATAAAAATGTAATGTTTGTTTGTGGGATTAACATAACTCAAAAACCACTGGACAAATTGCCACCAAATTTGGCTACAAGACACCTACTAACCCAAAGAGTGACCATCAGTCAAAAAATTGATTTTGTCATTAGGGAGTTGTAGTTGCTGGGATTTAGGGTTCACCTACCATCAAAGAGAATTCTGAACTCCACCAATGATGGAATTGAATCAAACGTGGCACACCGGACTCCCATGACCAACAGAAAACACTAGAAGGTTTTGGTGGGCATTGACCTTGAGTTTGGGAGTTGTAGTTCACCTACATCCAGAGAGCACTGTGGACTCAAGCAATGAAGAATCTGGACCAAACTGGGCACAAATACTCAATTTGCCCAAATATGAACACAGATGGAGTTTGGGGGAAATAGATCTTGACATTTGGGAGTTGTAGTTACTGGGATTGATAGTTCACCAACAATCAAAGAGCATTCGGAACCCCACCAACGGCAGAATTTCCCACACAGAACCCGGGAACCCCCATGACCAAACAGAGAATACTTAAGGCCATCCAGTCAAAGTCCCTTCACCAGGGCAAGAAAACCTAATCAAAGCTCTCCTGACAAAGTGCCATCCAGCCATTGATATAGAGAAATATGATTCAAACACACAGGGAGATATAGTATTCTAGATTTGAAAGGGCCCCCTAAAGCAGTGTTTTTCAACCTTTTTTGAGCCACGGCACACTTTTTACATTGACAAAATCCTGGGGCACACCACCAACCAAAATGACACAAAATGACACTCTAACACTGTAATACATATAGTTCATATGTTTTTAAATGTATTTATACACTCAGTGTGAAACCTGGGCCTGTTTCGATGAACACAACATAGATATCCTGGCAGGAATGGCAGAAAGACACACACGAAGGTCTTGCTCAACAGCTGGGAGTTATAGTTCACCCGCAATCAAAGAGCACTCTGAACTCCACCAATGATGGAATGGAATCAAACTTCCCACACAGAACTCCCATAACCCAAGAAAAAATAGTATAAGAATTTGGTGGGCATTGACCTTGAGTTTTGGAGTTGTAGTTCACCTATATCCAGAGAGCACTGTGGAGGGGAGGGAGGAAGACATGGGGCGAGTCTGCACAGTAGTGCCCGCACGGGTCACGTCTTCCTCCCCCCCCCCTCCTGCAGAAGCTGCAGCGTGAGCAAAGCAAGGCAAAGCAAGCAGAGCGAGGCTGGGAAGAAGGGAGCCCGAGTGGAGAAGAAAAAATGTTGGGCAGGAGGGGGAAGAAAGGGTATTGGAGGTTCCAATTTCCCACGGCACACCTGATGATCGCTCGCGGCACACTAGTGCGCCATGGTACACTGTTTGGGAAACAGTGCCCTAAAGAAGCACAATTATATGTTGCATGTTCCAGCAAAGGCAAACCAGGCAATCTCCACATCATCACTGACAAAGAAACGACAAGTGTTGGTTTCTAATATCTGTAATGTGGGTAAACAGTATTTTTTGTTGTTTCTTTGTCAGCGTTGATACCGAGATCATCTGGTTTCCCTACTCTGGAACAGGCAACATATTATTATCCTTACTATTATCGCTTAAGTGGCGGAAGGGGGAAGGAAAGGGCCTGAGGCTGTTATGAACGGGGGGGAGTCCAAAACACCTGGAAAGAGGGCCAAAATATGCCCGATTTGGAATATAGTGTGTCATAGCCACAGCTGGATGGTCATCCATTGGGTAGTCTTTGACTGTGCCTCCCTTTATGGCAGAGTAAAGGGGGCTAGACTGGATGACCCTTGGGGTTCCCTTTTGAGGGCGTCCTTGGGGCCTTCATCATTATCCCTGATTGGGTCCTTTAGGGATGCACCTGTGGCTCAGGTGTGCGCCCGGGCCCGCAAGGGACTCTGTTGCTGGGGCGACACACCTGGCAGCAGGTACGGGAAGAAAGGAGGGGGGTATTAGAGAGGGCATGAAGGCTCAGCCATAAGCAGCAAGATGAATGGCCTGGACGAAGGGAAGGCAGCGCTCATCCGGACAAAGAAGAGCAGCCATGAAGGGGTCAGTGATGACCCCAAAACCCCCAGGTATGCATTTTGTGAAGGAGAAAGAACGGGCACTTTTTCCAAGCCAAGGAGGCATTATGTTGTTGTGTTGTCGAAGGTTTTCATGGCCAGAATCCCTGGGTTGCTGTAAGTTTTCCAGGCAGCAGCAGCATTCTCTCCTGATGTTTCACCTGCATCTGTGGCTGGCATCCTCAGAGGTGGTGAGGCATGTTGGAAACTAGGCAAGTGGTTTATATACCTGTGGAATGATGTCCAGGGTGGGAAAAATAACTCTTGTCTGCTTGAGGAAAATGTGAATGTTTCAATTGGCCACCTTGATTAGCATTTAATGGCCTAGCAGTTCTCAATGTGTGAGAACTGGCCTAGGGGGCGGGGCATGGCACGGCCTGGCTCCTCCCTCCCCCAGCTGTGGCACTCCCAGCAGCTGCTCCCAGCAGGTCACCATCCCCAGCCGTTCTTTACTGTGTTAGAGTGTCATTTTGGTTGGTGGTGTGCCCCCGGATTTTTTTAATGTTAAAAGTGTGCCGCGGCTCAAAAAAGGTTGGGAAACACTGCCCTGGGGAGTAAGTCCCAAATAAAGACAGGGGAGCTCCAGACAAGAAACAATCAGGGACAGCTTAATCACTTCTCAATAAAGGATGCCCCCAAGTAGTAAGAGGCCATCCAGCCTCTGTTTCTAAGCCTCCAAAGAAGGAGCCTCCACCACACTCCAGGGCAGAGAGTTCTACTGCTGAACAGCTCTCACAGTCAGGAAGGTCTTCCTCAGGTTGGGGTGGAATCTCCTTTCTTGTCATTTGAAGCCATGGCTCCATTGCATCCTAGTCTCCAGGGCAACAGAAAACAAGCTTGCTCCCTCCTCCCTATGACTTCCTCTCACATATTTATACATGGCCATCATCATGTCTCTTCTCAATCTATTCCAAAGGCTAAACATGCCCAGTTCTTTAAGCCGCTCCTCATAGGGCTTGTTCTCCAGACCATTGATCATTTTAGTCACCCTGCTCTGGACACATTCCAGCTTGTCAACATCTCCCTTCAGTTGTGGTGCCCAGAATTGGACACAGTATTCCAGATGTGGTCTGACTAAGGCAGAATGGAGCATGGGGAGCATGACTTCCCTGGATCTAGACACTTATTTCCCTCAGGAGATAAGGCTGCAGACTTCCTTAAAAGTAACATAGTTGATTTACTCACAGACTTCATGTATTCAGTATATAGGTACGTTGCATATCAGTCTAGTTACAGATAGGATTTGAAGTAGTTTCTCTGTGTAGATCAGTGTTTCCCAACCAGTGTGCCATGAGTGATCATCAGGTGTGCCGTGGGAAATTGGAACCTCTGCTCTGGGGCATCTGCCAGTAGCGTCCGCACGGATCACGTCTTCCTCCCTCCTGAACACGCTCATGCTGCCCCCTCGGATGAAATTGGCGGCAGAAGCGGCAGTGTAGAAGAAAAAGTAAGTGTTCAGCAGGAGGGGGGGGAAAGGGCGTGAAGGGGAGGAAGAGGTCTCTGTCAGTGGCATGGGCAAACTTGGATCTTCAGGTGTTTTGGACTCCTCCCACCATTCCTCCAGCCTCAGGCCCTTTTCCTCCTCCCCCTCAGCCATTTAAGCAGGAAAGGGCCTCAGGCTGTTCCGGTTGAAGTCCTGCCAGAGGGCCGCCGCCTGTTTTAGGGACCTGCAAAGTGCTGAGCCTCCTTCCAACATTGTGATTCTGGATAGAAAACAAACAACAACATAACATAACATTGTTTGAGTCCACAGTGCTCTCTGGGTGTAGGTGAACTACAACTTCCAAACTCAAGGTCAATTCCCAAGCAAACCCTTTCAGTACTTTCTGTTGGTAATGAGAGTTCAATGTGCCAAATTTGGTTCAATTCCATTGTTGCAAGAGTTCAGGATGCTCTTTGATTGTAGGTGAACTATAAATCTCAGCAACTATAACTCCCAAATGTCAAGGTCTATTTTCCCCAAACTCCATCTGTGTTCACATTTGGGCATATTGAGTATTCATGCCAAGTTTGATCCTGATCCAACATTGTTTGAGTCCACAGTGCTCTCTGGATATAGGTGAACTACAACTCCAAAACTCAAGGTCAATGCCCACCAAACTCTTATAGTATTTTCTCTTGCTTATGGGAGTTCTGTGTGGGAAGTTTGTGTCTTTCTGCCATTCCTGCCAGGATATCTATGTTGTGTTCATCAAAACAGGTCCAGGTTTCACACTGAGTGTATAAATACATTTAAAAACATATTAACTATATGTATTACTGTGTTAGAGTGTCATTTTGTGTCATTTTGGTTGGTGGTGTGCCCCAGGATTTTGTAAATGTAAAAAATGTGCCCCAGCTCAAAAAAGGTTGAAAAACACTGTGTAGATAACACAAGGCATCTTTCTTAGAAAGTCTAATGGCTTCTGTACAGCCTTATGTGCCTACTGGAACCTAAAAGCATACCTCGATTTCTACTGAAGTCTCTAAGCATGCTGTTCCTACTGAATTCTAAAACATACAGTTTATAAAATGGAGTCTGAGTCTTGAACAAGCCCAGATCTGATCACATGGTGTGCAGCCCCTCCCACAACAAAGAGTTAAGGAAAACTGCATACCAATACACACATATACAATACAGTAAGCAATCTGAATTATATACATAGCAAATAATTAGTGGAGGAGGCTTGAAGAAGGTTGTGTTGTGGTTCAAACAACACACACGCTATCTCATAAAACTCAAAACACAACAATGGGGGTGTAAGTAACAATGCATATAGGAAGTATCTGAAGTAATTATGCTAATCATGGATCAGAGTCAATTCAAAGTTAGAAATATATGTGTTTTTTTCCTATTAATAAGTGCAACAACATATAACTGTAACACTATACAATCAGTTACAATATACACAATACACACAATATGAAACACAGGAATAAAGCGGATAAAAGTTCATGTACTCCCCTAAGCGTTGTGTGTCTTATATAGTTCTTTGTATTCATCCGTTCATCGGATAATCCGGATTATAATGTATCGGATCAAGGTAAGTTCCGTTAGTTGGTAATCCTATGATGGGGGTACAATGTTCCGCTTGAATGTAGTCCCTGGTCCGTGGTAAAATGCACAAAAGTAACTGTCAAAATGCACAAAAGTAACTATCCGCTTTATTCCTGTGTTTCATATTGTGTGTATTGTGTATATTGTAACTGATGGTATATAATAACTTTGAATTGACTCTGATCTGTGATTAGCATAATTACTTCAGATAGTTCTTGTACGCATTGCTACTTACACCCCCATTGTTGTGTTTTGTGTTGTGGTTCAGCCAGCTGATGATGTTGAGGGGTTTGGAGATTCAGGGGCTGATGGTTCCTTGGATGCCCAGGCAGAAGAGGTCTTAGAGCAAGTTGGTTCTCCAGTTGAGACAACAGAGGGATTTTGGAGATGTTGTTGCTGACTATGAGAGTGAAACTGCGTTGGAAGCCGACAGGCATGGAGGGGAGGATACCATGAGCGCATCCGAAAAGGCAGCTGGCTTAGACAAAGGTACCAGGCTGCTTCTTCTTCGGAGGAAATTCTGGTGCAAGAAAAGCTGTGAGAAGGAGAGGCCAAAGCAGGCCTCTCAAGGTCAAAGGAATGTGTTCATGTTTTGCAGCCCTTAAATTACGGATAGAGCTGTTGGGATTTTTAGATCAAGCAACGTCGCTACTGGAGTGAGAAACTGGTCCCTGGTTCACGCTTTCACTCAAGGCCCAGGATTTCTGGTCAAGTTTTGCTCCTTGCTTTATGGAGTTACCTATGGATTCATGCTCCTCTTTTGTTCCTAGTTTTCTGGATTAATGTTCATGTTTTTACTCTGGATTTATCTGTTTCCTATGGGACTTGCTTTCTTTATTAACACCTGGATTTTTACCCTTTTGTTTCCTTAAGGTGCATTTGGCCCTTCTTATATGTGTTTTTATCAATTTATTTATTTATTTACAGTATTTATATTCTGCCCTTCTCACTCCACAGGGGACTCAGGGCAGATTACAATGTACACATACATGGCAAGCATTCAATGCCATAGATACACAACACATATAGACAGAATGTATAAATACATTTTAAAACATATTAACTATATGTATTACTGTGTTAGAGTGTAGGTTGTTTAACATTCCAACTTCTGGCCACCAGGGGAGCTGTCGCTTCACCGTCCATTTGCAACACTAATGAAGTACTTTTTTCACATTCCCCGCATGCTTTTGCTGGAGATTTTTTAAGGCCTCGTAATTTTTGTTAAATTAGCCTCCCCACACATACCTAAATATCCTACTTGACAGATGCAACAGTTTTTCGGGTTGCAAAGGTCAACAACAAGCTACACAATTGGCTGGAAGCTTACTCCGACCCGGGCTGGCTTCGAACTCATGACCTTTCAGTCAGTAGTGTTCTCTAATGCCAGCTGCGCCACAGTGCAAGCAACTGTTCATTACCATGTCTGGTTTCCTGGTGAGCGCTGTGAGCAAGGTGAAGTCCTGCTGAAGTGCAACAGGTTGCTATTTCCAATAATCACCATCTTTACTTATGTTCCACCTTTCTCCCTGTTGGGATATGAACATGGGCCCAATGAGGCTGGGATGGAGGAAAATGGGTCACCCCATTGAGAGTAGGGAGCTTGGACCTGGGCCTTCCTTCAAGCCCCTCTTTCCCTCTGTCTTTCCTACAGAACGTCATTCCAGAGCCCCCCTCTTTGTCTCAGCTATGGACCCAAATGGGAGAAGAACTGGGTCCTGGACCCTTCCGGAGACTACTATTACCAGTGGCTCCTTGTGATGGTGGCCCCCATCGCCTACAACTGGCTCTTCCTCATCAGCAGGTAATAACATTTGCGGGGGTGTCCAGATCTACATGTGTTCCATGTGATTCCAGATCTGGATTGAACCAGAAACACTTCATGATTTCTTTATGGGCAAATTATCTATCGTATTGCTGTTACAGTTAGCCCAGGCATAGGCCAATATTGGCCCTCCAGATGCTTTGGCTTAAGTGGCTGAGGGGGAAAAGGAAGGGGTCAGAGGCTGTTAGAAATGGTGGGAGTTGGAGTCCAAAACATATGAAGGCAGGCCTGAAGTTTTCCCATGCTTGCATTAAGCCATAACATCATTATTTTATTGCTGTGAGCATATGTATACAGACCCATTGTGTTAGTACTAGCTATTTATTTATTTATTTATTTAAAACTTTTGTATGCCAACCTTCTCACCTCCATAGAGGGACTCAGACTGGCTTACAGCAAGATTCAATGCTATACAGGCCCGGATTAACACTTTTTTGCGCCCTAGGCCACACTTTGGAATTACGCCCCCTTTAAGTCAACCTCCCGCCACCTCCAAGGTCCCCATTCCCACCGGCTGGAAAGCTCCGCTGTGCTCTGAAGGTCTCCTCAGGAGTCGGGAGGCTTGGGGAGAGCGCAGTGGGTGCAAACCCGCTCCAAAGGCGTGCACGAGAGAGAGAGAGCGTGAGAAAGAGCGCGCGAGAGAGAGAGCGTGTGCGAGAGAGAGCGTATGAGAGAGAGCACGTGAGAGAGAGAGCGTGTGTGAGAGAGAGAAAGAGAGAGAGCACATGAGAGCGTGAGAGAGAGCGAGCACGAGAGAGAGCGTGTGCGAGAGAGAGAGCATGCGAGAGAGAGCGTGTGTGTGAGAGAGAGAGAGCGCGCGAGAGAGAGCGCGAGAGAGAGAGAGAGAGCGCGAGAGAGAGCGCACGAGAGAGAGCGAGAGAGAGAGAGCAAGAGAGAGAGAGAGCACACGAGAGCGTGAGAGAGAGCACGAGAGAGAGCGTGTGCGAGAGAGAGAGCACGCGAGAGAGAGCGTGTGTGTGAGAGAGAGAGCGCGCGAGAGAGAGCGAGGGAGAAAGAGAGTGCGAGAGAGAGAACACGCGCGCGAGAGAGCGAGAGCGAGAGAGAGCAAGAGAGAGAGAGAGAGAGAGAGAGAGAGAGAGAGAGAGTGTGAGAGAGAGTGAAAGACGGAGGGGACAGAGCAGAGACTTTGCCGGGAGAAGGAGCAAGGAGGGGCATGAGAAAGGGGAAAAGAGGGGCGCAGACCAGTTTTTATTTTGGTCAATGATCTGCCCCCCCGCTTGCGCCCCTAGGCCATGGCCTCGTTGGCCTTATGGGTAATCCGGGCATGATGCTATACAATTTAAAAACAACTACAACAACATATTAAAATACATAAAAAGCCCAAGCATAAAACCACATCGCCACTAAAAACAATTCCACTCCATCTGTAAACATGGTCATTCATTCAGACTATAGCCAATCTCAGCCTATTCTGGGAAGGCTTCGTTCCACATCCAAGTCTTCACCAGCCTCCTAAAGGACAACAGAGAGGGGGCAGATCTAGCATCTCTTGGGAGGGAGTTCCACAGCCGAGGGGCCACCACAGAGAAGGCCCTGTCTCTCGTACCCACCAGTCGCGCTTGCAAAGATGGCGGGACCGAGAGCAGGGCCTCTCCGGAGGATCTTAATGTCCTTGATGGTTCGTAGGGGAGAATCTGTTCGGACAGGTAAACTGGGCCGGAACCGTATAGACCTCCTAGTTAGCCTCCTAGTTTGTTCCCATCCTCTATGAGAAAATTTATAGCCTTGCCATGTCAACCAGATTTCTACTCCCAGGTACATCCCCGCTTAGGCCATAAATTTTCTCATAGAGGATGGGAAAAAACTAGAAGGCTTAAGTGGCTGAGGGGGAAAAGGAAGGAGCCTGAGGCTGTTAGGAATGGTGGGAGTTGAAGTCCAAAACACCTCTTCTTCCTCTTCCTTCCTCAGGACCTGCTTCTCCGATCTTCAGGAGAAGTACCTCTACCTGTGGCTGGCCTTGGACTACCTCAGTGACGTGTTCTACTTGGTGGACATCGGGGTGCACTTCCGCACCGGTCAGTGCCCCCCTTTCCCCTGGACAATGATTGAGGGCCAGTGAGTCCTTTCTCTCCTCGCTTGCCCTCCTCTCAAAGGGTTTGGGAGGGGTAGCTAATACTCCAAAAGACAGGAGCAGATGAGAGAAATGATGGGCCAAAACTAAGGCAATGAAGTCCAACAGGGACAAATGCAAGAGACTCCACTTAGGCAGAAAAATGGAAAGGCAAAGAGACAGAATGGGGGACAGTGCCTAGTGTGGAAAAGATCTTGGAGCCCTTGTGGGGAAAAAGGGGAACATGAGCCAGGAATGTGATGCGGCAGCTTAAAAAGCCAATGGGATGTTCGCCTTCATCAATAAGAGTCTAGTTTCTAGATCAGGGGTAGGGAACCTATGGCTCGGGAGCCACATGTGGCTCTTTTCATGATTTCATCTGGCTCTCCAGAGCAGCCTGGGTCTCGGTTTCCCAGCATGCAGTGGGGAGGAGTGATGCAAATGCGCCGAAACTGCTGCTTCCGCACCTCCATCGCCGCCTCTTCCTCATCCCCCGCTGTGCTCGGAGCCCTCTTCCTTCCTTTCTTTCTCCCCATCACCCTTTCCTTCTCCTTCCTTTTCCCTCCCTCTCTCCCCTTCCTTCTTTCATCCATTCTCCTTCCTTCCTTTCTCCCCTTCACCCTTTCCTTCTCTCCTTCCTTTTCCCTCCCTCTCTCCCCTTCCTCCTTCTTCTTTCCTCCATTCTCCCTCTTCCTTCCTTTCTTTCCCTCCCCTTCACCCTTTCCTTCTCCTTCTCTCCTTCCTTTCCCTCCCCTCTCTCCAATTCTCCCTCTCCCTTCCTTTCTTTCTCCCCTTCCTCCTCCATTCTCCGTCTTCCTTCCTTTCTTTCTCCCCTTCACCCTTTCCTTCTTCCTTTCCCTCCCTCTCTCCCATTCTCCCTCTTCCTTCCTTTCTTTCTCCCCTTCCTCCTCCATTCTCCCTCTTCCTTCCTTCCTTTCTCCCTTCCTCCTCCATTCTCCCTCTTCCTTCCTTTCTCCCCTTCACCCTTTCCTTCTCCTTCTCTCCTTCCTTTCCCTCCCTCTCTCCCTCTCCCATTCTCCCTCTTCCTTCCTTTCTTTCTCCCCTTCCTCCTCCATTCTCCCTCTTCCTTCCTTTCTTTCTCCCCTTCACCCTTCCCTTCTCCTTCCTTTCCCTCCCTCTCTCCCATTCTCCCTCTTCCTTCCTTTCTTTCTCCCCTTCCTCCTCCATTCTCCCTCTTCCTTCCTTTCTTTCTCCCCTTCCTCCTCCATTCTCCCTCTTCCTTCCTTTCTTTCTCCCCTTCACCCTTTCCTTCTTGTCTCCTTCCTTTTCCCTCCCTCTCTCCCCTTCCTTTTCTCCATTCTCCCTCTTCCTTCCTTTTCTTCTCCCCTTCCTCCTCCATTCTCCTTCTTCCTTCCTTCCTTTCTCCCCTTCACCTTTTCCTTCTCCTTCTCTCCTTCCTTTCCCTCCCTCTCTCCCCTCTCCCATTTTCCCTCTTCCTTCCTTCCTTTCTTTCTCCCCTTCACCCTTTCCTTCTCCTTCTTTCTTTTCACTTCCTCCTCTCTCCCCTTCTTTCTTTTCTTCTTTTCCCTTCATTATTTTACTTTTTCCTCACTCCCTTTCCTTTCTTTTCCCCACCCTTTCCTTTCCTCCCTTCCCATTTCCTTCTTTCCCCCCTTCCTTGTCTCTCTCCTGCTTTTCTTTTCTTCCTTTTCCATAGTTCGTTCTTCTTTTCTTTCTTCCTCCCCCCTCCCTTTATTTTCTCTGTCTTTCTTTCTTTCCCCCCTTCCTTCCGCCTTCTCTTCCTTCCCAGAGTCCTGAGCATGCCTTTTGCAGAGCCAGGTCTGAAGTGTCCCGTCATTCTGCCGGGGGAATCCTTTTCTCATAGTATGGACGTATAGACTCACATTTAGTTGAATTCAGTCTTAAAATATATTATATATATTATATGGCTCTCACTGAAATAAATTTCCAAATATTTTGCTTTTATGGCTCTCTGAGTCAAAAAGGTTCCTGACCCCTGGTCTAGATTGAGGGAAGTCCTGCTCTCCATGCTCGATTCCGCCTTGGTCAGACCACGTTACCTGGAATCACACTGTGTCCAATTCTGGGCACCGCAAATGAAGGGAGATGTTGACTCTAAGCTTGAATGTATCCAGTGAAAGAGAGCGACTCAAAGGATCTAGGTTTTGGAGAACAAGCCCTATGAGGAGTGGCTTAAAGAGCCAGGCATGTTTAGCCTGCAGTTGTGAAGGCTGGGATAAAGGAGACATGATGAAGGCCAAAGATCAAGACATGAGGGGAAGTCATCGGGGAGGAAGGAGCAGCCTTATCTTCTGCTGCCCTGGAGACTAGGATGCAATAGAGAAATGGCTTCAAACTACAGGAAAGGAAGGACATTCCACCTGAACATGAGGAAGAACTTTCTGATTGCGGGAGAGAGTTGTTCAGCAGTGGAACTCTCTGCCCCGGAGTGTGGTAGAGGCTCCTTCTTTGGAGGTTGTGAAGCAGATGGCCATTTGTTGGGGGTGCTTTGAAGGCGATTGTCCTGCTTCTTGGCAGAATGGGGTTGGGCTGCTTGGCCCACCAGGTCTCTTCCAACTCAATGATTCTATGATTCTATGGGTGCAAAGCCCACCTGGGAGTCATCTGCTGCTCTCCAAGGTGAGCTGCAATCCCACGGATCTCCATTTGGGGGCGGCAGCAGCACACCTGCAGGAAACTGGTCAGGCTGACTAAACTGAGCAAGAGGTGCATAGTGACCATTGAATGGGGTTCTCTTCCTCAATAACAATAACTATGCAATACAATTTGGGGAAAAAAGAGTTCTATTCCTCATTTGGCTCAGCACTGAGATGACCATATGACGCGAATGTAATTCAGACCTTCATTCTGGGGAGGTAATTTAGCCCCAAAAGGTGAGCATTAGATTCAGGTTAAAAGGGCATTTGGTGTCCATAGAAGAGCAGAGGTCAGCATTGCCAGTGCTATACATGAGCTTCAGGGAGGAAACAGGAAGGGAGACACGCAGGATGATGCTCTGGGAATGCTTTTAACAAGAGGCAAAGATTCTCATCATTGCAGGTGATTCATCTCAGCCAAAAGAGCAGATAGACCAGGCATGGGCCAACTTTATTTATTTATTTACTAGCTGTACCCGGCACGCGTTGCTGTGCCCTATTTAGGAGATGTGAGAAAGTCTGAGTATGTAAGGGTTGTAATTGATGTTACTTACGGTCTTGGTGGGGTCATGGCTGTGTCGTTGTGGGTTGTTCTGGTGGGTGGGATGTTGAAGTCCTGTGGAGTTGTCGGTGTGTGGTGTTGCTGGCGTTCTGCAGAGCTTGTGGATATACAATGCTTTTTGTCTTTCCGTCTGCTGTGTTGATGTAGAGGTTGATGCTTGTGTGGGTGGGGTACTTTGGAAGTGAGTGGAGGTACTTGAAATCCCATCATCCATGGTGTGCCCTCCTCTAAACTGGAGTTGGATGGAGTGTGGGTCATGGGGCACTGTGTGCCAAGTTGGGTCTTTATCGGTCTTGGTTCTGGGCCACAGTGGTCTGTGGGGAATGAAGGGTTTGAAAGTAGTACAAATCCCACAATCCATGGAGGTACATCAAATCCCATTATCCATGGTCCACCCTCCTCCAAACTGTAGTAGAATGTAGCGTGGGTCATAGGGGCTCTGTGTGCCAAGGTAGGTTACTGTAAATTCAGGCCATACACAATGTCCCATGAGCTGAGGCCTAGTCAGGAAAATCAAGTTAATGAAGCCTTACTGTCAATTCAGAGCTTAAACAGCATCCCATTAAGTGAGGCCTAGTCAGGAAAATCAAATTAATGAAGCCTTACTGTTAATTTTGGGCATGGTCTGTGATTTGTAGGGGTTTAAATTTTCTGTGGGAAGTGAATTGGGTGTTTGTGTTGGCGACTGCCTCAGTCCTTTGCCTTATCCCCCTCTGCCAGTTTATTATGGGTCGGAATGTTCATGTTGGCTGGCCAATAGAGGCGTTATGGAAATTCTTGCTCACTGGCAGCCAATCATGTTGTCAGAATGTAGAGGCCGGGAGATTCGCTGGCGGCCGCGGAGGACACTGGGAAATGTAGTTTTTTTGTATCGTTTTGGGGGCCTTCTAGGTGTTGGGGGGGGGGGAGTTTCTTGGCTAAAAACCTACCTTGCCTGAGGCTTATTTTTGTTGCCAAGTTTGGTGTGTCTGCCTTGTATGGTTTCTCTGTCTATGGCAGTCGTTCCATGACGGGACCTCCTTTATATAATAGATTTACTAGCTTGGGGACCCAGCGGTGCCCGGGTTAATTGAGAAAGGCATTGTGTGCCAAAGTTGGTCCTTATCAGATGTTTACGTGGCTCGCAGTGGTGTCATGAACTTACTGAAGGTACTGTGAGTCCCATCGGCCATGGTCCATCCCCCTCCAAACAGCATCAGGATGTAGAGTGGGTCATGGGGGCTCTGTGTGCCACATTTGGTCTTGATCATTCATTGGATGAGGGTCGCAGCGGTCTCAGGAAGTGAATGAAGGTACTTCAAATCCCATCATTTGTGGGCCATCCTGCCATAAACCGCACCAGGTTGTAAAGTGGGCCATTGGGCCTCTGTGTGCCAAGTTTGGTCCTGATTTGTCATTGGTGTTGGCCACAGTGCTCAAAGGAAGTGAATTAAAGTACTGCAAGCCCCATCATCCATGGTCCATCCTCCCTCAAACTGCACCAGGATGTAGGGTGCATCTTTGGGGGGGGGGGGTGCCAAGTATGGTCTTGTTCTGTCATTGTTGGGGGCCTAGGTAAACAAAAGAGCGAAGCTATCTAGCAATACAAGTAAAACTGACACAAAGAGAAGGAACTGTATCAAAGAATAATTGATTTATACATACGTACATGCACCTAAGGAAGTGCTGAATAACAGGTACATATACCTTTGTATCCTCAAGGATACAAAGAATCCTCCCCAAGAATTGCGTGATATGCAGGCAATTGCTAAGTCCGTATAGAGTTCAATCTCGCAATGGGTGAATTCGCAATACAATCCAGATGGGTAAATAATAAATCCCTGGAGCCACAAAAGTCACTTCCAATAGGTGAAAATAATTGTAAATCCAGCAATAGGGTAAAGGACAGTTCTCAAGAGGGTCGGGGTGATAGACATCCAAGGGAAAATTCCAGGACACGGGAGACTGTGGATGGGCCACGGCACACTGGTTGAGAAACACGGGTCTATGGCATGTTAGTCTAAAGACGAATTATACCTGGTGCAGAGTCTGACAAAAACCATTACCTTGTTCTTGAAGCAATGTATTGACAGGTATTCCTCTTGTCAGTAGGTACTGAAAGCCTTCAGAAGAATTTTAAGACCCAACCGAGAGACGGAGATGAGCACTAGATTGTTTGCGTACATCAGAATGAATTTTTTTCTGTTCCTGATTGCTGGTGAAGATCCAATTATAGCTCCTTAAGACATGCTTTACCAGCTGTTGGGAATTGTGGGAGTTGGAGTTCAAAACACCTGGAGAACCAAAGTTTGCCCATGCCTGGTATACTAAAGTTTTTTTTAAGTACTCATGACATTTCTCTCTCTGTCTCTTGCCTGGCAGGCTTCCTGGAGGAAGGGCTGCTGGTGACAGACCTCAGGGCCATCGCCCGGCGCTACATGGGCTCCGGGGCCTTCCGGCGGGACATTGCCTCGCTGCTCCCGACAGACCTGCTGTACCTGTGGCTAGGCTTGGGCTTCCCACTGGGGGTGCGCGCCAACCGCCTGCTGCGCAGCCCCCGTCTGCTGGAGGCCTTGGACCGGACAGAGACCCGCACAGCACACCCCCATGCCTTCCGCTTGTTCAGGCTGATCTCCTGCATCTTCGTGGGCATTCACTGGCATGGCTGCTTCTACTTCGCCCTCTCGGGGCACATCGGCTTTGGGGTGGACAGCTGGGTCCGTCGTAAATACTTTTCAATTGAAAAGCATTAACAGGGTTCTTTTATTTAGTTCACAATGAGACAGAGTATATGTGTTGTCGAAGGCTTTCATGGGTTGCTGTGAGTTTTTTGGACTCCAGCAGCATTCTCTCCTGATGTTTCACCTGTATCTGTGGCTGGTATCTTCAGAGGTCTGTTGGAAATGAGACAAGTTGGGAATATATATATATATATATATATATATATATATATAGGAAGAGTCGTCATGGAACGACCGTCCCAAACAGAGAAACCTTACAACGCAGAGACACCAAACTTGCCAACAGAAATAGGCCTCAGACAAGGTAGGTTTGTAGCAAAGAAACTTCCCCCCCCCCAAAAACCCTAAAAGGCCCCAAAACAATGAGTAAAAAACTACATTTCCCAGCATCCTCAGGGGCTGCCAACGACTCTCCCAGCCTCTACATTCTGACAACATGATTGGCTGCCAATAAGGGCGGATTTGCATAACTCCTGTACTGGCCAGCCAACATGAACATTCCAACCCATAATAAACTGTCAGAGGAGGATAAGGCAAAGGGCTGAGGCACAAACACAAACACCCAATTCACTTCCCACAGAAAATTTACACCCCTACAAATCACAGACCACGCCCAACATTGACAGTAAGGCTTCATTAACTTAATTTCCCTGACTAGGCCTCACTTAATGGAATGCTGTTTACGCTCTGAATTGACAGTAAGGCTTCATTAACTTGATTCTCCCGACTAGCCCTCAGCTCATTGGACATTGTGTATGGCCTGAATTGACAGTAAGGCTTCATTAACTTGCTGTTCCTGACTAGGCCTCAGCTCATGGGACATTGTGTATGGCCTGAATTTACAGTAACCTACCTTGGCACACAGAGCCCCTATTACCTACGCTACATTCTACTACAGTTTGGAGGAGGGTGGACCATGGATTTTGGGACTTGAAGTACCTCCATGGATAATGGGATTTGTACTACTTCAAAACCCATCATTCCCCACAGACCACTGTGTCCCAGAACCAAGACTGATAAAGACCAAACTTGGCAAACAATGCCCCCTATGACCCACACTCCATCCGACTGCAGATTAGAGGAGGACACACCATGGATAATGGGATTTCAAGTACCTCCACTCACTTCCAAAGTACCCCACCCACACACGCATCAAACTCTACATCAACACAGCAGACGGAAAGACAAAAAACATTGTATATCCACAAGCTATGCAGAATGCCAGCAACACCACACAACAACTCCACAGGACTCCAACATCCCATCCACCAAAACAACCCACAACAACACAGCCATGACCCCAACAACACCATAACTAACAACAACTCCAACCCTTACATACTCAGACTTCCTCACATCTCCAAAATAGGGCACAGCAACGCGTGCCGGGTACAGCTAGTATATATATATATGGAATGTCCAGGGTCGTAGAAAGAACCCTTGTCTGTTCGAAGCAATTGTGAATGTTGCAATTAGGTGCAAGACCAAGAACAAGCTACGAGAGTCAAGACAAAGATCAACACAGAGGCAAAGTCTTCTTGCCATACATCAAGGAAACCACTGACCGCAGAGGGAAGCGGATGGAGAAACACAAGCTCCAAACGATCTACAGACCCACCAAGTAAACTCAACCAATGCAACGTCCAGCAAAGGACAAGAGAGATCCTCTCACCTCTGCAGGGGTCTACCATATACGAGGACGGGTCAATAAGTCAATGACTTTTTGAATTTCCCGCCTCTTAACTGAAAGGGCAACACCGCTCCTGTCAACAGGTATCTGTCAGTTGACTCCTGTCAAAATTTGAACAAGCTGCGTCATTTATTTTGTGTTTGACAGCCATTGATAGCAGACTACTGCGTGATTTGAGGAGAAAATGGAAAAAAAAGTGATTTTCATGTGCCCATTAAGCATTATTTTTTTGCGGAAAAAAACCATCACTCAAACCAAGGCTAAGCTTGATAAATACTATGGGGACTCTGCACCATCAATTTCAATGGTAAAAAGTGGTTTACTGAATTTTGTTGTGGCTGTACAAGCACGGAAGATGCCGAAGGTTCTGGACACCCAGTTGAGGTCTCTACACCTGAAACAATTGAAAAAATTCACGATATGGTGTTGGCCGATCGGAGATTGAAAGTGCGAGAGATTGTGGAAGCCATAGGCATCTCACGTGGCTCAGTGGTTTCAATTTTAAATGATCACTTGGGTATGAGAAAGCTTTCCGCAAGATGGGTGCCGCGTTCAGGCCCAGATTAACACTTTTTTGTGCCCTAGGCCACAGTTTGGAATTACGCCCCCTTTAAGCCAACCTCCCGCCACCTCCAAGGTCCCCATTCCCACTGGCTGGAAAGCTCCGCTGTGTTCTGAAGGTTTCCTTGGGAGTCGGGAGGCTTGGGGAGAGCGCAGCGGATGCAAACTCGCTCCAAAGGCGCGTGCGAGAGTGCCCAAGAGAGAGAGAGAGAGAGCGCACGCGAGAGAGAGAGACAGAGGGGACGGAGCAGAGACTTTGCCAGGAGAAGGAGCGAGGAGGGGCATGAGAAAGGGGGAAAGAAGGGCGCAGACCAGTTTTGGTTTTTTTGGTCCGTGATCTGCCCCCCCCCCCTGTTTTGCGCCCCTAGGCCATGGCCTCGTTGGCCTTATGGGTAATGCAGGCATGGCCGCGTTTGCTCACAATTGACCATGCACACATGTGCAGTTGCCATGGCATCAATCAATGAATTGGGATACGAATTGCTCCCTCATCTGCCCTATTCTCCGGATTTAGCCCCGAGTGACTATTTCTTGTTTCCAAACTTGAAGAAATGGCTTGGTGGGAAGAGATTTGACTCCAACTATGAAATTATCTCACAAACAAATACCTATTTTGATGACCTCGACAAATCTTATTTTTTGGAAGGGATAAAAAAATTGGATAAACGTTGGACAAAGTGTATAGAGCTCAAAGGAGACTATGTTGAAAAATAAAATGATTTTTTTTATCCAAAAACCTGTGTTTCATTCAAAAAGTCACGGACTTATTGACCCGTCCTTGTATCGTGAAGCTGTGGACAAGTCTACAGAGGGACCACCAAACACAGCAGCATTGCCCAAGCATGAATCAAAGAACATAGCAGACTCACTCAACCAAAGAAGTCAGCCATAGCAGAGCACCCAAGGACCTAACCTGGACACAGAATATTATTGGAGAACACAGAAATGGAGAACCATCATGCCAGGCTACACAGAGAGTCACTAAAACCCACAAGAAGCACGTGGACAATTTCAGCTGAAAGAAAGAAACCGTGAAAATGAACAAAATCTTGTCACTAGTACTGAAAAACACCAGAATCAAGGCAGCAAATAAAGAACACCACTCAGAAATAGCAGAAATCCAGACAGCAAACAATCAAGTGACAATGAACACCTCCCAAACAGAGGCCATAACAGCCAGGCTTTGCAACTGCAAGGCTACTCAATGCTAAAGGTTCTTTCTCCCATATATATCCACAGATATACAGTATACCAGTGTTTCTCAACCTGGGGGTCGGGACCCCTGGGGGGGTCACGAGGGGGTGTCAAAGGGGTCGCCAAAGGCCATCAGAGAACACAGTATTTTCTGTTGGTCATGGGAGTTATGTATGCCAAGTTTGGTTCAATTCCATCGTTGGCGGAGTTCAGAGTGCTCTTTGATTGTAGGTGAACTATAAATCCCAGCAACTACAACTCCCAAATGTCAAGGTCTGTTTTCCCCAAATTCCACCAGTGTTCACATTTAGGCATCTTGAGTATTTGTGCCAAGTTTAGTTCATTCCATCATTGTATGAGTCCACTATGCTCTCTGGATGTAGGTGAACTACAACTCCAAAACTCAAGGTCAATGCAAATCAAGCCTTTCCAGTATTTTCTGTTAATCATGGGAGTTCTGAGTGCCAAGTTTGGCCCAATTTCATTATTGGTGGAGTTCAGAATGCTCTTTGATTGTAGCTGAACTAAAACTCCCACCAACTACAACTCCCAAATGATAAAATCAATAACCCCCCCAGCCCCAAATGCCACCAGTGTTCAAATTTGGGCGTGTCGGGTATTTGTGCCAAATTTGGTCCACTGAATGAAAATATGTCCTGCACATCAGATATTTACATGACGATTCATAACAACAGCAACATGACAGTTCTGAAGTAGCAACGAAAATAATGTTATGGTTGTAGGTCACCACAACATGAAGAACTGTATGAAGGGGTCCCGGCATTAGGAAGATTGAGAACTACTGCAGTATACACTCCACTTGCCTCATTCCCACAGACCTCTGAACAAACCTCTGAGGATACCAGCTACAGATGCAGGTGAAACGTCAAGAGAGGATGCTACTGGAGCATGGCAATACAGCCCGAAAACTCACAGCAGTCCAGACAGAGTATACTACAGAGCAACACAGAGAAAGAAAGTAGACATACAGACTCTATAACTACTTTGGGTACACAAACAAGGGGATTTTACATTTCACTCAACATTCACACACACATACACATTCACTCCTCATCTTGCATACAGTACCATCTCCTCTTCCTTCTCCTGGGAAAGAGACCCCGAACGTAGGCCAGATTGCATTCCCTGCAAATCTGCCATTCTGCAAATACACCATCTCCCGTCATCTCTTGGAGAAGATCGGCGGCTGGACCAGACTCCTGTCTGCCACAATTTTGGAATAGTAAAGTGTCTCTTATATAGCAATATTTCTTGCTGTTATTTCAGTTTTGCCAGTGAAGACATCCTAACTCCATCAGTTCCTGGATGGATACAGATTTTGCTTCCTTAAGTCAGTGTTTCCCAACCAGTGTGCCGTGAGCAATCATCAGGTGTGCCCTGGGAAATTGGAACCTCCAGGAGGGGAGGGGGGAGAGTCTAGTGTGTTGAAGTATAAAAACCCTAAGAAACCTACCTCGATAAAGGCACAAAATTACAAACACCCCCCTCCCCACCCGTTGTCTACTTGGTCTCTGTGGGAAGTTTGGCCCAGTCCTATCATTGGTGGGGTTCAGAATGCTCTTTGATTGTAGGGGAACTATAAATCCCAGCAACTACAACTCCCAAATGTCAAGGCCTATTTCCCCTGAACTCCATCTGCGTTCATATTTGGGCATATTGAGTATTCATGCCAAGTTTGGTCCTCATCCAACATTGTTTGAGTCCAGAGTGCTCTCTGGATATAGGTGAACTACAACTCCAAAACTCAAGGTCAATGCCCACCAAACTCTTAGTTATGGGAGTTCTGTGTGGGAAGTTTGTGTCTTTCTGCCATTCCTGCCAGGATATCTATGTTGAGTTCATCGAAACAGGCCCAGGTTTCACACTGAGTGTATAAGTACATTTAAAAACATATTAACTATATGTATTACTGTGTTAGAGTGTCATTTTGTGTTATTTTGGTTGGTGGTGTGCCCCAGGATTTTGTAAATGTAAAAAATGTGCCGCGGCTCAAAAAAGGTTGGGAAACACTGCCTTAAGTGATCATTGGTTTTCCTTCTTAAGTAAGGAGCCTTATTCACTTCCTTAACTTTACTTAAAAGAGTCATTGTTTTAGGTAATGTAAACATGTTGTTTTCCACCAGGAGTTCAACAGTTAATCATTTGTTTCCGGTCATCAATGTCAGCAGTTCAGCAGTTATCATCATTTTGTAGTTTTCCAGGCCTCATTTCTTAGGTTGGCATCTTTAGGCTATATAGACCCCAGTCATACTCCTTTCACGCAATTCCATTCAAACCATACATCGTTTATTTCATGACAGCTCCATCAGTTCCTGGACAGATGTTGACTTTGCTTCCTTAAGTGATAATTGGTTTTCCTTCTTAAGGAGCATTGTGTGCTTCCTTCTTAATGTAAGGAACCTTGTAAACAATTCCTTAACTTAAAAAAATAATTGTCTTTGGTAATGTAAACATGTTGTTTTCCACCAAGAGTTAATAATTTGGGTTTTTGTAGATTTTTTGGGCTGTATGGCCATGTTAATAATTTGTCGCTGGCCATCAGTGTCAGCAGTAACTTTTAATTGTAGTTCATGAGTTCACCCATTGTAGTTTCATATAATTTCATTCGAGCCATTCATCATGTTTTATTGCAGGTCTACCCCAACATCAGCGACCCTGACTTCAGCCGGCTGTTGCGCCAGTACCTGCACTCCTTCTACTTCTCTACCCTGGTGCTGACCACGGTGGGGGACACGCCAGAGCCGAGCCGTGAGGAGGAGTTTCTCTTCATGTCCGCTGGGTTCCTGCTAGCCGTGCTGGCCTTTGCCACCATCATGGGCAGCGTGGCCTCTGAAGTGGCTGACATGGGCAAGGCCGAGGCCGCCTTCCGCCCGGACCAGGACCCCGTCAAGGCCTACCTGAGTGAACACCGGGTGGAGCCCCGGCTGCAGCGGCGCGTGACTGACTGGCTGGAGCACTTGCGCATGAACCGCAAGATGATCCGGGAGGACCAGGCCCTGCGGCACCTCGCCCCACACCTGCAGGTTGAAGTGGCGGCCGCCGTCCACCTCCCCACCCTGCGCAAAGTCCAGATTTTCCAAAACTGCGAGTGCAATCTCTTGGAGCAGTTGGTCCTGCGCCTGCAGCCACTGGTCTACTCACCCGGGGAGTACGTCTGTCGTAAGGGGGAGGTGGGCCGCGAGATGTTCTTCGTGCGCGAGGGGCAGCTGGCTGTGGTGGCCGACGATGGGGTCACACGCTACGCCCTCCTCAGGGAGGGGCACTACTTCGGGGAGATCAGCATCCTCAGCATCAAGGGTGAGGCCACACAGGAGGGGGAACAAGCCGGGGGTCACAGTTTTCATAGTGTCCAGCGTACACTATGAAATGGCTTATGGAAGAGGGCAGCTATATCTGAGATACACTGACCTAAGTATATCTGTCGGGGGTGCTTTGAATGCGATTTTCCTGCTTCTTGGCAGAATGGGGTTGGACGGGATGGCCCACCGGTCTCCTCTAGGATTCTAAGCAATCCAGGCCGCTGGTCAGTCCTCCTGCTCTCTCTCCCCACTTCCTTCTTTCTTTCCCTCCCTGCTTCTTTCTTTCTCTCCTTTCTTTCTACCCTCCCTCTGTCCTTTCCATCTCTCCTATTCCGCATCAATCTTTCTTTCTTTCCCTCCCTATTTCTTTCTCTCTCTCCTTCCTTGCTTTCCTGCCTCCCTTCTTCTGTTCTCCTCTTTCACTTCACAATCCTGCTTCCTTTCCCTCCCTACCTCTTTTTCTCTTTCCTTTCCTTCTACCCTTCTTTTCCTCTGTCTCTCCTCTTCCACTTCTTCCTTTCCCTATTTCTTTCTCTCCTTTGTTCCTTTTCTCCCACCCTTCCATTTCTCTTCTTCCCCTTCAGTCCTTTCTTCTTTCTCTTTCTCTCTTTCCTTCCCACTCTCTCCCCTCTTCTTCTGTCTCTCATCTTCTACTTCAATCCTTTCTTCCTTCTTTCCCCCCTCCCTATTTCTTTCTCTCTTTCCTTCCTTGCTTTCCTCCCTCCCCACCTCTTTTTCTCTTTCCTTTTCTCCCTCCCTTCTTTTCCTCTGTCTCTCCTCTTCCACTTCTTCCTTTCCCTGTCTATTTCTTTCTCTCCTTCTTTCCTTTTCTCTCACCCTTCCATTTCTCTACTTCCCCTTCAGTCCTCCCTTCTTTCTCTCTTTCCTTCCCACTCTCTCCCCTCTTCTTCTGTCTCTCATCTTCTACTTCAATCTTTTCTTCCTCTCCCTCCCTATTTCTTTCTCTCCTTCCTTCCTTGCTTTCCTGCCTCCCTTCTTCTCTTGTTTCTCCTCTTCCATTCACAATCCTTCCTCCTTTCCCTCCCCACCTTTTTCTCTTTCCTTTTCTCCCTCTCTTCTTTTCCTCTGTCTCTCCTCTTCTCCTTCTTCCTTCTTTCCCTCCTTATCTATTTCTCTCCTTCTTTCCTTTTCTCCCACCCTTCCATTTCTCTACTTCCCCTTCAGGAATTCTTTCTTTCCTTCCTACTCTCCCCGCTCCTTTTTTTTCTTCCCTTCCATCTCTCCTCTTCTGCCTCAATCTTTCCTTCCTTCTCTCCCTCCTTTCTTCCTTCTGTTGAGGCACTTTGCCCAAATATCTCTAAACCCTTTCATTTCCCAATCGGAAATTAGAAATGAGGAGATTAAAGAAGACAATAGTTTAATTCTGCAGAAGAACTAATGAGTGGTTTACAATCAAGTCAGTCCAAGATAGGGCCACGTTTGACTGTTTCTGCATCATAGGTTTTATAGTCTCAAATCGATGCAAACACACACACACACACAATCAAACCTTCTATTCTCTCTTTCCTGTTTGTATTTTCCTCACAATTTTATCCTTCAGTTCAGTATCTCTATGTGTGTCTCTTTTGTCTCTCCTCTTCTGCTTCAATCCTTTCTTCTTTCCCTCCTTCCCTGTTTCTTTCTTTCTTTCTTTCTTTCTCCCTCTCCTTGCTTTCCCCCCTCCCTTCTTCCTTCTTCCCTTCTGTCTGTCCTCTTCCATTTCAAGCCATCCTCCCTTCCTTCCTTTTTTCCTTTGTTCCTTCCTTCCCTCTCTCTCTTTCCTACTCTCTCTCTCCTTTCTTCCGTCTTCCCTTCTGTCTGTTCTCTTCCACTTCAAGCCATCCTCCCTCCCTCCCTCCCTTCCTCTCTCTTTCTTACTCTCCCTCCTTTCTTCCTTCTTCCCTTCTGTCTGTCCTCTTCCACTTCAATTCTTCCTTCCTTTCTTTTCGCTTTCACCCTGTCCTTGCTTCTCCCCTCCCTTCTTCCTTCTTCCCTTCCACCTCTCCTCTTCAGCTTCAATCCATCCTCTCTCCCTTCCTTCTCTTTGTCTTTTAACTCCCCTTCCTTTCTTCCTTCTTCCCTTCTGTCTGTCCTCTTCCACTTCAATCTTTCCTTCCTTCCTTCCCTCCTTCCCTGTTTCCTTCTCTCTTTCCTTCCTTCCTTCTCTCTCTCCTTCCTAGTCTCCCTCCCTTCTTCCCTTCTGTCTGTCCACTTCAATCCTTCCTTTCTTCTTTCCCTCCTTCCCTGTTTCTTTCTCTCCTTCCTTCCTTCTCTCTCTCCTTCCTAGTCTCCCTCCCTTCTTCCCTTCTGTCTGTCCACTTCAATCCTTCCTTCTTTCCCTCCATCCCTGTTTCTTTCTCTCCTTCCTTCCTTCTCTCTCTCCTTCCTAGTCTCCCTCCCTTCTTCCCTTCTGTCAGTCTGCTTCCACTTCAATCCTTCCTTCTTTCCCTCCTTCCCTTTCTTTCTCTCCTTCCTTCTCTCTCTCTTTCCTACTCTCCGTCCTTTCTTCCTTCTTCCCTTCTGTCTGTCCTCTTCCACTTCAATCCTTCCTTCCTTCTTTCCCTCCTTCCCTGTTTCTTTCTCTCCTTCCTTCCTTCGCTCTCGCCTTCCTAGTCTCCCTCCCTTCTTCCTTCTTCCCTTCTGTCTGTCCTCTTCTGCTTCAATCCTTCCTTCCTTCTCTCTTTCCTTCCTACTCTTCCTCTCTTCTTTCTTCTTCCCTCCCTTTCTTCACCCCTTCCCTTTATGATTATTTTGACCAGAGGGGTGATGGGATTCAGAGTCCAAAGGAAGGACAATGACCCCTGACCAGCGAGAGGTCATTCTCCTTTCCTCCCTAAAGAGATGAGACACAAGGTCTCTTTTCCTCCTTCATTCCTTCTACCTATCTACCTATCTTTCCTTTCTTCCCTCTCCCCTCCCTTCTTTCTTCTTCTTTCCCTCCCTCCCTGGCTATTTTTCCCCTTTGCATGACTAGTGTAGAGGGAGGATGGGATCCATAGTCCCCTCAGACACCCTCCCTTCCCCACACAGGCCTGGCCTGGCCTGACCACTCATTGGCCGGAGGAGTGACCATGCCAGGGATCCCCCTCCTGAGGGTCCTTGGCCCCTTCATCACCGTTGTTGTTATTATTACTAATATTATTATGTTTATTTATACCCTGCTTTTTCTGTCTTCCTTTGTGTTGCTGTGAGGGGGTTTTTTTCAGGCTGTTATGGCCATGTTCCTGCAGCATTTTCTCCTGACGTTTCACCTACATCTGTGGCTGGCTTCTCCAGAGGTTCTGTTGGCAGTGAAGCAATGAACACCTGTTGAATAATGTCCAGGGTGGGAGAAAGAACCCTTGTCTGTTTAAGGAAATGTGAATGTTGCAAAAGGCAAGCTTGAATAGCATCAAGTAGCCATGAAGCTGCAAAATAAATCAGTGAGCATATCTGCATAGACATAGCCTGGCTGTTGTTTCCTGGAGGCATCCTCTGCTTATCTACAGATGCAGGCAAAACTTCAGGAGGGAATGCTATTGGAGCATATTGGCCACACAACTTACTAACTCACAGCAAGCCCGTGATTCTGGCCATGAAAGCCTTTGACAATACACCTTCCTTCCTTCCTTGCTTGCAGGCAACCGTTCAGGCAACCGGCGCACAGCCAACATCCGCAGCCTGGGCTACTCCGACCTCTTTCGGCTCTCCAAGGGGGACTTGGCCGAAGTGCTGGCTCAGTTCCCCTGCGCCAAGGAGGCCCTGGAGGCCAAGGGCCGGGAGATCCTGCTCCAGATAGGCCAGCTGGACACCCAGATAGTGGCCCAGGAGGAGGCCCAGCAGCGGGAGGAGCAGCGCCGGACAGAGGCTCTGCAGCAGCGCCTGGACGCCCTCCAGACCCGCCTGGCCCGCATGCTGGCTGGCCTGGAGTCCGGCTCCCTCAAGCTAACCCTGCGCCTAGAGCGGCTGGAGGGGGGGCCGGGAGGGGAGGGTACCCCTGAGAAGCCCTGAGACAGACCCAAACCCCACCCCCACTCCCTCCCTTCCCAGATTCCTCCCCATCCAGCCAGTGGTCAGTCCCCCTTGGCCCAGGCCAAAGGCCTCATCCTCCTTGGACTGTGAGCCTCCCAGGGCAGATGTCCCCCTTCCCAGCCCTGCTCTCCCTTTCTTTAGAGTTGGTCTGAATGACCTTCAGTGGACTTGCCGTGGGTCCAAACTCTCTCCCAAGACTCACTCACAGCTACTCCAGGGATTGGTCAGTCATGGTCAGCAAACCCTTGACCTTTCAGTCTCAGGTCTCTCCCAAGACTCATTCTGACTTACTCCAGGGATGTGTCAGTAATGGTCAGCTGACCCTTGACCCCGCAGTGGTGGGTCCAAACTCCCTCTCAAGACTCACCTTCAGCCACTCCAGCCATGTGTCAGCAATGGTCAGTAATGGTCAGCTGACCCTTGACCCTGCAATCACTGGTCCAAACTCAAGACTCAACTTCAGCAACTCCTGGGATTGGTCAGTAATGGTCTGCAGACCCTTGACCTTTCAGTCTCAGGTCTCTCCCAAGACTCATTCTGAGTTACTCCAGGGATGTGTCAGTAATGGTCAGCTGACCCTTGACCCTGCAATCACCCTTGACCCAGCTGACCCTTGACCCTGCAGTCACAGGTCCAAACCCCTTCACCTTCAGCAACCCCCATGTGTCACAATGGTCAGGTCAGCTGACCCTTGACCCTGCAATCACCCTTGACCCTGCTGACAGCAACCCTGGTCACAGGTCCAAACCCCTCTCAAACCCCCTTCACCTTGACCCAGCCATGTGTCAATCACAGCTGACCCTTGACCCTGCAATCACCCTTGACCCTGCTGACCCTTAACCCTGCAGTCACAGGTCCAAACCCCCTCTCAAACCCCCTTCACCTTCAGCAACTCCAGCCATGTGTCAGCAATGGCCAGTAATGGTCAGCTGACCCTTGACCCTGCAATCACTGGTCCAAACTCTGTCTCAAGACTCAACTTCAGCAACTCCAGGGATTGGTCAGTCATGGTCTGCAGACCCTTGACCTTTCTGTCGCAGGTCCAAACTCTCTTCCAAGACTCAGAAACTCCGAGGATGTGTCAGCAATGGTTAGCTTGCACTGGACGGACATTGGCCGGAGCCTCCAGCAGGTGGAGGGAGTCTTAGTCAATCATCCTTGCAGCCGCATTATCTGGAGTGGCACCGAACCCTTTGGCCAGAGAGGATCCATCCAGTCACATCAGATCTGATGCCATCATGTTGGATGACAGCCTGGAAGGGGCCATTGCCCAGAACGCACGCAAAGCGCTGGTGGTCCTGACCCGCCGGACCTGCCGTTTGCCACAAAAGGGCATTGATCGTGGCAGGAGCACAAACACCAGGCAGACTTTCCTCAAGAGGCGGCAGATCCATCCTTTGGAAAATCAGAGCATTGAGAGCAACCAAGTCAGCCCATCCTTTCCTGAAATGGCAGCCTATATTCTATTGATTTGTGATCATATTCCGTATGTACCTCTTGTTGATGCAGAACAGAGTATTTTGCCTCTCTTATTACTCTGTGTGTCGTCTTTGGGGATTCGTGTTGCAGCAGTGCGCTTTTGTACCATGATGCACTATGATGAACCAGAAACACTTCATGAGTTGTCTATGGGCAAATTATCTATCATAGTGCTGATACGGTCAGGGCGGATTTAACAGTATGCAAAGTAAGCGGCCGCTTAGGGCGCCACGTGGTCAGGGGCGCATCCGGCCGGAAGGTCCATGCATGCGCCATTGCTGTGGCGTGACTCGAGGTGGACAGCTCCCGCATCTGGTTGCAAAACGTCCTCCTTTTCGGCTTCGTGGAGTGCGTTTTGCGTCACCGTCCACCTCGAGTCGCGCCCAGGCCCGGATTAACCAATTTTGGTGCCCTAGGCCACACTTTGGAATTACGCCCCCAAACCAACCTCTACCACACACACACACACCCACCTCCTCCTCCTCACGGCTCCGCGCGCCCTCCTTCCTTGAGTAGGCTTCCCTTCATTCCTCCTCCCCTGCGACGCACCCAGCTTCCTTGACTCAAGGAAGCCGGGCGGGTCGCGGAGAAGGAAGAGGAAGGGAAGCCCTATCCCCGGGGGCAAGCCTTCCCTTCCTTCCTCCTCCTCCCCCCCCCTCCTCAAGCCATGCTGAGGCCTCTGGGAGTCTTAGCATGGCCTGAGGAGGGAGGGAGGAGCCAAGGAGGAGTGCAGCAGAGGGGGGCGCAGGGGGGGGTGTGGATGACGCGCAGGCGCAGAAGCACCCGAAGATCAATTTTTAAAAAATATATATTTGGGGGTCTGGATCTGGCGCCCCCCCCCCCCTCGGTTGCGCCCCTAGGCTGTGGCCTAGTGTGGCCTTATGGGTGATCCGGGCCTGGTCGCACCACAGCAATGGCGCATGCGTGGAACTAGCTGGCCTTGTGCATGCGCACACCAGCGCACATGGCACGAGGCTTGAGTGCGAGGGGTGCCAAAAGAATGTTCACGTACCATTTTAAATTACCTTAGTCCGGTCCTGGATACGGTTAGTCCAAGCATGGGCTAATTTCGGTCCTTGAGGTGTTTTGGACTCCAACTCCCACTATTCCTAACACCCTCAGGCCCTTTCCTTTCCCCCCTCAGCCGCTTAAGCGGCTGAGGGGGGAAAGGAAGGGGCCTGAGGCTGTTAGGAATGGTGGGAGTTGGAGTCCAAAACAACTGGAGGGCCCAAGTTGGCCAACGCCTGGTATATAAATATTGTAATGTAAGCAATACCTGCATAGATTTCGATGCAGGGCCTGAGATGCACCTTAGTTGACCAGGGAGGGAAGGAAGTGGGACGGATGGACTATAGTGAACCCTCTCTTTGCCCTTTTCCCTTCCATAGAGGTGACCCCCAATTCCTGCAAAATGACCCCTCCCCTTTGCAGAGAGAGAAGCCCTCCATCTCCGCTCTTCCTCTTCCAGGTAAACAGCGGCAGCACCTGTGTCAACACCTGCGGGAGGGTAAACATGGCATGCTTTCCTCTACCAAGCGCTGCTGGGAGACGCAGTCCCTCTCTCACCCCAAAGTGGAATGCCACACTGGACACTGAGGGGGAGAGGCTGACTGACCACCTCAAAGGACCCCCCCCTCTCTTTTCCACCTTTTCTGATTCAAGAATGGAACTCTGCACACACTCAGGAACACTCTTGGAAAGAGTGAGGGAAAGGGATTCTAGATTTCTGCTTATGCTTAAAAGCATTGGAAGGCAACCCGAGGGACATCCACTCCGTTGGGAAGGAAGACACTATCCGCTCTCTCCTGACAGATGTCCACACAGCCTCTGCTTTAAAACCTCCAGAGACTCCAACAGAGTCAGAGGCAGCAGCAGATACCCTTCAGAACCAGGCCCGGATTAACACTTTTTTGTGCCCTAGGCCACATTTTGGAATTACGCCCCCTTTTGCGCACTGCTGCATGCTCCAAGTGCGCATCCGCTGGGCGGCGTCCGCCCCCTCCTTTGCCCCATTCACGCAGCGCAGCTGCTGCTGCCGCCTCTGGGACAACTCGGTGTGGCCTCAGAAGGAGGGAGGGAGGAGAAGTGCAGCCTGAGCGATGTCACTCCCGGGGCGGGCCCGAGTGACATTGGTTGGGCCCGCCCGGAGGGAGTGACATCGCTCGGGCTGCACTCCTCCTCCCTCCCTCCTTCTGTGGCCACGCCGAATTGTTCCAGAGGCAGCGGCAGCTGCGCGGGGCCCCTTCCACGCGGCGCACCATTCACGCATCGCAGCTGCCGCTGCCTCTGGGACAACTCGGCGTGGCCTCAGAAGGAGGGAGGGAGGAGGAGTGCAGCCCGAGCGACGTCACTCCCTCCGGGCGGGGCCTGCGTGATTTCACTCGGCCCCTGCCCCGGAGGGAGTGACATTGCTCGGGCTGCACTCCTCCTCCCTCCCTCCCTCCCTCCCTCCCAGGCAATGCTGAGTGAGTCGTTCCAGAGGCAGCGGAAGGTGCGCTGCATGAATGGGGCGCCGCGAAGGGGCGCCGCGCAGCTGCCGCTGCCTCTGGAATGACTCACTCAGCGTGGCCTCAGAAGGAGGGAGGGAGGAGAAGAGGACCGGTGGTGAGTCATCGCCATTTTTTTTTTGGCCATGATCTGGCGCACCCCTCTGCTTGCGCCCATAGGCCACGGCCTATGTAGGCCTAATGCAGTGTTTTTCAACCTGGGAGTCGGGACCCAAGTTAAAAAAAAAGAAAGAAATATCCA
The DNA here is from genome assembly GCA_030556195.1 of Anolis apletophallus. Taxonomy (NCBI): domain Eukaryota; kingdom Metazoa; phylum Chordata; class Lepidosauria; order Squamata; family Anolidae; genus Anolis; species Anolis apletophallus. Next base: position 197,198,769 of record JARBWK010000004.1, on the reverse strand, counting down.
AAGACTTGTAAAAAAGTTAATCAAGACTAAAACAAACAGTAAATCTACAAAAAGGAAAAAAAGTCAAATTATCTAGAATAAAGGAGTCAAATTATAAAAGGGAAAAAAGTCAAATTATCTAGAATAAAGGAGTCAAATTATAAAAACATATTAACAAGAAATGGAGGTAGTCAGCCAGCAGTGGGAGGGGGGCTTGCCAGTGTTTTGCATTGAGTGTCACATGTATGACTATCTGCCTCCTGGGCAGAAGTCTTGGGTGTGCATTCGCTGCAGTGAGCTCCTGGCTCTCAGGGAACGTGTTCTTTCCCTTGAAGCCAAGGTAGCAGACCTGGAGAAGCACAGAGAGGAAGTGAGGCAGGAGGAAGAGATCTCCAGGGATGAAATAGGAGCATCCCACTCCGTTCTGAGCAGCCCTCCAGCAGCTTTGGAAAATGGGGGTCTTGGGCAGGAGGACATCAGTCTGAGGAAGAGGGACCGGCTCCCTTAGTTGGGACCCCTTCCTCGGAGGATGTGCCCATATCCTCTTGCACCGAGGATACTTCTCAACGGGCGGTAGGAGGGGGGGCTTCTTGTAGTGGGCGATTCGATTGTCAGGAACATAGAAAGCTGGGTTTGTGATGGATGTAACTCCGATCTTCAAGAAAGGATCCAGGGGTGATCCAGGAAATTATAGGCCAGTTAGTCTAACCTCAGTTCCAGGCAAAGTGATGGAAACCATTATTAAAGAAAAAATTACTAAGCACATAGAAGAACAGGCATTGCTGAAGGAAAATCAACATGGTTTCTGCAAAGGCAAATCATGTCTTACTAACTTGATAGAATTCTTTGAGGGTGTAAATAAACACATAGATAAAGGGACCCAGTCGATATTGTTTACCTTGACTTTCAAAAGGCTTTTGACAAAGTCCCTCACCAAAGGCTCTAAATAAGCTCTTTAGCCATGGAATCAGGGGACAGGTCTTGTCCTGGATTGGAACCTGGCTAAACTGTAGGAAACAAAGGGTGGTAATAAATGGACACTTCTCTGGGTGGAAAGAGGTGAGAAGTGGCGTACCCAAGGTTCAGTTTTAGGACCGTTACTTTTTAATTTATTCATAAACGATCTGGATGTAGACGTAAATTGTGAGGTGGCAAAGTTTGCAGATGACACTAAACTGTTCAGGGTAGTTAAAAATGAAACTGACTGTAAAGAGCTCCAGAACGATCTCTCGAAATTGGAGTGAATGGGCAACAAAGTGGCAAATGCATTTTAACCTAAACAAGTGTAAAGTCATGCACATCGGGCAAAGAACCCCAAATACACTTATCAACTGATGGGATCAAAGCTTTCTGAGACAAACCAGGAAAGGGATCTTGGGGTTTTGGTGGACAGCTCAATGAAGATGTCAACCCAGTGCGCTGCAGCAGTGAAAAAGCAAATTCTATGCTTGGCATGATCAGGAAGGGAATCGAAAATAGGTCGGCAAATGTTGTATTGCCTCTCTACAAATCTATGGTGAGGCCACATCTGGAGTACTGTGTACAATTCTGGTCACCGCACCTCAAAAAGGATATAACGGAACTGGAAAAGGTACAGAAAAGGGCAACAAATATGATCCAAGGGATGGAGCAGCTCCCTTATGAAATCAGGTTGCAACGCCTTGGTCTTTTCAGCCTTGAAAGACGGCGTTTAAGAGGTGACTTGATCGAAGTGTATAAAATCATGCATGGGATAGAAAAGGTGAACAAAGAAAAATATTTTCTCTGTCACACAACACTAGGACTAGGGGCACTCCCTAAAGCTCAAGGTAGGAAAGTTAGGACTAATAAAGGAAATATTTCTTCACCCAGAGGGTCATTGGGTTATGGAACTCACTTCCAGAGGAGGTTTGTGACAGCTGTCAGCCTGGACAGCTTCAAGGCAGGATTAGACAGATTCATGGAGACCAAGGGAATCAGTAGCTACTGAAATGGACATCCAAGTGCCACCTCTGTGTTGATGGAGGCAGGCAGGATTTTCCCGGGTACTGGTTGTGGGGGTCGGGAGCAGGTGAGGGTTTTGCCCTCCTTTCTGCTAGAGATCCCCGTGTACAACTAGTGGGCCACTGTGTGACACAGAATGCTGGACTAGATGGGCTGAGGCCCGATTCAGCATGGCTCTTCTTATGTTCTTATGTTCTTATGTGATGACCGCATGGTAAATTGCCTGCCGGGTGCAAAGGTTGCGGACATCACGAGGCATCTAGACAGGCTGGTAGATAGTGCCGGGTGGAGCCAGCAGTCGTGGTACACGTCGGTACCAATGACATTGGGAAGGCCAAACGGATGGTCCTGGAAGCCAAATTTAGGTTGCTAGGTAGAAGATTAAGGTCCAGGACCTCAAAGGTAGCATTCTCGGAAATTCTACCGGTTCCACGCGCAGGGACAGCCAGACAAGCAGAGCTCCGGAGCTTCAATGCGTGGATGAGGCAGTGGTGTCGAGAGGAAGGGTTTAGATTTGTTAGGAACTGGGGAACATTTTCGGAAAGCCAAACCTTTACAAAAGGGACGGGTTACACCTGAACGAAAATGGAACCAGACTGCTGGCAATTAATATTAAAAGGCTTCAGAGCAGCTTTTAAACTGATTCCTAGGGGAAAGTCGACAGGAGCTGGGCAGCTTCAGTTCGAGAGGGTGAAACGCCAAGTATGGAGGATGAAATTTACGCACAAATGGCTGAGTCAACAGAAAAGATAGAAAGTAGTCAAGAGGTAGGACATGGTAGGCCTTCTACAAATTCTCATAAACAGCCAAAGTTGAAAGGGCATCAGAGCAATAAATATAAATGTCTGTACGCAAACGCTAGAAGCCTTCGAACAAAAATAGGGAGTTGGAATGTTTGGCAAAAGAAAAAAATATTGATATTATTGGCATAACAGAAACCTGGTGGACAGAGGAAAACAATTGGGACACAAAGATTCCAGGTTATAAACTGTACAGGAAAGACAGGAGAGGGAAAAACGGTGGCGGTGTGGCCTTGTACATAAATGAAGAGCTAGAATCTCATGAATTAGAATTTCAAGAAAATTCAAACTCACCTACAGAAACATTGTGGGTAAAAGTCCCAGGACAAAAACTAATCTAGCATTAGGGATCTGCTATCGCCCTCCCAACCAAACTCCAGAGGCAGACTGCTATCTGGAAAATGAAATTAAACAGGCCTCAAAAAGAAATACATTAGTCATAATGGGGGACTTCAACTATCCCCGAATAGATTGGCTAAATTCTTGTTCTACGCATGAAAGAGAGACAAGGTTCCTCGACATGCTAGCCGATTCTTCCCTTGATCGGGTGGTCATGGAACCAACCAGGGAAAGGGATCCTGGACTTGGTGCTAACTAATGAACAAGATCTCGTTCAATATGTCCTTGTAACTGAGCCCATAGGTACCAGTGACCACAACACAATAACCTTCAACTTAAGTTTGGATAGCAAACTGTCAGTGAAAAAACTAACACAGAGACCTTAAATTTTCACAAAGGGAATTTCACCAAAATGAGAAAAATAGTAAAGAACAAACTAAAAGGAACAGTAAAAAAAAAATCAAATCCCTCCAAAATGCTTGGAAACTGTTTAAAAATACTTTAAAACAAGCCGAACTAAAATGCATTCCTAAAATAAGAAAGAGGCCGGGAAAGTCCAAGAAGACATCAGTATGGCTTACAAATGAAGTAAAAGATGTGATTGGAAAGAAGAAAAACTCATTTAAGAAATGGAAGGCTCTTCCTACTGAGGAGAACAGAAAGGAACACAAGCTCTGGCAAACTAAATGCAAAGCAACCGTCAGGAAAGCCAAGAGAGATTTTGAGGCACATATAGCTAAGAACATTTTAAAAATAGCAAAAACTTCTTTAAGTACATCAGAAGCAGAAACCCAACTAGAAAAGCAGTTGGGCCACTTGACGAAAATGGTAAGAAAGGGACAATAAGTGAAGACAAGGAGATTGCTGAGCGGCTAAATGACTTCTTTGCCTCCGTTTTCACACAGGAGGACAGACAACATATGCCTGCAGCTGAGTCAGTTTTTTCAGGGAGGGAATTAAATGAATTAAACCAGATAGAGATAAACAAGGAAGATGTTCTCACATGCCTTACTAAACTAAATGTCAACAAATCACCAGGGCCAGATGGCATCCACCCCAGAGTTCTTAAGGAACTCGAGTGTGAAATTGCTGAAATTCTAGCCAAAATATATAACCTTTCTCTAAGATCAGGCACTGTACCCGAGGACTGGAGGGAGGCAAATGTAACTCAATCTTCAAGAAAGGATCCAGGGGTGATCCAGGAAATTATAGGCCAGTTAGTCTAACCTCAGTTCCAGGCAAAGTGATGGAAACCATTATTAAAGAAAAAATTACTAAGCACATAGAAAAACAGGCATTGCTGAAGGAAAATCAACATGGTTTCTGCAAAGGCAAATCATGTCTTACTAACTTGATAGAATTCTTTGAGGGTGTAAATAAACACACAGATAAAGGGGACCCAGTCGATATTGTTTACCTTGACTTTCAAAAGGCTTTTGACAAAGTCCCTCACCAAAGGCTCCTAAACAAGCTCTTCAGCCATGGAATCAGAGGACAGGTCTTGTCCTGGATTGGAACCTGGCTAAACTGTAGGAAACAAAGGGTGGTAATAAATGGACACTTCTCTGGGTGGAAAGAGGTGAGAAGTGGCGTACCCCAAGGTTCAGTTTTGGGTCCGTTACTTTTTAAATTATTCATAAATGATCTGGATGTAGGAGTGAATTCTGAGGTAGCAAAGTTTGCAGATGACACTAAACTGTTCAGGGTAGTTAAAAATGAAACTGACTGTAAAGAGCTCCAGAAAGATCTCTCGAAATTGAGTGAATGGGCAACAAAGTGGCAAATGCATTTTAACCTAAACAAGTGTAAAGTCATGCACATCGGGGCAAAGAACCCCAACTACACCTACCAATTGATGGGGTCAAAGCTTTCCGAGACAAACCAGGAAAGGGATCTTGGGGTCTTGGTGGACAGCTCAATGAAGATGTCAACCCAGTGCGCTGCAGCAGTGACAAAAGCACATTCTATGCTTGGCATGATCAGGAAGGGAATCGAAAATAGGTCGGCAAATGTTGTATTGCCTCTCTACAAATCTATGGTGAGGCCACATCTGGAGTACTGTGTACAATTCTGGTCACCGCACCTCAAGAAGGATATAACGGAACTGGAAAAGGTACAAAGAAGGGCAACAAAAATGATCCAAGGGATGGAGCAGCTCCCTTATGAAATCAGGTTGCAACGCCTTGGTCTTTTCAGCCTTGAAAGACGGCGTTTAAGAGGTGACTTGATCGAAGTGTATAAAATCATGCATGGGATAGAAAAGGTGAATAAAGAAAAATATTTTCTCTGTCACCCAACACTAGGACTAGGGGCACTCCTAAAGCTCCAAGGTAGGAAAGTTAGGACTAATAAAGGGAAATATTTCTTCACCCAGAGGGTCATTGGGTTATGGAACTCACTTCCAGAGGAGGTTGTGACAGTGGTCAGCCTGGACAGCTTCAAGGCAGGATTAGACAGATTCATGGATACCAAGGGAATCAGTAGTTACTGAAATGGACATCCAAGTGCCACCTCTGTGTTGATGGAGGCAGGCAGGATTTTCCCGGGTACTGGTTGTGGGGGTCGGGAGCAGGTGAGGGTTTTGCCCTCCCTTCTGCTCGAAATCCCCGTGTACAACTGGTGGGCCACTGTGTGACACAGAATGCTGGACTAGATGGGCTGAGGCCCGATTCAGCATGGCTCTTCTTATGTTCTTATGAGAGGGTGTCAGAGGGGTCGCCAAAGACCATCAGAAAACACAGTATTTTCTGTTAGTTATGGGGTTTCTGTGAGAGAAGTTAGGTCCGATTCCATCGTTGGTGGGGTTCAGAATGCTCTTTGATTGTAGGTGAACTATAAATCCCAGCAACTACAGTTCCCAAGTGACAAGTCTTTTCCCCCCAAACTCCACCAGTGTTCACTTTGGGGCGTCTTGAGTCTTTGTGCCAAATTTGGTCCAGATCCATCATTGTTTGAGTCACAGTGCTCTCTGGATGTAGGTGAACTACAACTCCAAAACTAAAGGTCAATGCCCACCAAATCCTTCCAGTATTTTCTGTTGGTCGTGGGAGTTCTGTGTGCCAAGTTTGGTTCAATTCTATCGTTGGTGGAGTTCAGAATGCTCTTTGATTGTAGGTGAACTATAAATCCCAGCAAACTACAACTCCCAATTGATAAAATCAATCCTTTTCCTCAAGCCCACCAGTAGTCAAATTTGGGTATATTTGGTATTTGTGCCGAATTTAGTCCAGCGAATGAAAATGCATCCTGCATATCATATATTTACATTAAGATTTCAGAACCGTAGCAAAATTACTGTTAGAAGTAGCAATGAAAATAATGTTATGGTTGGGGGTCACCACAACATGAGAAACTCTATTCAGGGGTTGCGGCATTAGGAAGGTTGAGAAACACTGGCCTAATGGATAATCCGGGCCTGTTTAGAACAAGACATTCTTCCCAATGTTGAGGTGGGACCTCTTTCCCTGCTGTTTGAACCCATGGCTCCATTGTGTCCCAGTCTCCACAGCAGCGGAAAAACAAGCTTAGCCCCTTCCTCCTCCTCCTCAATGGGACAATGTAAACATGGCCACAATGTCCTCTTTCTCTCAACCTTCTCTTCTCTAAGCAAAGGATCTCCAGCTCCCTCAACTGCTCCTCATTGAAACTCATAGTTTCCAGACCTTAGACCACTTTAGTCACCCGGTCCATCTTCTCCTTGAATTGCTTTGTCCAGAATGGGCTATTAGGCATGTTTTAGAACCCAAAAATAGGGAATCAAAATCTAATGGGGGATTTTTTTGATTAGTAATAGGAAGATTACAAAAAAATTTCCAAAAATTTCTAAAATGTAACTTAATTACTAACGAAATTCGTTAGTAGTTCGTATGCCAGCGCATGCGCATTCCAGATGGTTTTGCCTACAACTCCCAGAAATCCTAACGGCTGGTAAATTGGCTGGGATTTCTGGGAGTTGTAGGCCAAAACTTGAATAAATCACACTGACTTCTAGCTGGGACGCACCAACTAGGACGGAGGGAGGGAGGGTGCGGGTAGTCTATTCTTGGAAGCAGCAAAAGAAACGGAGGAGGAGCCCCCCCCTCGCTCCTCGCTGCCTCTCTCTCTCACCCCGATCCCGAGGAGCGAGGCCCAAGTTTGCCCAGGCTGGTCATATACCTACATTCCATGCACATGCAATAATACAGCAGTAATAACAATGGGTATAAGAAGAGGTAAAATTCAAACCGAAGTATTCTGACTTGTCCCTCCTCATGCGGTGCAAATGGGCTCTTCTCTTGTGAGCCCGGAAAAGCCAGCGTTTTCTGCTTGGGTGCACACACATACATATTCTTTGGGGGATTTGCTGCAGAATCTTCTCTATGAGCCCGGATTCTGCAGAAAATCCCCCAAGAATATGTATGTGTGTGCTCCCAAGCAGCAAACGCTGGCTTTTCCCGCTAATTTCCCGGGCTAATAAGAGAAGAGCCCGTTTGCACCGCATGAGGAGAGACCAGTCAGAATACTTCGGTTTGAATTTTACCTCTTGTTATTGTTATTACTGCTGTATTATTGCATGTGCATGGAATGTAGGTATGACCAGTTGATTACTTATAATATTAGGCAGTAGCATTCATTCTATTATACATTAGGTTGGTTTCTCACCCCAATACTCTTGATGCTTTAGATCCTGGCAGGGCAGGAGAGGGCAGGGAAGCCTGGAAAAATGTAAACAGAGAGGTTTACTCAGAAGTAAATCCCCAAAGGAGGGCCCTTCATCCAAAGTGCCCTCCTTTGCAGATTTACTTCTGAGTAAACCTCTCTGTTTACATTTTTTCCAGGCTTCCAGCCGAAAGAAGGAGCGAAGTTTAGGGCTTGCCTTGCCATAATACTTATTGGCAAGGGAGGCGGAGGGTGGTGAGAGAGAAGGAGGTGCCCCCCTACGACCTAATAACGACACTTAAGAAAATCCTGGCCCCGGTTCGAAAAAGAAAGTCCACTTCCTGGTTGGCGTTCCAGGTGCGGAAATACTCGAAAGTAGCATTTCTTACGAATTTCTTACGAAACGAATCATTTTCATAACTTTTTCCTCATGCCTATGGGCTATTATTCTAGGTGAGGTGGCCTGACCATTGCCAAGTATGAATATTTGAAAGGATGCCCTAAGGAAGAGGGCACAGGGCTTCCTTTCTTCTGCCTTGAAAACTAGGACTCAATGGAGCCATGGGTTCAAATGACAGGGAAGGAGATCCCACCTGAACTTCATTAGGAAGAGCTTCCTGACGGTAAGAAGAACAGTTCAGCAGTGGAACTCTCTGCCTTAGGGTGTAGTGGAAGCTCCTTCTTTGGAAGCTTTGAAACGGGCTAGATGGCCATCTGCTGGAGTTGCTTGGACTGTGCTTTTCCTGCATGTAAGAAAGACAACAACAACAACAACAACAACAATGTTGCAATCCCAGGGGACAGCACGGTTGAAGAGAAATAACTGGAAAAGCTGACACGAGACGAGGATTTAAAGATGGAACTGCAAAGACTCAGGCACAAGCCAGTCAAGGGGGCCCCCGTGGGGATCAATACACTGGGTGCAGGGCCTTAAGACCCTGGCCTGCACTCAGGCCCGGATTAACACTTTTTTGCGCCCTAGGCCAAAGTTTGGAATTACGCCCCCTTTAAGCCAACCTCCGCCACCTCAAGGTCCTCATTCCCACCGGCTGGAAAGCTCCCTTGTGCTCTGAAGGTCTCCTCGGGAGGCTTGGGAGCGCAGCAGGTGCAAACTCACTCCAAAGGCACACACAAGAGAGAGAAAGCGCGCAAAGAGAGAGAGGGGACGGAGGGAACGGAGCAGAGACTTTGCCAGGAGAAGGAGCGAGGAGAGGCATGAGAAAGGGGGAAAGAGGGGTGCAGACCAGTTTTAGGTTTTTTTGTCCGTGATCTGCACCCCCGCCCCCAGCTGGCGCCCCTAGGCCATGGCCTCGTTGGCCTTATGGGTAATCAGGGCATGCCTGCACTTAAACACACCGGGCGCCTGACAAAATCACCACCTGTCAGCTGCAAAGGGCCACCCTGCTTGGATCTGCACGCATTATAAGCCGATACATGACACAGTCCTAGTCACTTGGGAAGGGTCTGACGTGTGGTCCAATACAACACTTCCAAGTGTCTAGGACTGTGTCGTATCGGCAAATAATGCATGCAGATCCGAGCCAGGTGGCTTTTTTGCAGCTGACAGGTGGTGATTTTGTCAGCGCCGATTGTGTTTAAGTGCAGGCCAAGGTGTGTTTGTTTTTAATCTGTGTTGCTGTTTTTATACTGTGTCCCTTGGCATTGTGAGCCGCCCCGAGCCCACCGGGAATGGCGGCATAGAAGCCGAATGAAATATATAAATAAATAAAATAAATAAGGTCTTGAGGCACCGCGCCTAGTGAGCTGATCACCATTGGGACCCCCTTGACTGGCTTGAGCCAGTAAATAATAATTACTATTATTATTATTATTACTATTATTCTTAGGCATGTTATTATTACTATTATTATTAGGCATGTAGAAGAGGGTTGGACTGAATGGACTTTGGAGGACCCCTTCCCACACTAAGCTTCCAATATACTATTATTATTATTATAATAATTATAAATAATTATTATGAATAATTATTTATATTATAAATAAGGTAGAACTCTGTGAAAGCCATCCACTACATGGCTACCAGCCTCCGCCCAGTAGACGCAAATCAAGGAAAGGCTTTTTGAGAANTGCCACACCTCGTGGCACCCCCCAGCAACAGCAAGGGTATCCCTCTGGGCAGCTAAACCAGGAAATCCCAACTGGATGGGCCCCCACGAGGGAGGGTCTTCTTTCAGGGGCTAAGCAAGAATGGCCAACTTGAAAGTCCCTGAAGAGACTCGAAAGTGGAGTGGGCAGATCAAACGACAACCTGGCAAAATGGCATGACCTAGAAGAATCCCACACTTTGTGTGACTGTGGAGCAGAACAGACAACAACGCATCTGTATGCTTGTCCACTGTGCCCTGCCTCATGTACAGGGGAGGAATTGTTGGAGGCTATAGACAATGCCGTTGCTGTTGCCCGTTTTGGGTCAAAAGATATTTAGCCACCTGCGCTCCTTCTATTTTTATCAGTTTTATACTAATTTATGGAATGCTTCTGATACAAAATATTATTATTATTATTAGGCATATGCTTTCCCTGCATGAAGGCAGAAGAGGGTTGGACTGGATGGTCTTTGGGGGACCTCATCCGACTCTAATATTCTATTATTATTATTATTATTATTATTATTATTATGCATGTGCTTTCCCTGTATGAAGGCAGAAGAGGGTAGGACTGCATGGCTTTTGGAGGACCCCTTCCTACTGTAATATTCTATTATTATTATTATTATTATTATTTGGCATATGCTTTCCCTGCATGAATGCAAAAGAGGGTTGGACTGGATGGTCTTTGGGGAACCTCTTCCGATTCTAATATTCTATTATTATTATTATTATTATTAGGCATATGCTTTCCCTGCATGAAGGCAGAAGGGGGTTGGATTGGATGGCCTTTGGAGGACCCCTTCCGACTCCAATATTCTATTATTATTACTATTAGGCCTGTGCTTTCCCTGTATGAAGACAGAAGGGGGTTGGGCTGGATGGCCTTTGGAGGACCCCTAATATATTATTATTGTTATTGTTATTAGGCCTGTGCTTTCCCTGCATGAAGGCAGAAGGAGGTTGGATTGGATGGCCTTTGGAGGACCCCTTCCGACTCCAATAATCTATTATTATTACTATTAGGCCTGTGCTTTCCCTGTATGAAGACAGAAGGGGGTTGGACTGGATGGCCTTTGGAGGACCCCTAATATATTATTTATTTTATTTTATTCTATTTTATTTGTTTCAACTTGTCTGTCGCCACTCCCGTGCGGCTCGGGGCAACTTACAACACTAGAAAACAAGTAAATACAGATAAAAACATGTAATTTAAAAAAAAACACCTAAAACCTAAATGCCATTAGAATAGAATATAAAACAATACGTATCTAAACTCATCACATTCACAGTGTCCGACCAGGCAGGTCGCGTAGGTCTGCATAGATTGCAGTGGAGTGTCCTTGAGGTCAACAATCGAACGCCTGCTTAAATAGCAGCGTCTTGCAAGCCTTTCTAAAGGCCAGCAAGCTGGGCCTCGGACGGGAGAGCATTCCACAGAGTTGGCGCAATAACGTGGAATGCTCTCCTCCTAGTTGCAGTCCAGTGGAAACTTCGGCAACTCGGGATTTCTAAGAGGTTTTGTGTCTCTGAATGTAGTGGTCTGGGGGGACAATATGGGGAAAGGGGGTCCCTTAGGTCAGTGTTTCCCAACCTTTTTTGAGCCGCGGCACACTTTTTACATTTGCAAAATCCTGGGGCACACCACCAACCAAAATGACACAAAATGACACTCTAACACAGTAATAAATATAGTTAATATGTTTTTAAATGTATTTATACACTTATTATGAAACCTGGGCCTGTTTCAATGAACTCAAAATAGATATCCTGGCAGGAATGGCAGAAAGACACAATCTTCCCACACAGAACTCCCATAACCAAGAGAAAATGCTATAAGAGTTTGGTGGGCATTGACATTGAGTTTTGGAGTTGTAGTTCACCTATATCCAGAGAGCACTGTAGACTCAAACAATGTTGGATCAGGACCAAACTTGGCATGAATACTCAATATGCCCAAATGTGAACACAGATGGAGTTTGGGGAAAATAGACCTTGACATTTGGGAGTTACAGTTTCTGGAGGGGGGGGGGGGCCTCGAAAGACCAGCAGTCCCCCTCTCACCTAGGTTGCCCCGTCCCTCTCCACCAGGGTTGAATTGGGGTCGTGGGGAGCAGGAGCCTCACTCACCACCTGCGCAGCTTCTTGAGGGTCAGCGGGGCAGCCCGGGTGGGCATTTTGGGGCTGGCAAAGCAGGCAGGAAGGAAGGCGGCGGCGGCGGGCAGGGAGCCGGAGGGAGTCCGAGAGCGGTTTTGCGCACACCAGGGAGGAGGGGGAGGAGGGAGGGGCGGGGCTGGTTCTAGACTGAACCATCCAACATTAGGCCAGGTTGGGGGGGGGGGGGAGGCAAGAGGAGGTCTCTACTTGGGGAAAGGGAGGCAGGCCTTCCCAATGCATGGAGAGGGAGAGACCAAGTAGACAACTGGTGGGGAGGGGTGGGGGTGTTTGTAATTTTGTGCCTTTATCGAGGTAGGTTTCTTAGGGTTTTTATACTTCAATACACTAGACTCTCCCCCCTCCCCTCTTGGAGGTTCTAATTTCCCAAGGCACACCTGATGATTGCTCGCGGCACACTAGTGTGCCCCGGCACACTGGTTGGGAAACACTGCCTTAGGTACACTGGCCCCATTTAAGGCCTTAAAGGTCAACACTAACACTTTGAAGGTGATCCGGAATTCTATAGGAAGCCAGTGCAGTTCGCACAGAATGGGCGTAATGTGGCAGCGTGTTGGAGAGCCTACCAACATGCGCGCTGCAGCGTTCTGCACCAGCTTAAGTTTCCGGATCACGGACAGAGGAAGGCCAATGTACAGAGCGTTTCAGTAGTCAAGTCTCGAGATGACCGTGACTTGGACCACTGTGGCTAGGTCGTGGCGGGACAGGTAGGGGGCCAGCTTCTTCGCCCTGCCAAGATAGAAAAAAGCTGCTCTACTGACGATGGAAACTGACGATGGAAACATATTATTATTATTATTATTAGGCCTGTGCTTTCCCTGCATGAAAGCAGAAGGTGGTTGGACTGGATGGCCTTTGGAGGACCCCTTCCCATTCTAATATTCTATTATTATTATTATGCCTGTGCTTTCCCTGCATGAAGGCAGAAGGGGGTTGGACTGGATTGTCTTTGGAGGACCCCTTCCCACTCTAATATTCTATTATTATTATTATGCCTGTGCTTTCCCTGCATGAAGGCAGAAGTTGGTTGGACTGGATGGCCTTTGGAGGACCCCTAATATATTATTATTATTATTATTAGGCCTGTGCTTTCCCTGCATGAAGGCAGAAGGGGGTTGGACTGGATGGCCTTTGGAGGACCCCTTCCCACTAATATTATTATTATTATTATGCCTGTGCTTTCCCTGCATGAAGGCAGAAGGGGGTTGGACTGGATGGCCTTTGGAGGACCCCTAATATATTATTATTATTATTATTAGGCCTGTGCTTTCCCTGCATGAAGGCAGAAGGGGGTTGGACTGGATGGCCTTTTGGGCTCCTTTCCAGTCCCAGGATGTTGTGTGAGCAGGAGGAGGGGGCTTTCTTTCTCTCTTTTTCTCCTTGCCTGCCGCCCTTCCCTCTGCGTCCTGCAGGGGGCGCGCCGTGCGCCCTTCGCCCAGCCAAGGCAGCGGAGGCAGAGGCAGCAGAAAGGCAGAGGCGGCGGAGGCAGAGCCAGGAGCGGGGCTTCTTCCTCCCTTCCCTTCGCCTTCCTCCCTCATTGCAAGGGCCGGGGTCTCCGCGTTGCGGGCGATGGAGCCTCCGCGGCCCTTCAACGACTCGCTCTGCCGGAGCCCCGACCCCGCCGCCGCCTCCGCCTGGAATGGGACCGGAGCATCAGGAGCAGCAGCAGGAGGAGGAGGGTTGGGGGGCTGCGACCACTCCCGGAGGGGACCTCGCGGACTCCGAGGTGAGGAGACACCCGACACCCTCCCCCCCCCACGGAAGGGAGGGCATCCCCAAGACACCCCCCTTTAAAATGGGGGATTCTGGGGAAACCCCCTCCCTGCGGCCAGTGGCACCAGATAGTCCCAAAAGAGGGAAGGGAACCCCAAAGGCCATCCAGCCCGACCCCTTCTTCCAGGCAGCAGGGCACCACCCAAGCCCCTCCCGGCACAGGGACACCCCACTCCTGCTTACTCCATCCTCTGAGTCCCTAAGTGGGAAAAGGGAACCCCAAAGGGCATCTAGTCCAACCCCCCTCCCTTCCTTCTTCCTTCCTTCTTCCATTCTTCCTTCATTCCTTCTTTCTTCTTTCCTTCCTTCCCTCCTTCTCTCCTTCTTCTTTCCTTCCTTCTTTCTTCCAGGCAGGTAAAGCACCACCCAAGCCCCTCCTGGTAACAGGGTCACCCCACTCCTGCTTACTCCATCCCCCGAGTCCCAAAGTGGGAAGGGAACCCCAAAGGGCATCTAGTCCAACCCCGCTCTCTTCCTTCTTCCTTCCTTCCTTCTTCTTTCCTTCCTTCCCTCTTTCTTCTTTCCTTCCTTCTCTCCTTCTTTCTTTCTTTCCTTCCTTCCTTCTTTCTTCCAGGCAGGTAAAGCACCACCCAACCCCTCCTGGTAACAGGGTCACCCCACTTCTGTTTATTCCATCCGAGAGTCCCAAAGTGGGAAGGGAACCCCAAAGGGCATCCAGTCCAACCCCTTCTCTTCTTTCCTTCCTTCCTTCCTTCTTTCTTTCTTTCTTTCTTTCTTCCAGGCAGGTAAAGCACCACCCAACCCCTCCTGGTAACAGGGTCACCCCACTTCTGTTTATTCCATCCGAGAGTCCCAAAGTGGGACGGGAACCCCAAAGGGCATGCAGTCCAACCCCTTCTCTTCTTTCCTTCCTTCCTTCCTTCTTTCTTTCTTTCTTTCTTTCTTCCAGGCAGGTAAAGCACCACCCAACCCCTCCTGGTAACAGGGTCACCCCACTTCTGTTTATTGCATCCGAGAGTCCCAAAGTGGGACGGGAACCCCAAAGGGCATCCAGTCCAACCCCTTCTCTTCTTTCCTTCCTTCTTTCTTCCAGGCAGGCACTGCACCACCCGGAAGGAAGGAAGGAAGGAAGGAAGGAAGGAAGGAAGGAAGGAAGGAAGGAAGGGCAGGAGGAAAGAAGGAAGGACGAGAGGAAAGAAAGAAGGAAGAGAGGAAGGAAGGAAGGAAGGGGGAGGGAGGCGGGAGGAAAGAAGGAAGGAAGAGAGGAAAGAAGGGAGGAAGGGAGGGAGGATGGGAGGGAGGAGGAAAGAAGGAAGAGAGGAAGGAAGGAAGAAAGGTAGGTAGGGAGGGGGAGGAAAGAAGGAAGGAAGGAAGAGGGAAAGGAGGGGGGAGGAAAGGGGAGGGGTGGGAGGGAGGCGGGAGGAAAGAAGAAAGGAAGAGAGAAAGGAAGGAAGAAAGGTAGGTAGGGAGGGAGGCGGGAGGAAAGAAGGAAGGAAGGAAGGAAGAGAGGAAAGAAGGAAGGAAGGAAGGAAGAGGGAGGGAGGAAAGAAGGGAGGGAGGGTGGGAGGGAGGCGGGAGGAAAGAAGAAAGGAAGAGAGGAAGGAAGGAAGAAAGGGAGGGAGGGAGGGAGGCGGGAGGAAAGAAGGAAGGAAGGAAGGAAGAGAGAAGGAAGGGGGAAAGAAGAGAGGGAGGAAGGAAAGAAAGGAGAAAGGGAGAAAGAAGGAAGGAAGAAAGGAAAGAAGGGAAGAATGGAGAAAGAAGGGAGGAAGGGAAAGAAGGGAGGGAGGAAAGAAGGGAGGGAGGAAAAGGGGAGGAAAAAGGGAGGAAAGAAGAGAGGGAGGGGGTTCTACTTGACTCCCAGGCCGTGGGGGGGGGGGGTTCCACAGCTCCCACCATCAGGAATTTCCTGTACTTGAACCCTGCTTTGTTCAGAGTGCCCCTGAGCATCCATAGAGTGCTGTCCAGGGTGCTTTGAACGTGTCTGCCTTGCATGGCAGAAGGGGGTTGAACTAAGTGACCTTTGGGGGACTCTTCCAACCCTATGAGAAGTCTCTGAGTAAACAATGGGCAGAGAACCGGAAGAGGGGCAACCTCAGACCCAGTTGTGTCCCCCCCTTTCCCCGCCCCCCAGCAGTCTTCATGGAGGAGGAAAGGGCAAGGAGCCCAGTAGAGCCTCCTTCCCTCTCTGGAGGTCTTTAAGCAGAGGCCGCAGGGTAGATACACCCTGTCGAGGGTGTATCTACCAACTCTAGGATTCAATTAATTGAATGATTGGTTGAATTACTCACTGGATGGCCATGAGGTGGATAACGTCTCTAAGCAGCAGTTAATTGAATGATTGATCAAATGATTGATTGATTGGATCCCTACCAACTATAGGATTTGATTGATTGATTGATTGAATGAATGAATTGATTAGTTTGTTGACCGACTAGATGGCTATCAGGGGAGAATATCTACTAACTCTAGGATTCAAGTAATTGAATGATTGATCAAATGATTGAATGATTGGATCACTATTGGGGAGGGGTCTCTATCAGCTCAAGGATTTAATTAATTGAATGATTAATTGAATGACTGACGGATTGATTGACTTGATGGCCATTGGGGGGGTCTCTACCAACTTTAGGATGTGATTAATTGAATGACTGATCCATTGATTGATTAATTCACTGGAATGTCCTCTCAGGGGGGGGTCTCTACCATCTCTAGGCTGTAATTAATTTAATGATTGATCAATTGATTAATTAATTGACTGGATTGCCATCTCGGGGAGAGGTCTCTACCAACTCTAGGATGTGGTTGATTGAATAATTGAGGAATTGATTTATTGATTGGATGGCCATCTTGGGGGGAGGGGAATCTACCAACTCTAGGATTCAAGTAATTGAATGATTGATCGAATGATTGAATGATTGGATCACTATTGGGGAGGGGTCTCTATCAACTCAAGGATTTCATTAATTGAATGATTAACCGAATGACTGACGGATTGATTGATTGACTTGATGGCCATTGGGGGGGTCTCTACCAACTTTAGGATGTGATTAATTGAATGATTGGTCCATTGATTGATTAATTCACTGGATTGCCCTCTCAGGGGGGTCTCTACCATCTCTAGGCTGTAATTAATTTAATGATTGATCAATTGATTAATTAATTGACTGGATTGCCATCTCGGGGAGAGGTCTCTACCAACTCTAGGATGTGGTTGATTGAATGATTGACCAATTGATTAATTGATTGGATGGCCATCTTGGGGGGGGGAGGGGAATCTCTACCAACTCTAGGATTCAATTGATTGATTGAATAATTGACTGGGTGGCTATCAGGAGAGATCTCTACCAAATCTAGAATGTGATTAATTGAATTATTGATCGATTGATTAATTGACTGGATTGTATTCTCAGGGAGTCTCTACCAACTCTAGGATGTGCTTAATTGAATTATTGATTGAGCAATTTATTGATTGACTGGTTTGCCATCTAGGGGGGGTATGTACCAACTTTAGACTGTGATTAATTAAATGATTGATCAATTGATTGATTGATTAATTGACTGGATTGCTATGGGGAGGTCTCTACCAACTCTAGCATGTGATTGACTGAATTACTGTTTAATTGATTAATTGGCTGGATGGCCATCTTTGGGGGGGGAGGTCTCTACCAACTCTAGGATTCAATGAATTCAATGGTAGATTGATTGACCAACTGATTGACTGAATTAATTCATATGTTCCTTCCCCCCTCCCTTCTTCCCGGCCGCAGACCTGGACGTGTCGGTGCGAGTGCTGCTCTACGCGGCCATCTTCCTGCTGAGCCTGGTGGGCAACGCGCTGATCGTGGTGGTGCTGGTGCTCAACCGCCGCATGCGTACCGTCACCAACTCCTTCCTGCTCTCGCTGGCCCTCAGCGACCTCATGGTGGCCCTCTTCTGCATGCCCTTCACCTTCATCCCCAACATCATGAACACCTTCGTCTTCGGGAAGGTCATCTGCAAGGCCGTGGCCTACCTCATGGGTGCGTCGCTGGCTGCGGGGAATCGCCCCAATATCCTTCCTTTACCCATGCAAGGAAGGGCTGCGGGGAGAAGGCCCTCAGCACAGGCTCCAGCATCATACCTATGTTGTCAGGCTCTCCCCTCGTCAGCCTGCAGCGCTCCTAATTGGCTATATATATGTCAAAGACTTGCTTTTCTACCAAGTGTAAGAACGGTCACATCAGAGAGTCGGCGATGTGCGTGCTTATCTCAGTGCACAGTGCCACACCATAATTGGCATCTATTTGTAATAATATCACGGGGAGGTAATATTTCCAGGTATAGTTCAGTCAAGGTTTACCCAAAGCGGGACTAAGTCTTGTTTATGTCTGAGCCCTCCTATCTTAGCAAGCTGATGTTCTCCTTCTTTACCTATTGATCGCAGCCAGGGCCTCCCTCCCATCAACAGCGTTTGCCACAAAAGCAGCGTTCTTTGCGGTTATCCTTTCTTTGGGGGCCGTTCTGTGTGCCTTTGGGGGGGGGGAGGTAATCTCCCTTGACTGAGTAGGTAGAAAGGCAACTTACAAACAACTTCTAGTTAAGAACAAGGCTGAGGCAACAGGAAGTGGCAGGGTCAATTTTGCAATTAGTAGGGTTCACTAAGTAGTTTTACTTTAGTTTGAAAAGACTAGCAGATGGGAATCAAACAGAGAAATACATACAGGAGGGGGCAGTCTATGAGTCTACATCCGACTTGCCAATGACTCAAACAGGAAGTGAGGGGAATCTAGCTCTAGAAAAGGCAATAATAATAATAATGTAATAATTATAACAACTCTTTATTTATATTCCGCCCAATCTCCCCGAGGGGACTCGGAGCGGATTCCAGCATCAGGGGCGGTCCTACTGGTAGGCAAAGGACGCCGCTGCGTGGGGCGCCATGTGGGTAAAGGGCGCATTCCCCCGCCCGCCAGACAGCGTCCAACCGATGTTCCGCTTTTGGGCCTTGTGCGCTCTGACGCCGTGCCGTAGCAAACCTCCCTGCGTGCCGAATAGGGAGTGCTGTGTTTACAGGCTTCTGCGCCTGCGCACAGGGAGCTGCGCACAGGAGCTTCTGGGCATGCGCGGAGGGGGCGCGTGCCGAATAGGAAGTGCTGTGTTTACAGGCTTCTGTGCCTGCGCACAGGAGCTTCTGGGGAGGGGGGGGGCGTGCCGAATAGGGAGTGCTGTGTTTACAGGCTTCTGTGCCTGCGCACAGGAGCTTCTGGGAGGGGGCGTGCCGAATAGGGAGTGCTGTGTTTACAGGCTTCTGCGCCCGCGCACAGGAGCTTCTGGGGAGGGGGCGCGTGCCGAATAGGGAGTGCTGTGTTTACAGGCTTCTGCGCCTGCGCACAGGAGCTTCTGGGCATGCATGGAGGGGGGGCGTGCCGAATAGGAAGTGCTGTGTTTACAGGCTTCTGTGCCTGCGCACAGGAGCTTCTGGGCATGCGTGGGGGGACATGCCAAAATAATGTTGGGGGGCGCCAAAATAATGTTCACTTACCATTTTAAATTACCTTAGACCGCCGCTGTCCAGCATATATACAAACACAGGCAAACATTCAATGCTTTTGAAACACAATGAAACACAAATGCACAGGCAAAGGCTTCTCCTTTCATTTCTGGCTCTGGGGGAGGAGTTCATCTTCATTTCCAAGCCGAGGAGCCTGCGTTGTCCGTAGACACCTCCTGGTCGTGCGGCCGGCATGACTGCACGGGGCATCTTTTGGTCTTCCCACTGAGGCAGTACCTATTGATCTACTCACATTTGAATATTTTCGAACTGCTAGGTTGGCAACAGCTAGGGCTAACAGTGGGAGCTCACTAAGTCCCGCAGATTTGAACTGCACAGGGGTTTAACAAGAGTTATTATCCTGGGAAATAGTGAAATTTTATCTCCAATCCTTGTTTCCACAACATGACACATGTTCCAGGATCCAATTCTCACAGGAACAGGAAGTGAAGGGACAGGGGCACAGGCAGCAAAGGAAGTGTTACAAGGGTGTTCACCCATCCCTATGTGATCCAAAGCTAATGTAGATCTGGCGTGGGCAAACTTGGGCCCTCCAGATGTTTTGGACTGCAACTCCCACCATTCCTAACAGCCTCAGGATGCTTAAGCGGAAGGGAAAGAGAAAAGGAAAGAGCCTGAGGCTGTTAGGAATGGTGGGAGTTGCAGTCACTTGGGGACTGTCTATGTGTTGCCATTCTGCATCCTGACTTATGTGATTTGTCCCACCCGGCAGGGATGTCAGTGAGCGTCTCCACCTTCAGCCTGGTGGCCATCGCCATTGAGCGCTACAACGCCATCTGCAACCCACTGCAGTCTCGCGTCTGGCAGACCCGCTCCCACGCCTACCGAGTCATTGCGGCCACCTGGCTACTCTCCGCCCTCCTGATGCTGCCCTACCCGGTCTACAGTGCCATCTCCTCCCCGCCCGGGCACCCCGCCATCTTCCAGTGCAGCCCACACTGGCCCGGCAGGCACGTCCGGCAGGCATGGTCAGTCCATCAACGCGGGGTGTGAGTGTGTTTGTGGACTTTGGGGGAGGCGATTGAAGACCTATGTATCCGCACGGAGTGTCCCTCCCCAATGGGTTCCTCTGCCTCAGACTAGGCTTGCATAGGATCATGGAATCTTGGAAGGGACCCATCCAAGCCTTTAACACAGATGGCCATACAGCCCTTGCCATGCCCGGATTACCCATAAGGCCAATGAGGCCGTGGCCTAGGGGCACAAGCTGAGGGGGAGGGGGCGCAGATCACGGACCAAAAAAACTGGTCCGTGCCCTTCTTTCCCCCTTTCTCATGCCCCTCCTTGCTCCATCTCCCGGCAAAGTCTCTGCTCCGTTCCCAGGGTCTGGCTCTCCTGCCTTTGGAAGCAGCTCTCTCTCTTGCGCGCTCTCTCTCTCTCGCGCGTGCTTTATCGCTCTCTCGCATGCACGCTCTCTCTCTCTGTCTCTCTCTCGCCCTCTCTCACTCTCTCGCACGTTCTCTCTCTCATGCGCCCTCTCTCTCGCGTGCGCTCTCTCTTTTGCGCCCTCTCTCGTGCGCGCGTTCTCTCTCTCACGCGCCCTCTCTCTCTCTCTCGCACTCTCTTGCTCTCTCTCGCTCTCGAGTCTCGTGCGCGCTCTCTCTCTCTCTCTCGCGTGCTCTTTCTCGCTCTCTCGCTCTCTCTCTCTCGTTTGCGCCTTTGGAGCGAGTTTGCACCTGCTGCGCTCTCCCCAAGCCTCCCGACTCCCGAGGAGACCTTCAGAGCACAGCGGAGCTTTCCAGCCGGTGGGAATGGGGACCTTGGTGGCGGGATGGTGCCTACTCGCCTTTATCTTCTGCTCCGGAGGCAAAAGCCAGCTAAGTGTGTGTCTGAGTGATGTGTGTGTGTGGGGGGGGGGGGGGTAGAGGTTGGCTGGGGGCGTAATTCCAAAATGTGGCCTAGGGCGCAAAAAGTTGTTAATCCGGGCCTGGCCCTTGCTCTAGATCGCAAGACTGGTTTAATAGCACTCTGTAACAAGATTTTTGTTCCTGTGTTTAAAATGTCATTTCCTAATTGATTTTATCATAAACACATAGGAAAAGTTTGTTAAACTGCAAAAGCTTTATTTCTGCGAGAGGGACATCATCCTGCAGCAGCAGCAGCACATTTTGCGACAGTTTTTCAATGAATCTCTGATCATCAAGGTGCTGCACGTTAGCCCAGGAACATTGTTTCACCCAGCATCAAACAGAGCCCAATAGTAGCTCTCTAACTGCAGTAGTTTGTTTACAAAAAGCATATGCAAAAGGGAAAATGGGCAGTAGAAAAGGTGCTATGAAATGGCAATAGTCCAAATATATTAAGATCAATAGTCCAAGATTGCAAGGTTCATGAAATCCAAGTCAAAAGCATAGACATAAATCCATAGCATGAAAACAGGAACTTCTCCAAGAGGGGGCAATCCTCTCCCCTCTGTTATTTAACATCTATATGCGACCACTTGCCCAGGTGGTACGTAGCTTTGGGCTTGGGTGTCACCAGTATGCTGATGATACCCAGCTTATCATGAGGATGGAGGGCAGGCCCGAATCCGTACCCGATAATTTCCATCATTGCCTTGAGGCTGTTACTGGATGGCTGCGAGCCAGTAGGTTGAAGGTGAATCCGGCTAAGACAGAGATCCTGTGGCTCAGCCGCCCAAACTGTAGGGATGTCCAGCTTCCGACCCTGGACGGCGTGACTCTATGTCCATCATCTTCCATCAAGAGCCTAGGGGTAACCCTGGACCCCCTGTTGTTGATGGAGGCTCAGGTCTCCAGCGTCAGCAGGGTGGCATTTTTCCATCTCCGACAGGCGAGGAAGCTGGCCCCCTATTTGTCTCGGTGCGACCTGGCCACAGTGGTCCAAGCCACGGTCATCTCGAGGCTTGACTACTGTAACGCTCTGTACATTGGCCTTCCTTTGTTTGTGATCCGGAAGCTTCAGCTGGTGCAGAACGCAGCAGCTTGACTCCTGACAGGGGTCTCGGTTGGTTGTCACATCATGCCAATCCTGCGCGAACTGCACTGGCTCCCGATAGTATGCCGGATCATCTTCAAAGTGTTAGTTTTGACTTTTAAGGCCTTACATGGTCTGGGGCCATACCGCCCCACTAGACCGCTGCGTTCTGAAGAGCAAAACCTCCTGGTCACTCCCAGTGTCAAGACCTACCGGTTGACTGCGACTCGTTGGCGGGCATTCTCGATCATAGCTCCGACCCTTTGGAACTCACTGCCCGCCGACGTTTGCGCCATCCAGGACCTTTTCCCTTTCAGGAAGGCTTGTAAGACCTTGTTGTTCCGGCGGACCTACGGATCTGGATAACCTGCTGTGTTCCTAGCCACCTGTAGTGTTCCTAGCCATCTTGTAATATTGTCTGCTGCTGTTGTGCCTAGCGCGCAACCCATTGTCTCTTATACGCTGTTTTTAATTGTGTTTTTAACTTGATATGCTTGCATTGTGTTTTATGATGTGCTGTTTTATTGTGTATGATTAATCTGCTGTGAGCCACCCCGAGCCACTGGCCCACAGACCCCCCAATAAATAAATAAATAAATAAGACAAAAACCCTTTCAGGAACAAAGGCAAACTTGAGAGCTGATGATGAACTTGATCTTACGGCAACATTGTCTGCTCTGAAGAGACCAGGAAAACATCATCTAATTTAAGCTCAAACCTGTCCAAACAGACATGAGATCATTCCTTTGGCACCTGGCTTTCAAGGACTGCTTCTCATGAAGTCTTTCCGACCTTCTAATGAACCTTTTCTTTGCTCTCTCAGAGCCGAGACCTAATCTCATATCATGGGACAACTCCCACGTTCTGAAGGCTGAGAAGGCCAATTCTCTTCTACAGCTCTAGGCCCTTCTCTCTGATCTATGGCCTGCATTTCAATCAGTGTTTCAGACTTAGTAAAAATGCCATCAGAATTCCCAGCATCCCCAGCATCTTGCTGCTCAGCCCTAACACAAGTCTCAACTGATTCAACCTAGTTTGAGCCACAAAAAATGAAGTTTCTGGAGTAGAACAACTACTTTCAAAGTAATTACCGCACAATTAAACAGGAAATAACACTTTCGAACCAGGAACAAAACATTTTTCAATGTTGTTACATACTGTAGTCAAGCGGCTCTTACTGTCAAGGAGTTCTTTAGGCCCCTTCCACACACATGGAACTGGATTATATGGCAGTTTGGATTCCGATAATCCACTTCAAAGCAGATTATATTCATAACTATATAATTATATATTAATCAAAGCTGATATTGTGGAATATATATATATATATATATATATATATATATATATATATATCTGGCATTACTTCGCGATCGAAGATTCTTAGGAAGGACTCATCCCACGTTTTTTACAAGCGTGTTGATGACTAAAAAGCCCCCCCCCCTCTATATATAAAACATATAATAAAAGTCAGTGTTTGCGGGCGGTGGGCGGGTGGGCCGAGCGACGGGAGGAATATGTGCCAGCGTTTCGATTGGCTGCCACTCCGGGATTATTTGCATAAATGGCTCCGACTGGCCAGCCTCAGAACTCCAACCCTCTAAGGCGCCAGACAGAGGAGATTGGTTGCCACTGAGGGAAAATTTGCATAACGGACTCTGCATGGCCAACATTCCAACATCCAAAATCTCAAAGCTGCCAGAGAGTGCACTTTTAAAAAAGGCTTCCTTCAGCTGATTTAACAAACTAGGCCTCAGTCTGATTTGGCAGTAAGGCTTCCTCTACTTGATTTTCCAGACTAGGCCACAACCTGATTTGCCAGTAAGGCTTCCTCTACTTAATTTCCCAGACTAGGCCACAACCTGATTTGACAGTAAGGCTTCCTCTACTTGATTATCCTGACTAGGTCCACAACAATGGCAGAACAAGACCAAACTTGGCCCACAGACCTCCCAAGATGCACTCTAAATCAGTTTGAGGTAGGATGCACCATGGATGACGGAAATTGCAGTACTTTAACTCACTTGCTTAGAGCACAGCGGCCCACACCAATGACGGATCAGGACCACACTTGCCACACAGAGGCCCAATGCAATACCAAGCTTGACACACAGTGCCCCTATGGCTCACCCTACATTCTACTGCCGTATGGAGAAGAGTAGAACTTGAGGTACCTCCATGGATTATGGGATTTGTAGTACTTTCAAAGCCTTCATTTCCCACAGACCACTGCAGCCCTGAACAAAGACCTAAAAGACTACACTTGGCACCCTGTGCCCCATGACCAGTCTCCATCCTTCTACAGTTTACAGGAGGGTGGACCATGGATGATGGGACTGGAAGTACCAAAGACCATCCTTGGCACACAATGCCTTTCTCAAATAACCCGGGCACCGCCGGGTCTCAAGCTAGTGTGTGTATATACTGTATATGTGTATGTGTGTGTGTGTGTGTGTGTGTGTGTGTGTGTGTATATATATATATATATATATATATATATATATATATATCTGGCATTACTTCACGAACGAAGATTCTTAGGAAGGCCTCTCTCTCTCTCTCTCTCTCTCTCTCTCTATATATATATATATATATATATATATAATTAATAATAATATTGTTGTATATATTTTATACAATAATAATTAATTAATATTAATAATTCTATATATTGATATTATATACTAATATATAGTTATTAATATAATCTATTAGTATTATTACATTACAATGTTATTATTGTATTTTCTGGGTTATATGTGTGGAAGGCACAATATCTTTTCCCACAGTTTGAATTGATTGTAAGTCCCTCCTGCCTTGCTCAGGCCTCCCTTGCGATGCTGCAGATGCTCCTGAGCAGGCATGGGTAAACTTCAGCCTCCCTCCTACCGGCTGTTAGGAATTGTGGGATTTGGAGTCCAAAACACCTGGAGGGAGGGCTGAAGTTTGCCCATGCCTGCTCTTGAGACACCCTCTCTGACCACAGATGACCGTTCTCATGTCCCCATTGCAGCCCCTCCTGCCCTCCTTTCCGGTGACAGCCAGCATCAGCACCCGCAGAGATGCCAAAGCGCACAAATGTGGATGCCAGAGCCAATTAATGCTCATTGCGGGGCCTGATTAATCCACCTCCGCCTTTGCCTCCTCCTCCTTCATGGGCTGACATCTTGTCACTTGTGCCTGTAGATGGAGGCATTGATGAGGGGGCGATGCTCTCTCTCTCTCTCTCTCTCTCTCTCTCTCTCTCTCTCTCTCTCTCTCTCGGTCTCTGCCTTGGGCCACCTCCCCCCCCCCCAATCCACCCCAAAGTGTTGCTAGGATCTCCTCCCTCCCTCCTCACATAGGGATGTGGATGCTCAGCGGTCAGCAAGATTGTTTCCTGCTGGACCTGAGCCAATGGATGCACAGCTATGTGCAGAGGGATCCTGGCCAACCTTCTCAAGGGCTTCCAAGAGGCAAGGGGCTGCAGAAGGGACATGGGTGCTTTGGGCAGAGGACGGGTGGCCCACCTCTTTGGGGGGGGTCTCAAATAGGTGACCTTTGGGTGGGGGTCTCTCCCTGCTCTGCCTCCATGTAGTTGCCCCCACCTCAGCCCCACATAGAGGGGCAGGAAGTATGATTACGGTGATGATAGAATCATGGAATCATAGAATGCTAGAGTTGGAAGAGACCTCATGGGCCATCCAGTCCAATCCCAATCTGCCAAGAAGCAGGAAAATTGCATTCAAAGCACCCCCAACAGATGGCCATCCAGCCTCTGCTTAAAAGCTTCCAAAGAAGGAGCCCCCACCACACTCTGGGGCAGAGAGTTCCACTGCTGAACGGCTCTCACAGTCAGGAAGTTCTTCCTAATGTTCAGGTGGAATCTCCTTTCCTGTAGTTTGAAGCCATTGCTCCATTGCATCCTAGTCTCCAGGGCAGCAGAAAGGAAGCTTCCTCCCTATGATTTCCCTTCTCATATGTATACATGGTCCTCATCATGTCTCCTCTCAGCCTTCTCTTCTGCAGGCTAAATGTGCCCAGCTCTTTAAGCTTCTCCTCATAGGGCTTGTTCTCCAGACCTTTGATCATTTTAGTCACCCCCCCCCCTCTGGACACATTCCAGCTTCTCCCTTCAATTGTGGTGCCCAGAACTGGACACAATATTCCAGGTGTGGCCTAACCAAGGCAGAATAAAGCATGGGTAGCATGATTTCTAGACACTAGACTCCTATTGATGCAGGACAAAATCCCATTGGCTTTTTTTTTGCCACCGCATCACATTGTTTGACGGCAAAAAAATGATGATGGTGAATTAAAAAATGATGATGGTGGTAATCAAGCAGATGGCCATCTGTCCAGGGTGCTTTGATTGTGCTTTTCCTGCATGGCAGAACGGGGTTGGACTACTAGATGGTCTATGTAGTCTCTTCCAACTCTATTATTCTATTATTATTACTACTACTACTAGTAATACTACTAGTAGTAGTAATACTACTACTAGTAATACTACTACTAGTAATACTACTACTAGTAGTAGTAATAGTAGTAGTAATTAGTAATGATTCCCTCTGGCCCGGCCTTCTTTCCTTCCACTCAGGTTAAGCCCTTCTGTCCTTCCCACCATAGAATAATAGAGTTGGAAGAGAGCACATGGGCCATCTAGTCCAACCTCCGTTCTGCCATGCAGGAGAAGCCTAATCAAAGCACCCTGGACAGATGGCCGTCCAGCCTCTGCTCAATCACCACCATCATCATCGTAATAATACTTCCTGCCCCTTCATGTGGGGCTGAGGTGGAGGCAACTACACAGAGACCATCCATGCATCCACGGAGCAGGGAGAGACCATTCTGCCATGCAGGAAAAGCACAAGCAAAGCACTCCCGACAGTTGGCCAGTGTTTTGGGAGGGATGGTTCAGGGAAGATCTTCTGGAGGTGGGCAGGGAACCCTAGAACCACAGTTGGAAGGGACCCCCAGAGGTCATCCAGTCTAACCCCTTCTGCCATCAAGGAAGGCACGTCCCAAGCCCTACAGACAGACGGCTATCCGGTCTCTGGTCAAAAGCTCCCCGTGAGCCTGTGCATATGGAAGCATGGGATTGCCTGTCCACATGCTCACAGGCACACCATCTCAATGCAGAACACTGCAGAAGTAGTTTTGGAAAGCATCCATGAGCCGCCCCGAGTCCCCATTGGGGAGATGGTGGCGGGGTATAAATAAGGTTTATTATTATTATTATTATTTGGAGCAAAATGATGTGAAAGAAGCCCAGCCGCAACCTTGAGGAAGGGGCCACCCATGCCTTTTGTGGAGTCCAAGTCCACCTCTGATGAAGTCACCTATAAAGGCTTGCATTGGACATCTCTCCTCCTCGAGCCTCAAAGGTGCCTCCGGACTCCTCTGCTGCGTCCTTTTGCACTGAAACAGAAATGCTGCAAGGCTGGAAACAGGGCCAGAAGCCAATTAAGAGAACCAGGCGGAGGGAAGCATTGCAAGCCAAGGGTTTGGCAAGGAGCCCCAAGAATCACCATAACACCACAGGAGGCGCCAAAGCCCATCATATCCTGGAAGCGAAGCAGGGTCAGCCCTGGTTGGTGCTTGGGTGGGAGTCCGGCAAGTCACTCCAGGTGCTCTTTAGGCTCTATTTCAGAGGGGAACCACTTCTGAGAGTCCCTTGCCTCGGAAAACCCAATGAAATCCCTGGGGTCATTGAAACCAGACAGCTGCCTTGGTCCTGGGCGAAGCTGGCTGTCCCTTTCTTGGACAGAGAACATTGCATTTCTCAAGAAATTGCTTTGTCTGGCACAACGTTTCAGTGCCTGAAATGCACCAGATCTCATGTGATCTTGAGAGCAAAGCAGGGTCAGTCCTGGTTAGTGTTTGGATGGGAGGCCACCAACTTATAGGTTGTGCCTGAGGCTGTGCTTTGGAGGAAAACCGCCTCTGAGGAATCCTGGCCTTATTATATTAGTAGTAGTAGTAGTGGTAGTAGTAGTATGCTTATCTCTACCTTGCCTTTTCTCTCTGCAAAGACACTCAAATCAGCTAAGAATAATAATACACCCATGAACTCTATGAGGTTGCTGCTGTAAGGCAAAAGGAGATTTGAAGGTGTGTGCCGTCACCTTTTGTTTTGGTACAGGTACGTCCTACTGCTGGTGACCCTCTTCTTGGTCCCGGGTCTGGTGATGACGGTGGCCTATGGGCTCATCTCCCGCGAACTCTACCGGGGCATCCAGTTTGAGATGGACCTCACCCGCAAGGCCACAGGTGCTCACCTGGAGAAGGGAGGGAGGGAGGGTGCTCACCTGTGGACAGGTAAGCCTGGGTGGGGAAGGGAGAGAGGGAGGATCTGCCTCGGCCCTGCCCTCTATTATTTAACATCTACATGCGTCCTCTGGCCCAATTGGTACGTAGTTTTGGTCTGATGACACCCAGCTGGTGCTGAGGATGGAAGGCCGGCCAGACTCCATACCCGATTCTTTCCACCAGTGCATTGAGGCCGTGACTGGATGGCTACGGTCCAGCCGGTTGAAGGTGAATCCTTCGAAGACGGAAATCTTGTGGCTAGGTCGTCCGGGTGGGGGGGAATGCCTGCTGCCTACACTGGATGGCGAGGCATTTTGCCCATCATCGTTAGTAAAAAGCTTGGGGGTCTAATTAGACCCATTGTTGACCATGGAGCCCAGGTCTCCATGGTAAGCAAAACCACATTTTTCTATCTGCGCCAGGCTAGGCGGTTGGTGCCCTACCTATCCTTGAACGACTTGGCCACGGTGATCCAGGCGATGGTCATCTCGAGACTGGACTGCTCTAATACCCTTTACATCGGCCTACCTTTGAGGGTGATCCAGAAGCTCGAGCTAGCGCAGAATGCTGCTGCACGTCTTCTTGCCGGGGCTCTGGCGAGATGCCACATTATACCAATACTTCGGCAACTGCACTGGCTACCAATTGAGTACCGGATCTCCTTCAAAGCGTTGGTGCTAACCTTTAAGGCCTTGTATGGTCTTGGGCCAGTGTACTTGAGGGACCGCTTCTCCCCATATCTTCCCCAGAGATTCCTGCGCTTCGGTGAACAAAATCTCCTCTATGTCCCCTCCATTCGACAATATTGTCTGTCCTCAACGAGACAAAAGGCATTCTCGGTGGTTGCACCAACTTTGTGGAACGCGCTGCCAGAGGAAATCAGAGGAATTAGAGAACTGTCCTCATTCCATAGAGCTTGTAAGATGGTCCTCTTCCGCTTAGCGTTCCCGTCCGAGTAAAGCTGTTATATCTGCTATGTAGTTTTAGAATCATTGTAGTGATGATAGCATTTTTAGATTAATTCTGTAGTTTTATTACCTTGTATTTTATATTGCTGTAAACCACTCCGAGCTTCTAGAAGGAGTGGTCTAGAAGCTGAAATAATAAATAAATAAATAAATAAAATAAGTCTTGAGGAAAGGGCCAGTGGGCTCGCCCACTCCGTCATTCTGCATTTTTAGGGATGACTTGTGTGGCGCAACGTAAAATAAAGCATGTGTAGTTCACGTTGGATCAGCCCACACACTGCCTTGCCAGAGAAAGAAAATATGCCATGCAAATCTATTATATAAAGGAGGTCCCGTCATGGAACGACTGTCCTAGGCAGAGAAACCTTACAAGGCAGAGACACCAAACTTGGCAACAAAAATAGGCCTCAGGCAAGGTAGGTTTTTAGCAAAAAAAAATCCCCACCAAAACATAGAAGGCCCCCAAAACAATGATACAAAAAAAACTAAATTTCCCAGCGTCCTCCGGGGCTGCCAACGAATCTCCCGGCCTCTACATTCTGACAACATGATTGGTTGCCAATGAGGGAGTATTTGCATAACGCCTCTATTGGCCAGCCAACATGAACATTCCGACCCATAATAAACTGGCAGAGGAGGATAAGGCAAAAGCCTGAGGCAGTCACCAACACAAACACCCAGTTCACTTCCCACAGAAAATTTAAACCCCTACAAATCACAGACCATGCCCAAAATTGACAGTAAGGCTTCATTAACTTGATTTTCCCGACTAGGCCTCAGCTCATGGGACATTGTGTATGGCCTGAATTGACAGTAAGGCTTCATTAACTTGATTTTCCTGACTAGGCCACAACTCATGGGACATTGTGTATGGCCTGAATCTACAGTAATCTACCTTGGCACACAGAGCCCCTATGACCCACGCTACATTCTACTGCAGTTTGGAGGAGGGTGGACCATGGATGATGGGATTTGATGTACCTCCATGGATTATGGGATTTGTAGTACTTTCAAACCCTTCATTCCCCACAGACCACTGTGGCCCAGAACCAAGACCGATAAAGACCAAACTTGGCACTCAGTGCCCCCATGACCCACACTCCATCCAACTGCAGTTTAGAGGAGGGCACACCATGGGTGATGGGATTTCAAGTACCTCCACTCACTTCCAAAGTACCCCACCCACACAAGCATCAACCTCTACATCAACACAGCAGACGGAAAGACAAAAAACATTGTATACCCACAAGCTCTGCAGAACGCCAGCAACACCACACACCGACAACTCCACAGGACTTCAACATCCCACCCACCAGAACAACCCACAACGACACAGCCATGACCCCACCAAGACCATAAGTAACATCAATTCCAACCCTTACATACTCAGACTTTTTCGCATCTCCTAAATAGGGCACAGCAACGCGTGCCGGGTACAGCTAGTGAACAGTAAAGAACAAGTAGTTTACTCTTCATAGATTCAGAACAACATATGTACAATGTGATCAGTTGCATCGACTCACATAATGTCCTTTTATGAGAGATTTAGAATGGTCTTTCTTTGTCCATGTGCCTAAACTCCTTCAGCAGCTCACGAAGCAAACTCTGTCTCTCTCTGCCTCTCTCTTCTTCTCTCTCTGAACACCTGCATAGCTCAAGCCTGAACAAAAATGTAACCGTAACCAAAAGTCCCAGGCTCAGCCTGCTCCCCGGGCATTGCCCGACCAATCAGCTTCGTGCATCCTATTTTACAGTTGACTCACGCACACTCACTGATTCCTTGCATGCTCCAACAACTTGGACAGGGGCCAAATAGGGAGGAGGTATCATCATCATCATCACTATCATCATCATCATCATCCCACTTTAATCTTGACTGAAGCACACACTTTTCCACAACATTACAAAATCACACAACTTAAAATCTCCCAACATATAAATGCACACATTGACTCGAGTCTCATGCGCCAATAATAATAATAATAATAATAATAATAATAATACACTTTATTTATATTCCACTTTATCTCCCTACAGGGACTCAGGGTGGATTACAGCAGTGTTTTTCAACCTTTTTTGAGCCGCGGCACATTTTTTACATTTACAAAATCCTGGGGCACACCACCAACCAAAATGACACAAAATGACACTCTAACACAGTAATACATATAGTTAATATGTTTTTTAATGTATTTATACACTCAGTGTGAAACCTGGGCCTGTTTCGATGAACACAACATAGATATGACTTCCGCTCACATATTTATACATGGCTATCATGTCTTCTCTCAGCCTTCTCTTCTTCAGGCTAAACATGCCCAGCTCTTCAAGCCGCTCCTCACAGAGCTTGTCCTCCAGACCTTTGTGAAATTTCACCCTGAGTGAAACTTGCTTCCAGTTAACTATGGATGTCATGAAGCTGTTATAAACAGTTCCTTGAGGGGGGTAGGCAACTCTCGAAAAATCCAGTAAAATAGTAAGCAGAGGGGCTCAATTTGTTTCTTGGAAACCTGTGAGGGGACTGCTAGGAGGAGGGAGAGTGCCAATTTCCCACGGCACACCTGATGATTGCTCACGGCACACTAGTTCGGAAACACTGGATTAAGTATACACATATATAGGCAAACATTCAGTGTATTTTGTACAGTGAACAATGACAAACATTACACAAACAAAGGCAAAGGCTTCCCTTTCCATCTCTGATCGTCTAAAGGTGATGCTCAGCCCTGGCCACGGTGAGGTGCTCTTGTTCCATTTCCCATGCTGAACAGCCTATTGTCCGTAGACCCTCCTGGTCGTGTTTTGCCGGCATGGCTGCAGGGCGCCTTTTACCTTCCCACTGAGGTGGTACCTATTGATATACTCACATTACACGTTTTCAAACTGCTCAGTGGGCAGGAGCTAGGGCTGACAGTGGGAGCTCACCCCAACCCGCAACTTTGAACTGCTAACCTTCTGGTCAGCATTTTTTTCTGCAGCTAGCAGTTTAACTCACTGAGCTACAGCAGCCCCTTCGAATCTAATGCACACCTCAATTTCCAAATTTTCGGCAGGCACTATGGATACAGGCATGGGGGGAGGAGCCTCCTCCCCGATGCCGGGGCTTGAGGCACTTGGCTCCTACCCAGTATCGAGGATCGAGTATGCGCAGGGGCGGTCCTACAAGATAGGCCAAGTAGGCGGCCGCCTAGGGCGCCATCTGGGAAGGGGGCACCATCCTGGCCGCATGGGGCGCCATCCTGGCCCTGCCAATGTTCCTCAGACAGTGCTGCAGTTGCCTGCTTTTTGACTCCGGCCTTGTGCGCTCCGACGCCGCTTCTGGGCATGCGCGGAGGTTTTCACGCAGGCGCAGTTGCTCCGGAGCTGAAGTTGAGCTCCGGAGCAAGTTTGCCCAGGCCGCGCTGCCTGTATTCGACCTCATTTGAACATTTTGGCTGTTTTTCTATTTACATTTACATTGGGATCCTAATTTTGGACTTATGGGAGACTCCTCTGAATTATGAGTCGGGTGATAGGTAATATATTCTGATTTTGATGCATTTACATTGCATTTCTTGTTGATTATTATACAGTTCTGCTTAATATTGTCATACAATATAATACAAATACAATATAACAATAGAATGATGATATATTTTATATTACATGTAATATTACAAACAATATTGCAGTATAGTGGTATTGTACAAAATAGTAATATATAATATTTTATTTTACTTTATTTTGGGTTATTTGAGTTTTATAGGAGTCATGAAAATATTTAGTAGAGGATAATTTTATTTAAATAAATAATTTTATTATTTTATAATAATAATATAATAGAATGTTACATTATATTATAATGTCAATATATTATAATTATATTGTAATGTAGTATAATATAATTATGATATAATATAGTATGAGTATAATATATTGTATATACATTGATACAATATAATACTACTAATGGCATTGTGATATTATAATTGTATATTTGTTTTACATGGGGGGCGGCAAAATAATGTTTTGGGGGGGGGCACCAAAATAATGTTCGCCTACCATTTAAAATTACCTTAGACCGTCCTTGCGTATGTGTTGTAGTCAGCAGGTGTACCGATGCCGCGCTTCTTCCCGATACCGGGGCTTGTCACGTTGGGCTTCTCTCTTGTACTGGGGTTTGCGCATGTGCCATAGCCGGCAGTTGCGCTTCTCTCTCCAGTAAGGAGGAGTCTCCTCCTTGTGTTGGAGGAGGAATACCATTTTCATGGTGTTAGGGCATTCGCAGACTGCGCAATGGAGTTTCTTGTACTTGCACTGAAGGAGCCAGCAAGTGGATGCTGTCGGCATCGAGGGAGTTAATTGTTCCTCCTGTCGACGTCGACGGCAGTGTCAAGACCCCTGCGCATATGCCGTTTGCGCAACAATAGCAGAGGCAGGAGCTGGTATTCAGGAAGGGGCAGGGGCGGCGCCGAAAAGGAGGACCTCCGGTATCCTTCCTTCCTCATCTCCATGCGCGTTGCATTTTTATTTGTTTCGACTTTTTTTTTTGGGTCCGTGATCTGTGCCCCCCCCCCCCCCCCCGGCTTGCACCCCTAGGCCATGGCCTACGTTGGCCTTATGGGTAATCCTGACCTGGATGTCTCGCCAAACTACAAATCCCAGGATCCCATAGCATTGAGCTGTGGCCAGAGCAGTCTAGATGGCCTTTGGGGGACCCCTCCCAAGGTCTTGCAATCCAGTGCCCCCCAGAAGAGCATGCATATATATATATATATATCTATCTATATATATATATATATATATATATATATATATATATATACATATATCCCCACAGCACTGCCTCTTTGTTCCTTCCTTAGCCCCATCTAAGCCCCCAACAGTTACTTTTGCTTTCATGGATGTACGTATATTCTCTCACGACTGGTTTCCACCCTGTTGTGCTTCGATTGTGCATCATACATAAGCCGCTGAAGGTTGCAAACCCCAGAGGATAATCCCCCACGTAAAGAAGTGACTAATGGCTCCGTTATTTGTAGGACCCCCCAGAAAACATCCAGGGGATTGGGGGAGTCCGCTGCTTGCAATGAAGGCACTCCTTCCTCGTTTCATTTCCTTCCAAATGGTTTTGCAGGCGAGGAACAGGACTTGTTTGGCAACCTCTTGAAACGCTCTGGATGTTGCAGTCCAGAACAGGAAAAGCTGATCGAATCTCCTTAGGGAGTGCGTTCCATAGCCGAGGGGCCACCACAGAGAAGGCCCTGTCTCTCGTCCCCACCAAACATACTTGTGATGAAGGCGGGATCGAGAGCAGGGCCTCCCCGGACGATCTGAAAGTGCCTAGATGTAGGCAAAGCAGTAAAAAAAAAATTAGCAAAACAGTAAAGGTTCAAAATCCAAAATAGCCCATCAGCTTCAAAAGGGAAACAAGATCAATGAGTACATAGAAATCTTCCTGCGCTTCCTACCTTCCCATCTCTTTCAGGTCACTTTGACCTCTTGCCTGGCAATGCTGTCTTCGCAATCCCTTCACTCTTCACTCCCTCCTCCCCTCTCGTTCTCCCATTCTTAAAATGTTCTTCTCCTCAGTTTCACTTGGAAAATCTGAGTCTCTTCAGTCAAAGGGTGTGTATTATTCCCGAGATAAGGGCCAAGGCTCAATGCTGTGGGATCCTGGGATCTGCAGTTTGGTGCGGCATCAGCATCCTTTGGCAGAGAAAGCTCAAGGCCTTGCAAAACGACATCTTCCGTGACTCCATTGCATTGAACCAAGGCAGTTCAAGCGGACGCATCCTGCAACATCGATGCACCCGAGGTTTTCCTTTTCCATTGCTGGATCTTGAACACTTTTGTGTTTTGAAGAAGGAACTAACTGTAATGGACATATTACAAAGAGTGAACCTTTTGCTGCTGCGCATTACATTCACCAGCAAATACAGAAAATACGGAAAATTGAGGTGCGCATTAGATTTGATGGCATATCAGACTAGAGTGGCGCAGTGGGGTAAACCCTTATGCTGCTCAACTGCTGACCTGAAAGTTGGCAGTTCGAATCTGTGGGATATGGGGTGAGCTCCTGCTGTTAGCTCTAGCTCCTGCCAACCCAATAGTTCAAAAACATGCAAATGTGAGTAGATCAATAGGTACCTCCACGGGAAGATGCAAAAAAGACGCTCCAAGCAGTCATGCCGGCCACACGACCAGGAGGTGTATATGGACAACACTGTCTCCTCAGCTTGGAAATGTAGAAAAAGCACCTCTTCCAGAGTCGGAAATGAAAGGGGAAGCTTTTGCCTTTGTCTGTGTAATATTTTTGTGTCTCAGGGTATGTCGTTGTAACAAGGCATTGAATGTTTGACTGTGTCTGTTTATATACTGTAATCCAGTGTTTCCCAACACTAGTGTGCCGTGAGCGGTCATCAGGTGTGCCGTGGGAAATTGGAACCTCCAATACCCTTTCTTCCCCCTCCTGCCGAACACTTTTTCTTCTCCATTCAGGCTCCCTTCTTCCCAGCCTCACTCTGCTCGCTTTGCCTTGCTTTGCTCACGCTGCCGCCTCACTTTGCTCAGGAGGAGAGGGGGGAGGGAGGAAGACGTGACCCGTGCGGGCGCTACTGCGCAGACTTGCCCCAAGTCTTCCTCCCTCCCCACCTGAACACGCTCACACTGCCCCCTCAGATCAAAATGGCGGCAGAAGCGGCAGTGTGAACAAAGCGAGGTCAAGCGAGCAGAGCGGCTGGGAAGAAGGGAGCCCGAGTGGAGAAGAAAAAGTAAGTGTTCGGCAGGAGGGGGAAGAAAGAGTGCAAAGAAGAAGGGGGAGGAAGGGTTCTCTGTCGAAAGCTGGCATGGGCAAACTTGGACCTTCCAGGTGTTTTGGACTCCAACTCCCACCATTCCTAGCAGCCTCAGGCTCTTTCCCCCCCCCTTCCACTTAAGCAGGAAAGGGCCTCAGGCTATTGGGAATGGTGGGAGTTGAAGTCCAAAGCACCCAGAGGGCCAAAGTTTTCCCATGCCTGTTTTAGGGACCTTAAAGTGGTGAGCCTCCTTCCAACATTGTGATTCTGGATAGAAAACAAACAACAACATAACATTTTTTGAGTCCACAGTGCTCTCTGGGTGTAGGTGAACTACAACTTCCAAACTCAAGGTCAATTCCCAAGCAAACCCTTTCAGTACTTTCTCTTGGTAATGAGAGTTCAATATGCCAAGTTTGGTTCAATTCCATTGTTGCAAGAGTTCAGGATGCTCTTTGATTGTGTGTTAACTATAAATTGAACTGAAACAAGATCGTAGTTTAAAGCTAAAATTTGCTGATCTTCCTTTGGACAGTTTTTGGTTATCTGTTGCCAGGGAGTTCCCCATTCTGGCCACAAAGCTATTTTGACATTGCTCCCGTTTTCAACTACATATCTGTGTGAGATGAGCTCTCTAGCTTGACTGAGATAAAAGCTAAAAACAGAGGGAGACTGAAAGCCGTTGAGCAAGACCTTCGTGTGTGTCTTTCTGCCATTCCTGCCAGGATATCTATGTTGTGTTCATCGAAACAGGCCCAGGTTTCACACTGAGTGTATAAATACATTTAAAAAACATATTAACTATATGTATAATTGTGTTAGAGTGTCATTTTGGTTGGTGGTGTGCCCCAGGATTTTGTAAATGTAAAAAGTGTGCCGCGGCTCAAAAAAGGTTGAAAAACACTGCTGTAATCCACTCTGAGTCTCCTTTGGGGAGAAGGATGGAACATAAATAAAGTGGGTTGCTGTGAGTTTTCTCCTGAGACAGAATGCACCTGGAACATGGCCGTACAGCCCGGAAAACACACAGCAACCCGGTGATTCCGGCCATGAAAGCCTTCAACAACACATATAAATAAAGTGTTGTTATTGTTGTTGTTATATAAAATGGGTATTCTTCCTGAGAAAGGGAGCTGTAGGAGGAAAGAGAATGCTTTCCTCCCTTCCTAATGTTCACCTAGCCTACCAACTCCCTCTTTGATTTCCAGCCCATCAGAACGGAGGATCGGAGCCCCATGTGGTGGTAGTAGAGGTGGAGGAAGGGGACGGCTGCTACGTCCAGGGGCCACTTCCAGGGCAGGTGGGGGCCCCTCCGGTGGAGCTCTCGGTGCTGACCCCTGCCATGCCAGACCGGGCGCGGGTCAACAGCTCGGAGGCCAAGCTGCTAGCCAAGAAGCGCGTGATCCGGATGCTGGTGGTGATTGTGGCGGTCTTCTTTGCCTGCTGGCTGCCGGTCTACGGTGCCAACACCTGGCGGGCCTTCGACGCAGAGTCGGCTCATCGAGCGCTGGCCGGGACCCCCATCTCCTTCATCCACCTGCTATCCTACACCTCCGCTGGCATCAACCCCTTTGTCTACTGCTTCATGAACAAGCGCTTCCGCAAGGCCTTTGCCACCACCTTTGCCCGCTGTTGCTGCTGCGGATCCCGAGGGCCCTGCCCCTTCGTATCGGAGTCCCTGCGGTGGAGGAGGCAGCGCGGCGGCCCCGGCGAGGAGGAGCTGACCACCGCCACTGGGCCCTCCCTCTCCAAGATCAGCTACACCACTGTCAGCAGCGCCGGACCCCTCTGAGGAGGACCCCCAAAGCGCCCTCAGGAAGACCCCCTCCATTTGCCCCAATGCTAGGACTGCCCCCCTTGAGAGCATGCAGGGGCCCCCTTGCTTCTTGGATTGGGGGATGCATGAAGGGGGTGTTTCCCCCTCCCCATGTAGTTAGTCCCTCCCAAACAGCCCCCTGTTTCTAGATCATTGCCCCCCTTGAAGACCCTTGGAGTCTTACAAGTCCCTCTAGCACAGCCGTGTAGGAAGATACCATCCGATCCCTCCCGACAGATAGACGGACATCCAGCCTGTGTTGGAATACCTCCAGGAAGGAAGGAGGCAGCAGTAGCGGCAGAGTCCACTCATTCTCCATGACTTTAATCTCCCCCCGTTGGCTCTTGTGGTGTGCCTTCAGGGCCTTTCTGGGGTCATTCAGAGGGGTCTCCATGGCCTCCCCCTTGAGGCTGAGAGAGCATGACCTGGCTCAGGGTCATCTATTGGGTCCCCAAGATGTGTTGACCCCTGGAATGCCACTTCTACCTTCTAGCACAGGGGTGCCCACACTTTTTCAGCATGCGAGCTACTTATAATATAACCAAGTCAGAAATATCTACCTACCTCCTGAAGGCTGGAGAGGGGAGGAGAGGGGGCGGGGCTTGGCGTGGCCTGGCTCCGCCCCCTCTGGCTTCAGCTCTACCAGCAGCTTCTCCAGGCATGAGGATGGCAGTGCCAAGCCAAGCTTGTGCTAGCTATGTCACCACTGGCTTGGCATTGCCATCCTCAAGCCTGGAGAAGCTGCTGGTAGAGCTGAAGCCAGAGGGGGCGGAGCCAGGCCGCACCAAGTCCCGCCCCTTCCCCTTTGCTTTGGAGCTCCCAGCAGCTTCTCCAGGCTTGAGGATGGCAATGCCAAGCCAATGGTGACATAGCTAGCACGCGGCTGGCTTGGCATTGCCATCCTCAGGCCTGGAGAAGCTGCTGGTAGAGCAGAAATCAGAGGGGGCGCAGCCAGGCTACACCAAGCCCATCCCCCTCCCCTCTGGCTTTGGAGCTCCCAGCAGCTTCTCCAGGCTTGAGGATGGCAGTGCCAAGCCAGCCTTGTGCTAGCTATGCTGCCACTGGCTTGGCATTGCCAACCTCAAGCCTGGAGAAGCTGCTGGGAGTGCCGAAGCCGGGGAGGGGGCGGGGCTTGGCACAGCCTGGCTCCGCCCCCTCTGAAAAGCTCCCCATCCTGGGATCGACCTCCTTCGACTGGTCGATCGCGATCGACTTCCTGGGCAGCCCTGTTCTAGCACTCCTACCTCCCTGAGCAACCAGTCTTGGGATTTGCAATTCGCTAACACACCAATAGGCATTCTGAGCACAGCAAGGGTGGAGAGTCCCTAGAGCAGGCATGGGCAAACTTGGGCCCTCCCTCCAGGTGTTTTGGACTCCAACTCCCACAATTCCTGACAGCCTACCGGCCAAGTTGGCCCATACCACTGTCCACCTGGAACTAGACACTTGAGTCAATCAAGGGATCATCTGCATACCCACGTCATCATTCCCTTCAGTTTTGCGCCCTCCGCAGGGCCATCTCTGCAATTGACTCAAGTGTCCAGTTCGAAGAGGGCAAAGGCATGGGCCAACTTAGGAATTGTGGGAGTCGGAGTCCAAAACACCTGGAGGGAGGGCCCAAGTTGGCCCATGCTTGCCCTTGAGTCGTAGCTTTATCTGAAAGCCCCCTCCCTCCCTGTATTGCTTCTGTTTCTTCATTTCTGTCATTTTGGGGAGGGGGCTGCATTGGGGGAGGGCGACAACAGGGTTTCCTTTGTGCTTCTTTGTGATTGTGAAATAAAGCCCACACGTATTCTGAGCTGCCTTCCTTGTCTGTGCCCGGGTTGTGTTGTTTTCCTTTGGGCAGGAACCGGAGGCACTAACCTGGAGATTCATCTCATTCCACTCTCCTCCCATCGTCTGCTGTTGCTCAACAACAACAACAACACACACACACATGTACACGCACAGCCATGTGTTTTGGGAAGAGCTTTCCTTCTGTCCCTGAATTATTCATCCATCTCTATTTCTGCTCTATTTTGGCAGGAAATGTGGGGAGAGGTCTGGCCTAGAAATGTCCTGGAAAAGCCTCCCCATGCACACACACACACACACACACACACACACACTGCTCCAAAGCTGGGATTCCAAAGCACCCATTGCATTCCATTGCAAGGCCCCTTCTGCATGCGCCAGTGCACGGCCTGCATGCGTTCTCCCCAACACACTGTTTTTGAAATATTGATGCCCTACAATATTGATTCCTTTTGCCCCCAAAAGCACATTTTGCAAAGAGCTGCAAATGCACTCCAGTATTCATATAGATATAGATACACACACACACAAGGGTTGAATGAGAAGTTATGCCTCCACCTTCGTTACTTGGGTTTGGATGGGAATATTTTAATAATTCCAACGCAGGAATAATCCTTAGAATGTGCTCTTTAATTACCACTATTCACTTTTCCACATAACCACCAGACAATTGGGTACATTTCTGCCAATGATGAACAAGTTTTCTGAAGCTGTCACGGATGAAGTCGATGCTCTGTTTCCGCAACCAGCGTCTCACAGTTCTCTCCACGTCTTCATCAGAAGCAGAATGATGTCCCCGCAGATCTTCTTTCATTATCGGGAACAGATGGAAGTCAGGCGGTGCTAAATCTGGACTGTATGGAAGATGCCGTACGGTGGAGAGATCTAGTATTTGAAGTTCTGCTATGTACTCATCGTGCACAGATCTTCCGATAGCCAAGCAAAGCAATAATGTGACCTACACGTTCTTGTGAAATGCCAATTATGCTTGAAATGTGATAAAACAATCATCCTGAAACAATCTGTCAACCTTTTGCTTGTGAAACTCGGTGGTTGCTGTCACAAGACGTCCAACTCTTTGTTTGTCACGCAAGTCAGATGTTCCCACCTCAACATCTTTAAACTTATTCGCCCAACGATGCACAGTACTCACATCAACACAATCCCCATAAACAGCTTGCATTCTCTGATGAATCTCCTTTGGGGTGACACCTTCCGCTCTGAAGAATTCAATGACTGCACGTTGCTTAAGTCGCATTGACCGACCTTCTGTGCAGGGCTCCATACTTCGCACTTTAACAACACAACCATTCAATGCTAAGGCTTCCCGCCCAAATGGTATGCGGCAGGCCAGTACTGCCACCTGTTGAGGAATTACCAAGGAGGAGGCATTACTTTTCATTCAACCCTCATATTTATATGGGTTGTTGTCAGTTTTCCGAGCTGTATGACCATGTTCCTGCAGCAATCTATCCTGACGTTTCACCTACACCTGTGGCTAATGGCATCCTCAGAGGTTCTGTTGGAAAATAGGTAAGTGGAGCGTGTGTGTGTGTGTGTGTGTGTGTCTGTCTGTCTGTCTGTCTGTCTGTCTGTCTGTCTGTGGAATAATATCCAGAGTGGAAGAAAGAAATATTGTCTGTTTACGGAAATGGGATTGTTGTAATTAGAAGCTTGAATGGCATTGAGTAGACATGAAGCTGCAAAGTCAATCAGTGAGGGTATTTGCATAGAGGTGGCCTGGCTGTTGTGCCTGGAGGCACCCTCTGTTTGGGAGGCATTCACTGGCACCTGATTGTTTGCTGTCCGGAGTTTCCCTTTTTCTGAGGCCCGGCTACCTTTATGCAGATACAGGTGTAACATTAGAAAATGTGGACCATTTCTGCTCCCTTGGCAGCCCTCTCTCCACAAAAGTCAACCTTGACTGCCTGAGCTTTGGAAGTGCAGCATTTTTCCAAATGAAGCAGAGAGTGTTTGAGGACTGGGACAAAGGTGCTTGTTTATAAAGCTACTAGCTTGGGGACCCAGCGGTGCCCGGGTTATTTGAGAAAGGCATTGCGTGCCAAGGTTGGTCTTTATCAGTTGGTTATGTGGCTTGCAGTGGTCTCTGGAAGTTAGTGAGGGTACTTTAAGTCCCATAATCCATGGTCCATCCTCCTCCAAATTGCACCAGGATTAAAGTGGGTCATGGGGGCTGTGTGTGTGCCAAGTTTGGTCTTGATCAGTCATTGGATGAGGATCGCTGCAGTCTCGGGAAATGAATGAAGGTACCTTAAGTCCCATCATCCGTGGTCCACCCTACTCCGAACTGCACCAGGATGTAAAGTGGGTCATGGGGGCTTTGTGTGCAAAGTGTGGTATTCCTCAATCACTGGATGAGGGTTGCAGCGGGCTTGGGAAGTGAATGGAGGTACTTGAAATCCCATCATGCATGGTCCGCCCTCTAAACTGCAGTCGGATGGAGTGTGGGTCATGGGGGCATTGTGTGCCAAGTTTGGTCTTTATCGGTCTTGGTTCTGGGCCGCAGTGGTCTGTGGGGAATGAAGGGTTTGAAAGTACTACAATTCCCATAATCCATGGGGTACATCATCCCATCATCCATGGTCCACCCTCCTCCAGACTGCAGTGCAATGTAGCGTGGGTCATAGGGGCTCTGTGTGCCAAGGTAGGTTACTGTCAATTCAGGCCATACACAATGTCCCATGAGGTGAGGTCTACTCAGGAAAATCAAGTTAATGAAGCCTTACTGTCAATTTTGGGCCTGGTCTCTGATTTATAGGGGCTACAATGTTGTTTGGAAAGTGAATCAGGTGAAAGTACTGCAAATCCCATCATTCGTGGCCCATTTTGCCCTAAACCACACCAGGTTGTGAAGTGGGCCATTGGGCCCCTGTGTGCCAAGTTTGGTCCTGATCCGTCATTGCTGTTGGCACCAGTGGCTGACTGCCTGAGGCCTTTCCTTTTCCCTCTGCGTCACCTTAGAATGTTGGATTGGTGATGGCCAATCAGAGTCCTTTATGCAAATACTCCCTCCATGGGAACCAATCCCCTCTGTCTGGTGTCTTAGAATGTTGGATTTCTGAGGCTGGCCAATCAGTGTTCTTTATGCAAATAATCCCACAGTGGCAACCAATCGAAACGCTGGCACATATTCTTCCCTCCGCAGCACCGCATCACTGCACCACTGCACCGCAAACACTGACTTTTATAATATAGATAGAAAGATAGATAGATAGATAGATAGATAGACAGTCCTCCCAACCCTGCTACATACCTGCGAGACGTGGACTGTCTACAGACATCACATGCAACTTCTGGAATGGTTCCATCAGTGCTGCCTCTGAAAAATCCTACAAATCTCTTGGGAAGAAGAAGACAGACAGGGAAATGTCAGCATGCTGTAAGAAGTAAAGACCACCAGCATTGAAGCGATGGTCCTACACCATCAACTCCGCTGGACTGAAGGCCACGTTGTCCAGATACCCAAAGATCACCGCTTCCCAAAGCAGTTACTCTACTGCCAACTCAAGAATGGGAAACAATGTTGGTGGACAGCAATAGAGATTTAAAGATAGGCTTAAAGCCAATCTTATAACAACTGTGGCATAGACACTGTGAAAGAACTGGGAAGCCCTGGCCCTTGAGCACCATAGCTGAAGTTCAGCTGTGACCAGCAGTGCTGCAGAATTCAAAGAGGCATGAATGGAGGGTGAAAGGGAGACATGTGCCAAGAGGAAGAAGATGCATCAAGCTAACCCTGACCGGGACCACCTTCCACTTGGAAACCGATGTCCTCACTGTCGGAGAACATGCGGATCAAGAATAGGGCTCCACAGCCACCTGCAGACCCACCGCCAAGGCATCACACCTGGATGACCATCATCCTCAAGGTATGAGGGATCGCCTAAGGAGAAAGAAGATATATGGTGCACCCAGATCTTTTCAGTTTTGGAAAATGGAAATCTCCATAAACCTTTTGGAAAATTCACAATACCTTCACTCAATTCCTGAGCCCACAATGACCTCCATCAATGAAGACCTGGACCAAACTTGGCACACAGAGCCCCCATGACCCACTTCACATCCTGGTGCACTTAGGAAGAGAATGGATCATGGATGATAGGATTCACAATACCTTCACTCAATTCCTGAGCCCACAATGACCTCCACGAATGAAGACCTGGACCAAACTTGGCACACAGAGCCCCCATGACCCACTTCACATCCTGGTGCACTTGGGAAGAGAATGGACAGTGGATGATAGGATTCACAATACCTTCATTCAATTCCTGAGCCCACAATGACCTCCACGAATGAAGACCTGGACCAAACTTGGCACACAGAGCCCCCATGACCCACTTCACATCCTGGTGCACTTGGGAAGAGAATGGACAGTGGATGATAGGATTCACAATACCTTCACTCAATTCCTGAGCCCACAATGACCTCCACGAATGAAGACCTGGACCAAACTTGGCACACAGAGCACCCATGACCCACTTCACATCCTGGTGC
Source organism: Anolis apletophallus (assembly GCA_030556195.1). Classification (NCBI taxonomy): domain Eukaryota; kingdom Metazoa; phylum Chordata; class Lepidosauria; order Squamata; family Anolidae; genus Anolis; species Anolis apletophallus. The sequence continues at coordinate 197,154,365 of JARBWK010000004.1, read as the reverse complement.
ACTTAGGAAGAGACTGGGTCATGGATGATAGGATTCACAATACCTTCACTCAATTCCTGAGCCCACAATGACCTCCACGAATGAAGACCTGGACCAAACTTGGCACACAGAGCCCCCATGACCCACTTCACATCCTGGTGCACTTAGGAAGAGACTGGACAGAGGATGATAGGATTCACAATACCTTCACTCAATTCCTGAGCCCACAATGACCTCCACGAATGAAGACCTGGACCAAACTTGGCACACAGAGCCCCCATGACCCACTTCACATCCTGGTGCACTTAGGAAGAGACTGGACAGAGGATGATAGGATTCACAATACCTTCACTCAATTCCTGAGCCCACAATGACCTCCATGAATGAAGACCTGGACCAAACTTGGCACACAGAGCCCCCATGACCCACTTCACATCCTGGTGCACTTAGGAAGAGAATGGACCATGGATGATAGGATTCACAATACCTTCACTCAATTCCTGAGCCCACAATGACCTCCACCAATGAAGACCTGGACCAAACTTGGCACACAGAGCCCCCATGACCCACTTCACATCCTGGTGCACTTGGGAAGAGAATGGACCATGGATGATAGGATTCACAATACCTTCATTCAATTCCTGAGCCCACAATGACCTCCATGAATGAAGACCTGGACCAAACTTGGCACACAGAGCCCCCATGACCCACTTCACATCCTGGTGCACTTGGGAAGAGAATGGACCATGGATGATAGGATTCACAATACCTTCACTCAATTCCTGAGCCCACAATGACCTCCACCAATGAAGACATGGACCAAACTTGGCACACAGAGCCCCCATGACCCACTTCACATCCTGGTGCACTTAGGAAGAGAATGGACCGTGGATGACAGGATTCACAATACCTTCATTCAATTCCTGAGCCCACAATGACCTCCACCAATGAAGACCTGGAGCAAACTTGGCACACAGAGCCCCCATGACCCACTTCACATCCTGGTGCACTTAGGCAGAGACTGGACCATGGATGATAGGATTCACAATACCTTCACTCAATTCCTGAGCCCACAATGACCTCCACCAATGAAGGCCTGGACCAAACTTGGCACACAGAGCCCCCATGACCCACTTCACATCCTGGTGCACTTAGGAAGAGACTGGACCATGGATGATAGGATTCACAATACCTTCACTCAATTCCTGAGCCCACAATGACCTCCACGAATGAAGGCCTGGACCAAACTTGGCACACAGAGCCCCCATGACCCACTTCACATCCTGGTGCACTTAGGAAGAGACTGGACCATGGATGATAGGATTCACAATACGTTCACTCAATTCCTGAGCCCACAATGACCTCCACCAATGAAGACCTGGAGCAAACTTGGCACACAGAGCCCCCATGACCCACTTCACATCCTGGTGCACTTAGGAAGAGACTGGACCATGGATGATAGGATTCACAATACCTTCACTCAATTCCTGAGCCCACAATGACCTCCACGAATGAAGGCCTGGACCAAACTTGGCACACAGAGCCCCCATGACCCACTTCACATCCTGGTGCACTTAGGAAGAGACTGGACCATGGATGATAGGATTCACAATACCTTCACTCAATTCCTGAGCCCACAATGACCTCCACCAATGAAGACCTGGAGCAAACTTGGCACACAGAGCCCCCATGACCCACTTCACATCCTGGTGCACTTAGGAAGAGACTGGACAGAGGATGATAGGATTCACAATACCTTCACTCAATTCCTGAGCCCACAATGACCTCCACGAATGAAGACCTGGACCAAACTTGGCACACAGAGTCCCCATGACCCACTTCACATCCTGGTGCACTTAGTAAGAGACTGGACCATGGATGATAGGATTCACAATACCTTCACTCAATTCCTGAGCCCACAATGACCTCCACCAATGAAGACCTGGACCAAACTTGGCACACAGAGCCCCCATGACCCACTTCACATCCTGGTGCACTTAGGAAGAGACTGGACCATGGATGATAGGATTCACAATACCTTCACTCAATTCCTGAGCCCACAATGACCTCCACGAATGAAGGCCTGGACCAAACTTGGCGCACAGAGTCCCCCTGACCCACTCTACAGCCTGGTGCAGTTAGGAGGAGGATGGACCATGGACGATGGGACTTGCATATGGGAGTTGTAGCTCACCCACACCCACTAAACCCAGCTGTCATTTTATCTAGATTAAACTTGAAGCACAGACAACCAATGCCTTTCTCAAATATCACGGACACCGCTGGGTCCCCAAGCTAGTATATAATAAAATAAGCAATTTGAATTACATACATAACAAATACATTTATTTATTTATTTATTTATTTATTTATTGGGGCTTCTTCGCCGCCGACTCCCGGGGGCTCGCGGCGGCTCACAGAGCCAGTGGCACAACGCCACAGGTTAAAACATAAAAACAGTTAAAAACAGTTAAAACAATTAAACAGCAAAATGCAATATAACAATTGAGCAGCAGGAGATATCACAGCCCAGAGAGTATAGACGAGGCCAAATGAGTTTTGCAGGCCCGTCTAAATGGCAGCAGATCTCTCAGGGCTCTGGCTTCGGCCGGGAGGGCGTTCCATAGTGTGGGAGCTATAATAGAGAACGCCCTCCGGCGGGTCGATGTTAGATGTGCCGACTTTACAGATGGTACTACCAACAGGTTGGCCTCTTCGGACCGAAGTGATCTCGCTGGGCAATATGGGGTGAGACGGTCCCTCAGATACGCTGGCCCCAGACCGTGTATGGCCTTGAAGGTAAGAACCAGCACTTTGAAGGCGACCCGGTGCTCAATAGGCAGCCAGTGCAGATCCTGCAAAATTGGTGTTATACGGCATCCTGCTGGTGCCCCAGACAGGAGCCGGGCGGCAGTGTTCTGCACCAGCTTGAGCTTCCGGATCGACGACATAGGCAGGCCAACGTAAAGCGCGTTACAGTAGTCTAGCCTTGAGATGACCGTGGCTTGGATCACCGTGGCTAGGTCGCTCCGGGAGAGGTAGGGGGCCAGCCTCCTTGCCTGGCGGAGGTGGAAAAAAGCATAAGAAACATAAGAAATAACTAGTGACGGCTTGAAGAAGGTTGCTATTTCCAACAATTTGGACCCGAGAAAAGCCTGCGGGTGTGCTTTCAGGCATCTTTCGGGCTGGGAAAATCCCTCTGTTTATGGATTTATTTATTTAAATTGTATTCGGCCTCTCTTCCAAGCCAAGGTGACTCACGGCATAAGTGAAAAGAAAGATCTGCTTTCGGGGGGAAATAGATTATATATCTAAAAGGGATAAATAGAACACCCTGTTGGAAACAGCACAAATGGGTGGCATTTCAGGGAGAACGCACGATAGCCAAAGTGCGGCACATTCCCTCCACACACCCACATAGAGGAACATGGCAAACAACAGGGCGCACTGCACCCCTCCATCCTGTCTATCCCCCCCAAAAGAACACCCGTAGATATTCCACCCTAAAATGATGATATCAAGAAATCGGACCTCAAATTATGATATGAGATGCAGCTCCATTGGGATATATAGCAAGCATTCTCCCTTGTCTTATGGCAACCCTTTGTTGTGAATTGGCTTTTGGAATGCTGTCTGATAGGCCTGTGCGAGGAATTAAATTAGTAAGAACTAGCTGTACCCGGCACGCGTTGCTGTGCCCTATTTAGGAGATGCGAGAAAGTCTGAGTATGTAAGGGTTGGGATTGATGTTACTTATGGTCTTGGTGGGGTCATGGCTGTGTCGTTGTGGGTTGTTCTGGTGGGTGGGATGTTGAAGTCCTGTGGAGTTGTCGGTGTGTGGTGTTCCTGGCGTTCTGCAGAGCTTGTGGATATACAATGTTTTTTCTTTCCGTCTGCTGTGTTGATGTAGAGGTTCTGTGGTTTCCCAACTTCTGAGGTTCTGGAGCACGCTACGTAGAGTTGTCCGTGGGAGAAGCATTCTGTGTCAAGGTCCATGCCACAGATTTGTAGTGTTTGTCCTTGAGCCTTGTTTATGGTGATGGCAAAAGCTAGTGTAGTGCAGTGTCTTTCTGTTCTGCGTTTGTTCTGCCCTTTTTTGTGTGATATATGTAGCGTTGCGAGTGTGTCGTCCGATGCTGTTCTTTTTAGGAGGCATGGCTTGTCTTTTGGGTCAGCTTATGCCTGTGTGGAAGGAAGGGATGGCATACAAATGGGTTGAGCAGTAGACGCAAGGTTGTGTTATGTGCGTATTGTGTTGTGTGTAGGTATTACTTTTGTGTTATTTTGGGGGTATGTGTTTGTCAGTGGTGCCTGTGTCCCTGGTGCCCTATTTGTCTCCCTCCTAGATCTTGGCCTTGGCAGTTTAACCCTCAAACACCAACTGACTAAACTGAATTCACTCAGCATTCTAATCTAGCCTTGGCTGGCTTTGGCCACCGTTTCTATGGTAACTGATGTTGGCCAATGGGTTTCGCTGGCGGCCGCAGAGAATGCTGGCAAATGTAGTTTTTTTGTATCATTGTTTTGGGGGCCTTCTAGGTTTTGGGGGGGAAAGTTTCTTTGTTAAAAACCTTCCTTGCCTGAGGTCTATTTTTGTTGCCAAATTTTATGTCTCTGCCTTGGATGGTTTCACTGCCTAGGATGGTCGTTCCATGACAGGACCTCCTTTATATAATAGATAGTTAGTGTAGATGGGCCCTGAGTTCCTGGAGCTGCAGAAAACCCCTCAATTTTGACGCCCTCACATCCTCTTCCTTCTCTCAACGCCATTGGTGTCCAAACGAACGCTGTGGCAGAGCGGAGGAGATATGGGGCTGCCCCCCGGAGCTCCACCCACTCAGGCCAACATGTCCCCCCCAAAAAATACTCCTCTAAGACTCCATAAGCAACATTATGAAACTCAATTATTTTCCCCCTGGGCTATAAATATCGTTTCCACATTGGTTCTATCATAAAAACTTGGAAAAAGTTGATACTATTAAAAAAACCATCATCCTGCAGCACATTTTGCTCTGGTTTTTCAATAAATATCTCATTGAGTCTCAACCAATCCGACAAATTGTGCCACAAAAACAATGTTTCTGGAGTAGAACAACTACTTTCCATGTCAGGATTGCACAATGCTACTTTCAAACCAGGAACAGAACATTTTTCAAATTTTGTCACATAGTGTTATAGAATAGAATAATATAATTATAAAGTTGGAAGAGATTCCAAGCCTAACTCTATCCAGTCCAGCCCCCTTCTGACAGGCAGGAGGACACCATTCAAGCTCTCCTGGCAGATGGCCATCCAGCCTCTGCTTAAAAGACTCCATAGAATCATAGAGTTGGAAGAGACCTGGTGGGCCATCCAGTCCAACCACATTCTGCCAAGAAGCAGGAAAATTGCATTCAAAGCACCCCTGACAGATGGCCATCCAGTCTCTGTTTAAAAGGCTCCAAAGAAAGCACCTCCACCACACTCTGGGGCAGAGAGTTCCACTGCTGAACAGGAAGTTCTTCCTAATGTTCAGGTTAAATCCCCTTTCTTGTAGTTTGAAGCCATTGTTCCATTGCGTCCTAGTCTCCAGGGCAGCTTCTCCTCCCTATGACTTCCCCTCACATATTTATACATGGCCCTCATCATGTCTCCTCTCAGCCTTCTCTTCTCAAGGCTAAACGTGCCCAGCTCTTTAAGCCACTCCTCATAGGGCTTGTTCTCCAGACCCTTGATCATTTCAGTTGCCCTCCTCTGGAAACATTCCAGCTTGTCAAGATCTCCCTTCAATTGTGGTGCCCTGAATTGGACACCGCATTCCAGATGTGGTCTAACCAAGGCAGAATACAACATGGGGAGCATGACTTCTCTCCCTTGTCTCTTGAATTCACGGCTCTATTGTGTCCTTGTCTCTAAGTCCGCAGGAAATATCAATATTGCAAAGACACGTGGGATCCTGATAACTCCACAGCCTGATTTCTGCAATGAATGGGACCCAGTTGCTTTTGGGTAGTGGCTCCACAGTTAGTCCTTCCAAGCCTGCTTGGATTTTCCCTGAATGAATGGTCAAGGGAGCTGTCCAGTGCTGAACCCCGTTCCCACACTGCAGGGGTGCTCACACTTTTTCAGCATTGGAGCTACTGATTAAAAAACCAAGTCCCAAAGATCACCTACCCAGAAATGTAAAATGTATAACTATTTTCTTATTTATTTATTTATATTTATTATTCATTTTTATGTACCGCTCCTTCCAGCAGGCTCAGGGCAGTTTACATAAAATGAAGTTATAAAACATCAACATTTCAATTTAATAGCAACAATATAAAACAGAGCATAAAAATACATCCAACCACCCCATTTCTCCCACACTGCCTTATTACCACAGATATTATCAGCCAGAAAGTAAGAAGAGAGGCTTTTGAACTGCAAGGCCATTTAATAGTCAGCAAGGTAAACAAAGGGGCATGGAAAAATATATCCAACCACCCCGTTTCTCCCACATTTCCATATTTCCCAACATATATTTCTCAAGGAACAAAGCAAGCAGAGAGGCTTTGGAGCTAAAAGGCCATTTTTAAACATTAAAAATAAACAAAGAGACATGCCACAGAACAATCAAGCACCCACCCCAAAGTAAAAAGACCGACCTTTGAGATGCGGTAAGGAAATGATCCCAAAGCGTCCTCCTTCTTCTCCTCCGTCGTTGCTCCTATTTCCATGCCGCCAGCATGTGTGCCGCCTCCAAGAGCTCACGAGAAGTCCGAGAGGCAGAATGGGCGCTTCTGCACATGCGCGCGGGGCCAGCCATGCATCGTGTCATCCAGGCCCGCCCCCTTTGGTCTCCTACGACTCTGAGTGGCTGGAGAAGGACGGAGGGAGGAGGAGGAATCCAAAAGAGGGGGCCATTCTGCCTCTTGGACTCTGGAGCTTTTGGAGGCGGCGCGAGCAGGGAGCGGGAGGAGCAACGACGGAGGACTTCTTTGCAGCGTGCAGGGGCGCGTGAAGAGGACCAACAGCAAAAAACCTGGTCAGGGGCCTGAAGATCACCAGGATGAGGCCCAAAGATCACCCTGGTGATCAAGATCACCATTCTGAGCACCCCTGCCACACTGGGTGCCATCTCCCATCAAACAGAAAAGCCCTGAGTCCCTCTCACAAAATCCAGAACGCACCGACTGCCACTAGAAACCTATGAGGTTATTAAACTCTGATGAGGAGCAGAAACAAACTGTTTTTCTTCTTTGTTTCTTGGCTGTCTTTGCAAGGCGGCCAACTGGGACATTGGCTTTTCCTTGGTTACATGAAGGCTATTGTAGACAGCCATTGCACATGTTGGAAATGGCTTGAAGACAAGAAGAAGAAGAAGAAGAAGAAGAAGAAGAAGAGGAGGAGGAGGAGGAGGAGGAGGACAAACAACAGCAAGGTTCATTGTGTGTTTGGGGAGCTCTTCTGTGGACATGGAGGGGTAAGAGAAGCAGCGGCAGCAGCAGCAGCAACAATATTGGCAAGGTTCAATTTCTGTTTGGGGAGCTCTTCTGTGGATATGGGGGGCAACAACAGCAGCAGTAGCAACAACAACAAGGTTCATTATCTGTTTGGGGAGCTCTTCTGTGGATATGGGGGGGCAACAGCAGCAGCAGCAACAACAACAAGGTTCATTGTCTGTTTGAGGAACTCTTCTGTAGATATGGGGGGGCAACAAAAGCAGCAGCAGCAGCAACAACAACAACAGCAGCAACAAGGTTCATTGTCTGATGGGGGAGCTCTTCTGCAGATATGGGGGGGCAACAAAAGCAGCAGCAGCACCATCACTAACAACATCACCAAGGTTCAATTTCTGTTTGGGGAGCTCTTCTGTGGATATGGGGGGGGGCAACAACAGCAACAGTGAGGTCGAATTTCTGAAACTCCCGTCGCAAATCCGCAGTTTTGTCAATTTCACGCAGCAGAGCGTTCCTCGAGTGAACAGTCCCACATTCCTGCACGCAACCCTGTTCCCGGACCCAGCACGGGCTTGGGCCCGTTCCCAGAGAAGATTCCTCCGAGTTTCCCAGAGTTTTCGCAATTTTTCCTATTTTTTTTTCTTCTTCTCTCCCTCCCACGGGCGTTTCAAATGTGCAAAGAGCAGCCGTTTTCCAAGCGGCGGCCGCGGTAGCTCTACCAGTAGGGTGAGGGCCGCGGGAACCCCGGGTTCGAGACCCCGTTTGGGTAA